>CM022303.1:175506641-176130297 GCA_011799875.1 Thinopyrum elongatum | reverse complement strand
GCATCCTCATACACTCCAGACGGTGGTGACCAATGTGGACGGGGGGTGCGGCCACCTATTTTGACCAGCGGCTCGGGCGTGCCATTAATATGGAGAAGTGGGAGCGAGGCGGGCGGCGGTTAAAGGCTCGCTCACCTCCCGTGAGCTTGCACAGCGGACTTCTAGCATGCCTACCATCATATCGCATAGCTACTCACATGCCTCCCAGTGACACTACGCAGCGAATACGCCTCCTGTCAAGTCACACACCTGCACGCATACCTCCCGGTTTGCCTGTGCGAGGGACTACTCGCATGCGTCCCGTCAACTCACGCCTGCTCACACAACACATGGGGCGCGTGGCGGCACATATATTGTTTTTCTTTATTGATGATTAATTCTGTCGCTTTATGCTACTTCTTGAGCTTGCGTTGGTTTTTCCCTTGAAGAGGAAAGGGTGATGCAGCACAGTAGAGGTAAGTATTTCCCTCAGTTAAGAACCAAGGTATCAATCCAGTAGGAGAAGAACGCGCAAATCACCAATACCTGCACAAACAATCAAACACTTGCACCCAACGCGATAAAGGGGTTGTCAATCCCTTCACAGTCACTTGCAAAGGTGAGATCTGATAGAGATAGATAAATAAAAGATAAAATATTTTTGGGTTTTTTGGTATATAGATCTGAAAATAAAAGATTGCAAAATAGTAGATCGGAAACTAATATGATGGAAAATAGACCCGGGGGCCATAGGTTTCACTAGAGGCTTCTCTCATGAAGGCAAATAATACGGTGGGTGAACAAATTACTGTCGAGCAATTGATAGAAAAGCGCAAAGTTATGACGATATCCAAGGCAATGATTATGCATATAGGCATCATGTCCGTGTCAAGTAGACCGACTCCTGCCTGCATCTACTACTATTACTCCACACATCGACCGCTATCCAGCATGCATCTAGAGTATTAAGTTCATAAAGAACGGAGTAACACCTTAAGTAAGATGACATGATGTAGAGGAATAAACTCAAGCAATATGATGAAAACCCCATCTTTTTATCCTCGATGGCAACAATGCAATACGTGTCTCGCTACCCCTACTTTGTCACTGGGTGAAATCACGCAAGATTGAACCCAAAGCTAAGCACCTCTCCCATTGCAAGAAAAACCAATCTAGTTGGCCAAACCAAACCGATAATTCAAAGAGAAATACAAAGATATCAAATCATGCATAAAATAATTCAGAGAAGATTCAAATAATATTCATAGATAAGCTGATCATAAATCCACAATTCATCGGATCTCGACAAACACACCGCAAAAGAAGTTTACATCGGATAGATCTCCAAGAACATCGAGGAGAACATGGTATTGAGAATCAAAGAGAGAGAAGAAGCCATCTAGCTACTAGCTATGGACCCGTAGGTCTGTGCTAAACTACTCACGCATCATCGGAAGGGCAATAGGGTTGATGTAGAAGCCCTCCGTGATCGAATCCCCCTCCGATAGGATGCGGGAAAAGGCCCCAAGATGGGATCTCACGGGAACAGAAGGTTGCGGTGGTGGAAAAGTGTTTTCGTGGATGCCTCTGGTGGTTCTGGAATATATGTGAATATATAGCAGGAAGATCTAGGTCACGGAGTCACCGAGGGGCCCACAAGGTAGGGGACGCCCCCCCTAGGGCGCGCCCTCCACCCTTGCCGCCGCCTCGTGGCTCTTCTGACTTGCACTCCAAGTCCCCTCGGTGTCTTCTGGTCCAAGAAAAATCATCGTGAAGTTTTATTCCGTTTGGACTCCGTTTGGTATTCCTTTTCTGCGAAGCTCAAAAACAAGGAAAAAACAGAAACTGGCACTGGGCTCTAGATTAATAAGTTAGTCCCAAAAATAATATAAAATAGCATATTAATGCATATAAAACATCCAAAACAGATAATATAATAGCATGGAACAATAAAAAATTATAGATACGTTGGAGACGTATCAAGCATCCCCAAGCTTAATTCCTGCTCGTCCTTGAGTAGGTAAATGATAAAAACAGAATTTTTGATGTGGAATGCTACCTAACATATTTATCCATGTAATTTTCTTTATTGTGGCATGAATGCTCAGATCCATAAGATTCAAAACAAAAGTTTAATATTGACATAAAAACAATAATACTTCAAGCATACTAATAAAGCAATAATGTCTTCTCAAAATAACATGGCCAAAGAAAGTTATCCCTACAAAATCATATAGTCTGGCTATGCTCCATCTTCGTCACACAAAGTATTCAAATCATGCACAACCCCGATGACAAGCCAAGCAATTGTTTCATACTTTTGATGTTCTCAAACCTTTTCAACTTTCACGCAATACATGAGCGTGAGCCATGGACATAGCACTATAGGTGGAATAGAATATGGTGGTTGTGGAGAAGACAAAAAGAAGGAGATAGTCTCACATCAACTAGGCGTATCAACGGGCTATGGAGATGCCCATCAATAGATATCAATGTGAGTGAGTAGGGATTGCCATGCAACTGATGCACTAGAGCTATAAGTTTATGAAAGCTCAAAAAGAAACTAAGTGGGTGTGCATCCAACTTGCTTGCTCACGAAGACCTAGGGCAATTTGAGGAAGCCCATCATTGGAATATACAAGCCAAGTTCTATAATGAAAAATTCCCACTAGTATATGAAAGTGATAACATAGGAGACTCTCTATCATGAAGATCATGGTGCTACTTTCAAGCACAGGTGTGGAAAAAGGATAGTAACATTGCCCCTTCTCTCTTTTCTCTCATTTTTTTTGTTTGGCTTCTTTGGCCTCTTTTTTTTTGTTGGCTTCTTTGGCCTCTTTTATTTTGTTGGTTTCTTTGGCCTCTTTTATTATTCCTCACATGGGGCAATGCTCTAATAATGAAGATCATCACACTTTTATTTACTTACAACTCAAGAATTACAATTTGATACTTAGAACAAAATATGACTCTATATGAATGCCTCCGGCGGTGTACCGGGATGTGCAATGATCTAGCGTAGCAAATGACATCAAAAAACGGACAAGCCATGTAAACATCATGCTAGCTATCTTACGATCATGCAAAGCAATATGACAATGATGGAGCGTGTCATAATAAAACGGAACGGTGGAAAGTTGCATGGCAATATATCTTGGAATGGATATGGAAATGCCATAATAGGTAGGTATGGTGGCTGTTTTGAGGAAGGTAAAAGGTGGGTGTAAGTCACCGGCGAAAGTTGCGCGGTACTAGAGAGGCTAGCAATGGTGGAAGGGTGAGAGTGCATATAATCCATGGACTCAACATTAGTCATAAAGAACTCACATACTTATTGCAAAAATCTATTAGTCATTGAAGCAAAGTACTACGCGCATGCTCCTAGGGGGATAGATTGGTAGGAAAAGACAATTGCTCGTCCCCGACCGCCACTCATAAGGAAGACAATTAATAAATACATCATGCTCCAACTTCGTTACATAACGTTTCACCATACGTGCATGCTACGAGAATCACAAACGTCAACACAAGTATTTCTACAATCCACAATTACTCACTAGCATGACTCTAATATCACCATCTTTATATCTCAAAACAATCATAGGGAATCAAACTTCTCATAGTATTCAATGCACTTTATATGAAAGTTTTTATTATATCCCTCTTGGATGCCTATCATATTAGGACTAAATTTATAACCAAAGCAAATTACCATGCTGTCTAGATAGACTCTCAAAATAATATAAGTGAAGCATGAGAGTTCAACAATTTCTATAAAATAAAATCACCGCCGTGCTCTAAAAAGATATAAGTGAAGCACTAGAACAAAATTGCCAAGCTCAAGGGATATAAGTGAAGCACATAGAGTATTCTAATAAATCACGATTCATGCGTATCCCTATCAAAAGGTGTGTACATCAAGGATGATTGTGTCCAAATAAAAAGCAAAGACTCATATCATACAAGACGCTCCAAGCAAAACACATATCATGTGATGAATAAAAATATAGCCTCAAGTGAATTACCGATAGACGAAGACGAAAGAGGGGATGCCTTCCGGGGCATCCCCAAGCTTAGGCTCTTGGTTGTCCTTGAATATTACCTTGGGGTGCCTTGGGCACCCCCAAGATTAGACTCTTTCCACTCCTTATTCCATAGTCCATCAAATCTTTACCCAAAACTTGAAAACTTCACAACACAAAACTCAACAGAAAACTCGTGAGATCCGTTAGTATAAGAAAATAAAATCACCACTTTAGGTACTGTTGTGAACTCATTCTTTATTTATATTGGTGTAATATCTACTGTATTACAACTTTTCCATGGTTCATACCCCCCGATACTACCCATAGATTCATCAAAATAAGCAAACAACACAAAGAAAACAGAATCTGTTAAAAACAGAACAGTCTACGAAGATCTGCATTGTTCTAATACTTATTTAACTCCAAATTTTCTGAAAATTTTGGATAACATAGGCAATTTGTATATAAATCCTGTGTAAAAAATTCAGGGTTTTTCCATGCTCTAGATAATTATTAAATTTTGTGACTGAACGCAAAAGTTTCTGTTTTTCAGCAAGATCAAATCAACTATCACCGTAAGCCATCCCAAAGGTCTTACTTGGCACAAACACTAATTAAAACACCAAAACACAACTACTACAGAGGTAATAATGTGTATTTTATTCAAAAACAGAAGCAAAACAAAAAACACAAAAATAAAATTGGGTTGCCTCCCAACAAGCGCTATTGTTTAACGCCCTTAGCTAGGCATAAAAACAAATAGATCTAGGTATTGTCATCTTTGGTCTTTATCTTTTTAGCGGAGTTATGCTCCTGTCGGTGCAACAAACCCTGGGTATATTGCCCAGACTGTGCACAGGCATGGGGATGAGACTGAAGCACCAACCCAAGTCAGAATACAAGGGACTAAGAGGTTCAAAGGACTAACATGCAGATCAGAGGGACCAAGATCAAGCCAAAGAAGCAAGCACCATTAGGAGAAGGGCCTCCTTTGCCGGCCAGGCGAGCTCGGCAAGGAGCGAGGCCACCCCCAGAAGACGATGTCCCGGCGGGGCCTGCCGGGGCACACGGAGGCAAAACCACCTCACCAACTACTCCACCACGACCCACGTCGTCAATCAGTGCGGTGTCAAACCGCGGAGTGACTAAGTGGCAGCCATTCACCACATGGCAGCCTCTCCCTATAGGAAACACCTGCAGATGACACCCGTTGTTGTAGACTTGACACGGCAGATGTCCTAGCGGAAGGACTTAGTCGTGGAGCCATCGCAACTAGGTTAACTTGAAGGGGTTAAACGGGACAAAGGACACAGAGAGTTTACCCAGGTTCGGCCCCTCTCAATGAGGTAAAAGCCTACTCCTGCTTTGTGTTGTATTGCTAGGGTTTTGATTACCAGGGAGCGAATACGCTTGACCTAGTTCCCGATTGTTTGTTACCTGTCCCTAAACCGCCGCCGGGTCATCCCTTTATATACACAGGTTTACACCCGGTGGTTCACATATCCCGGCCGGCTCATAAACGTGTCCGGCTCGGTATCCACTCTTTCCTATCTTACAATACAAGTCATATACTTATGGCGGTTTACATCTATGGGCCCTAACTCGCCTTTGGGCTTTGGGCCTTCTTATTAAGTCTCCTTCATAAGTCGCCACCTTCTATGTCTTCATGGGCTTCAATACAGGTAAATCACTATGAGCATAACCCGGCCCCTCCTGGGCGGTTTATACCCAATAGTTATATCCCCAACATTAGGCCCCAGGCTGATGTGAACTTGTTCATATCAATCTTCAATACTTGACTTAGAAAAAATCCTTCATCATCAGTCCTTATGAAAATTTATAACCCGCCACGACGTCTGCTCACAGCATTGTGTTAACCCGCCATGACGTCATCTTGCATTAATATCGCACGAGGCCCAAATCTCAGCCTCCTTGATTCTCGCTCATGCCATCTATCCATTCACCTTATAAATAGGGCCAGGGGTCCTTTTCACTTTCCCTCCTTGCCTCCTCGTCTCTGTCTTCCACCTCGCATCACCTCAGCGCCCGAGCTCTGCCGCCGTCGTCGACCTTTGCCACTGCCTCAACAACGGCCGCTGCATCAACCTGAATCGACCAGAGTTCGTCCGCGCGCCTCCGCTACTCAACAGCCCTGGTAGGTCCTCTTCCTTCCTTTTCCCCTAGATCCCATTAGGGTTTCCACGAGTTCATCGGAGTTCATCTCGGTTCATCTTTGTTCCTCCATAGACCATGTAGTTTTTTATCTAAGTATAGTACCAATCTTGTGCAATAGCACTTTAGCACTAATTTTTAATATCTGAATGCCTCCCCTCCATAGGAGATCTCATCTGAGCACGTGAACTGTCATGCTGCTGCTACTTTAGGTTAGAATTTTTCTTCATTATCTGAACTGCTGTAGATCCAAAATTATAACACCAATCTGTGAAACCTGTTTTTCACCACTTAGCCATTTTCCAACTTCAGATCTATACTTTCAATATCCATGTAGGCGGTTTAACCTCAGAAAGTAATAACCTGCCAGGTACCATTAGTCCCCTCTTAAATCGCCAAGTGCTCGTCTTTGTAATTTAATAACGTCACTGTCCGGTTTAACATTTATGCATGCTTCAACACTTTCTTCTTGTTAACCATGAACTTTAAACCGGCACAAATCTTTTCCAGGTTATCGTATAAATGGCCAAATCCTTTTATTCCTGTAACTGGGTTCAATCCAGGGTTACAAAAGAAGAACTGAACGGGTGTGTTGCAACTGGCGCTTTGGCGAAAAAGGAAGACATCCACTAGAGAGCCCCCGGTCCAGAAAATCCTCCTGAGCCCAAGGATGGGGAAGTGATCGTTTTTGTTGATCATCTGAGTCGAGGGTTCAGCCCTCCCGGATCAAAAAAATTCCGTGACGTGCTTCACTTCTTCCAACTTCACCCTCAAGATATTGGGCCTAACTCCGTGTCCAATATTTGCAATTTTCAAGTGTTTTGTGAAGCCTACCTGCAAGAAGAGCCCACAGTCGACCTGTTCAGAGATTTCTTCTATTTAAACCGCCGTACTGAATTTACGGATGGGCCCAATACTGAACTTGGCAGGGTTTCAATTCAGAAGAGAAAAGACGTCAGCTTCCCTCACGCTAGGCATCATAGCCATCCTAAAGATTGGAATCAAACTTGGTTCTATTGCCAAGATACATCTCCAGCTGGCGAGAATCCTCTGCCGGGTTACCGTGCTCACCGGCTTACCGATGCACATCCATTCCCCCAAAGACTCAATGCAAAGGAACGGTCCAAATATGCACCACAGCTCTCAAAGCTCAGAGCCTTAATGGCAAACGGTTTGACAGGCATTGATTTTGTCCGTTAGTGGGTATCTTGGAGCATTTTGCCTTTAAGCCGTCACCCCGGGTCAATGTGTGAGTACACAGGGGATGCGAAAGACCCTCAACGCCACACTGATATTCAGCTGAGTGATGCTGAAATTACTGAATCTGTCAAGAAGATGTTGGATGAACCGGTGACCGACTGCAGCAAAACAAGACTTAGTCCTTTCTGCGCTTCAAATAAACCGCCAGCTGTAAGAATTGCCCCACTCCTGCTTTAATCCATATTCTTAATACTCCCTTATGATCTTTTCAATCTTTAAACAGGGTGATGATCCGTTCTGGAAGAAGAAACAGCAGGATAAACCGACCAAAACACCTCGTGTCAAGACCAAGGTCAACAAGAAGCCCGCTAAGAAGAAAAACACCGAGCCTACCGAGTTAAACGTTGACGATGATAATCCGGAGTCAGAGGTAGAACTTGATTCACTTTGCTCTTTTTTCATACATCTCATTAATGATGATTTCTATCAGGACGACGCAGAAGCTAGCCGCGCAAATGACGTAGAGGTAACTATTCTCTCATCCGGTTCAGAACCTCTGCCCACACAGAAAACCCGACAAGCAAGCCGGAAAGTAAGATTTTTTCACCCCCTAGCTTACTTGGATCCAAACTTTCTTTTGAAGAAGCAGCAACACGAAGCTCGCCGCACAACCCGGCATAGCGGCCATGTGGTCACTTCTTCCGGTTTACCGAACTCGCCAGTTCGTAAACGCCGCCCAAAGGTCTCTTCTATTTCTGACACGTCTTATCCCAAGGCGGGTTATTTCCGATAACCTCTTAATCCGTCTGATTCAAACTATCAGGAACTTCCCTTTCATCCTCTGGCGAGTCCACAGGGACACAAATTCCAACCCTCAAAACTGTTCCTGGGTGAGCATTTTTAACTAACCCCTTGTACCTTATGCTTGATCATTATACTAACCTGTTATTTGCGTCTCTGTCAGAGCCAAGGCCAGGCCTAGTAAAAAAGGCCAAATTGAACAAACCGGCTGATGACAGCGCGCCAACTGATCCGGAAAAGAACCCAGAACAGTTTGAAACAAATACTGAAGCTATTCCTGATGATCCGCCACCGCAAGATCATGACACCTTTGTTGAGCAGATGGAAATTGATCCGATGGGTCATGCTGATAAACCGCCAAGACCAACTAAGGCTGCTGATGATAAAGCTGACGATGTTGTAGTTACCGGTGTCGGGTATACAGCCCCAGACAACCCCACTGCTCTGTCAAAACATAGTGCCAAAGAAGAATTTTCTGCTGTTGACAAGGGCAAGTGGAAGGCGGACTTAGACAGCTATGCCCACCTCAGCGCCCAAGATATTCATTCTGGGTTTTTAAACCGTCTGTACACAAGCCGTGATTATGAAGCCGGTTTACTGAACATGATGAAGGAGCGATATGAGGTAAATGCTGTTAATTCCGCATACATATTCTTCCCTTAGCCGCCAAGTTTACTGGGCATAAAAGAATAGAATGTTCTGCAAACTTTCAAGATCCATATAGATCAACTCCACTAGCCCGCAAGGGCCGGTTTATAATGTCAATATGAACTGGGACTTTAGAATAATAAATCTTCAATTTCGCCTGTGTAGCCCCCAAGGATCGACTTAACAAATATGTTAAGTTGAGACTAATTATGCTGTAAGGCTCAAAATTCTTACTTAGGACCTTTATAATCCGGTTGACCATCAAGCTGATAGTTGTTATGTGCTTGTGACTTGTAATTTTTTTTGATAAGACGCAATAGACATTAGCCCCCAAGTGACAAGTATATTACTTGTTATGTGCTTGGGACTTTGAATATGCACTGCTATGTAATTAATTACATGTCTCTTGCAGGCTGATCTTCACAAGAAGGAATCTCAAATCGCCGACCTTCAAGAAAATATCAAGTCGCAACAAACCGAGACCTCCAAAGCCAAGGAGGAACTGACCAATGCCTTAACAGTAATAGAGAAACTGAAGGAGAGCTTTAAGAACGAGCGGGCAGGTTGGGATACAGAAAAGTCAACTCTGCTGAAGAAGGCTGAGGATGCTGAGGCTGCCCTTAAACCGGTAGCTGAAGAGCTGACTGGCTTGAAACAGCAAATAAATGCCATGACTGCTGCCGTATTTGGTAAATAACTTCTTCATAAGCTTTAAACATGTATTATGTAAGAGACTGCCGGTTTACCGATGTTTTTGATGATGCAGGAACTCGCATTGCTCATCTTGGCTCAGATATGCGGCAAAAACTGAAGGCCGCCTATACACTTATAGAGTAATTATATAACGGTGTACAACGGGTTATCTGCACAGCTTCCCATAATAAACCGCCCCCAACCTTGATCAAGGAGACGTTGGAAAGGCTGGCAATGATGCCTGCACGGTTTGAAGAGCTAAAGAAGTCAGCCGCCAGGGCGGGTGCTGTTACTGCACTGACTCGGGCCAAAGCTTGGATAACTGATCTTGATCCGGCTGATGTGGGAAACGGCTACCCGAGCATAAAGGAGGACGGGTCAGAGTTTAATAACGACGACCTCAGAGCCTTGACGAGGGAAATGCGCCCATTGGCCAGCAAATTGGCTGAAGAAACCGATCTTTCACATTATCAGTCGATTTATGATGCCAACAACAAGAGAATTAACGCGCCAACTTATGATGCTCCAAATCTTATTCCTCCAATCCGTAAGCATACCTATGCCCCTGATGTTGACCCCTCCACACTTATAAGTGATGAAGTTGTATTCAAGACCTTAACTGGGATCGATTAGACCACCATTGACTTCCAGCCACTGGGTAGAGAGGAGGAAGATGAACCGGCGCTGGACGATCCGCAACCTTCAAGTCAGCTAGGCCAGGACTCGTAAACCGGGGGCCGGTTTAGCAGCTGCTTCCTTTAAGACTTGTTAAAACAATTATTCTTTTGGGCACCAAACGCCTTGTAATAGGCTAGCTTAAACTCTTGTTCTGCTATGCCATCTTGCATATTTACTTTGCATGACACTGCTAATGCACCATGTTAAGATATGCCACTTATGCTTATAATATTAACAATGTGGAATCTGCTCCTGCATGCAAAGGATTAAAGGTGTCCTGGCGGTTTACCGCTGGATGGGTCATAACGCCCAATATAAAACCATGGAAACTAACATAGTTTATACCCAAGGCTGGACTTTAAGAATAACCAAATTTGAAATATATCATACCTGTGATATTTGATCACACTGTTGGTTTACCAAACCGGTGTAGTAAGGGGAGAACCCAAACTTTGAGCACTGGTAATTATCATAGATTTTCTTGGCTTATGAACAAAACCAGGCCGGGTTAATAAACACCGGATATTATCTTATCTCATACTGGCGACTTATAGTCAAAAGCCAGGCCGGGTTAATAAACACCGAATGTTATCTTATCTCATACTGGCGACTTATAGTCAAAAACCAGGCCGGGTTAATAAACACCGGATGAATTATGATCATAAAGCATAATATTCCTTATCAAATAAACCTCAGAAAGACTGAAATAAAACAAACAAAAAAACGAGGCTTTTCATGGGCTGCCAGGCCGAAAATCGAGTGCTTTCACAGGCCGCACAGCCACTGAGTTAAACCTATATACAAACCTTATAAGATGGACCTCACATAACCAATCGTCGTTTTAACTTTGACAAGTTCAGGGTCTGTATAAGATTGACTTGTCAAACATTCGGTGGGTCATTCCAGGAATACCTGGGCAGAGTGGCTTACTTAAAAAGGCAGGATAACCCGGGGTTTTAGGTGAATACACCTGGCTTCCAAGCCTGGCTTTTAAGCCTATTACAAGGGTTATACAAACTCTTTGTTCTTTAGAATCAAGGAGCCCCCAAGTAATACTTTTGAGCTGTGCTCAAGGGGCACCTATGTTTGAGCTGTGATTTTGCAACAGACTCTCTTTGGCACCTTTTAACCTGGGTAGCAAGCCCCCAAGTTTTTTTTTCAATTGGCTTATAAGCCGGTTCAAAGGGTAATCATAACTTCGCTCATAAGCCGGAAGACCCCAAGTAACCAAAGACTCATTATGAAAAAATGACAGAGGCCCTGCTTTAGCAGGGGTGCCGGTTTACTATATTGATCACAATATATACATTGTCAAAAATATGTACATCAGAAGAGCCAATGGCTCAGGTGTAGTACGGCCGAAGATGAGCGATATTCCACGGCCGGCGAGTCTCTTCCTCCGACATGCGTGAGTCCTTGTGATCTCGAACATCAATAAGGTAGTATGACCCGTTGTTCAGATTCTTGCTGACCACAAAGGGTCCTTCCCAAGGTGGGGATAACTTGTGCATATCAGTCTGATCCTGGATAAGCCGGAGTACTAAGTCGCCTTCTTGAAAGGTTCTGGTCTTGACCCGGCGGCTGTGATAACGACGTAGATCTTGCTGGTAAATCGCAGAACGAGCCGCTGCGAGATCACGCGCCTCGTCTAACAGGTCAAGTGCATCCTGACGTGCCTTTTCGTTATCAGCTTCAACGTAAGCCGCCACACGGGGTGAGTCGTGACGAATGTCACTGGGGAGAACTGCCTCTGCTCCATAAACCATGAAAAAAGGTGTGTAACCTGTAGATTTGTTGGGCGTTGTGTTGATGCTCCATAGCACCGAGGGTAACTCTTCTACCCAACAACCCGGCGTCCTCTGTAAGGGAACCATAAGCCGGGGCTTGATGCCTCTCAGGATCTCTTGATTGGCTCTCTCAGCTTGACCATTAGATTGGGGGTGAGCCACCGACGATACATCAAGCCGGATATGTTCACATTGACAAAATTCTTTCATAGCACCCTTGGAGAGATTAGTGCCATTGTCTGTTATAATGCTGTGTGGAAAGCCAAAACGGAAGATCACCTTCTTCATGAATTGAACCGCCGTTACTGCATCACACTTACTGACTGGCTCTGCCTCTACCCACTTAGTGAATTTTTCAACCGCCACCAAGAGGTGGGTCTTCTTATCCTTGGATCTCTTAAAAGGTCCAACCATATCAAGCCCCCAAACCACAAATGGCCACGTGATTGGAATCATTCTCAACTCCTGAGCCGGAACATGAGCTCGACGTGAAAACTTCTGACAACTGTCACATTTTTTGACCAAGTCCTCAGCATCAGCATGAGCCGTCAGCCAATAAAAACCATGACGAAAAGCCTTGGCTACAAGAGATTTAGAGCCGGCGTGATGACCACAATCTCCTTCATGGATCTCACGCAGAGTCTCACAACCTTCTTCAAGAGAAACACAACGCTGAAACGCTCCAGTAACACTACAATGGTGCAGCTCTCCATTGACAATTGTCATTGACTTGGACCACCGGGTTATTTGCCTGGCCAAGGTTTCATCCTCAGGTAACTCGCCCCTGGTCAAGTATGCCAAATATGGAACTGTCCAATCAGGAATAACATGAAGAGCCGCCACCAACTGAGCTTCCGGGTCAGGAATAGCCAAATCCTCGTTTGTAGGTAACTTGACCGATGGGTTATGCAAAACGTCAAGAAAGACATTAGGTGGCACCGGTTTACGTTGAGAACCCAACCGACTTAATGTATCCGCCGCTTCATTTTTCCTCCGATCAACATGCTCAACTTGATAACCCTTGAAGTGACCAGCAATAATATCCACCTCTCGTCGATAAGCCGCCATGAGGGGATCCTTAGAATCCCAAGTACCAGAGACTTGTTGAACCACCGAATCTGAGTCACCAAAGCACCTTACCCGGTTTAAGTTCATCTCCTTAGCCATCCGAAGACCGTGGAGCAAGGCCTCATATTCAGCTGCATTGTTAGTGCAAGGGAACATCAAACGGAGAACATAACAAAATTTATCACCTCGAAGGGAAGCTAGCACAACTCCAGCCCCCGAGCCCTCCAATTGCCTGGACCCATCAAAGTGAATAGTCCAATACGTGTTATCTGGTTTTTCCTCAGGCATCTGCAGCTCTGTCCAGTCATTGATGAAATCCACCAGTGCTTGAGACTTGATGGCCGTGCGAGGCATATACTTCAAACCATGAGGCCCAAGTTCAATGGCCCATTTGGCAACCCGGCCTGTTGCCTCCCTGTTTTGGATGATATCTCCTAAAGGAGCAGAGCTAACCACAGTAATGGGGTGACCCTGAAAATATTGCTTAAGCTTCCGGCTTGCCATGAAAACCCCATATACAAGCTTCTGCCAATGTGGGTATCTCTGCTTGGACTCAATAAGCACTTCGCTGATATAATAAACTGGCCGTTGAACCAGATATTCCTTGCCTGCCTCTTTCCTTTCAACCACAATAGCCACACTGACAGCCCGGCTATTAGCAGCCACATATAACAACAGCGGCTCCTTATCAACGGGCGCAGCTAGGACCGGCGGCACAGCCAGCTGCTTCTTAAGCGCCTCAAATGCCTCATTAGCAGCGTCACTCCAGACGAAGTCATCTGTCTTTTTCATCATCTGATACAAAGGGATGGCCTTCTCACCGAGGCGGCTTATGAACCGGCTTAGCGCCGCAATACGACCCGCCAGACATTGAACATCATTGATACACGCCGGTTTAGCCAGAGAAGTAATGGCTTTGATATTCTCCGGATTAGCTTCAATGCCCCTGTTAGACACCAGAAAGCCCAAAAGCTTGCCCGCCGGCAGACCAAAAACACACTTGGCCGGATTAAGCATCATCTTATAAACTCGGAGATTCTCAAAGTTTTCCTTCAAGTCGTCTATCAACGTCTCCTTCTTTCTGGATTTCACCACAATATCATCCACATAAGCATGGACATTGCGTCCAATCTGATTATGAAGACAATTCTGCACACATCGCTGGTAAGTCGCCTGGGCACTCTTGAGCCCAAAAGGCATAGACACATAGCAGAAGGCTCCAAAGGGAGTTATGAAAGCTATCTTCTCCTGGTCCTTAACTGCCATCTTGATCTGATGATAACCAGAATAAGCATCCAAAAAACTCAAACGCTCACAACCTGCCGTAGCATCAATAATCTGATCAATACGAGGGAGAGCAAAAGGATTAGCCGGACAAGCCTTGTTTAAATCCGTGTAGTCCACACACATGCGCCAAGTGCCATTCTTCTTAAGGACCAGGACCAGGTTAGCCAACCACTCAAGATGAAAAACCTCAACAATAAACCCAGCCGCCAAGAGCCGGGCTACCTCCTCACCAATGGCCTTACGCCTTTCTTCATTGAAACGACGAAGAAACTGCTTGACCGGTTTAAACTTGGGATCGATATTGAGAGTGTGCTCAGCGAGTTCCCTCGGTACACCTGGCATGTCAGAAGGTTTCCATGCAAAGATGTCCCGGTTCTCACGGATGAACTCGATGAGCGCGCTTTCCTATTTCGGATCCATATTAACACTGATGCTGAACTGCTTGGATGAATCGCCGGGAACAAAATCAACCATCTTAGTGTCATCTGCCGATTTAAACTTCAAAACCGGATCATGCTCTATAGTTGGCTTTTTCAAAGACGTCATATCCGCCGGATCAACATTGTCCTTGTAAAATTTTAACTCCTCCGTTGCACAAACCGACTCAGCATAAGCCGCATCACCTTCTTCACATTCCAAGGCTATCTTCTGGCTCCCATGTACTATGATGATCCCCTTGTAACCCGGCATCTTGAGCTGCAGATAAACATAACAGGGCCGTGCCATGAACTTGGCATAAGCCGGCCGCCCAAACAGAGCGTGATACAGGCTGTGAATCTTGACTACTTCAAAGGTCAATGTCTCCGACCTAGAATCATGATCATCTCCAAAGGCAACTTCCAGAGCTATCTTACCAACAAGGTACGCCGACTTACCAGGCACCACACCATGGAAAACTGTATTCGACGGTTTAAGATTTTTATCTGTCAACCCCATGCGACGGAAAGTTTCGTAATAAAGGATATTGATGCTACTCCCTCCATCCATGAGTACCTTGGTAAACTTATACCCTCCAACTTGGGGTGCAACCACCAATGCTAGGTGACCCTGATTATCAACCCGGGGCGGGTGATCTTCCCGACTCCACACGATGGGCTGCTCAGACCAGCGCAAGTAACGGGGAACCGCCGGTTCAACGACGTTCACTGCCCTTTTATGAAGCTTCTGATCCCGTTTACATGAATTTGTGGTGAAGACATGGTACTGCCCACTATTCAACTGCTTTGGGTTGCTCTGATACCCAGATTGCTGCTGCTGATTCCCCTAACCTGACTGTTGATGGTAGCCACCCTGATTGCCTTGATTGCCCTGATTACCTTGGAATCCAGAACTAGAACCGCCACCGCCGTAACCCGGCCCATGAGAACCAGACCCTGAACCACCACCCGGTCCATGATTGTCTTGAAAAAGATTGGAATTTTTATACTCTTTCATGATGTAGCAATCCTTCCAGAGGTGGCCAGACGGTCTTTCTCGCGTCCCATGCCTTGGGCAGGGCTGATTTAGCATCTGCTCAAGATTAAAGCCTGACCCTCCGGCCCGTGGGGGCGGTTTACCTTTACGACGCTGGCCATTATTCTGTGCGTTGGTGTTAGCCACAAAGTCCAAACTATTATCAGCTTTGCGCTTACCATTGCCTCCCTGATTCGCCGGATTATGCTGTTGTCCTCTGGTGCTGTTGCCCTTCTTTACCTTTCCTGGCTTGTCATCATCAGACTCGGGGTCCTTGGTACCATTAGAGTCAGCGTACTTAACCAGAGCCGCCATCATCTCTCCCATGTCATTGCAGTGGCGCTTGAGCCGACCCAACTTCTGCTTAAGAGGCGTAAACCGGCAATTCTTCTCCAACATTATGACCGCTGAACCGGCATTGATGCGATCCGATGAATGTAAGATGGTCGAAACTCGGCGCACCCAATGGGTTGTGGACTCACCCTCTTCTTGGACACAGGCATCCAAATCCACAATTGACATCGGCTGCTTGCACGTATCTTTGAAATTCTGGATAAACCGGGCCTTTAACTCGGCCCATGACCCAATGGAATTGGCAGGGAGCCCCTTCAACCAAGTGCGAGCCGTTCCATCCAACATCAGGGGAAAATATTTAGCACATGCCGCATCGCTAACATCTAGCAATTCCATGGCCATCTCATAACTCTCGATCCATGCTTAAGGAGGTAAATCGGCTGTATAGTTAGGCACCTTGCAAGGACCCTTAAAATCCTTGGGCAGACAATCATTACGTATGGCCGGCACTAAACATGGTACGCCCAAATTCCTAAAGGTTACACCTGGCTCCACCGAAGTTGTCGGACGAATCGGAGAAGGTTGACGGGCCGCATATTGCGCCGCCAGCTCGGCCTCTCGACGTGCTCTACCTTGATCCACCATGTTCTGAGCATCAGCACCACCGCCCGCCGGGTTTTGCCCATGAGGCTGGTTATGGTTCCGCCCACTGCTTGACACAGCTGGTTCATCAATATGCCTACTGTAACTCCGGCTTTGGGCGAGGGGTGGAATGAATCCGGCTTCGACTGTAAGAATAAGCCTGCTGCTGAACCAATGCTGTCTGAAGGAGCTCTCTAGCCCTCTGCATCTCAACCGCCGTTGGAGACTCGCCTTCAACCGGGATAGCCGCCAATCATGACGCCGCAGCAATCATGTTATCCAAAGGGTTAGAGTAATGACCCGGTGGTGTTGGCATGTGTTGCGGCGGGATATTGTTCTGACGGGGCGGATCCGTGGTGTGCGGCTGAACCGGCGCTCCCGTCCCAGGCATTTCAACCCGGTCCGCCACTGGCGGGTTACTGGTTCCTGCTCCTAGCGTGTTAAAGAGGTTCCTCGCCTCGTAAACCGGTGGCAGGCGAGACTGATGCCTCCTCCTCATGACTTCGTTTGAAGCGTTCTGATCTAGCATGAGCCGGTAAGACTCCGACTGAATCCGCTGCACCTGTGCATCCAACGTAACCCGCTCCGCAGCCATCCTGGCATCTTCAGCTGCCAGGTCTTCCTTAGCTTGAGCTATCTGATCTCGCAATTTCATGACTTCCCCGTTACGCTGATCTTGATTACCCGGGTTAACCTCCGTCGTCAACAGTGTTGCCAAGGCGTCTAGTAACCCGGATAAGACTTGAGCCGGCGGGCGCGCAGGGCCTCCTGCCCCGGCTGCCGTCGCCGCTGCTGACCCGGAAATCAATGCCGCTGTAGTTGAAGAGTGCTGCACTGGCTGCGTACCGGCCATGAAGATTGCAACCCGGTTCGGCGGCTCGTAGGGGTCCGGAATACTATCGCCATCGGAACAGCCCCCAAGCCGACCGTCTTGCAGTTGGTACAATGACTCGGTTTCACCAGTGGATGACTCGCCATCAGAATAGACAACTGTCTCACCGTCAAATACCGATTTATCCTCAGATCCCGCACCATTAATGAATCCCACGAAGGCACGACTCATGGCGGGCTGAACTCGGGCGGGTTTTGCACGCTGAGCCGTCTCGATGTTGTCGGTGCAGGTGTCCGGCTCAGAGCCCGGTTCGTCGATCTTGCCAATGAAGACGTGAATTCCACCGAAGGGGACCCGGTATGCGTACTCAATTGAGCCGGCCTCGGGGCCCCAGCCTTCGTCGTCGATGTAGAGCTTGCCGCGACGACTCTTGGTCATCCGGCCCACAGCGTATCCCTTGATCCCTTCGAAGTTGCCCTTCAAGAACTCGAAACCACCGTGAGCTGGCAACACAGTGGGCGCCAACTGTCGTAGACTTGACACGGCAGATGTCCTAGAGGAAGGACTTAGTCGTGGAGCCATCGCAACTAGGTTAACTTGAAGGGGTTAAACGGGACAAAGGACACAGAGAGTTTACCCAGGTTCGGCCCCTCTCAATGAGGTAAAAGCCTACTCCTGCTTTGTGTTGTATTGCTAGGGTTTCGATTACTAGGGAGCGAATACGCTTGACCTAGTTCCCGATTGTTTGTTACCTGTCCCTAAACTGCCGCCGGGTCATCCCTTTATATACACAGGTTGACCCCCGGTGGTTCACATATCCCGGCCGGCTCATAAACGTGTCCGGCTCGGTATCCACTCTTTCCTATCTTACAATACAAGTCATATACTTATGGCGGTTTACATCTATGGGCCCTAACTCGCCTTTGGGCTTTGGGCCTTCTTATTAAGTCTCCTTCATAAGTCGCCACCTTCTATGTCTTCATGGGCTTCAATACAGGTAAATCACTATGAGCATAACCCGGCCCTCCTGGGCAGTTTATACCCAATAGTTATATCCCCAACACCCGTCCTGCGAGATGTCAAGTGAGTAGGCGCGGAGCTGGCGATATAGCCCGGCGAGCCTTGCCGGGCAACCAACGATGTGACGTTGAGCGGTGCATTTAATGCGCCCTGTTAGCCCGCAGAGTTAGGTATGATAGCACTATTTGCTATATTATCTGTGCATAATGGCTGTTTTGCCATTGTGGTGACCCCTTAATCTATAAAAGGAGGCCCATGGCAACCGTAGAGAGGGTTACAAGGTGGGATAACTCAGACCCCCATACGCGCGTAGCCACTGCCGCCCCGAGGCAACCCTTGCCGGGCAAGTGTACTACGCTCCACCACCACCTTTCCACCATCAATCCACCAAAGCAGGAGTAGGGTTTTACGCCTCATGGTGGCCCGAACCTGGGTAAAAATGCCTGTGTGATCTCTGCCATGCTGCCACATGCTCATCTGCTCTTTGTGCAATGTGACGCCCCCCTGCCGAACCAGCAAGGGGCCTCCTGGTCCCATAGGTGGCCGTGGTTTCCCATGACATCTTTGGCACGCGAGGTAGGGGGACCGCTTGCGCGAACCTAAAGGCGTGTGTAGCGTGTCACCTTCATCACCATCAGCATCTTCGACGACGCCATCGACCATGGCGCCCAAGAAGAAACCCGGTTCTTCGGCTCATCCTTCCACCTCGAAGGCTCTGCCGCCCACGGCCTCTAACGCTGCGGGGGGTGCGGAGACACGCGAGGACGCGGACGCTGCTGGGGATGTGGTCGGAGCAGATGGCGCCGTCACCACTTCCCCCGCGGCCGACGCAGGAGCAGGAGACATCGAAGGAGAGCAGCATCAGCAACAGCCCGACGACCACGCTCCACAAGGTCCGAGCGAAGGGGTTACTCCATCTGCGCCCCTTTCGCCCGCTGACGGGCACAGCCGCAGCAACGGCGCTCGGGCCAGGGCGAATTGCCGCCCTCTGACCGCTCCCACCACGGGTGCGGTCGCAGAGCGTGCACCTCCCCCGGGGTGGGTCGACCAAGCCGCTGCGCCCGACGTAGCCACTGGCCCTCGAGCGCCTTTGCCACACCATCCTGCCATCCAGGTGGTCGCCCCGCAGCAGCGGGGGCGCAGTGCTGCCACCACTCGCACCGTCAAGAGCCGAGCGACGGTGGGATCGACTTCATCATCACCCATGCCAAGTATAGCCTCGGAGGCCATGGCGCGGGCTCAGCTGCTGCTGAGGTTTCCGCCAGCGGCCGAGCAAATGGACGAATGGCGTGCCACCATCCAAAGTCTTCTCGGTTTAGCCGAAGCCGGGGGCTCACGGCAAGCTGGCCCGCCACGGCCGCCCCAAGCGACAGCAATGGCTCATGCTGCTGACCGTACAGAAGGGGCCGTCTCCACGGTGCAGTCCCCACCACGGCAGCCAGCGCGAGCGCAACAGAATCAAGACGCCGACGACGTCTCGATGGCCTCTTCTGACCCTCGAGCGCGTCCAGGCCAACGACGAGCCTCGGAGGATAGGTGGAGAGGTGACACGCGCGCCATTGTCGAGCAACGCCGCGATGACCTCCACCGGACCGATGCGTGCGACGGCCCCGGCGTTGACGAGCCCGCGCTCGGTATTGGCGGGTGCCTACCTTTCGAGGTTGGCTGCCCTGCCTTTACCCGTGACCTGCGGCAAGTCCGTTGGCCATCCGTTCGCACGTTCAAGCCATAGATACTTGAGAAGTACGATGGGAGGCTGAACCCGGCAGAGTTCCTGAGCATCTACACCATCATTGTTCAGGCTGCCGGGGGAAGAGATGAGAAGGTGTTCGCCAACTACTTTCCTTTGGCCCTCAAGTCCAATGTGAGGTCTTGGCTGATGCACCTGACAGAGAACTCCATTTCGTCATGGGCAGACCTGTGCCATGAGTTCATCGGTGCCTTCACTGGTGGCCACCAACAGCCGGGCCGACCCAGCGACTTGCAGTTTCTCCAATAAAAGGAAGGAGAGACCCTCCGTAAGTATTTACAGAGATTCAGCAAAGTTCATAGAAATATCCCAAATATCCATCCGGCAGCTGTGATAGCCGCCTTCCAGTCCACTGTGTGCAACCGCCGGATTCGTTCCAAGATGAACGTACGGTTGCCCAAGACTGTGAAGGAGCTCTACACATTGGTGGATAAGTGTTCTCGGATGGAGGAGGGAAGAAAGTTGCCCGGAGAGGAAGATTGCACCAATATTGATTCAGAGGATGAGGATGAATCAACCAGTCAGAAGAAGAGCAAGAAGCGCAGTAAGAAGCAAAGGGATAAGGCAGTAATGACTGTTGAAGGATCGGGTATGCCTAGTACTGGCAAGAAGGCCAAAGCTGAGGCCCCCGGCAAGGAAGCTGCCATGTGCGCTGACTGCCGGGAAGCCGCTGCTGCCGAGAAAGCCTGGAAAGGTTATGGGATGTATTGCAAGATTCATCGGACCAAGGGCCACGACCTTCAAGAGTATTATCAGGTTGAGCAGCTTGTCAAAAGACAGAAAGCAGAGTATGAGAAGCGTGACAAGGAAAAGGGTCAGAATGTTGCTGGCGGCAAGGGCTGAGGTGGTGAAGTAAATCGCCCCAGCAAACCCTTCCAGAACCAAGGAAAACCCACAAGAGGTCGAGAGAAGGAAGCCTGTGGTGATGAGAGTGATGGAGGGGATGAAGAGGAAACCAGTGAGCAAGAGTTTCAGAAGGCCACTGATGCCCTGTGCATTGACGGGGGTGCATCTCTACACACCTCTCACCGCCAACTCAAGCGGTGGGCGCGAGAGGTCAATGCCATGGAGCCAGCGCCCGAGGCCGGGAAGCCGCTCAAGTGGTCCCGTACGCCCATCATCTATGACGAGGAGGATCATCCTAGCCGTACCACCGCGGTAGGGTGTTTGCCATTGTTGGTCTCCCCAACAATCCGCAACCTCAAGGTCATGAAGATGTTGGTGGACGGCGGGGCCGGGTTGAATCTGATTTCCCCAACAGTTATCAGCAAGCTTCAGATAGCATAGGAAGAGCTGGAGGTTACCGGCATGTTTCAAGGAGTTAATCCCGGCAGGAGCCATCCTAAGGGAAATATCACGTTGCCGGTAACGTTTGGGGGAGAACTGAACTACCGGACTAAGAGGATTGTGTTTGATGTGGTTGATCTCCCCCTGCCATACAATGGGATTCTTGGACGCCCGGCCCTGGCTAAGTTCATGGCAGCATCTCACTATGCCTACAACACCTTGAAGATGCCTGGGCCACTGGGAGTCATAACCATCCCATCAGATGAGAAGGATGCAATCATTTGTATGGACAAGATGTACTGGGATGCGGTCGCAGCAGAGGCAGCGGCAGCAGCAGCTCCCGCTAAGGAAAGCAAAGGAAAGAAGAGGGATTACAGGGACTACGGCAAAGAGTCCGGGAAGCGTACCCCCACCGAGTGCACGGCACCCGTTGATGATGTGCCGGAGTGTTCCAATGGAAAGAGATCCAAGGTCCCTGCACCCCAAGTGAAGAAGGTCCCGGCAGGGCTGGCTGG
Organism: Thinopyrum elongatum; assembly: GCA_011799875.1. Classification (NCBI taxonomy): domain Eukaryota; kingdom Viridiplantae; phylum Streptophyta; class Magnoliopsida; order Poales; family Poaceae; genus Thinopyrum; species Thinopyrum elongatum. The sequence continues at coordinate 176,108,167 of CM022303.1, read as the reverse complement.
CATTGATGGTACTTTCACTATTAGCGCCACCCTCGATGACAAATAGGAAAGCGCGCTCGTTGCCTTCCTGCGGGCGAATATCGATGTGTTTGTCTGGCAACCATCTGATATCCCCGGTGTTCCCAGGGAGGTAATCGAGCACCACCTTGCTATCTGCCCACATAACCGACCTGTCAAGCAGAAAGTCCGGAAGCAAGCCTTGGAGAGGCAGTAGTTCATTGCAGAAGAGATCAAGAGACTAGAGACAGCTGTATTGGTCAGAGGAGTACTGCATCCCACGTGGTTGGCAAACCCAGTGGTAGTCCGGAAGGCTAACGGGAAGTGGAGGCTTTGCATAGATTTCACATATCTCAATAATGCTTGCCCGAAGGACCCGTTTCCCTTGCCGCGTATCGATCAGATTGTGGATTCCACTTCAGGTTGTGATTTGCTCTCCTTTCTGGATGCGTATTCTGGGTATCACCAGATCTTCATGTCCAAGGAAGATGAAGAGAAGACGTCGTTCATCACTCCATGTGGTACATACTATTTTGTCCGCATGCCATTCGGATTAAAGAGTGTCGGGTCCACTTTTGCAAGGGCAGTCTAGATTGGTTTTGAGCCACAGTTGCACAGAAACATAGAAGCCTATATGGATGATATTGTGGTCAAGACCAAGGATAGGGCCACCCTTATCCAAGATTTGGAGGAGACGTTTGCTAATCTGCGCAAAATCAATTTGAAGCTCAACCCGGAGAAGTGTGTATTTGGTGTTCCCTCCGGCAAGTTGCTTGGGTTCTTTGTATCCCATCGCGGGATCAAAGCCAATCCCGACAAGATCAAGGCTATCGAACAGATCCAAGCACCAAGGACAGTTAAGGATGTGAGGCGTCCGACAGGATGCGTTGCCGCGCTAAGCAGATTCATCTCCAAGTCTGCCGAGCGCGCCCTGTCGTTCTTCAAAATTTTGAAGAAGGCAGGACCGATGAAGTAGACCCCGGAAGCAGATGCAGCTTTGCAAGAGTTGAAGGCCTACTTGTCCTCCGTGCCTACCTTGGTCGCTCCCAAACCCCAGGAGCCGTTGCTGCTGTACTTAGCGGCAACCAACCAAGTAGTCAGTGCAGCTTTGGTAGCGCAGCGAGAAGTGGATGAGGCAGAGAGTGAGCAGAGACCAGCAGAGTCAAAGAAGGATCAGGACAGCAATGAGCATGGCAACGAGAGCAACCCTAAGGACGTGGCAAGGAAGAAAGTGGTGCAGCGCCCAGTGTACTTCGTCAGCTCCTTATTACAGGGGGCTAGATCGAGGTACTCTGGCATGCAAAAGTTGATTTTTGGTCTCATCATGGCCTCAAGGAAACTGCGCCACTACTTCCAAGCCCATGAGATCACGGTTGTCACTCATTTCCCATTGCAACGGATACTCCGAAACCCTGAGTCTACCGGCAGAATAGTGGAGTGGGCATTGGAGTTATCCAGTTTTGGTTTGAAGTTTGAAAGCACGTCAACTATTCAGAGCAGGGCATTGGCAGAGTTTATTGCAGAATGGACGCCAACCCCTGATGAGGAAGTGACGAAGATAGCTATCCCCGGCAAGGAATCACCCCAAGAATGGATTATGTATTTTGATGGTGCTTTTTCCCTACAAGGTGCAGGAGCTGGCGTGCTTCTTGTTGCCCCCTCCGGGGAGCACTTGAGGTACGTCATCCAAATGCATTTTGCCCGGGAAGAAGCAACCAACAACACAGCAGAATATGAAGGGCTCCTTGTCGGGCTCAGGATTGCAGCTGGACTGGTAATTAAGAAGCTGATCATTCGAGGAGATTCACAGCTTGTGGTGAGACAAGTTAACAAGGATTACCAAAGTCCATTGATGGAGGCATACGTCGAGGAAGTGAGGAGATTGGAGGAGCACTTTGATGGATTGCAAACAGAGCACGTACCCCGTGCGGAAAACAGCATAGCTGATCATCTGTCAAAGTGTGTTGCGCAGAAGCTCCCTGTGGAACCAGGGACTTTTGTTCTCCATCTCACTCAGCCCTCCATATCCCCAGCAACAATGGCTCGGAAAAGGAGAAAGTTGGACTCCGGTAAGCCTCTCCCGGTAGAGCCGACCGCTCCTGGCAGAGACCCTGCCGGAAACAACTCCTCGCAGTCTGCCGGACCACAGACTCCAGCCGGGCCCATGGACCCCACGAATGAGGCAAGTGCTCCCGTAGTAGAGGAGGTGCCACTAGTCCTCGTTGCCGAGCCCCAGGCTCCAACTTGGGCAAGGCACATTGTCCACTTCCTCCAAACCGGAGAGCTTCTCAGCAACCAAGACGAAGCTGAAAAAGTAGCCCGCAGGGCCAGTATGTATCAGTTTGTCGATGACACTCTGTACAGAAGGAGGCCCAACAGTGTGAAATTAAAGTGTGTCTCCCGGGAAGAAGGAAAGGAACTGCTGGCTGAGATACACAAAGGCATGTGCGGCTCCCACATTGGATCAAGGGCACTAGTTCGGAAAGCATTCCGGCAAGGATTCTATTGGCCCACAGCCCTCCAAGATGCGGTTGAGCTAGTCACCAAATGTGAAGCCTGCCAGTTCCATTCCAAGAAAACCCACCTGCCTGCCCAAGCACTTTAGACAATCCCTCTATCATGGCCATTTTTGGTCTGGCGGCTCGATATCCTCGGCCCCTTCCCCCGAGCAATCGGGGGCTTTGAATTCTTGTTCGTTGCTATCGACAAGTTTACAAAGTGGCTGGAAGTGACTGCCGTGAGAAAGGTGACTGCTCAGTCAGCTATCAAGTTCTTGAAAGAATTGGTGTGTCATTTTGGAGTTCTGGCAAGGATCATTACCGACAACGGCACCCAGTTCACGAGCCGCGCCTTCATGCAATATGTTCATGCCCTCGGATGCCAGATCTCATTTGCCTTTGTGGCACACCCTCGGAGCAATGGGCAAGCTGAGAGGGCGAACGCTGAAGTGCTGCATGGACTCAAGACAAGAACCTTTGATACGCTGCAGAAGCATGGCAGACGGTGGATCGAGGAGCTGCCGGTAGTTCTCTGGTCCCTCAGAACGACACCAAACCGAGCTACCGGGCAGACTCCCTTCTCCCTGGTCTATGGGGCAGAAGCAGTTATCCCCACGGAACTCATTTATGGGTCGCCTCGAGTGCTTGCCTACGATGAAGTAGCGCAAGATCAGCACCGGCGTGACAACGCTGTGCTACTCGAAGAGAACCGTCTTCGGGCTGCTATGCGTGCTGCATGCTATCAGCAAGCCCTGCATCGCTGTCATAGCCGCAGGGTTCACGCCCGGTGTTTTGAGGAAGGTGACCTTGTCCTTAGGCGCGTTCAGTCCGCCAAGGGTACAAACAAGTTGTCACCGAAGTGGGAAGGCCCTTACCGGGTAGTACGAGTCACCAGACCTGGCGCAATCCGTCTGGAGACCGGAGATGGCATTCAGTTGCAAAACTCATGGAATATTGAGCATCTCCGCAAGTTCTACCCGTAAGGCGCGGTTGTCGGGCCCTGCCCGGCAGCCACCCTTTTGTACAGGCCTTGCCTTAGCTGCATGTAACCACTTGTACAAAGCCAGGGCGATGACCCTGTGCAAGAGAAAATAAAGAAGCGTTGTGGGGGCGCCCCCGACCAAGATTGCATGCATGCATGAGCATTCCAAGATCACTGCATAAGCATTTCATGAGCATTTGCATATGCATATAGATAGGATCGCATCCTACATTCATTCTCATCCGCATGAAGCTGCAGGTTCCTGCCGTGAACTTGGCCTTGACAAGGAGTTGAGAAGATTGCCCGGCACTGCGATCCCCGGCAAGCGAAATAGATAAGTTCTACCTCCTGTCCATTAGTGTTCTGTAAGTTATAACTTGTGCATAAGAAAACCCCGACACTCTTTTGAGACTTAGGTGCTCCCATCCCTGACTCGAACGTTGCATCGGACAGGATGGTCGCAGTGGCCTTTGGTAAAAAGAAGTTGGCGAGGGGCTGGCCCCTTTGCCTGTTGCCCGGTAGACACAGCTCTCTGGCAGACAGAAAAGGTGCCGGCAGGATAGCCTGCCGGGGAAAACTCGTTTATTTACACTAAAGAGGCATCTCGCCTCTGCATGGACATACACATGCATGGGTTCCCGACAAGGTTCATCTTTTTCATTAACATGCTGATACAAGTACAAGCATTACAGAACACAAACATGGACTCGAGAGATTACATTATTAGAATTAAAATTTGGCAAGTGCCTGCAGATTTAAGATTGAAAAAAGATAGGTGCTCCATAAACTCCTCTCCCTGTCCCTCTTATCCCAGGTAGTGTGGTGGGAAGAGCAGAGGGTGGGCGACGCGCCAGCACAACGCCACCCTGATCCCCGTCAGGAGCTGTCGGACATAGCCTGACAAGATCGGGAGTGGCGAGGCTACAAAGGAGGAAGACATGCGGAGCGCCCTGACGGCCCCAGGATCAACGCTTCCACGGCCGAGCGGGGGCTCCAGCACAGGCACCGACAGGGGAGGACGCTGGGGCCCAGCCAGAAGACCCCCAGGGAAAGCGGAAGCACCAGAGGGGCAAGCCTTTCCCCGGCGGCCCGGGAAAACGGTGATGACGGCGCCGGGGAAAGGGGGAAAGAGCCGAACAGACGGGCAGCAGGTCGCCAGTACGAGACGAACGCGTCGATGCAGTCGTGCTCCTACTAGACGGCCTGCCTCCCGTCTTCTCCTTCTCCCCTGGCTTCTTCTTCATCAACACCATTCTGGGGGAAGGCCGGGACTCCAGCCCGGCGCCTTCCCCGGGGAGACGGCGAGCAGCCAGGGGGCTTGAGGCACAGCGCTCCCCGCCTTGGCGGGTAGGAAGGCGCGCCTCTCATGAACATCAGCCCCAAGACCTCCGGGAGGGGCGGTGCTAGGATTACCAATGGTCTCCAGCCCCGCCTCCCGGTCGAGCCTCGAAGGAACAAAGAGGTTCGCCACAGCAAGGACCAGGCTCACTCCCCGAGCGCCAGCACCGGCATTTGGCAACACTAGCCCCAACCAAGAGCCCGGGGGCTGGCCCCAGGCTCTCCTCTTTAGCATAACTAGCAGAGGCAGAAAGCGGAGGAGAAGAAGAATGCGAGGGTGGATGACTCCGCCCTCCTCCACCCCTCCTTTTATAGGCGGATCGGGGAGGGGAGCCGCTCCCTCAACGGGCGGCCACCGTCCTCCTCCACCAACTCAAGACGACCGGGCCCTCGCCTTGACGCTCTCCCATGCCACGCGCCTCCGTACCTACCCCGCGCGATGCATGCAGCATACGTGGCTAAGGATAAGGGCGTGGTGGGAAGAGTGAATTGGCAGTTTCTCCCCCGTGCGTTAAAGTCATTCACGGGCCATTGCTGGAGCGGCCCCACCACCATTGGCCTTACACGACATGCGGAGAAACTGGAAACTGGCCCGGAATCAAGGCTAATCAAGAAGCAAAGAAGACCCCAAGAGACCAGCCTCTTCAGTGACACCGCATGTGCACTTATTAGGCCCTACCCCGACGATGCTCGACAGCGCGTTCGGGGTAGGCCCGGGGGCTTCTGCCGGTGCAACAAACCCTGGGTCTGTTGCCCAGACTGTGCACAGGCACGGGGACGAGACTGAAGCACCAACCCAAGTCATAATACAAGGGACTAAGAGGTTCAAAGGACTAACATACAGATCAGAGGGACCAAGATCAAGCCAAAGAAGCAAGGCACCATCAGGAGAAGGGCCTCCTTTGCCGGGCAGGCGAGCTCGGCAAGGGGCGAGGCCACCCCCGGAAGACGACATCCAAGACGTCCCGGTAGGGCCTGTCGGGGCACACGGAGGCAAAACCACCTCACCAACTACTCCACCATGACCCACATCATCAATCAGTGCGGTGTCAAACCGCGGAGTGACTAAGTGGCAGCCATTCACCACATGGCAGCCTCTCCCTACAGGAAACACCTGCAGATGACACCCGTCCTGCGACGTGTCAAGCGAGCAGGCGCGTAGCAGGCGAGATAGCCCGGCGAGCCTTGCCGGGCAACCAACGATGTGACGTTGAGCGGTGCATTTAATGTGCCCTGTCAGCCCGCAGAGTTAGGTATGATAGCACTATTTGCTATCTTATCAGTGCATAATGATTGTTTTGCCATTGTGGTGACCCTTTAATCTATAAAAGGAGGCCCATGGCAACCGTAGAGAGGGTTAGAAGGTGAGATAACTCAGACCCCCATACACGCGTAGCCACTGCCGCCCCGAGGCAACCCTTGCCGGGCAAGTGTACTACGCTCCACCACTACCTTTCCACCATCAATCCACCAAAGCAGGAGTAGGGTTTTACGCCTCACGGCGGCCCGAACCTGGGTAAAACTGCCTGTGTGATCTTTGTCGTGCTGCCACACGCTCGTCTGCTCTTTGTGCAATGCGACGCCCCCCTGCCGAACCAGCAAGGGGCCTCCTGGTCCCATTGGTGGCCGTGGTTTCCCACGACAGCTCCGATCTGGGAGGTTCTTTGCGGTTCTAGAGCATCCAACTGCTTATTGCAAAGAGTGATCAACATATTCATGCGGTGGAGGTTTCCACTAATATTTTTGAGAGGTTCAAGAGATTTTTGCAAAATTTTCTGTAATTCACACAATTTCTCAAAAACTTGTGTTCCCTCTTGGGTATGATGTAATCCCTTTTGTGGGGGTGATATTCCTACTACTCCTTCTATTATCTCATAAGCAATGTTCGCATCAATTTCAATAAAATTTCCTTTAGCAGCAAAATCCAAAAGTTGCCTATGGGACATGGTTACTCCAACATAAAAATTACAAAGTAAAATCTTAATATCACCCTCTATAGTACAGTTGCGATTGGACTCTACCATCCTATACCAAGCATCCTTTAAATTTTCTCCTTGTTTCTGTTTGAAGTGAAGAACTTCAAAGTCAGGAGACAAAGGAGGGGTAAAAGCACTAGTCATAGCGAGAAGAAAATGGTAAAGACGTGGCGAGCAATCTAACACACGAGCAAACAAAAAGCAAACGAAAAAGACAAACGGAAGAAGGGCGAATAAAAAGGCAAATCTTTTCGAAAATCATTTTAGAAGTGGGGGAGAGGAAAACGAGAGGCAAATGGCGAATAATGAAATGAACGAGATGAGAGTTTTATGATGGGTACTTGGTATGCTCGACGTAGATCCCTCCAACAACGAAGCCAGAAATTGGCAAGTCGATGAGAGACTAGTCTTGACTTGGCATAGATCTCCCTGGCAACGGCGCCACAAATTCTTCCTGCTACTTCTTGAGCTTGCGTTGGTTTTTCCCTTGAAGAGGAAAGGGTGATGCAGCACAGTAGAGGTAAGTATTTCCCTCAGTTAAGAACCAAGGTATCAATCCAGTAGGAGAAGAATGAGCAAATCACCAATACCTGCACAAACAATCAAACACTTGCACCCAACGCGATAAAGGGGTTGTCAATCCCTTCATGGTCACTTGCAAAGGTGAGATCTGATAGAGATAGATAAATAAAAGATAAAATATTTTTGGGTTTTTTGGTATATAGATCTGAAAATAAAAGATTGCAAAATAGTAGATCGGAAACTAATATGATGGAAAATAGACCCGGGGGCCATAGGTTTCACTAGAGGCTTCTCTCATGAAGGCAAATAATACGGTGGGTGAACAAATTACTGTCGAGCAATTGATAGAAAAGCGCAAAGTTATGACGATATCCAAGGCAATGATTATGCATATAGGCATCACGTCCGTGTCAAGTAGACCGACTCCTGCTTGCATCTACTACTATTACTCCACACATCGACCGCTATCCAGCATGCATATAGAGTATTAAGTTCATAAAGAACGGAGTAACACCTTAAGTAAGATGACATGATGTAGAGGAATAAACTCAAGCAATATAATGAAAACCCCATTGTTTTATCCTCGATGGCAACAATGCAATACGTGTCTCGCTACCCCTACTTTGTCACTGGGTGAAATCACGCAAGATTGAAACCAAAGCTAAGCACCTCTCCCATTGCAAGAAAAACCAATCTAGTTGGCCAAACCAAACCGATAATTCAAAGAGAAATACAAAAATATCAAATCATGCATAAAAGAGTTCAGAGAAGATTCAAATAATATTCATAGATAAGCTGATCATAAATCCACAATTCATCGGATCTCGACAAACACACCGCAAAAGAAGTTTACATTGGATAGATCTCCAAGAACATCAAGGAGAACATGGTATTGAGAATCAAAGAGAGAGAAGAAGCTATCTAGCTACTGGCTATGGACCCGTAGGTCTGTGCTAAACTACTCATGCTTCATCGGAAGGGCAATCGGGTTGATGTAGAAGCCCTCCGTGATCGAATCCCCCTCCGGCAGGATGCCGGAAATGGCCCCATGATGGGATTTCACGGGAACAGAAGGTTGCGGCGGTGGAAAAGTGTTTTTGTGGATGCCTCTGGTGGTTCTGGAATATATGTGAATACATAGGAGGAAGATCTAGGTCAGGGAGTCACCAAGGGGCCCACAAGGTAGTGGGCCCCCCCCTAGGGCATGCCCTCCACCCTTGCCGCCGCCTCGTGGCTCTTCTAACTTACACTCCAAGTCCCCTGGGTGTCTTCTGGTCCAAGAAAAATCATCGTGAAGTTTTATTCCGTTTGGACTCCGTTTGGTATTCCTTTTCTGTGAAGCTCAAAAACAATGAAAAAACAAAAACTGGCACTCGACTCTAGATTAATAAGTTAGTCCCAAAAATAATATAAAATAGCATATTAATGCATATAAAACATCCAAAACAGATAATATAATAGCATGGAATAATAAAAAATTATAGATACATTGGAGACGTATCACTTTATTGCTTAAATGAAGCATGGCATATACATTGTTGGTCTAACGCCCACGGTTCGAATAAATAATCCGTTTGCGATATTGGTTGCCAATTATTAACAATCTCCCGTTTGTAAGAAGATTATATCAAAACATGTCTCAAATTTGACGAAAAATACAATATCACAGTCTACCGGTGTCCATATGACACCACGATAAGTTTCATGAATTTCAACTAAGTTTTCGATATACTGAATTTTAAAAATCAAGATTCTCAATGTTTTGAAATTTCTTGATCGGGGAAACATGCACCCAGGGACGCACATATGATTTTGCAATCCATTTTGGTGCACATGTAGATCAAATTTGATTTTTGCACATTAAATCCCTAGGAAATCATTCAATGTATAAAAAATGTCGAATGATCTCTGATTTTTTTCAAATTTTAACACGACACTCCTTTGGTCACATGTTCACTGCAGAAAAAGTTTGACATGCCTCAAATTGGCGGTGGTGGTGCGGGATATGTGTGTGGGGGGGGGGTGGGGGGGGGGGGGTGCGTCCCTGCAGTCACTACGACTCATGAGCCTCCGTGTGGGATTGATCGTTTTGTGAGTCATATATGCCACATCAAAGTTGTGAATTGGTTATTTAAAAAATTACATAGCCCTTACATAGATACTCCCTCCGGTCCTTTTTACTCTGCGTATTAGGTTCGTGTGAGGTCAAACTTTACAAAGTTTGACCAGATTTTAATTAAAAAATATCAGCATCTACAATATTAAATATATATACTATGAAACTACATTTCATAATGAATCAACAATGTTGATTTAGAATTGTGAATCTTGATACTTTACCCTATAAGTTTGGTCAAAATAGGGATAGTTTGACTTCGGACAAAACTTTTATGCCGACTAAAAAGGACCGGAGGGAGTACATGTTCGGGCCACATGCATGCATTGGTGGTCCTCGGACACTCCCTCGTGCGGTTATCTGCGATTTGCCCATTCGTTAGCCCGCGAAGGTTATCAGTTTCCACTGACAACGAGAGGCATTTGACCAAAGGTGGATTCATCTTGGCATGTGTTACGGAGTTGATCATGCTGAGATTCCATATCAAAGTTCGGGCACGTGCATACACATGAGTCCCTCACACCAGCTCGAAGGTGAGGGGGCTACGCGTCATGAACCTCTGTGTAGTGTGTTTTCGGATTGCGAAGCATGCATGTGCCACATCAAAGTTGTGCATTGGGTATTCAAACATCACACAACACCTCTTTGGGGCACCTGCACATGGTGGTTGTCCTATTACACTCACTCGCGTGTGCGATGCTCTCTGTGGGCACGAGGTCATCGTCGATCAGTTGAACCTACAGCGAGAGAGAGGTTAATTTGACCAACAAAGGATGGTTCTTTTTTGGTGTGTGTTAAGTATATGCATAGTGGGAGTATAGTACATGTCAAAGAGGGGGCAACATATATACTATGCGTCATGAACCATGCTCCATCTGGGGACTTTCCGGTTCCTGAGGCAGGTGCCACATCAAAGTTGTTCATTGGTATTCAAACATCACACAACACCATGCAGGCAGTGGTTGCTCTATAGGAACTCACCCGTGTGCGGCGCTTCCATCTGTGGGCCCGCGAGGTTGTCCTCCATCACTTTGACCCAACGAGAGAGGTTAATTTGACCATCAAGAATGATTCTTTTTGGTCTGTGCTGCGGTAGGAGTATATATCACGCGTCGAAGGGGGTGGGCAGCACATACCACACATCATGAACCTCGCTCTCTGTGGGGACTTTTTGGTTTTCGAGGTATAGGTGCCACATCAAAGTTGTGCATTGCGTATTCAAACATCACACAAACACCTCTTTGGGTGACATGTAGACGGTGGTTATCCTATAAAGGATGCTCACTCACTCGCGTGCGACATACACTTCACTCCTGTGGGCCCGCAAGGTCGTCGTCCATCACTTTGACCCAACGAGAGAGAGGTTAGTTTGACGAACAAGGAGGATTAATTCTTTTAGGGTTGTTTTACGTTAGGAGTATATAGTACGCGTCGAAGGGGGGATGTGACCAGCATATACTAGGCATCATGAACATCACTCCGTGTGGGGACTTTACGAATTTTGAGGCAGATGCCACATCAAAGTTGTGCATTAGGTATTCAAAACATCAGAACAACACACCTCTCCGTACATATGTTTGGCACACATGCAAGCGACGGTGGTTGTCCTCTGGCACTCACTCACGCGGTTATCGACGATGCTTACATCTATGGGCCCGCTTGGTCCATCACTTTCACCGATAGCGAGAGAGGTTATAATTTCACTTAGGAGGGGATTAATTTTTTGTTTGTCTCACGGTATAGGTCATGATGTGAGATTACATAATATCACATGTGTACACATGAATCCATCCCACTGGATTGAAGTGGGAGGGGGGCGAGCACACGACACGTCATGAACCTCTTGCTTTGTGTGGGGAGTGTGCGATTTTCAACGCATGCACCACACATCAATGTTATGCATTGGGTATTCAGCACATATGCATGGATCACGCACCTCCATAAATATGTTTGGGACACATGCTTGCAATGGTTGTCTTTTTGGACACTCTCACTCGCTTGGTTATTGGCGGCAAGCCTATATATTTGTGGGCCCGCGTGGACATCCATCATTTCGACCCACAATGAGAAAGGACCAGGGTGGATTTCTCGTCTTTGGTTCATGTTACCGCATATAGGTCGATCATGGTGAGATTCTAGACTTAATTAAGTTTGAGTGCATGCTACATGTCGTGAACCTTCGCTCAGTGTGGGGATTTTACTATCGGGCCCGTGGGACTAGGGGTACCCAGGCCCGTCTGCCTGCGGCCCAGGCACGACGCAAGTTGTGGGCCCAGCGCGACCCACTTTCAAGGCTTCACAGGCAAAACCCTCGCGAGGGCCCCCGCCTCGCGAGGCAAAGTTCAGAAAGGGTCATCAAGAGCTCCCAAGTACCTCACACATGGCGGCCTCCCGAGGCCCCTCGCGGGGCGGATATATCTAGGCTCGCCAAGCCCGCCTCGCACTGCATGTGGGTGACGCGAGCCACGACGAGTGGAGCCGGAAGGGCGCCAGCAGGCGCAGACAAGGATGTTTTCCCCTTTTGTGCTAAGGGAGCAAGGGCAGCGCGGCGGTTCCCGAGGGAATACCCAAAGGTTGCTATTTTGGTGCTAGAAGATCAGGATGACGGGCTCGCCAGGACGGAGGTCATCACCGAGCCCACCGGGGCGTCACGACAGGAAGCTTTGGCAGGCGAAGACCACCTTTAGTCAGGATGAGTTGTACTGTTGTCCCCCTTCGAATTTGGCCGTTGTGGCAACCCTTCCCGCCTAGAGTTTTGGGGGGGGGGAGAGGACCGAGGCTACTATAAGTATAGCTAGGATGCATATCCGGGGAGATAGAGTTCATCCACCCCTCAAGCCCGGAGACGCTCCTAAAGCCTCCTGATGCCACTTGTACCCACATATTTATCCTCCCTCCTGAGGCAATCCACCTTAGAGAGGGATCCATATCCGGGGAGATAGAGTTCATCCACCCCTCAAGCCCGAAGACGCTCCTGAAGCCTCCCGAGGCCACTTGTACCCACATATTTATCCTCCCTCACGAGGCAATCCACACAAAGAAGGAGTAGGGTCTTACACCGCAAGGTGGCCCGCACCTGGGTAAACTACCTTGTCCGTGTTCTTTTCCTTGAGCTTGGGCACGTCGGAGCATCGCCGTTAGGTAGCGGGCAGCGGGTCGGAGCTTAGTAGAGATCTTCGTGCACACCCCAGAGTCCGAACCTTTCCTTGGGTCCCCGGAGCCATGATTCCGACATTTGGCGCGCCAGGTAGGGGTGTCCCGAAGTCCCCCCATTTCGTTCTGATTCCTGCTCCGTCGTCTCCATGGCCGACGCTCGCCGTGTCCGTGCAGAGCGCCGAGTAGCTCGTGTCACCCAGACGGAGCCTGCAGGCCGTGGCGGCCGTCGCCACTCCTCGTCGGCCGCGGCCAACGCTGCCACTGACCCTGCCGCCCGTGAGCAGCATGACTCTTCCGTGCACCCTTCTCTGCAGGCAGATGACCCCACCGCTATGCCTTCGCTCACCATGGCTACGGCCTGGTCCTCCCATGCCCTCCGCGGGACGGTGAATGCGCAGGCCCCGCTGCTCATGGTGTGCGGGCTGCTGCACTACCACCCGGCTAACGAGGGCTACGACGTCTGGCTTGTACGCATCACCGAGCTCGTCAACGCCGCGGGTGAGGCCCCGGCTCCCTCCCACTCGCTCCGTCCTCCGCCATCTCGCGTTGGGGACGTGGCGCACGGTGCACCTTCGCCTCCTCCCCTGCGCGGTGACAACGTCAAGCCCCAGCACAACGCGCGGCCACGCGACCCACCTCGCGGAGCGCCTGCGCCGGCCCGGGACGAGGCCAGCTGCCAGATCATCCACCACACGCTAGCAGACACGCGTGTGCTTCTTGAGCAGCGGCAGCAGCGCCAGGACCGAGCCGTCCATGAGGTCGCGGCGGCAGGGTGCCAGAACCGCGCCACCCACGTGCGAGGCGTGCCCATGAGCACCACGGGCTGCCGAGCCTTCACTCGCAAGCTATGTCGGGTGATTTGGCCTGTCAAGTTCAAGCTAGATCTGCCACCGTGCTACGATGGCATCCCCGACCCCACGGAGTTCCTTCAGCTTTACGCACTAAGTATCGAGGTGGCAAACGAAGACGAAAGGGTCATGGTGAACTGGTTCCCATGGCCCTCAAGCATGGCGCACGTTCTTGGTTCATGAACCTGCCCAAGGAATCCATCTCTTCGTGGAGCGAGCTCTGGGAGGTGTTCGTCGCCAACTTCAAGGGCGCCTATGACCGCGCCCTTACCATTACCGACCTGCGGCGCGTGAAGCAGCGCCCCGACAAGACCCTCCGCAAGTACATTCAGTGCTTCAGCCAGGTGCGCCACAAGATCCCGCACGCCTCGGACGAGACCATCATCATGGCGTTCACCAACGGCGTCAAGGATGTCCGCATGTGTGAAAAGCTCGCCATCAACGACAACTTGAGCACAACACTGGATATGTTCAACCTCGCCGACAAGTGTGCCAAGGCTGAAGAGGGCCGCCTCTTCCTCCACAGTGACCCCGACGCCGTGCCCGATGACGTCGCTGGCAAGGGCAAGGAGGTCAAGCGCAAGGGCCTCGCCGTGCTGGCAGCGGAGCCCGAGTAGAAGCGCGGCCGTGATCGCAGGGAGACCGAAGGAAGCAGCCGCTTGTTCTATGTCTACCACAATGTGCGCACCCACAACACCGATGACTGCAAGGAGCTCAAGGCGCTCCGCGTCGAGCGCTTGGGCTGTCGCCCCGACCGTGGCTTCGGCCATGGAGGCGGCCGCGATGGCGGCCGGTGGGACAACCGCAACGGCAACCCATGCCAAGGCTGACGCGACCAGCCTTGCGAGGGTAGCTGGCGCGACCAGCCTCATGACGGCGCGTGGCGCGATTAGCCACGTGAGGCACACCCTCAAGACAACGCAGGCCTTCCACCTTTGCAGCTGCCCCCAGAAGGAACGACAACAACCAGCAAGACGAGGGGGCTGGGGGCTACTAGGAGCCTCATGCGATAGCCTGCATCCTCGGCGGAGCTCAGGCTCCCGCGTCAAACCGCCTCTTCAAGCAGTCCTCTCACGAGGTGAACACTGCCCTCCCGAGGCTCGAGGCAGTGCGGCCCCTCAAGTGGTCGTAGTACGCCATCACCTTCGACTCCAAGGATCACCTCAAGTGCTCAGCCACCGCTGGCGCGACCCCCATGCTATGCACTCCCACCATCAGCAACATCTCAGTCACCACGACCCTCATCGACGGGGGCGCCGGCTTCAACGTGATCTCCATCACAACCTTCAAGACGCTCCAGGTGCCCTACGACTAGCTGATGCCCACCAAGCCCTTCTCTGGGGTGACGGACGGATCAACCACTCCCCTGGGGCGGGTGCACCTTCTAGTCACCTTCGGCACCCGCGACAACTACTGCACCAAGCTGATCGACTTCAACGTGGCCCACATCGGCCTCGCGTATAACACCATCTTGGGGTACCCCGCGCTCGCCAAGTTCATGGCAGCGACCCACCACGGCTACAACGTCCTCAAGATTCCTGGATGCAACGGCGTCATCACTGTCACCTGTGACGAGAAGGACGCGGTCTGCTCCTTCGAGCACGCCTACCGGGCCGCCGCGGCCGAAAACTCCGACGCTGAAGCCGATGCCGCGCCTCCCGAGGCTGTCCCATGAAGAAGAAGCAGCTCCTCCCCAAGGGTTGTCCTGAAGCAAAGAAGCAGTTGGCAGCTGGCGGTACCCAGAGCACCGCCCCTGCTACTGGGGCTTGCCTCCCTCCCTAATAGGAAGGCGTGCCCAGTGCCTCCCTTAGGGAAGGCTCGGGGGCTTCCGTTTGGAGAGCGTCTAACCTGATGCAAGTGCAATCATGCCCTTAATCATATTTTGATATTGTTGACAACATACATATAGGGAACTAATCACCTCTGTCAAGTGCATCTCAAGTTAGTTCCCAAAAGGTTATAGTGTGGATCATGACGGACATAATCAAGATACTCAAAGTATGGAGAAACAACACACGAAGCTCTAGCTCATTCTCGGTTTTCTTTTTGAGTATAGGGATCCCGCACTATTAAGAGGGGATCACTGGTTCTCGCAAAAAGACTTGCTCAAAATCTAGGAAAATCTCTTGAAGCAGTTCTTCCTTAGTTGTTTGGCCTCTGCCTTGTCTGGACATCCGAAGGTTTCCTGACGACCGGCGCTTCTCTGTCCTCCAACTGACCGGCATTCTCCGGATGTTCGGTGGCTCATTACAGAATAGAAAATCTTGGATTTATGGTCCTTTCGTACGACCGGCATCCGGACGTCCGTGGGTAACCGGTCATCCGGTGTCACTTCATAGAGCCAAAATAACGGATTTCCGTCCACTCCGGACGACCGTTCACCGAACGGCCGACGTTCTCTGAACGTCTGCTTCTTGTGCTCTTGTTGCCGCTCTAGACCACTGAACTTTCTATTGGCTGGACGACCGACTCATGTCGGACATCCGGTCCATCTTTTCTGTCCCGATGTCCGGTACCTGTCGGACGTCCGGTGTCTACGCAGCATAAGTGACCTCTAATGGCCACTTTTACACTATGACTATAAATCTCCTTCTTCCACCTCGAGTGAGGGTTGTCCAACACAGTGAAAAGATTCCAAGAACACCTTTCTCTCTCACTCTCTCTTGCTTTCACCAAATCCTAGATCCCGAGTGCATTTGTGAAGATTCTTGAGTGTTGTTCCAATCAAAAGATAGATTGTCCCTCTCTCCTCCTCTCAACCAAAGGAATTCATGATTTGAGCAAGTTTTGAGCAGTTCCCTCTATCTTGTTACTCTTGGAGGTTGGAGACTCCTAGGCGGTAGGAGTTCTTCGGTGAGGAATCAAACCATTGCAATTACCCCCCGGAAAGTTTGTGAGGGTTTGGAGACCACCCCAAGGTCTACCACTAGTGGTTGAGAATCGCCTTCGTGGTGATATCTCAAAGAGAAAATAGGGTGAGCCTTCATGGCATTGGTGTGCCTTCGTGGTATCATCCACCTCTCTAAACGGTGACGTAGCTTCCTTCCAAGGAAGTGAACATTGGCATACATCCTTGTCTCTCGTAGTTGCGGTTATTCCTAACCCTAGCTCTCTACTTGTGGTTACTTGTCTCATTATCTTTACTTGTTCCATATTGTGTTTGCTTAGTCATATTCTTGTATTACTTAGTCACCTTGCTTAGCTCCTTGTATCATCTTTGCAATTGTTAGGCTCACCTTCATATTCCGCATTATAGCCTAAAATTGCTAAGTAAGAATTAAATTTTGTATTTGTACCTATTCACCCCCCTCTAGGTCCATCTTGATCCTTGCAATTGGTATCAGAGCCTCGTGCTCTATTCTTGTGGCTTAACCGCCCTAGCGCGAGATGAACCCCGATGGGACTCCCCTTGTTGCAGATCCGAAGGAAAAGGATGCGGCTTCTTTGGAAGTCAAGTCCTTCACTTCTGAGGATCTGGAACGGGCCCTTGCTAAGCAAAATGAGGAGCATGATGCTTCTCTTGAGGCCTTGGTCCAAATGAGGTTAGCCGCATTAACCATGATTCTCGCACCACTTGCCAATCCGGGTGGTGCGACCTCGAGGCAAACTGCGCCTACTCCTACACTTGGCCAACAACCTCCTAGTAGTGATCACTATAGTGTTCCATGGCTTTATGCAAGACCTCATGTAGAGAAACCTAAGTATAATCCTAGGGGAAAACCCCCTTTGCTTGATGACAGTTCCAATTTTGCTTTGTGGAGAGTTGGTATGCATGACCATCTTAGGTACGCCAATGATGAAATGTTGGACATCCTGGAGCATGGTTACAACCTTGTCGACCCAAAGAACCTCACTCCAAGAGAAACATATGACAAGCATCTCAACGACACCGCAATCATGTGCATAAGGAAAGGAATGAATGATAAGCAAAGGAGACCTTATATACACATCACAAGTGCCAAGAAGTTATGGGATAGTAATGTGAGGACCAAGACCGGTACCTCCACTCTCTGGCTAGCTCAATATGAAATTGCCAAGGGTCAATTGCAAAACTTTTGTATGGAGAAAGGTGAATCCCCCAAGCAACTCCTTGAGCATCTCATGACTCTCACCGCTGACATTGAGTCCTGTGATTGTGACAAGACACAAGATGGATTCAACTTGACTAAGCGATTTCTCGTGGACAAGTTACTTCATGCTCTTGCTCCGTATCATCACCAAATGGTGTGGGACATAAGGCAACATCATGGATTCAAGGAAATGACTCCAGATGACATCATATCCACTTTCCAACTATTCGAATAATCAAAGGCAAATGCTACAAAACATCTTGCCATGCATTCTACCTCAACATCAAAGATCAATCTTGCTTTGAAGGCCAAGCATGTATATGAGGAAGAGCAAAGTGAAGAAGAAGAAGATGATGAGATTGACTCCGATGAGAGCCCTTCATATGAAGACATTGTCCTTTTTGTGAAGAAGTTTAACGCGGGAAAATTCAAGGGAAGATTCCAGAAGAAGAAAGTGAGAAAATGCTACAACTGTGAAGAAACCAACCACTTCTCCAACGATTGCCCTTATGAGAAGAGAGAAGATAAACCAAGGTTTTCCAAGACCTTTCCGAAGAAGAAGTTGCCAAATCCTTTGAACTCCAAGCTCAAGAAGAGAGATGGGAAAGCAATGGTTGCCCATGAAGAATCTGATCCGGATGATGTTGGTGGTGTTACCGGAGTAGCTCAACATTCTCAAAACACCTTGAGGCTAGTCAATAAGAGTGGTGATGTTGTCACCTACAACTACATGAAAGATTATAAGGACAACGCTCACAAGTGCTTAATGGCAGGGGCGGAATTGGGCCTGGGGCAACTGGGGCTATAGCCCCAGGCGTAGCCTTGTTAGTGCTATGTACCCAATAGGAATTTTTGTCAGATTAATAGCCTTATAGAGGCCCAGCCCCAGGCATCAGCCAACATTGCTTCTTAGCCCAGGAGCTCTCACAACGCACGGTGGTGGGTTGCTTCGGAATCAATCACTAGAGTTTTTTTACGGATCAATCGCTAGCTTTTTTCTCTCGCCTGATGCTCTGATCGATCACAAAAGTCTATTATTTCAGGCTGCGCCGCCCAAGGCGTTCACAGGACATTCAGACCAGTACTCATCAAATCATCTCACTTTGTCACAACCCCCTACAGCCCTCGTGTTTCCTCTCCCATTGTGCTCCCTCTACACAATCTTTTTTTGTGAGACCCTCTACACAATCGCCCGGACGTGTAAATTAGGCAATCTCTTGTTTGTGTTATCAACTACTGCAGAGGTGCATGTACCAAATTAGGAGGTTCTTGAGAAGTTAAAACCAAAAGTAACATCATATATGAATGAGGCACTGTTGGCACCATATACGGAGGAGAGCACTGTTTAGTATTGGTGATCTTAAGGCTCCTGGGCCGGACGGTATACATGCAATTTTTAATAAGAAATTTTGGCACTTGGTTGGTGATGATCTTACAAAAGAGGTTCTTAATGCTGTTAATAGTGGAGTCATCCCGGATGGATGGAATACTACCACGATAGTCTTGATACCTAAAGTTGATACACCTGAAGCCTCTGTAATGTAGGCCTATAAGCCTCTGTAATGTAGTCTACAAAGTTATAGCAAAGATGTTGGCAGCTAGGCTAAAGGTTTTTCTTCCTGATATTATCAGTGAGACTCAGAGTGCTTTTGTACCAGGGCGCATCATCACAGATAATGTAATTGTTGCTTATGAATGCTTGCATACAATGAAGAAGAAGAAGGGGAAAGTTGGATCATGTGCGGTGAAGCTCGATATGCATAAGGCATATGATAGAGTCGAGTGGGTTTTTCTGGAGGCCATATTGCAAAAACTCGGTTTTGACATGCAATGGGTTCAATTGATCATGACATGTGTCACTTCCGTTCAATATAAGGTCAGATTTAACTCAAATGAGACAGATAGGTTCTCTCCTTCTAGGGGTCTTAGGCAGGGGGGTCCCCTTTCCCCCTACCTTTTTCTCTTGTGTGCGGAAGGTTTGTCTGCACTAATTGCTCATGAGGAGGAAATTGAGCAACTTAACGGGGTTCAGGTGTGTCGTGATTCCCCCTTTATTTCCCACTTACTTTTTGCAGATGATTCTTTGATCCTTATGAGAGAAGATGCTATGAATGCTACTACCTTGAAGAGAATTCTAGATGATTATTGTGATGCTTCAGGACAAATGGTTAGTGCTGCAAAATTCTTTATTTATTTCAGCCCTAATACAAATGTGGAAGATAAGGTGGATGTTTGTCAAATCCTTGATATCATGACTGAATCTATATCTGACAAATACTTGGGGTTGCCATCTATGATTGGTGTTGATCGAGTTGATTGCTTCAAACACCTCATAGAAAGAATACAGAAACTTGTAAATGGTTGGAAAGAGAGAACTTTGTCATATGGAGGAAAGGAGGCCTTAATCAAAGCGGTGGCTCAAGCCATCCCAACCTATGCGATGGGAGTATTCAAATTTCCAAAGAAAATTTGCAAGGGAATCATTGATACTATATCGCATTTCTGGTGGGGAGACGGAGAGGACCAACGTAAAATGCATTGGTTTGCATGGTGGAAGATGTGTGTCCCAAAGAACTTGGGAGGCATGGGATTTCGGGACATACACAGTTTTAATTTGGCCATGTTAGCCAAACAATGTTGGCACCTTATCGATAACTATGATTCCTTGTGTGCAAGAGTTTTGAGAGCTAAATATTACCCTTCCGGTGATTTATTGAATTGTGCACTGAAAAAGGGATCATCATACGTTTGGTAGAGCATATGGTCAGATTCAAACTTTTAGGAAAGGATGTATCCGGAGGGTTGGCAATGGCATGAGAATTAACATATGGGATGACTGCTGGATACCTAGTAGCAATTCCAGGAAGATAATCACTGTTCGGGACAATTGTGTTCTTACAATGGTAAATGAACTCATAAACCCAGCCACGGGTGTGTGGGACGAAGAGCTGATACGTGACAACTTCTGGAGCATAGATGCCGAGAGGATTATGCAAATCCCGATTTTTCAGCACGAAACTGAAGATTTTGTTGCTTGGAACCTTACAAAGTCAGGCATATTTTCTGTCCGGTCAGCTTACTACAAACAATGGGAGGAATATTATGAATCAAGTAACTTAAATCCTCATGGTATAAGTGGTTCGTCGGCGCACCAGGTTTGGAGGAGACTATGGAGTCTGAAGGTTCCTAGTAAAATTAAAATTTTCCTATGCAAATATTTA
This sequence comes from Thinopyrum elongatum, assembly GCA_011799875.1. NCBI lineage: Eukaryota > Viridiplantae > Streptophyta > Magnoliopsida > Poales > Poaceae > Thinopyrum > Thinopyrum elongatum. Next base: position 176,087,443 of record CM022303.1, on the reverse strand, counting down.
CATGATGCTATCCCTTGTTACTGCATTCTTGCAAACAGACATATATCCAGCTCTACTCAGTGTCCAATCTGTTCTGCATATGCGGAGGATATAGCACATATGGCTTTCAAATGCAGTCGAGCAGAGGACGTGTGGAAGGGACTTGGTCTACAGGAATTAATAGCTACAGTACCTGTACCTGGTCGTTCGGGAGCAGAAATTATTGAGATTATGCTTTGTGACCCAGAACACAACAAGCAATACATGAGTACTGTTGGACTAGCGGAGATGGTTGCAGTGACTAGCTGGTTCCTTTGGTGGCAGCGGAGATTAATCATTCAGCAGGAGGAGGTCCAGTCACCGGAACGATCCTGTCAATCAATCAGGGCTCTTGCTCTGAACTTTGCGCGCACCGCCAGCAAGCCGTCTACGACCCCTCGACTAAACTGCTGGAAGAGACCCGTGGCGGGTCAGCTGGCGCTGAATATTGATGTGGCCTTCTCGTCGGATGACAACACAGGTGCGTGTGGTGCAATCATTCGGGATAGTAGCAGCCTGTTCGTAGCGGCTGCCACAACAAGGCTTGAGCACGTAGCAGCTGTGGAGTCAGCTGAAGCGGCTGCTCTTCTTGAGGGATTAAAACTAGCCAATACAGTTGACTGCAACTCAATATTGATCCAAATGGACAATCAAACCGTGGTGGAAGCTCTCCAGCAGAATTCTGGGCATTTGATGTTAGCAGCTCCGATACTTGATGAATGCAGATCACTACTACATGATTTCGGAAAGTTCTTGCTAGAGCATTGTAATCGCGAATCGAACAAGGTAGCTCATGAGCTAGCTCAGTTTGGACGTGTTGATCCACCAAATATGTGGTTGGACTCACCTCCCATCTTTATTTCTGAACTTCTCACGGATGATGTAAGCATTATTTAATTTTAATAAAACTAGCCATAAAGGCATTTCCCTCAAAAAAACTACTCGCTCCGGTTAAAAATAAGTGCCATGGTTTTAGTTAAGAACTAAAATCACGACATTTATTTTGGATCGGAGGTGGTATTTTTTTTCTAGTTCTATTGTATCCCTTCTGTTTCTTTTTTACTACTTCACATATAAGATTTATCTTTTACCGAAAAACAGATTTGTCTTAAGTCAAACATCATAAAGTTTGACTAAATTGATATACAAAATTATCAACATCTACAACACTGGAGATATACAATAAGAAATTTAATTCAATGATGCATCTAATGATACCGATTTTATATTATGAATGTTAATATTTTTTTTCTCTAATCTTAGTCAAACTTTACTACGAATGACATAAGACAAATGTTATGTGTGGACTAAAATGAAATGGAGAAAGTATCAGCCCGAATCAATGTTGGTGATGTTAAATTAAATTACGTCTCTTTTTTATTTGTTAAAAGGAAAAATAAATAAATTCACGATGTGTCATATTTGGCCTTTTTTGAGATACTTTTGTGAGGTGGTTGTATTTGGCATCATTTACAGCTACTTAGTTTTAGCCCTAGGCTTTGAGAAATCCTGGTTCCGCCTCTGCTTAATGGCAAAGGCTGTGGTAGAAGATGGAGAGGAAAAAAACTCACCTGACAAGGTCAAGGTAACCCCATGTTCAAATCCTCCTCTTTTCACTCCGTCTACTCCTTGTGATGAGTATCTTGATGCGGAGGATAATTATGATGATGATGATATAGATGATCCTATGCTTGCTAAACTAAATAAGTTCATGTGCTCCCTTAAAGGAAAGAAGCTCACTATGTTTCGTATGCTTATGGAGATGGTGAGTAAGCACACCATCACCATTAAGGAACTCGAAACCCTCGTCACCGAGGAAAAGGAAAAATATGAAATCCTTGAGCGGAAAGTCCAATATGAGGAAGCACGAAATGATGAACTGTGCTTAAAAATTGGTGCAAAGATTGATGTTCATACTAAAGAACTTGCCTCCTTGAAAAATGCCAGGAACTCTTGCAAGGAGTTGATGAATGATAAAAGTAAGCTTGTGGAATCTCATGCTTCTGTCTCTAAGGATTGTGAGCTTCTATCTGTGTCCCTCATGACTAAGGAAGAGGAGCTCACCCTTCTTACAAAGAGCTTTGAGATGCTCAAACTTACTTATCTTGAAAATCAAGCCAAGGTTTACTCTTCACCTATTATCAATGTTGATGCTTGTACAACTAACTCTAGTGGTGACCTAGCATCTATTCTTGAGGAAAATCGCTTTCTAAAGGCAAATCTCGAGAAAGGAATCATGACATGTGCTCAAGGACAAATGAACCTTAATAAGGTTTTGAACCGACACAATGAGATGGTTGCCAAGGAAGGGCTTGGGTTTGACCCAAGCACAAGCAAGAAGAAAATGTCTTCTCAAAAGTGCACCACACCTCTCAAGGATACATTTGTACGTGAAGGTGATGTCACTTGAAATACGTCGGTATTTCCCCAAAGAGGAAGGGATGATGCAGCACAACTACAATAGGTATTTCCCTTAGTTATGAAACAAAGGTATCAATCCAGTAGGAGAACCAAGGAACACTATGTAAACGGTACCTGCACACAAAGAACAAATACTTGCAACTCGACGCTTATGAGGGGTTGTCAATCCCTCTACGGGTAACGGCGTCAGAAATTGTCAAGTTGACGGCATAAAAAATGTGTAGATTGGATAAATAGATCTCGATAAAACGCGAAATAAAATAAGTAACAAAAAGGTACAGCAAGGAATTTTTGGGTTTTTGGAGTAATAGGTCTGAAAACAAAAGCGAATAAAAATAGATCTCAAAGCAAATATGATAAAGAATAGACCCGAGGGCCGTAGATTTCACCAGTGGCTTCTCTCAAGAAAATAGCATATGGTGGGCAAACAAATTACTGTTGGGCAATTGATAGAAGATCGAATAATTATGACGATATCCAAGGCAATGATCAATATTTTTCAACAGGATCAAATCAACTATCACCAAAGCTATCCCAAAGGCTTTACTTGGCACAAACACTAATTAAAACATAAAAACACAATCATAATAGAGGAATAATTGTGCAAACACTCAAGAACATAAATAAAAAGGCAAAAATAAATTTTATTCATTGTGTTGCCTCCCAACAAGCGCTATCGTTTTATGCCCCTAGCTAGGCATAATGCATAGATTCAAGTATTGTCATCTTTAGTTTTTGATCCATAGGATGCCCTCATGATTGATTAATATGGTGGCTTAATTCTTGTTCTAGGGAAGTGTTCCATACCCTTTCTTAGTGGAAATTGAAATTTAATATTGCCTTCTTTCATATCAATCACGGCACCAATAGTACATAAAAACGGTCTACCAAGTATAATTGGACAAGACGGATTGCAATCAATATCAAGAACAATAAAATCTATGGGCACATAATTCCTATTTGCAAGAATAAGAACATCATTAATTCTTCCCAAAGGCCTTTTAATAGTAGAATCCGCCAAGTGCAAATTAAGAGAACATTCTTCAATATCGGTAAGACCAAGCACATCACATAGAGATTTCGGAATTGTGGAAACACTAGCACCCAAGTCACATAAAGCAAAACACTCATAATTCTTAATCTTGACTTTGATATTAGGTTCCCATTCATCATGCAATTTTCTAGGAATTGAAATCTCTAACTCCAATTTTTCTTCCAAAGCTTTCATCGTGGCATCTACGATATGTTTAGTAAAAGCTTTATTTTGTTCATAAGCATGGGGTGAATTTATCATAGATTGCAACAAAGAAATACAATCAATCAAAGAGCAATTATCATAATTAAATTCTTTGTAATCCAAAAGAGTGGGCACATCACTAGTTAAAGTTTTGACCTCTCCAAACCCACTTTTATCAATATTTTCATCAAGATTTTCACCCTCCGAATTATCGGGACGCCTTCTAACTAAAGTTGACTCTTCTTCAGTCCCTTTATCATCAATTTTAATTTTACTAAATAAGGAATCAATAGAAGAAACACCAATCACTTTAAGATCTTTATCATTTTTATCTTCTAAAGAAATTGGCTTAGCGGCCATTTGATTTATTAGGGTAGCTTATGCATCTGATATTTTGCCTAGTAAATTTTCAGCATAAGCATACTTGGATTGGAGATTGCAAACTTCTCTACTAATATCATCAAGTTGTTTTGTTATAGCGTCTAACACAACAGAGTGTTCCTTAAGTTCTTCGGTAAAATATTTATTGTGCTCAAATTGCGTAGTCATATATTCCTTAGTACTTCTCTCAATTTCAAGCAAAATATTGGGGTAAGGAACTTCATAGTACCTTCTCTGAGACATCGCAACTACACAAACAAGATTGCAACCAAAAACAGATCTGACAAGAAAAAGCGAACGAAAAAGAGGGCGAATAAAACGTCAAATTTTTGTGAAGTGGGGGAGATGAAAACGAGAGGCAAATGGCAAATAATGTTAATTGCAAGGAGATGAGATTTGTGATTAGGAACCTGATAGATGTTGATGATGTCTCCCCGGCAACGGCTCCAGAAATTCCATTTGATGTCACTTGAACTACATCAGTATTTCCCCAAAGAGGAAGGGATGATGCAGCACAGCTACGGTAGGTATTTTCCTCAGTTATGAAACCAAGGTATCAATCCAATAGGAGAACCAAGCAACACTATGTAAACGGTACCTGCACACAAATAACAAATACTTGCAACCCGATGCTTATGAGGGGTTGTCAATCCCTCTATGGGTAACGGCGCGAGAAATTGTCAAGTTGACGGGATAAAAATTGTGTAGATTGGATAAATAGATCTCGATAAAACGCGAAATAAAATAAGTAACAAAAAGGTGCAGCAATGTATTTTTGGGTTTTTGGAATAATAGATCTGAAAACAAAAGCGAATAAAAATAGATCTCAAAGCAAATATGATAAAGAATAGACCCGGGGGCCGTAGATTTCACTAGTGGCTTCTCTCAAGAAAATAGCATACGGTGGGTATACAAATTACTGTTGGGCAATTGATAGAAGATCGAATAATTATGACGATATCCAAGGCAATGATCAATATATAGGAACCACGTCCAAGATTAGTAGACCGACTCCTGCCTGCATCTACTACTATTACTCCACACATCGATCGCTATCCAGCATGCATCTAGTGTATTAAGTTCATGGAAAAACGGCGTAATGCAATAAGAACAATGACATGATGTAGACAAGATCTATTCATGTAGGAATATCCCCCATCTTGTTATCCTTAATAGCAACGATACATGTGTGTCTTGCTGTCCCTTCTGTCACTGGGAAAGAACACCGCACGATCAAACCCATCACAAAGCACCTCTTCCCATGGCAAGAAAAATCGATCTAGTTGGCCTAACTAAACCAAAGAAGAAATACGAGCCTATAAATAATCATGCATATAAGAGATCAAAAGAAGACTCAAGTAAGATTCATGGATATAGATCTGATCATAAACTCAAAGTTCATCGGATCCCAACAAACACACTGTAAAAAAGACTTACATCAAATAGATCTCCAAGAGACCATTGTATTGAGAATCAAAAGAGAGAGAGAGGAAACAATCTAGCTACTGCCTACGGACTCGTAGGTCTAGGATGAACTACTCACGCATCATCGAAGAGGCACCAATGAGGATGATGAACCCCTCCATGATGGTGTCTAGATTGGATCTCGTGGTTCTAGAACTTGCGGCGGCTGGAATTGTTTTTCGTCGACTCCCCTAGGGTTTCTGGAATATTTGGGTATGTATAGGGCGAAGAGGCGGTGCGGGAGGCCACCGAGGGGGCACAACCCCCCAGGGCGTGCCTGGGCTCCTGGACGCGCCCTGGTGGGTTGTGCTCACCTCGGGCCTCCCCTCTGGTACTTCTTTGGCCCATCTTGTGTCTTCTGGTCAAAGAAATTCTCCAAAAAGTTTCACTGCGTTTGGACACTGATACGTCTCCAACGTATCTATAATTTATGAAGTATTCATGCCATGTTTACAACAATTTTATATGGTTTTGGAATGATTTGATTAGAACTAACCCGTACTGACGTTGTTTTCAGCAGAACTACCGTGGTGTCATTTTTTGTGCAGAAATAAAATTTCTCGGAATGGGTTGAAAATATACGGTGATTTTTTATGGACCAAAAGAGACCCCCCCGAAGCACAAGAGCTAGGCCAGGAAGTGGACAAGGAGGCCACAAGCCCTCTAGGCGCGCCCTACCCCCCACGGAGGGTGCTCCGGGCTTGTGGGCACCTCGGGCACTCCCTTGACGTGAGACCGACGCCAAAAATTCTTATAAATACCCAAACCTCCAAAAGAACCCTAGATCAGAAGTTCCACCGCCGCAAGCCTCTGTAGCCATGAAAAATCAATCTAGGCCCTCTCCGGCACCCTGCCGGAGGGGGCCATCATCACCGAAGGCCATGGAGGAGGAAGCCGGAGGGGGCCATTATCACCATGGAGGCCAAGGACTAGAGGGAGAACCTCTCCCCATCTAGGGGGGCATGGAGGAGGAAGCACAAGGGGGAGACTCTCTCCCCCTCTCTCTCGATGGCGCCGGAGTGCCGCCAGGGGAACCATCGCCGCTGCGATCGTCTTCATCAACATCATCATCTTCATCACCTTCCTCATCTCTTTTAAGCGGTCCACTCTCCCGCACCCTGTTGTAATCCCCTACTTGAACATGGTGCTTTATGCCACATATTATGATCCAATGATGTGTTGCCATCCTATGATGTTTTGAGTAGATTTCTTTTGTCTTTTGGGTTGATTGATGATCTAGATTGGTTTGAGTTGTATGTTTTATTTTGGTGCTGTCCTATGGTGCTTTCCGTGACGTGCACACATGAAGGATTCCCGCTGTAGGGTGTTGCAATACGTTCATGATTCGCTTATAGTGGGTTGCTAGAGTGACAGAAGCTTAAACCCGAGTAAGGGGGTTGTTGCGTATGGGATAAAGGGGACTTGATACTTTAATGCTATGGTTGGGTTTTACCTTAATGATCTTTAGTAGTTGCGGATGCTTGCTAGAGTTCCAATCATAAGTGCATATGATCCAAGTAGAGAAAGTATGTTAGCTTATGCCTCTCCATCATATAAAATTGCAATAATGATTACCGATCTTGTTAACAATTGCCAAAGACAATTCCGCACACCGACCCATCGTTATTCCACACTCGCTATTTATAATATACTAACACATATGCCCGTGCGTTGCAACGGAGATAAAATAGTATGCATTTAAAGTCAGTGAGAATTATATGCGCAAGCGAAATCAACTGTGCACATGAAAATGGATATTTAGCTTCTCGGTTTCGCCGCGTGTGAAGAAATCAATAAGCTATTTTTTCATTCGTTGATCGATGGCATTTAAGAGTTTTGTTACATCATCATACGCCAGAGAATGCCCATGAGTTATTTAATCTACTTTTCCTTTCAATCTTTTCAATCGAGGAGATTTTAAGGTATGAAGTTTCTGAACATTCTAGGAAACATGAACATTTTTTTAAATCCTGAATAGTTTTTTGAAAATTATGTACACTTTTGGAAAAACACGAACAAAATATGAAAGGGAACATCTTATAAACTTCACAAACATTTTCTGAAAAGACGAACTTTTTTACAAAAACATGAACATTATTGGAATTTGTGAACATTTTTTTAATCGGAAACATGTATAGAAAATTCATAAGATTTTTAGAAAATGTGTATCTTTTATACACGAACATTATTTTTAATTCTGAAAATTTCATTAAAACAGGAATATTTTTTGAATCTGGAGCATTTTATGAAATACCATTTTCTTTTTAGAAATCTTGAAAAATTTTGAAAAACAAAAATTATTGAAAAAATGGGAAATTTTTTGCAAGTTTCGAATATTTTTCAATATAGCAACAAAATTTTGGAATTCTAAACATTTTCCAAAATTTGTTTTCTTTAATTCTGAATGTTTATTTAAATTTTTTCATTTACAAAAAAAATTCTAAAAGAAAAATAAACTTGGAAGGGAAAAAAGATAGGAAAAGGAGAATAAAAATAGAAGTAAAACACAGAAATAAAGAAAAATGGGCCAGCCCATTATTGGTTGTCTTGTGCGAAACTTCGACTATTTATCTCCCACTGCGGAAAATAGAATTTTCCCAGTTGGGTGGGCAGAAAAATAAGGGGGCTTGCTTCGCTGGGCCACAGCGCGCGGCCCACGTACGAAAATTCTTTTTCTAGCAAACAAACGCATAAGAATTTAGTACCACTTCGGATAGAAAAAATATATTTTCGGTGGTGAATGGATGAAAAAATTGGCGAAACGCACCTTGCTTTATTAGTAGGTATAGATAGTAATATATTCTAACTTTATGTTAACAGCACCTATTTTTATATTTTAGTTCTCCGATATCATGCAAAGCTATTCTCTTTATACCCACAACGTAGTTTTATTTCTCATTTCTAGATGGAAGCAAACGTTCGGTGTACGTAGAGTCGTATCAGTGGCAGATAGGACTTGAGAGAATATTGATCTTCCCTTTAGCTCCTTGTGGGTTCGACACTCCATACTTATCATTTCCACCTTTGGAAATTGCTACGATGATTCCTTGCACTTGGGGATTATCAGACTCCGTTTGGTACTGATATTCTGCGAAGTAAAAAATAAGCAAAAACAGCAACTGGCATTGGGCACTATGTCAATAGGTTAGTCCCAAAAAATGATATAAAGTTGCTATAAAATGATCGTAAAACATCCAAGAATGATAATATAACAGCATGCAACAAGCAAAAATTATAGATACATTGGAGACGTATCAGAAGGGCACAAGGAGAAAGGTAAGGTTGTGAGTGGGAAGGCCACTAGGGGCATGCCCACTCTCAACAAGCCAAAAGAGTTCATGCCTCCATCCTATGTACTTCGTAAAACAAAGGATGGAGAAGTTTATGCTCAATTTGTTGGTCCACGTAATGCATTCGAGTTTTATGCTATTGGGGTTCCTAAGACCCTTGTGACTAACTTGAGAGGTCCCATTGCAAAATGGGTGCCTCTAACCAAGTCATGAATTGTGTGTAGGTTGCCTTCTCCGGTGGAGTCAAATGGGTGATTAATAGTGGATGCACCAACCATATGACCGGAGATAGCAAATTGCTCTTCAATTTCATGGAAGATATTCAACCATTTATGAGCATTGTGTTTGGTGGAGGATCAAAAGGACAGTTACTCGGGTTGGGCAAGGTGACTATCACAAATGACATGTCTCTTGCAAATGTCATGCTTGTCCAATCCCTTAAATACCATTTGCTTTCCATTTGCCAATTGGCTTCCGTTGGTTATGATACACTATTTGGACTAACGGATGTGAAAGTCTTTAAGATAGATACTCTCGAAGTGGCTTTTGTTGGAGAGTTGGATGGCAACCTTTACACGGTTGATTTACTGAAAGAGAGCACTTTCCATGCAACTTGTCTAATGGCCAAGGCCGACAAGGGGTGGCTATGGCATCGCCGGCTAGCCCATGTCGGCATGAGAAATCTTCAAGATCTCTTAAAGGGTAATCACATCCTTGGACTAACCAATGTCTCTTTTGAGAAAGATCGTGTGCGTAGTGCATGCATAGCCGGGAAGCAACATCAATCAAAGCACCCACCCAAGAATATTGTATCTACTTCAAGACCTTTGGAGATCCTTCATGTGGATCTCTTTGGGCCTCCTTCTTAGGATAGTCTTGGTGGGAAAAAGTATGGACTTGTCATTGTTGATGATTACTCAAGATACACATGGGTGTTCTTCCTCAAGTCCAAGGACAAAACGAATATCACTTTCATTGATTTTGCCAAGCAAGCTCAATGCAAGTTTGACAAAGAAATATTGGCAATAAGAAGTGATAATGGCTCCGAGTTCAAGAACTACACCTTGGAAGAATTTCTTAGTGATGCGGGGATTGAGCATCAATATTCCGCACCCTACACTCCTCAACAAAATGGTGTAGCCGAGAGGAAGAACCGTACACTTGTGGAAATGGCAAGGTCCATGTTGGATGAATACAAGTCACCACATAATTTTTGGGCCGAGGCCGTCAACACTGCATGCCATTCATCAAACCGGCTCATCCTCCGCACGATATTGGAGAAGACTCAATATGAGCTCCTAACCGGGAACAAGCCAAATGTCAAGTACTTTCGTGTATTTGGGTGCAAGTGCTTCATTCTCAACAAGAGAGAACAGTTAGGAAAATTTCAATCCAAAATAATTGAGTGCATATTTGTTGGTTATGGATCAAACTCTCATGCCTATAGAGTCTACAACAAATCCAATGGATGTGTTGTAGAAACTTGTGACGTGGTGTTTGATGAATTTAATGGCTCCCATGGGGGGCAAGTTGATCTAAGTGATGTAGGTGAAGAAGATCCCTCTCAAGATATTTTAACCATGGGTGTTGGTGCTCTTCTTCCAATGGAACAAGAACCTCATGATGATGAAGAAGAAGATTGAAGTTTCGCTCATCATCAAGCCATTTCAACACCCATGCCACCACAAGATCCTATTGCTCAAGTGGAGCCCACTGTTCAAGAACAAGAAGAAGAACAAGTCCCTCACCAAGATCATCATCAAGAACAAGAACAAGAACAAGAACAAGAACAAGAAAGTGCAATCATTGATGATGAACCTCAACAAATGCAACATGAAGAATAAGATCTTCCACCACACATTAATGATCCATATGTTGAGGATGTGGATGATGGAGATGAAGTTGAACCTTGTGAAACCCTAACCTTCACCATGCCACGAGTTGCCGGTCGTGTTGAAGTTGATCAAATTCTTAACGGCATATCGGAAGGTAGAGTCACTCGTAAACAATTGAAAAACTTTTGTGCTCACTTTTCATTTGTCTCCAGTGTTGAGCCACTCAAGGTACAAGATGCATCGATGGAAAATGATTGGCTCGTTGCTATGCAAGAAGAGTTGAATAGTTTTGAACGCAACAAAGTATGGTCATTAGTCAAGAGACCAACTAAGGAACACAATGTCATTGGAACAAAATGGATTTTCAAAAACAAGAAAGATGAAAATGGTGTAATCATCCGAAACAAGGCAAGGTTAGTGGCACAAGGGTACTCACAAGTTGAAGGTTTGGACTTTGATGAGACCTTTGCTCCCGTTGCCCATTTTGAGTCTATTCGCATCTTACTTGCTTATGCTTCTTTCAATGGTTTTACGTTACATCAAATGGATGTAAAGAGTGCTTTCCTTAATGGTCCTCTACAAGAAGAAGTATATGTATCACAACCACCCGGGTTCGTTGATCCTGATCACAAAGCCTATGTGTATAAACTTCACAAGGTTTTGTATGGCCTCAAACAAGCACCTCGTGCTTGGTATGATCATCTTAAGAAGTTTCTACTCAATGATGGCTTTGTGAGAGGGGTGATTGATCCCACTCTTTTTACTAAGAGGGAAAAGGGTGATTTGATCTTATGCCAAATCTATGTAGATGACATCATTTTTGGTTCTCCTAACATTCATTTGTGCAAGAAGTTTGCGGCTTCCATGACCAAGACCTTTGAGATGTCACTCAATGCGGACTTGAAGTTCTTTCTCGGATTTCAAATTCAACAATTTCAAGAAGGAATTTTCTTGTCTCAAACAAAATAACTCAAGGACATTCTAGAGAAGTTTGACATGACAAATGTGAGCCCATGTAAGACACCCATGCCAACAAAACTTGTACTCACTGAAGACACCAACGGTATCCTTTTTGACCCATCTCTTTATCGCTCTATGATTGGTTCATTGCTTTATCTTTGTGCATCTAGACCAAACATCATGTTAAGTGTAGGCATATGTGCAAGATTTCAAGCTTCCCCTAGGGAAAGTCATCATAATGCGGTTAAGCATATTCTTAGATACCTTGTTCACACCCCAAAGTTGGGTCTATGGTACCCCAAGGATCCCAAGTTTGATCTCATTGGGTACACGGATGCGGATTGGGCTGGTGACAAAGTGGGACAGAAGTCTACCTCAGGTGCATGTCAATTTCTTGGACGCTCATTGGTAAGCTAGTCTTCGAAGAAACAAAATCGTGTCTCCCTCTCCATCGCTGAAGCTGAATACATTGCAACCACAAGCTGTGCAACTCAATTACTATGGATGAGGCAAACTTTGAAGGATTATGGTATCACCTATGGACATGTGCCTCTTCTATGCGATAATGAAAGTGCCATCAAGATTGCTGAGAACCCTACTGATCATCCTCGCGCAAAGCACATTGATATTAGGTATCACTTCTTGAGAGACCATGTGCAAAAGGGTGACATTGATATTTCTCATGTTGGTACAGATATGCAACTGGCCGACATTTTCACCAAACCATTGGATGAAGCAAGGTTTTGTCAACTTAGGCGTGAACTTGGTATCTTGGATCTTGATAACATTATGTCAAATCTTGTACCCATGCATACATTCACTTTATGTCTGTCTAGATGTAGGCATATATTTAGGGGGAGAAATTCAATTCATGAATCTTCTTTTCTCTATATGACGCACAAATAAAAAAAATACTCTCAAAGTCACTATGTCACCTCTTTGTGACCATGGTACTTTAAAATGATGGAGTTGTGGTGATGGGCTCAAGGTTCCTTTCCTTATAGTGCCATACCACGTTTACTCAAACATGGTGGCCGAAGCCACCGCCCAATGGTAGAGCAGCTTACTTATTTTATCTAGGGTCATCATTGTTTGGTATGGTTATGCTCTTTGTGTTCTATTTACCGCATCTCCTCATCTCAACATCATATGTGTATCTAGTTCCTAATTATGTGGTCTCATCTCCATCTTGATGCTTATATATATATATATATATATATATATATATATATATATATATATATATATATATATATATATATATATATATATATACTATATATATATATACATCTGCCATCGTTCTAGGATTCATCCAAAACTCTGTTATCACTGCCTGTGCACATTTGACACCGGATTTTCGACATTGTCGGACGTCCGGTGACTCACAGCCCACCAGTCGTCCGACATTGTTCGGTCGTCCGGTCGCTGTGTAGCAATCATTCCCCAAGCCTCACTTTTCCTAGGACTTGGTCATTCGAGATTGTCCGGTCGTCCGACGCCTGGTCTACCTAACGCACTCATCAGTCCCCGCACGTCCGATAACTGTCGGTCGTCCGGTAAATTCTGCGGCCCATATAAAATCCGAGGACGGGATTGAATGGGCAGTTGCCCTATCTTCTCCCCTCCCCATCTCGTGCCTCTGTCCGCCGCCGCGCCGTCTGGGTGCGGATCCCTCGCGCCGCCAACGGGGGGCCACGCTACCGTCGGGCACTACTAGGGAAAAGCCTAGCAGTAGCGCGGGTCAGATGTCTATCAGTAGCGTGGGCGGCCGCGCTACTGATAAGGCGCTACAACTAACTTTTATCAGTAGCGCGTTTTGACACGCGCTACTGCTAACTTACTTAGTAGTGTTCGTCCCAAAACGTGCTACTGCTAATAGTAGCAGCACCTCTATAACCGCACTACTGCTAACTTTTCCTGTATTTTTTTATGCAGCATATTGGCGCTGTATTTGTACAGCTTTTATACAGTAGTCTCATCATATGATTTTATGATCATGAGGAGTTATTATATATATACAGTAGTCTCTTTCGCCCACTGATATATATAATAACTCATCATGCTCATATAACAACTAAGCATCATCATCACTAATAATAATTCATCATCGTTATCATAATAAAAGTCATACTCATCATCATCATAGTCATCTAACAACTTCTACTCGTTATCATAATAACAAGTCATACTCATCATCATCATAGTCATCTAACCAACCCTACTTAATTGTTCTTAGCACATGATCATGAGTATTAGCTAGGACCTACTAACCTCTCTAAGGTAAAATAGCATAAAACAAGATAGCCCCTGACATTCCATTATGGAGAATGGAGATTATCCTGTCTCCAATTCTTGCGCTTCACACAATGTTGCTTCCAAGTAGCTCCCTATGATTGTTCATACATTTTTTCCATTCTTTGATTGTCATGTCTTCATCGGTTTTAGAAATCCGGTATGAACAGCGGTGAAGCCTAGGTGGACTTGGCCGTAAGGTAATAACATCAAGGCAACCTTTCGGAAACATCAGATCAGGCACACAATCCTTTGGGATTTTCTGTTGAAAAACATAATAATAATGTCGTAGTTAGCAATGTAGTTTAGCTTTAGAAGAATGTATGCAAAAAATGCACGGATGTCGTAATAGTAAAAAATCTTACCATGCCATCTCCATGGATGTTACCGTAGTTCAACACGTGCACTAGTGGCATGTATTAACCATAATGTGCAGGAGTTTCATAATTGATATTGTAATTCTCAACATCAATAATAAATGAGATAAGATGATCTTTCTCCTCATAAGTTAATTCAGAGCCATCAGTGTAGTAGGTTCTGTCTACCATCTTCCGTACATTTTTTGAAGAATGAAAATAAGCTGTGAATGTAAATAAGCTGTCAACCATTTTGAAATAAACAATATAAATTACTTAATAAATAAGTTTGAGAAACTCACATAGAGTTAGAAGTGGAAGCGTATGAACAAGGACCCAAATGTCGATATTCTCTTCATCGATGTCATCTTTAGGATCACCAAGATCGAAGGTGACATGCATACCCTCCTGAAAACCATACGCCTTGCACAGTGCTTCCCAATTCGAGCAACCAAAATAGGATACGCTCTCCGAATTGTATAGCTTTATGGCAAAAGCATAACCATGATGGGTCCTGAGGTGAACTATCTTTGTCTCCATATTCTCAAGATCTTCAAAATTCAGCTTCTCTTAGACATAGCGTCTTGCATGGCATGGGATAAGCTAGTCGAATTGTAAAAGACGGAAATTACACGTTGAAGAAGCAGAAGTCATGCTTAATTATGAAAAAAGACTTGTCATTGTTGCGTACCATTTCAACATCGAAGGTCTCGTCGAGCTTAATACGGAAGCGCCGACCATCTACCGGGTGAGGCCTGTCGCACAGACCCCGGTCGTCGCCTTAGTAGCCGCACTCCAGGATCCTATCATCGTCGTCAGACATTTCCTATGTTCATAATTCAAAGATTAAACTTCTAAAATTCAATATATGTACTACAAAAACTAAATTAGATCATTATTATTCATCACGGGTTGACTATCGGTCTGTCGAATATTTTCTTGAAAACTCTCAGCTCACATGGTGTATATATTCGACCGTCGGTGATGGTCGCTCCTTCCTTCATCCCCGAGTGCATTACACCAAAATGTCTAGCACAGGGGAATGAAGGAGAAGCGACCCCCATGACAACAGTCACGATTCTTCCTCTCTGACATTTGCGACCGTAGGTGATGGTAGCTACTCCTGTCATTCCAAAGTGCATTACACCAAAATGTCTAGCAACTTGGAATGAAGAAGAAGCTACCCACATGACAACAGTCGGGGTTCTTCGTCCTCTCATATATGGTGGAGACTCTCCCTCACTGATTCCTCTCTGACATTTGCGACCGTCGGTGATGGTCGTTCTTCTTCCTTCCCGTGCATTACCAAAAGGTCTATCATGAGAAAGAAGAGGAAGAACGGCCCCCATGACAACAGTCGGCATTCTTCTTCTCTCATATATGGTGGAGTCCCGACAGACTTAAAGTCAACCCGAAATGTCATTTAATATCTTTCTAGAAAATCCGGGCCACTCGATATTTCCTACATATTCTAGCACAAGTCATGCCAAAATTCGCAGAAAAATCTGGCATGACCTTTGCTAAAAATGACATATCGAGCGCCTGAAATATGCCGGAATGGAAATTAATCAAGACTCCGGCAAAAGATAGGCCACTAGCTCGGAGGTGTTCCCTGCAAACATAGGCCACTTGGGCAAGCACTAGTAGTACACAACACTACATATCACATGTCTAAATCTCCATCATATTTGAAAGACCTACATTGAAAATTTTCTATTCCATGGAAATTGTCACAGCTACTCATCTAGCTACTACTCTACTACATCTATCAAAACATCTACATCATCATCGACATGGGGATTTGGCTGGTCTCACCTCAAGGTCGGAGGGGGTCGGTAACGGGGACGACGGCGGGGATGATGCAGGGGCTACTTGATGTCTGCAAAAACAAAATATAAACAAAAACATTATTATCCTCATCTTAGGACTTAGTGAAACCCTATAAGCTATCAACTAAACATTATTATGCTGATTCAAAAGACCTATATTTACTAAAAAAATTGTATTATCTAAAATACCCTAGTTCTAACCCTAACAACTATCCATCCATCCATCAATCTATCCAAAGCATTACTAAAGAAAACCTAGTTTAATCCATCTAGCTATCCATCTATCTATCCAAGCATTAAAAAAACCAAATTTCATCAACCCATTTATCTATAATATTTCTACTAGTAGTAGGTTCATATATATGAACACCTAGGGTTACATATATCTACATTCTATTGTACTCAAAAAACCTATTTAGTGCTCTAATGATGAAATGGGCTCATATATATGAATACCTAGGGTTCATATATATGAACAAAATTAGTAAAAAAATTGAACATATTGCATTTGCTAATTCATCCAACACATTCAGAGATGCCTAGGTTTTGGGTGAATTGTGAGGAGAAGGAGGTACTCACATGGTAGGTAGCCCGGGGCCGAGAAGGGGATGGAGGGCGGCGGAGCGTGGGGGAGGGCCGGCGCATGGGGAAGGCGGGCGCGGGGGAGGCGGGCGCGGGCCGGGGGAGGGCGGCCGGAGCAGTGCAGGGGCAGGCCGTCGACGAGGGTGGGAGAGAGAGTGGAGATGGAGAGTGACGAGGGGAGACTGAGAGGTCAGGCGCGGAGGACGATGATAACATGGGCTTAGTAGTAGCGCGTGTTTAGGCCCAACGCTACTGCTAAAGTCAATAGTTGTAGCGCTAGTCCAAGACAGGCGCTACTGCTAAGTGGGGATGGGCACCTGGGCCTGGGCTGGCCATAACAACAGCCCGGTTCACCAGAATGCGCTACTGCTAACCACCTACTAATAGCGCTCGAAACTAGAACGCGCTACTACTAATTAGCAGTAGCGCCTCTCTTTAACCCACGCTACTGATAAGACTGTGTATACGGTTTTCCCTAGTAGTGAGGGTGCCGCGCCGCCGGAGGAGATCTCCATCGATCTGGCCCTCTCTCTTTGATCCAGACTGGTATTTTCCCTCTGTCCATTGTACTCTTCTCGCGTAGTTTGTCTCTATGCCCTGTTGTGATCCCCCTATTTTGGCTGTTCAATAGGTGTGGCTCACTCAAAGAAGCCGAAAATCAAACACACAACCCACAAAAACACCAGGGGCTCGTCGGCTCACGGTAATATTTCCTACACATTCACATTCGTACTCACCCCGTGAAATATCCGGGAACCATTGAACTCATTGAGCCCTCTGGCCTTGCTGCTCCATTCACTTTTCAACACGATTACAATCATGCTGCTATTCATCAGTTTTATGCCACGTGTTTCTTTGATCCTAACAAGACCGTCACCTGGATGACTTCTGACACCAAGCTCATCGCCTCCTATGCTCAGTTTGTCGCCACTCTTGGGTTTCCTGACACTGGGTTCAAAATCCATAAGGCTGACCCAAATCATGCATCCAAAAACATTGAGGCTTGTGGCTATCTCCTCAAACCTCTTAGTGAGCTTGATGAAGTGGAAAGGGGCGAGGATCTAAATCAAGTATCTATTTGGCGATCTCCCTTTTTCATTATCTATCAGTGTGTCATTCGCTCCATCTATCCCAAGATGGGTGACAAGGGGTCTTGTAACGAATATTGTATTGATCACATGTCTCGTCTTTATGAGCATCCCAATGGGAAGATCAATGTTCCTCACTTTCTGTGGCATGAGATTCGTCTTGCTAGTCTTCAGTACAAGCGGGCTTTTCCTCATGCTCCTTTTCTTCAGGCTTTCATTGAGAGTATAGCTCCTTTTCCCATTGCTCAGACTCATGTTCATTCGCGGTGGGTCATTCCATCTCATATGGCGGATGATTGGGCTCCCAAGAAATCCACCTCTGCCCCTGCTCGACGGACAGCTGCTCAGTCTTGTCCTGCTCCCTTTGGCTCCGCTCCTTTTGGGTGCATTGCTCGTTTCCTCGGGAAGGCCCATTCTGCCATGATGAAGGCCTTCTCCTTCCACTGCTCACAAAACCACGATGTGGTCACTCGCATGGTCTCCTCTAAGAATGCTTTGAAGGCTCGTTTGAGAGACTCCAGAGCCACCGATGTGAGTGAGGATGAGCGTCTTCCTGAGGCTCCTCCTTCTGACTTTGGTTTCCCCTCTGGCCCTGAATGGGCTGATTTCTTTGACGAGGCAGGAGGCAGTGGCACCCATGGCGATGACAATGACAGTGATGATCTCTGATTGTGTGGATGCTATCTCAGTGCCTTCCCCTTTTGGGTACTTGATGCCAAGGGGGAGGATATTATCATAGGATTTTTTTACCACTCTACTATTTATGTATGTTGTTCGTATGGTGAACCATTATGTTGAGCTCGTTGAACCATTATGTTATGTCGAACCACTATGTTGTGTTATATGTGTTCAAACCATTATGCTATCTATGTATGTTGACCTCTATCCTGAATTATCTGTATGATGCCATTTTGAGCTATGAAATGTTTTTATGTGCTCTTTGTCAAGTAAAAGTGAGCTCATGCCCATATTCATTTTCACTATGCATACAATAAGGGGGAGCTCTGTTACAAATATCTCATAAGCTTCATAAGTCTATTTATTTTGAGAGGTATATGTATGTTGTCATCAACTACTAAAAAGGGGGAGATTGAAAGTGTAATCATGCCCTTAATCATATTTTGATATTGTTGACAACATACATATAGGGAACTAATCACCTCTATCAAGTGCATCTCAGGTTAGTTCCCAAAAGGTTATAGTATGGATCATGATAGACATAATCAAGATACTCAAAGTATGGAGAAACAAGACACAAAACTCTAGCTCATTCTCGGTTTTCTTTTTGAGTATAGGGATTCCGCACTATTAAGAGGGGATCACTGGTTCTCGCAAAAAGACTTGCTCAAAATCTAGGAAAATCTCTTGGAGGAGTTCTTCCTTAGTTGTTTGGCCTCTGCCTTGTCCGGACATCCGAAGGTTTCCGGACGACCCGCGCTTCTCTGTCCTCTGCCTGACCGGCATTCTCCGGATGTCCGGTGGCTCATTACAAAATAGAAAATCTCGAATTTCTGGTCCTTCCGGACGACCGGCCTCCAGACGTCCGTGGGTGACCGGTCATCCGGTGTCACTTCATAGAGCCTAAATTAACGGATTTCTGTCCGCTCCGGACGACCGTTCACCGGATGGCCAATGTTCTCTGGACGTCCGCTCCCTGTGCTCCTGTTATCTCTTGTTGCTGTCCTAGACCACTGAACTTTCTATTGGCCGGACGACTGACTCCTGTCGGACGTCCAGTCCATCTTTTCTGTCCGGATGTCCGATACCTGTCGGACGTCCGACGTCTGCACAGCATAAGTGACCTCCAACGGCCACTTTTACACTATGACTATAAATATACTTCTTCCACCTCGAGTGAGGGTTGTCCAACACAATGAAAAGATTCCACGAACACCTTTCTCTCTCACTCTCTCTTGCTTTCACCAAATCCTAGATCCCGAGTGCATTTGTGAGGATTCTTGAGTGTTGTTCCAATCAAAAGATAGATCGTCCCTCTCTCCTCCTCTCAACCAAAGGAATTAGTGATTTGAGCAAGTTTTGAGTGGTTCACTTGATCTTGTTACTCTTGGAGGTTGGAGACTCATAGGCGGTAGGAGTTCTTTGGTGAGGAATCAAACCATTGTGATTACCCCCCGGACAGTTTATGAGGTTTTGGAGACCACCCAAGGTCTACCACTAGTGGTTGAGAATCGCCTTCGTGGTGATATCTCAAAGAGAGAATAGGGTGAGCCTTTGTGGCATTGGTGTGCCTTCGTGGTAACATCCACCTCTCTAAACGGTGACGTAGCTTCCCTCCAAGGAAGTGAAGATCGGCATACATCCTTGTCTCTCGGAGTTGCGGTTATTCCTAACCCTAGCTCTCTACTTGTGGTTACTTGTCTCATTATCTTTACTTGTTCCATATTGTGCTTGCTTAGTCATATTCTTGTATTACTTAGTCACCTTGCTTAGCTTCTTGTATCATCTTTGCAATTGTTAGGCTCACCTTCATATTCCGCATTATAGCCTAAAATTGCTAAGTAAGAATGAAAATTTGTATCTGTACCTATTCACCCCCCCCCCTCTAGGTCCATCTCAATCCTTGCACCTGACCAGTGCTACAAGGGAGGTGCTCGGGCACCACCTGGAGGCGTGCCTCGGCACGTGCCACCGCGAGCAAGGAATGCGGCGCCAGGCGCTAGGGACACAGGAATTCATCACCCAAGAAATCCATGAGCTACAGGAAGCGTGGGCCATGCGCGACGAGCGCCACCTCGCGTAGCCCAACGACTCGGCTGCCGCCTCCGACGCGGGCACCGAGCTACACGTGTGCATTGTCATCGTGGGCCTCAACAGGGCCAGCTCCCAGGACATCTTCTGGCCATCACACATCGGCCGGAGCAGGGACGTCGCCACCAACTACGTACACATGCCTTTCGGTCTGCTGAACATGGGTGCCACCTACCAACGCTTCGCGCGACTCATGTTGGTGTCTCGCGAGGCTTCGGCCCCTCGTGAGCCTCCAATGCCTCAGGAGCCGCTCGACCCCTGAAGAGCAGTCCCCCATGGCGAGCTTCACCAACCACCCCGACGCTTCCGCAGTGGCATGATCACCAGGTGTCTTTTTGGTTTGTTCAATTGAGGGTGCCCCTCAGGCTGCATCATCCTCAGGCCGGTTAGGGTTCGTCCCTGCGTCCACGTCATTTTTGGTTCTGTACCGAATTTGGTTATGCTTTGATGAAAGTTTTCTCGCTGGTATAAATTACGTGATTGGTGCCTCGACACCGTGAAGTCGCCGCACTCTTGCGAACTTGCTCTCGACCGTTTCATGACCGGGGGCTAGACATGGCGTCTATGCTCGGGCCCGTCCCTGCTGCGCTGATAAACTCAAGATACCGAGCTCTGTCTCGCGGGCCAGCTCCCGTGCACATCACCTCTAGAGGTCCTTGGTGTCTCGCCCTCTCATGAGGCCATAGCGAGCAGGCAAGTGAGGGTGCGGCCCAAGTTATACAATTGTGAGCCTGGTGCTTCAACACCTCGGGTGCCGCGCTTCCGGTGACTCCTCCTGTGATCACTCCATGAGGAAATCCGACACGGCGCCTGTGCTCGCGTCCATCCCTGCAGCATCGATAAATCCAAGTGACCGGACACTGTCTGGCGGGCCGGACCCGCGCATGTCACCTCCTATGGGTCCTTGGTGTCCAACCTCCGCATGTGATGCCCTCAGGATGAATGCCCGACGCGCATCACCCCCACATCGCTGGATCCGCAATCATGTAGGTACTGCCGAGGCACCTTGCGAGGCTTCCCTGCGAAGCCGGCTCCAGAGGTCACAATAGATTTACCATGGCCGAGAGCCTAATGCAGCCAAGCTGCAAGAGGAGAATGGGGTCCTTGTGCTTATCGCCTTGGACGCCCCATACCTCCAGTTCTGCCGTGGCCCCCATGCATACAGACAAGATAGGGTTGTACATGCCCTGGAGACTCTGAAATAGAGCTCCTGCGCACGCCCACGTGGAAGCCCCATGCTCTACACTGGCGGAACTACCGAACCGCGATCATGCCCATGCCGAAGTGGAAGCCCCATGCTCCACGCTGGTGGATAATCAACTGAGGGCGCCCTACGGGCCGCATTAACCTCAGGATGGCCCGTGCCTATCATGGTTGCCGCTCAACTTTTCTGCAGCATACACTCGCAGCTCCCCCCTGAGCTTCACGCGAGCGGGGGCTGGACACGGTGCATGTGCTCGGGTCAGTCCCGGCAGTGCTGAAAAATCCAAGGGAGCGGGCTCTAGCTCGCGGGCCTACTCCCATGCGACGTCACCCCACCAAGGCCCTTGGTGTCCAGTCTCCTCGCGTAACACCCAGGCGCAAGCTTGCGAGTGCGCGTCGTCCGGGACGAAGCCCCCACGAGCAGGTCCCCCTCAGGTAACGTTTCACCCTCGCGGGCCGCTTGCGCATCAAAGGGGGGATCCCGAGCATCATGCCTCGCAAGCCTTCACTAATACCCGGAGCCCCTCACCTCCTAGTCTTGTCTAGGCATCGCGACCTGACGTTCCACCAACGGCTGAGGTCCGCACGGGGTTGGGCCCTGCAGACGCAGAGCGAAAAGGCAAGCAAAGGAAAGACGGAATGAAAATCCACGAGTCACAAACGATTATTGCAAACATTGAGTATCTCATGAATTAAAACCATCATCTTATGCCTCTGTGAGGCGGGGACAGTCTGTTGCAGGAAAATAAAAGGAAAATTCAAGAGGAGGGGTCGCCGTCGCCGTCGACTACCTCGTTGGGCTCAGCATCTCCGCTGCAGGTGAACTTCCCGAGAAGTGCACTCACGTGGCTCTCAACGGCTTCCGCCAGGTCATCGCGAGACTCCGCAGGAATAGGGGTTATCACCTCACCGAAGTTGAAGTCGGGGTTGCGATGGAGGAGGTGACTGAAGATGCGCATTGCCGCCACAAAGAATAGGTCGCGGCATTCCTCCTCCAGGATGCCGTCCACCTTCAGAGCCGTGCCCTCAAGCTCTTCCATGATCTTGTAGGAAAGCTCGGCATGATCGGCGTCGGGGGCTGCGAGCGGGGCCTCGAACCTCTGCTTGAATATGGAACCCAACGCCTTGCGGGCCCTAAGCTCGAACGAAGAGAAGGCGGCGCGGTTTGTCACCGCCTTCACATCGGCGTCCTCCTGAAGCTTCTTCTCCCTGGCGTCGAGCTTGGCGTTGGCCTCGGAGACGTGCCTGGCATGAGCCTCTTGGGCGTCGGCTACCTGACGTTGCAACCCCTCCAAGCGCTTCCGCTCCTTGTCCTGCTCAGTCGCCGCCCTCTACAACTCGGAGTCGCAGTCCGCGAGCGTCGCCTCGCCGATCTTGAGGGCGTCCTCTCGCAGCTGGAGTTGCTGCGCCTGCGCGGGTCGTTCGTCCTAGAGCGCCTTTAGGCTGGCTTTCGCTTCACTTCAGCACTTGGCGGCGGCCTCCGCCTTGGCAAGCGCGCTGTCACGGGCTGCCCTTGCATCGGCGGTCTCCTTCCTGTTCTCCGTAGCAGTGGCCTCAGCTCGGCCCTAGGCCTCCTTGGTGGCCGTCTCAAGCTGGCGCCACCCTGAGGCGACCTTCAGCCGTTCCTTGGCGAGGCGCCTTTCGGCGTCCTGGAGGTCTGCCCCAAGCCGGTCGAGTGCGACCCGGGCGTCAGCCAAGGCCTCGCGCCTAAACAGGGTGTCGCAGTTCACGAGCGCAAGAGCCTGGCGAGGGGCCAGCGCCTCTGCACTCGATCACCACTGCTGAAGAAGCCCCGACATCTTTCGCCGGGGGCTCCACACACTTCCCCATGCTCGGCTCCCGTGGCATGCCTGGGGAGGCTGACGCTACGACCCACTGAACTCCGTGAGTAGGCTCGGCTGGAGTCTGCGCCACGTCGCGCCCTGCGTCGTTCTCGGTGGGAGGGGTGAGGACGACCACAGGGGGTTGAGGCGCCCCATCCTCTCCCGATGGCTCAGCCGTCACGGTCAGGGTGGTCGGACCCTTCTGCGGCACTGGAGAGGTGCCGGGGGCCGCTGCTGCGCCCGTGCGCTCGAGTGTAGCGCCGGGGCAGCAAAAGGTGCCCCCGCATCTGCCGAAGCCGCGGCCGGGCACCAACGCCGCCTTTGGGGTGGAGGTCACCTTCGCCCCAGGGGCCACCTTCTTCCTTTTCGCCTCCTCGCTGCCGCCCAGACTCCTACAAAGGCAAGGGGTTAGCACGGGCGAACCGATCGCGGGCGTGCGACGTAGGAATGACTGGGGCACTTACTCGTCGGGCGCGGACCACTTCCACTTCTTCTTCTCCGCGGAGGCCGACGTGCCGCTATCTTTCTCTGGTGCCGCCCTGGCACCGCCCGGGGGCCGTTAGGGCGACCCTCAGCAAGCCCCACTGCGGCACCGCTTCTCGGGGGGTGCGAGAATTCCCCTGAGGGGCCTCGGTCGGCGGGGGCTCAGCCGCTCCTACGGGGGCCACCGTGATTGGCGGCTACATGGCCGGTGGACCAAGATCCGTTTCCCCGACTGCCCCGATGGGGCGCGGGGAGTCCGCAGGAGGAGGCTCGTCAGCAGCGTCATCGTCCCCGAGGGCGAGGAGGAGCCGATGGCGAGTGCGCCCAGATGTCCTCCCGAGGTTGTCCTCCTCCATCTCCTTCGAGTCCTTGCCGCTATCGCTTTCGTCGGAGGATAGCACCATGGTCGGAGGGCCCTCGTGCGGGCCAGCACGATCGCTCGGCACGAGCCCCCACTCGTTGAAGGCGAGCATCCCCTCAAGAAGCTCCTCCAGGTTGTCGTAGCTGTACAGCAGGGGGGCGTCCTCAGGAGGGTCCCCAGGGAGGTGGCAAAGCAGGGCCGCTAGGGCTACATCCAGCTCCCCGGCTGTCAGGCGGGCAGAGTACATCCTCATCGCGTCCCCCGCACCGGAGAACTCCCACATGGGTCGCGAATGCGCTTGGAGCAGCGCAATACGCTGCCCCAGGAACTCTTTGACGATCATCGCCCCTGTCAGCTTCTTCTTCACATGCGCAGCTATCCTCTTCAAGACGGGCTTTGCTCGGGGGTCGGTGAGCTTTTGATGGCCCCATCCAGGGGTCTGCTCGGGCTGCGCCGCCGGAGTCATCAAGAGCGGGTTGGTGTGGCGTGCATCCATGAAGATCCAGCGCTGCCGGTAGCCTTCCACCTTCTTCCTGGCTCTCAGGAGGGAGTTCCCGCCATGTACGTCGACAAAGGAGACGCACGCGGATCGCTGGTCCCGGGTGGCGAACCGCAAGCGGAAGAAGTGGCGGAAGAGTGCCACAAAGGGCCTCACACCCACGAAGGCCTCACAGTAGAAGGCGAAGACGGACAGGGGAAGAATGGAGTTGGGTTGAAGATGGAGGGCGTGGATTTGGTAATGAGCGAGGATGGCATAGAATAAAACGAAGAATGGCGGGACCAACCTGGCAAAGATGCTATGGATGAAGAAGGGGTAGACGGATTCCGCCAGGTTGCCCCGCGCTTGCGAGCCTGGCCAGATCTCAGTTTCCTGCCCTTCGTTCCCCTCGCTAGCTATCAGCGGGAGGACCGGGCCCAGATCCTCCTCCATGGCAATTGAGGAGGGCCAGAGCGCCGGCCCCACGGAAGGCGAGCTCGTGCCAGGAGTCGCAGACTTTGCCTTCTTGCTGGCTGGCGGCATCTGGAGTCACGGCTGCGAACAAGGTGAGGGAGGAGCAGCGCCTGAGATCGAATCAGGAGGAGTCTCGGGAGGAGTAGGAAGGCAGGTGCAGCAGGAGGGGAAATGATGGCCACGCAACCGACACAAGCAGGCTTTATGTCAGCCTGGGAAGCTGCCGAGGCATCATGGGGAAGTGGGGTGTCCTGCGCCTCGCCGTGCGCCACGTGTCACGCCTGGCCTGCAGGCGGTTGGGGCCCGCACCATTTCGCCCCCTCCCTCGGCGGGCGGGGCCATACACGCCGCAGGTCCGGAGGCTACTGTCAGGCCCGTGGGACTGGGGGTACCCAGGCCCGTCTGCCTGCGGCCCAGGCAGGGTGCATGTCATGGGCCCAACACGGCCCACTTTCAAGGCTTCACGGGCAAGACCCTCGCGAGGGCCCCCGCCTCGCGAGGCGAACTTCAGCAAGGTTCATCAGGAGCTCCCGAGGACCTCACGCAGGGCGGCCACCCGAGGCCCTCACGGGGCGGATATATCTAGGCTTGCCAAGCCCGCCTCGCACTGCACGTGGGTGATGCAAGCCACGATGAGCGGAGCCAGAAGTGCGCCAGCGGGTGCAGATAAGGATGTTATCCCCTTTCGTGCTAAGGGAGCAAGGTCAGCGCGGCGGTTCCTGAGGGAATCCCCAAAGGTTGCTATTTTGGTGCTAGAAGATCACGACGACGGGCTCGCCAGGACGGAGGTCATCACCAAGCCCACCAGTGCATCACGACATGAAGCTTTGGCAGGCGAAGACCACCTTTAGTCAGAATGAGTTGTACTGTTGTCCCCCTTCGAATTTGTCTGTTGTGGCAACCCTTCCTGCCTAGAGTTTTGGGGGGAAGAGGACCAAGGCTAGTATAAGTATAGCTAGGTCACCACCTTAGAGAGGGATCCAGATCCGGGGAGATAGAGTTCATCCACCCCTCAAGCCCGGAGACGCTCCTGAAGCCTCCCGAGGCCACTTGTACCCACATATTCATCCTCCCTCATGAGGCAATCCACAAAAAGCAGGAGTAGGGTCTTACACCGCAAGTTGGCCCAAACCTGGGTAAACTGCCTTGTTTGTGTTCTTTTCCTTGAGCTCGGGCACGTCGGAGCATCGCCGTGAGGTAGCAGGCAGTGGGCCGGAGCTTAGTGGAGATCTTCGTGCACACCCCAGAGTTCGAACCTTTTCTTGGGTCCCCGGAGCCTCGATTCCGACATTTACGGTTCCAAAGCATGGTGCCACATCAAAGTTGCGCATTGGGTATTCAAACACCACACACTACTTCCATATACATGTGTTTGGGCCACATGCACACAGTGGTTTTGTCTGCACGCACTCCCTCGCGTGGTTATCGGCGACAAGCTAGCCCATTTTGTGGGGTCGTGTGGACGTCCATCACTTTGACCAAGAATGAGCGAGGGAGGTTATACAGCCAAGTTGGATTCTGGTTGGTCCATGTTACAGTACGTCTTGGTGAGATGCCCTCTCCCATCGACTCAATATGTGTGTGTGGGGGGCTACTTCGCACTTCCTGCAACCTATGTGGGGTCGGGGAAGTCCAGTTAATTTGCGAGGCACATGTGCCACATCAAAATTATGAATTGGGTATTTAAATATCACACCACACCCTTTTCATACATATAGTAGGGACAACCGCAGGTGGTTCATGTGGTCTCACCCATCTCGCGCCACAAGCACACATTTGTGGGCCGGCACACGGTCCACCTTTGTTCGGAAGTGAAAGGGGGTCTGACCATGATGGACTCCTATAGGTTTTGTGTTACGGTAGGGTTAGATTTCAGACCTAGCTATTTGGGGGCATGCATTCATAGGTAGGATTCCCTTACCGCCGACACGAAGTGGGGTTCGCAGGTGGTGGCGGACTAGTAATATTGTGCACTTTGTGTGACAGGTGCCACATCAAAGTTGTGCATTGGGTATTTGAACATCAAACCACCCTTTCCATACATATATTTGGTCCACATGCAAGTGTGTTCATGTTCTGACCCTTTCCCGTGTTATTTCTTTGCCAAATTTATAAACAACAGACGAGTCGAATGCAGCAACCGTCTGCGATTGGGGACGCAACAGACACGGTTCGCTCAGACTACCCGTGTGCAACGCCCGTGCCCCTATCACTCACATCAGCAAAGGATAGATTGGGCTCCGTGAGGCTTCCCTCCTGCTCTCGAAAATATCTACTACCTCACAATCTCAAAAATATCTACTGCCTGGTAGGTTTTCCTGTTTGATAGCACACGATTAGTATGTGTGGACCGTGTGCGATGTCTGTTACTCCCTCTCTGCAGCAATCCCTTGATTCAAATTTTCAGTAGCCCCGGCATTTTACTCCCGCTTGCATCCCTCGCAATCTCAAAAATATATGCTCGTCTAGAGGTTTTTCTATTTGATAGCACACGATTAGTATGTTTTGACCGTGTGCGATGTCTGTTACTCCCGCTCTGCTTCTATCCCTTGATCCAAATTTTCAGTAGCCCCAGCATTTTACTCCTGCCTGCATCCCTCGCAACCTCAAAAGTATCTGCTCGCCTGGAGGGTTTTTCTATTTGATAGAACACGATTATTATGTTTTGACCGTGTGCGATTTCTGTTACTCACACTCTGCTTCAATCCCTTGATCCAAATTTTCAGTAGCCCCGGCATTTTACTCCCGCCTAGTAAAAATTTCAGTAGCCGCGGTATTTCCTCAAACACCACCTTAGCCCCCCCTCCACACCCCCCCCCCAAAACCTCCGCTCACACAGAGACACACCACCCCTCCCTCGCTTGAAACCATTGGTACGTCACCGCCACCGCCGCCGCCACCTCCATCGTCAACCTCTGCCTGTCTGCCGGGGAGCTCGAGGAGCGAATGGCCCAAAAGAGGTTTATCGTGGCCTCTTCGTCCGACGTCGGCGAGGTGGCCGCCGAGGTGTCCCCGTCATCCTCCACGGGCTCTTTATGGAGCCATCGTCGCCGGTCGCCCGATCCGCCCGCCGCTGCGCCCCTACGCTGGTTCGAGGACTTCCTCATCCTCCCTCAGGCCCGGCCGCCGATGAGGTCCTACCTCGGGGTTCGGTAGCGGTGGTGGGGGACGTGGGTCGCCAAGATTATGGATCGGGAGACCCACACCCGTCGGTGGCTCGGTAGCTTCCACACGGTCGAGCTAGCGACCATGGAGTACGACCGCTGGCAGGTCCGCTACCACGGCGTGATGGCTAGGCTCAACTTCCCCCTCGGCACATGTCCGATCAACCTTGTCCTACCGGAGCCAGGGGTGGTGAGCTCGGCTATGGCGCGGGAGGACCATGAGGCGAGGGAGCGCCTCGAGGCCGAGGCCGCCGACGAGGCCTACATGCAAGAGCTTTGTCGGTAGCATCCGGAGCTCGTGGAGGCGGAGCGGATGATCTTTGCTGGCATGGAGGGCGGCGAGGTTATCATGCTCTCCTTCGATGACGAGGTCGAAGGCGGCAAGTACGGCGGTGCAGAGGGCGTCGAGGTGGGCGAAGAGGACGAGGAGATCGACGTCGACGAGTGGAGAAGTGTCTTCCCCAGCGACCCCGACCCTTGGCACTGGCTCGGACCCGGCTCGCGGCACACTGTACCTGACGAGGAAGGATTGGCTCGACCTCCACTTTGACCGGAAGTAGTTTAGTTTAGTTTAAATTTATATTTTATGTTCGGTTATGCAAAACTATCTATGTTTATGTTTGAATGCATGCTACTTTCGATTGAACCTGCTTTGAACTTGATCAAATTGAAGTTTACTCTGTTAAGTTTAGGGGATCGACTAGAAATGGCCAAAAATTGCTGGAGTATATATATACTCCACTAAGGGTTTTACTCCGTTAACTTTTAGGGGATCGGCTAGAGATGGCCTTATGCCTTGTTTATTTCAGTTATTCATAGTGCGATGCTCTATATGTGCAACTATTTACTGTGCAATTCAATTTCATCAATAATAGTTTCTACAATACCACTATGAATGACGATATTTGGTTGTTGTTAAGGATGTTGTAGTTAACACGCCTTTCCATTTTTTAACAATAACTAGTGTACTTTAGACCTGCACAATACCAGTTTGACTGACTATATTTGCTTGTTTTCAAATGTTATGCCTGTTGCAGTTAACACACCTTTCCACTTCTTGTTTTGCTTAACTACCGTGTGTAAACCTGCACACTGAAGCTATCATTTGGAGATTATCTTGTCTACCATGGATATATTTGGTTGATGTTTAGCCTGTTGTGCTTAACATGCCTTTATATGTACTCACACAGGACAATATTGGGAACAACTATTGTTTTCCATCGAGGTTAATTTCATCCCATTGCTTATATATACCCAGTGTTCAGGATATCGGTAGCTGGTACCAGATAGCCCGGGGGCTGATAAGGGATTAATCGTCGAATCAAACATTTCACTGAATATATCTGTAACCCATTTACCGGTAGGTTAACTAGGGTCATATCTAATATATCTGAGACTACATAGCAACATGCATTATACTGAATGACTAAATATGCAATCCTAGGCCACATAGCAACAAGGAAGGGCTATTTGGTTCTAGGCCTAGGAGTGCCACACTTTGCCATACAATGTTGCCAAACTTGCCAAAGGGTTAGTTCTTCAAAACGAGAGCCACAAGTTCGCATGCCTAAGAGAATCTTGCCACACTTTTTGAGTTTATGTGATGTGGGACCATAGTGTGGCTTTCCTAAGATGTGGCTTGAACCAAACACACACCTAAGTTGGTTAAACTTGCCTAACCTTAGGTGTGGCAACCTTTAGCAAACATAGTCTCAAACCAAGAGTGTTACCTTAATGTTCTGATGATGTCTAGATATACATAGAAGAGCAGCAAGAACAACAACAACAACAACAACAACAACAACAACAACAACAACAACAACAACAACAACAACAACAACAACAACAACAACAACAACAACAACAACAACAACAACAACAACAACAACAACAACAACAACAACAACAACAACAACAACAACAACAACAACAACAACAACAACAACAACAACACAGCAGCAGTTAACTATAGTTAATCGGTTGATATTTGTAATAATGTAATAAACTCCCTCTGCCCCACAATATAAGATGTTTATTCATCCACGCCGTGAGTATATTGGATGTTATAAGATCTTATATAATGGGACGGAGGGAGTGTTGTTCTACATCATTGTGCAGTTGTTGTTTAGCTTCTAATATTAACTTGATGCTTTTAGGTACATATGTCATTAGTAAAGATCCGCGCTTTGACCCTTTCTGTGTATGGGCAATGAGATATTGATGAACCAGCATCAAGTGAGGAAACTGATAAAGATTGTTAGTAAAATGGGTCAAAAGATGGCAATTAAACTATTTATTTACACTTTATCCAAGACAACAGTGAACTGTAGGATGGTAAGTAAGAACTCTGCAGCCTTCTTTTTACTGCCCATAATGAGTTGTGTTAGATGACAATGTCTGAATCTTTTTCCTTTGCAGTGGTTCCCAAAGCAGTTTACTCAAAATTACCTCTCAAACTACATGATTGGTGGGCATGCAAAGTTAAAGTATTTCTACCAGAACACGATGACTATGTAGATGTCCTCATGAAGACAATGAAGGATGGGCAGTCGGCCATCACACGGGGTTGGACTAGAGTCGTGCGTGCCTTCTGCATGGAGGAGGGCACAATATGGGCATTCCGCTTCACCTTGTTCAACAACCAGAATGTCTTTCGCCTCTTCCTTTACCGTCTTTAATAGTACAAGTATACAACTGTGGTTCATCATTCTTTATTTGGTGCTTATGTAATTCTTGAACATATGTACCTGTGAATCGAATAATGCATTGCTTGTTTGAACATGGACATGAATAAAGCTATAGCCTACTTTCAAACTCAAATTCGATACAATTTTAAATAGCATCAATTAAATTAGGGTGAAATTATGCTCTGCAAGTCGTTACGGCGCACACGGTTGGTAATACACAAACGTGTGTGATATACACCATAATCCGACATGGTTCATAGAGAGGAAACATGTGCAACCATACACACAGTTGCCGTTTGCAAAGTGTGTGTGATGGAAGACAATATCACAAATGGTGCGAGCAAACTAAATGTTTGTGATAGTCGTCTTATCGTACACGCTTTACAATCATGAACTGTTTCTGATGTGGTACGCATCATAAACGTTGCACCACAGAATAGCGTGTGTGATAGTTATCCTATACGACACTATTATGACGGTCTGATGTTTCGTAATCCTATCTGATACTCGTACGATGATTAGCTAATCTTCTTAATTATTTATCGTGTACGGTTCGCGAGAAGTGAATGTGTGTGATTGTCTACTTATCATACACGTTCTATAATCGTGAACTGATTGTGATGGGACGCGCATCGTAAATGTAGCACCACAGGATACCGACTGCGATGCTAATGCAAGCACACACGAGTAGTAATGATGGAGCGTTTGTGATATTCGATATATCACAACTAGTTGTGTGAAGAATCGCGTTTGGGATAGATGCGGGCACCGCATACGCTTTGTTCTGGAAAACGTATGCATTACTACTCCCTATCCCCGACGGTTTCTAGGTCGTGTGGGAAGGACCCTCCCTATTGCCCACACTGGCAAGGTGGCGGTTTAAAATGTCATCATGGAAAGGGGTTAAAAACCGTTTGTATAGCAGCTCGATGTACGAGTGTGTGTTGTATCCTTTGCTTGCTTGTGTTGTTGTTGTTACTAGCATCATATAGGTTGCTCACCTAGTTGCACAACTAGACAATCTATTTGTTGCTAAACCTAATTTGTTAAGAAAAGCTAAAAATTAGAAGTTGCCTATTCACCCCGCCCCCCCTCTAGTCAACCATATCGATCATTTCACAATGTAAAAAAAATATTCGCGTAAGTTAATTTTTTAATTTCCGTTAAAACAATGTACATGACATTTTAAAGAAATAATCACGTGTTTCCAAAAAATATTCATTAATTTTTTAAAAGATAATGGTAAAATGCAAAAAAATGCGTGTAGTTTTTAAAAAGTATATTCCCAATAAGATAATGTAAAATATGTATTTGGGAAATGTTACCGTGTATTTAAAAATATACATCATGTATTTGAAAAATATCCACTGTGTATCAAAGATGTTTCACGTATGCTCTAAAAATGTACTTTTTATTGAAAAAACCCGATAAACACCGACAAAGAAACAAAAGCAAAACTGAAGAACATGAAGAAAACAAAAAAAGTATGACAAATAAAGAAAACAAAAAAAGTATGACAAATAAAGAAAACAAAAAAAAACCCAATGAAAAGATAAAGAAAACCAAAGTAAAATAAAGGAAAAAACCCAAAGAAAACCGATGAAAAAACAAAGAAAACAAAAGAATATGAAAATGAAAAAAACTAAAGAAAACGGGTAGCACGAACCTACAACGACCGCCACGAGCGGCAACGACCAACCGCGCTAAATGGGCCAGCCCGCTAGTGGTCACCCATATGCGATTGCTATTAGGAATCGGTATAGGTGACTCATAGTTCTCAGGGATTTTGGTAGCTATTTTTTCTAGTGGATCCTATATGTCGCCCGCAAGCGCCAATAGGCGGGGCTTTGCGTGTAGCACCCACAAGTGGGCTGGCCCAATTTGGTGCTTGTTTTTCTGTTTGTTTTTTCTGTATAATTTTTTTCTGGTTCTTTTCATGCTTTTTCTGGTTTATTGTCTGTTTGGTTTTTTCTCTCAGCCTTTTTTTCTTTTTGTTAACACCTTGAACATTTTTGTAATTTACGACATTCTGAGGTCATGTCGGGACACCATACCAAGTTTTCATGTTTTTTAGGGTTCATTTACATTTTCAAGAATTAGGAAAAACCATAAATTCCATGTTTGCGGTTGAGCATTTGCCACAAAATTATTTGAACTTTCTATCCATTCCTTGCATAAGTCATGTACATGTGCGCAAGACCCTAAGTATGATTTTCCAACCCATTTTCTGCATAATTCATGTCCTGTTAGTTCAATTTTGAATTACTTTCATTATATGGCATAGAAATATTAAGTGACCTAAATAGAACACTGAAAAATCAAATTTGAACATGAATGATTTCATGGTGTATGAATAGCGCAAAAAATCAAGCTGAGACAACGAAGGATGTGTCAAATATCTTCCAAACTTGATGCACTCTCTCTCAAAACCACAATCCTTTGTTGGAGATATTTCTACTTTTAAAGTGTGCAGATCACAATTTTATCCAAAATATCTTAAATGTTTACCATGATATTCTGAGGTCATATCGTGACACCATGCCCACTTTTAAGTGTTCAGAGTTAATTTACATTTCCAAGAATTAGGAAAACAATAAACTCCATGTTTACGGTTCAGAATTTGCCACAAAGTCATCTGAATTTTTTGCCCAATCCATGCATAAAAGCATATACATGTGCACAAGACCACAAGTATGTTTTTTGACTCATTTTTCTGCACTAATTCACGTCCCATTAGTTCAATTTCTAATCCTATATATTCATGAAAAGTTTAGCCCAATTCTCTCAACATGCAAAGTGTCAACCTCAGCATCTCCATTGAGCCATGTATTTAAGTTTTCTCTCCCACTAAGCCATGCATTTAAGCCTGCAACATAAGCAAGCCATACATTTAACTTATAAATTTCAATTTTTTCACTAGTCAATGATGTAATGCTGCCACACCATACATGCATGTTAGTCATCCTTCACATTTTTGTTCCAAATGACATTTTTAACTGTAATTCAAATGTTTTGCTATTTTAGACACTTATTTTATTGCTTTTCAAGCTTACATCTTTTAAATAGATTTAGTTATTTTTAGCATTTATTTATGCATTTTTAACAAAGTTAGCTCAGCAACACGCGGGGAATTGTCTAGTTCATTCATCCCCGAGACCATTCCTAGCCGACGCGGGAATCACTTCAGCCTCGATGAGCAACCGGTCAGAATCCTCCTCCTTACACACTATGTGTTTGAGGAAAAGCCTCTAAAGTAACAAAAAATATTTCTCAATTCTTTGTTACTACATAGGAGTAGATTCTAATGAAAATTATTGTATCATAGAAAAGTTTGTTTGAATCTCTCCGTGGGACGATTCCTCGTCCGAGGAGGAATATGACATGGATGAAGGGGGGAACATTGCTTTGATGCTGATGGTGCACGAGAGCAAGCGGCCTAAGTATGGTGGTTCTATTGTCGGCGTGAGGTGATTCGTAGGTTGAGGCAACATGTGCACAATAGATTCATGCTTACCTATTTTGATCCAATTCTGGTATATTGAGCGATATTTTCGATGCCGGTTTTGGATGTCTCCAGATATGTTCCATCACATTGCCAACTGCGTGAAGGAGCATGATCATTTTTCAAGCAAAGAAGGAATTACGCTAGATATCTTGGACATAGCACTATCCAGAAGGGGATTGTGGCATTACGCATGGTGGCATATGGTGTTCCGGCATATTTCATCGATGATAACTTGGAAATGGAAGAGATAATTTCAATCTTCTGTGTCAAGCAATTTGCAAGGTAGTGGTTCAAGTGTTCGGGCCAGAGTACTTGAGAGCATCCAATGCTCAGGACACTCACATGCTTTTAGAGATGAACAAAGCACATCAGTTTCCCCACATATGCTCGACTCAATTGATTGCATGCACTGGAGTTGGAACAACTGTCCTGCAACATGACATGGACAATTCAAAGGACATACGAAGGATACCACCATCATTCTTAAAGCTATGGCGAGTAGGAGACATGAATTTGGCATGCATATTTTGGGATGCCTTGATCCTGCAATGATATCAATGTACTCCAATGATCGCCACTCTTTAAACTATGTAACAACTAAGTACTATTTCTATTTGATTTGTTTTGGATTATTGGAGATGAGTTTTAGGGCACCAATTTTACATTATCTGCTACGACAGAACATTTTCTGGTGTCCAAAACCCTTCTATCTTCTGCCCTAATTTCATGCGTTGGAGATGCTCTTACTGGATTAAAAAACAAATTGCTGTGATTTATGCTGCTGTCAACGGCCTCTGTGATCGAACACATGCTTGTACTTTTGTCTCAAAGGAAAAAACAGCTCTCCACTCACTTTTGCTGGATTAGAGCATCTACAACGGGACACACCATATCCATGGCAAATGCCCGGGCGGCCTACCCGGTCACTGCCTGACGCAAAATTGCCACCCAATCGGACGCCTGAAACACAACCCAAACACGCCTGGGCTGGCAACCCCCATAACCAGCTCATATGCGGGGCGGATATGGGGAACCCCGGTCATGCCCAGATGCGCCTGCCACGTCAGATCCACCCACTATGGCCCACCCGACCCCACATAAATTCAACCCTATCAGCACTTCGGACCAAACCCTAGCCACTCCACTCCACTCCCCAACTCTTGTCCGACAAACTCCAGCATACTCCGGCATGGCAGGCAGTGGATCTGACTCCGAGGACTAGTATGCCAATTTTTAGTAGTCCAATGACATATGTATTCAACTACCTATGTAATTAACATTGCATGAGACTAGTATGGATTTCAGGATTTGTTTTGATGGATTCGGTTGTGGTGGTGAACTTTTGATGATTCCCGTTCACTGTCCGCGTCCGCGCCCTCAGCCCAGATTTGGCAACTTCGGTTGTAGATGCTCTTAGGCCAATTCCAACGCGCCGACGCAAACTGATATGGAATTTGTCTGCCTTCTGTCCGTTTGGGTCGACTATAGGGATGGTGTCTGATACGTCTCCAACGTATCTATAATTTTTTATTGTTCCATGCTATTATATTATCTATTTTGGCTGTTTTATATGCATTAATATGCTCTTTTATATTATTTTTGGGACTAACTTATTAACCTAGAGCCCAGTGCCAGTTTCTGTTTTTTCCTTGTTTTTGACTTTTACCGAAAAGGAATATCAAACGAAGTCCAAACGTAATAAAACTTTACGATGATTTTTCTTGAACCAGAAGACACCCTGGAGAATTGGAGAGAGGGCCAGAAGAGTCCCGAGGAGGCCACAAGCCCTTAGGGCGCACCCCGAGGGGCGCCCCCTGGCTTGTGTGCCCCTCGGGAGTCCCCTAACCCTAATTCCATCTCTATATATTCTCAAATATCCCCCAAACATCAGAAGCGTCCACCAAAATACTTTTCCGCTGCCGCAAGCCTTTGTTCCCGTGAGATCCCATCTTGGGGCCTTTTTTGGCACTCTGCCGGAGGGGGATTCGATCACGGAGGGCCGCTACATCAACCTTGCTGCCCTTTCGATGATGCGTGAGTAGTTTACCACGGACCTACGGGTCCATAGCTAGTAGGTAGATGGCTTCTTCTCTCTCTTTGATCATCAATACAATGTTCTCCTCGATGTTCTTGGAGTTCTATCCTATGTAATCTTCTTTTGCGGTGCGTTCATTGAGATCCGATGAATTGTGGATTTATGATCAGATTATCTATGAATATTATTTGAGTCTTCTCTGAACTCTTTTATGCATGATTAAGATATCTTTGTATTTCTCTTCGAACTATTGGTTTGGTTTGGCCAA
The DNA here is from genome assembly GCA_011799875.1 of Thinopyrum elongatum. Classification (NCBI taxonomy): domain Eukaryota; kingdom Viridiplantae; phylum Streptophyta; class Magnoliopsida; order Poales; family Poaceae; genus Thinopyrum; species Thinopyrum elongatum. Next base: position 176,050,437 of record CM022303.1, on the reverse strand, counting down.
CTAGATTGGTTTTTCTTGCAATGGGAGAGGTGCTTAGTTTTGGGTTCAATCTTGCGATATCCTCACCTAGTGACAGAAGGGGTAGCGAGGCACGTATTGTATTGTTGTCATCAAGGATATAAAGATGGGGTTTATGTCATATTGCATGAGTTTATGGCTCTACATTATGTCATCTTACTTAAAGCGTTGCTCTATTCTTATGAACTTAATACTCTAGATGCAGGCAGGAGTCTGTCGATGTGTGGAGTAATAGTAGTAGATACAGAATCGTTTCGGTCTACTTGTCACAGACGTGATGCCTATATTCATGATCATTGCCTTAGATATCGTCATAACTATGCAATTTTATATCAATTGCTCAACAGTAATTTGTTTACCCATCGTATGTTTTCTTTCAAGAGAGAAGCCTCTAGTGAAACCTATGCCCCCCGGGTCTCTTTTCCATCATGTATTTTCAGATCTATAAACCAAAAAAAACAAAAATACCTTGCTACAATTTATATTTACTTTTGTTTGCTCTTTTAATTATCTTTTATACCTATATCTATTAGATCCCACTCTTGTTCATGACCGTGAAGCGATTGACAACCCCTTTTCACGTTGTGTGCTAGTGTTTGTTAGTTTATGCAGGTGCATATATTGGAGACTTGCTTGTGCCTCCTACTGGATTGATACCTTGGTTCTTAACTAAGGGAAATACTTATCTCTACTTTTCTGCATCACCCTTTCCTGAGGAAGAATCAACGCAAGCTCAAGAAGTAGCAGGAAGAATTTCTGGCGCCGTTGCCGGGGAGGTTCTACATCAATCCTACCAAGTACCCATCATAAACTATCGTCTCTTGCACTTACATTATTTGCCATTTGCCTCTCGTTTTCCTCTCCCCCACTTCTAGAAAAATACAAAAATATTTGCCTTTTTATTCGCCCTTCTTTTCGTTTGCCTTTATGTCTTACTTGGTTTGTCTGCTCGTTCGCTTGGTATAATTGTGTGTTTATTGAAAATCAGGAAGCAAAAAATTTATGGATCCTCATCCACTTGCTAATCTTTTTAAAGGATCCAATTATGATGAACCAATTGCTAGTGAGTTGAGTGCACTAGATTATCTTTATGGAGTTTTGCTTGAAATTCATGAATCTGAAAATTGTGATGAAGTATTAAAAGAAGAAATTTATAAAGTGATTCACGATAGCTCCTTGAATGAAAAGCATGATTGCAATGATGTTATTATAAATTCTATTAATGTCAATTGTGTTAATAATATGCAAAACCCCAAGCTTGGGGATGCTAATTTTGATATGTCCACTACTTATTGCAATGATCATGATTGGGGTGATTCTTCTTATGATCTTGAAAATTTATTTAAGCCTCATGATAAATATGTTTTCAATAATATAGAAAGTGGGTTTGGAAGAGTGCAACTCTAGGTAATAATGATCCCACTACTTTGGAGTATGACCAATCTTATGAAATTTTTGATAAAAGTGGGCTTGGAGAAGTCATGACTTTATTTGATGATAATCCCACTATTTTGGAAGAGTGTCAACTTTGCATGCTTGTGGATCATGAAGAGAATATTTTATGTGATATTTATATTGTTTAATTTTATTATGATCCTACATGTAATTATTATGAGAGAGGAAAATATGGTTGTAGAAATTTTCATGTTACTAAATTACCTCTCGTTATGTTGAGATTGCTATTGTTTCTTTCTTCTTCCTTGCATGTGTTAGTTTTTGCTTGTCTTGATAATTTGTTTGCTTACAAAATGCCTATGCATAGGAAGTATGTTAGACTTAAACTTGTTTTTCACATGCTACATGATGCTCTCTTCGTGTTTCAATTGCTACTTTTTTATGTGAGCATCATTAAAATTATCAACGCCTAGCTAAAAGGCTTTAAAGAAAAGCGCTTGTTTGGAGACAACCCAATCTTTTTATATTCTATTTTTATGAAAATACACATTATTACCTCTGTAGTAATTGTGTTTTGGTGTTTTAATTAGTGTTTGATCCAAGCAAGACCTTTGGGATGCTTTGGTATATCGTTGATTTAGTTTTGTTGAAAAACAGAAACTTTTGCGTCCAGTAACAGAATTGTTTAAATTCAATGGAGCATCGAAACATTATGAATGTTTTACAAAAGATTGATATATGAATTGCATCTGTTGTCCTAGTTTTTTAGAATTTTTGGAGTTACATAAGTATGATTAATATTCTGGTTACTACAGACTGTTCTGTTTTTGACAGATTCTGTTTTTTATGTGTTGTTTGCTTATTTTGATGAATCTATGGGTATTATCGGGGGGTATGAACCATGGAGAAGTTGTAATACAGTAGATATAACACCAATATAAATTTAGAATGAGTTCACAACAGTACGTAAAGTGGTGATTTATTTTATTTTACTAACGGATCTTACGAGTTTTCTATTGAGTTTTGTGCTGTGAAGTTTTCAAGTTTTGGGTAAAGATTTGATGGACTCTGGAATAAGGAGTGGCAAGAGCCTAAGATTGGGGATGCCCAAGGCACCCCAAGGTAATATTCAAGGATAACCAAGCATCTAAGCTTGGGGATGCCCCGGATGGCATCCCCTCTTTCGTCTTCAATCCATTGGTAAATTTACTTGAGGCTATATTTTTATTCACCACATGATATGTGTTTTGCTTGGAGCGTCTTGTACGATATGAGTCTTTGCTTTTTATTTTTCCACAATAATCCTTTCTGTACACACCTTTTGATAGGTACACGCTTTAATCATGAATTTATTAGAATACTCTATGTGCTTCACTTATATCTTTTGAGCTAGGCAGTTTGCTCTAGTGCTTCACTTATATCTTTTTAGAGCACGGTGGTGGCTTTATTTTATAGAATTTGTTGAACTCTCATGCTTCACTTATATTATTTTGAAAGTCGTAAACAGCATGGTAATTTGCTTAGGTTATGAATTTAGTCCTAATATGATGGGTATCCAAGAGGGATATAATAAAAACTTTCATATAAAGAGCATTGAATATATGAGAAGTTTGATTCATTGCATTTGTTTTGAGATATAAAGATGGTGATATTAGGGTCATGCTAGTGAGTAATTGTGGATTGGTAGAAATACTTGTGTTAAAGTTTGTTATTCCCATAGCATGCACGTATGGTGAACCGTTATGTGATGAAGTCGGAGCATGATTTATTCTTTGATTGTCTTCCTTATGAGTGGCGGCCGGGGACGAGCGATGGTCTTTTCCTACCAATCTATCCCCCTAGGAGCATGTGTGTAGTACTTTGTTTTGATGGCTAATAATTTTTTGCAATAAGTATGTGAGTTCTTTATGACTAATGTTGAGTCCATGGATTATATGCACTCTTACCCTTCCACCATTGCTAGCCTCTCTAGTACCACGCAAATCTCGCCGGTGCATTAAACCCACCATATACCCTTCCTCAAAACAGCCACCATACCTACCTATTATGGTATTTCCATAGCCATTCCGAGATATATTGCCATGCAACTTCCACCATTCCGTTTTATTATGACACATACCATCATTGTCATATTGCTTTGCATGATCATGTAGTTGGCATAGTATTTGTGGCTTGGACACCGTTCATATTTTTTATACATGTCACTCTTGATCATTGCACATCCTGGTACACCGCCGGAGGCATTCATATAGAGTCATATTTTGTTCTAGTATCGAGTTGTAATTCTTGAGTTGTAAGTAAATAAAAGTGTGATGATCATCATTATTAGAGCAATGTCCCATGTGAGGAAAGGATGATGGAAGCTGTGATTCCCTCACAAGTTGGGATGAGTCTCCGGACTTTATAAAAAGATAAAAGAAGCCAAAGAAGCCCAAATAAAATAAAATAGTCCAAAGAAGCCCAAACAAAAAAAGAAAGAAAAAAATGAGAGAGAAGAGAGAAGGGATAATGTTACTATCCTTTTTCCACACTTGTGCTTCAAAGTAGCACCATGTTCTTCATGATAGAGAGTCTCTTATTTTGTCACTTTCATATACTAGTGGGAATTTTTCATTATATAACTTGGCTTGTATATTCCAATGATGGGCTTCCTCAAATTGCCTTAGGTCTTCATGAGCAAGCAAGTTGGATGCACACCCACTTTGTTTCTTTTTGAGCTTTCATACACTTATAGCTCTAGTGCATCCGTTGCATGGCAATCCCTACTCACTCGCATCGATATCAATTGATGGGCATCTCCATAGCCCATTAATTTGCCTAGTTGATGTGAGACTTTCTCCTTCTTTTTGTCTTCTCCACAACCACCATATTCCATTCCACCTATAGTGCAATATTCATGGCTCACGCTCATGTATTGCGTGAAAGTTGAAAAAGTTTGAGAACACCAAAAGTATGAAACAATTTCTTGGCTTGTCATCGGGGTTGTGCATGATGAAATACTTTGTGTGATGAAGATGGAGCATAGCCAGACTATATGATTTTGTAGCGATAACTTTCTTTGGCCGTGTTATTTTGAGAAGACATGATTGCTTTATTAGTATGCTTGAAGTATTATTGTTTTTATGTCAATATTAAACTTTTGTTTTGAATCTTATGGATCTGAACATTCATGCCACAATAAAGAAAATTACATTGATAAATATGTTAGGTAGCATTTCACATCAAAAATTCTGTTTTTATCATTTACCTACTCGAGGACGAGCAGGAATTAAGCTTGGGGATGCTTGATACGTCTCCAACGTATCTATAATTTTTTAATTGTTCCATGCTATTATATTATCTGTTTTGGATGTTTTATATGCATTAGTTTGCTATTTTATATTATTTTTGGGACCAACTTATTAACCTAGAGCCTAGTGCCAGTTTCTGTTTTTTCCTTGTTTTCGACTTTTACAGAAAAGAAAAATCAAACGGAGACCAAACGGAATAAAACTTTATGATGATTTTTCTTGGACCAGAAGACACCCAGGAGACTTGGAGAGAGGGCCAGAAGAGTCCTGAGGAGGCCACAAGCCCTCAAGGCGCGCCCCAGGGGGGCGCCACCTGGCTTGTGGGCCCCACGGGAGTCCCCTAACCCTAATTGCAGCTCTATATATTCTGAAATATTCCCCAAACATCATAAGCGTCCACCAAAATACTTTTCCGCCGCCACAAGCCTCTGTTCCCGTGAGATCCCATCTTGGGGCCTTTTCCGGCACTCTGCTGGAGGGGATTCGATCACGGAGGGCCTCTACATCAACCTTGTTGCCCTTTCGATGAAGCGTGACTAGTTCACCACAGACCTACGGGTCCATCGCTACTAGCTAGATAGCTTCTTCTCTCTCTCTTTGATCTTCAATATAATGTTCTCCTCGATGTTCTTGGAGTTCTATCCGATGTAATCTTCTTTTGTGGTGTGTTTGTTGAGATCCGATGAATTTTGGATTTATGATCAGATTATCTATGAATATTATTTGAGTCTTCTCTGAACTCTTTTATGCATGATTAAGATATCTTTGTATTTCTCTTCGAACTATCGATTTGGTTTGGCCTAGATTGGTTTCTCTTACAATGGGAGAGGTGCTTAGTTTTGGGTTCAATCTTGCGGTGTCCTCACCCAGTGACAGAAGGGGTAGAAAGGCACGTATTGTATTGTTTCCATCAAGGATAAAAAGATGGGGTATATGTCATATTGCTTGAGTTTATCCCTCTACATCATGTCATCTTACTTAAAGTGTTGCTCTGTTCTTATGAACTTAATACTCTAGATGCAGGCAGGAGTCGGTTGATGTGTGGAGCAATAGTAGTAGATGCAGAATAGTTTCGGTCTACTTGTCACAGACATGATGCCTATATTCATGATCATTGCTTTAGATATCATCATAACTATGCGCTTTTCTATCAATTGCTCAACAGTAATTTGTTTACCCACCGTATGTTTTCTTTCAAGAGAGAAGCCTCTAGTGAAATCTATGGTCCTCGGGTCTCTTTTCCATCATATATTTTCAGATCAATAAACCAAAAATACCTTGCTGCAATTTATTTATATTTACTTTCTTTTGCTCTTTTATTTATCTTTTATACCTATCTCTATTAGATCTCACTCTTGTTCGTGACCGTGAAGGGATTGACAACCCCTTTTTCGCGTTGTGTGCAAGTGTTTGTTAATTTGTGCAGGTGCATATATTGGAGACTTGCTTGTGCCTCATACTTGATTGATACCTTGGTTCTTAACTGAGGGAAATACTTATCTCTACTTTGCTGCATCACCCTTTCCTCTTGAAGGGAAAAATCAACGCAAGCTCAAGAAGTAGCAGTGTTCGCTCTTGGCCGCGCATTTTTGGGCGGTGCGCCCAAGCGACCGACCAATTTTGTCCATCTCATATTTTTTTGGCCAATCTCTATTTGATATAAATAAAATAAAACATTAGACATGATTAAACAAATAATTCACATATTTTTTACAACACAATAAATAAAAATCTCATAGTTTATAACAACATGACTTTAAAAATGTAGCAAATACATTGAAAGGAAAAGAGCAGATACATTTGTTGGTTTCCTATTTGTCGGTGTGAAATCCGGCAGACCTCAGGGTAGGGGGTCCCAAGCTATGGATCTCGGATCGATGGTAACAGGAAAAGGGGAGACGATGTTTACCCAGGTTCAGGCCCTCTTAATGGCGGTAAAACCCTACGTCCTGCTCTTGTTTATATTGCTGGAGATGTATCAAGTACAGAGTAGATCTACCTCAAGATGGTAAGTTGTGTTCTACCTCAAGGGTTAGGTGAATGTAATTGTGATTCGGTCTACGATCTAGAATATGATCTATCGACTAGCCTGGCCTCGGCTTATATAATGTACCGAAGGCCTAGGATAACAAGAGTCCTAGTCGGATATGCCGGTGGGAGTCCTTGTCTTGATCACCAAGTCTTGTGGAATCTTCCTCGTATATGTCATGGGCTGCTCGAAGTGGCCCAATAGTGAACCGCCATGGGGTTGATGTCGCTTGAAACTGCGTCGGTATTTTCCCAAAGAGGAAGGGATGATGCAGTACAACTATGGTAGGTATTTCCCTCGGTTATGAAACCAAGGTATCAATCCAGTAGGAGAACCAAGCAAAACTATGTAAACGGTACCTGCACACAAAGAACAAATACTTGCAACCCAACACGTAAGAGGGGTTGTCAATCCCTCGTGGGTAACGGCGCCAAAAATTGGCAAGTTAACGGGATAAAGTTTGTGATAGATTGGATAAAAATCTCTCGATAAAACGCGAAATAAAATAAGTAATAAAAAAGTGCAGCAAGGTATTTTTGGGTTTTTGGAATAATAGATCTGAAAATAAAAGCAATGATCAATATATATGCATCACGTCCAAGATTAGTAGACCGACTCCTGCCTGCATCTACTACTATTACTCCACACATCGACCGCTATCCAGCATGCATCTAGTGTATTAAGTTCATGGAGAAATGGAGTAATGCAATAAGAACGATGACATGATGTAGACGAGATATATTCATGTAGGAATAGCCCCCATCTTGTTATCCTTAATAGCAACGATACATGCGTGTCTTGCTGCCCCTTCTGTCACTGAGAAAGAACACCGCAAGATCGAACCCATCACAAAGCACGTCTTCCCATGGCAAGAAAAATCAATCTAGTTGGCCTAACTAAACCAAAGATTCGAAGAAGAAATACAAGGCTATAAATAATCATGCATATAAGAGATCAAAAGAAGACTCATATAATATTCATGGATATAGATCTGATCATAAACTCAAAGTTCATCGGATCCCAACAAACACACCGCAAAAAAATGGGTTACATCAAATAGATCTCCAAGAGACCATTGTATTGAGAATCAAAAAGAGAGAAGAAGCCATCTAGCTACTGCCTACGGACCCATAGGTCTATGGTGAACTACTCACACATCATCGGAGAGGCACCAATGAGGATGATGAACCCCTCCTTGATGGTGTCTAGATGCTCGTGGTTCTGGAACTTGCGGCGGCTGGAATTGTGTTTCGTCGACTCCCCTGGGGTTTCTGAAATATTTGGGAATTTATAGGGCGAAGAGGCGGTGCGGGAGGTCACCGAGGGGGGCACAACCCCCTGGGCGCGCTGGGGCTCCTGGGCGCGCCCAGGTGGGTTGTGCCCACCTCGGGCCTCCCCTATGGTACTTCTTTGTCCCATTGGGTTTCTTCTGGTCCAGAAAAAATCTACAAAAAGTTTCACTGCATTTGAAGTAAAAAACAAGCAAAAAACAGCAACTGGCACTGGGCACTATATCAGTTGGTTAGTCCCAAAAAATGATATAAAGTTGCTATAAAATGATTGTAAAACATCTAAGAATGATAATATAACAGCATGGAACAAGCAAAAATTATAGATACATTGGAGACGTATCAGCATCCCCAAGCTTAGTTCCTACTCGTCCTCGAGTAGCTAAATGATAAAAACAGAATTTTTGATGCGGAATGCTGCCTAACATGTTCATCACATATTCTTTTCTTTTGTAGCATGGACATTTGGACTTTTATATGGTTCAAAGCAATAGTCTAGTTTTGACATGAAGATTTCAATACTCAAGCATATCAACAAGCAACCATGTCTTTCAGAATATCAACACTAAAGAAAGTTATCCCCAGCCCATCATGCTCAATCATTGATCCATTCATGAAACACACTTGCATATTAGCCACATCCAATGCTCAAGTACGATCATAGTGCCCTTGAGTTGGTGCTTTATAAGAGAAGATGGAGATGCAAATTAAAAAAATTGCATAAAGTAAATAGATAGGCCCTTCGTAGAGGGAAGTAGGGATTTGTAGAGGTGCCAGAGCTCAAAGCTTAAATTGAGAGATAAAATTTTTGAGAGGCATACTTTTCCCGTCAACGAAAACGACCGAGTAATTCCCAACACTTTCCATGCTAGATATATCATCGGTGGTTCCCAAACAGAAAATAAATTTTATTCCTTTTTCCACCATTCTTTCACATTCCATGGCTAGCCGTATCCACGGGTACCGTCCATACCAACACTTTCCAAGGAATTTATTATTTGACAACATGAAGTAAATTTCTTTTTCATTTCTGGACTGGGCATCCCTAATACTGCCGCACTCTTGTGTAATGACAAGTGAATAAAAACTCATCTTGAGAATAACACATCTAGCATGGAAAATATTGGCCACCCCCTGCCAATTCATGAGCGGTACAAGCACACAAAAAGGAAATTTATTTTGAAAATTAGAGATGGCACATACAAATTTGCTTAGAACGGCACAGAAATACCGCATATAGGTAGGTATGGTGGACTCATACGGCAAAACTGGGTTTAAAGGTTTTGGATGCACAACTAGTATTTCTACTTAGTACAAGTGGAGGCTAGCAAAAAGATTGAGAAGCAACCAACCAAGAACGAAAAATCACATAAGCGAGCATTAAGCATAACTAACACCGAATAATGCACCACAGGTAGGATGTAATTTCATTGCATAACTATTTCTTTCGTGCTTGCATAGGGAATCACAAACCTTAACACCAATATTTTTACTAAAGCATAATTACTCACCAACATGACTCACATATCACTATCATCCACTACTACAGGATGCTGCTAACGCGACACTACGATCAGAGACCCTTCGACGAAACTGTGTGCGATGCAATAATCGCAAACGGTGATGTAAAAAACCGTCAAAAAAGGTGCAAAACATTTACGATGACGGATACATCAAACACGGTTCAGATTTTAGTTGCGTGTGCGATAAAGGGCATACTGTTAAGTTCAATGAACTGTTTGCGATGAGGAAGAAGAACAGAAACGGGCAGCCAGATGAAGGTGTGTGCGATATACAGCATACGGTTCACTCGGATGAACTGTTTGTGATTAGGCAACACAAAAGAAACGGTCAGCCAGATCAAGGTGTGTGCGATATACGGTATACGGTTCACCTGGATGAACTATTTGCTTTGAGCTAAGAGAACAGAAACGGTTCAATTTAACAGGATGTGTGCGATACGCAGCAAACAGGTCTGTAAACAGAAATTTGTGCGAAGACCGATAATAACACAGACGATTGCTTCTAATAAGACGTATGTGATATGCTCTGTCTACACAACATCTATTGGCCATTGGGCGACCAGCGGTCATCCAGGTACGCCATAAGGATGCGAAGAGGCATCCTATATCAGCAAGGACTAGCTGTTCCACCAATAGCTCATCTAAGAGAACTCTCAAGTTAACTGTGCTCAGGCTGGAGCAGCCATGAGATGGGTGACCGGATGGGAAGTTGTCAAAATTTCAAAACCCACTGATGGGATGGATCATAAATGTCCTTAATGGACCTTTAAGATACATCCTGTCAGTGGGTTTTGAAATTTTGACAAATTCCCATCCGATCACCCATCTCTTAACACATGTCAAAGAAGCTCTACCGCATTACTTTTTGACAATGTGCGATACATGGCATACAGTTGATCCATCCGACCTGTTTGTGATGGAATAAGCCGTGTGTGTTGTGGGGTGGAATTAACCCCAAGGTCCTTGTTTTGAATTTTTTTTTCTTAACACATGTTAAAGAAGGTCTACTGCATTACTTTTTGACTATGTGTGATACGTGGCATACAGTTGATCCATCCGACCTGTTTGTGATGGAATAAGTCGTGTGTGTTGTGGGCAAACGCTTGCTAGTATACAACTATTTGCGATTGATGAATTCATCACCGATGGGTTCCGTAGTGTGGTCCGTGTTCATCTGATCATCATCTACTTCTTGTGCTAGCTCGATGTTCCTTATATGCTAAGTTTCCATTAATTGATGGCATTTTATGAACACGCCACCGTTTCCCGCCATTTCCTCACCTGTTTCCCGCCACCCAGCGATATTACGCATAAACCTAGGCAGCGCGTGATGCACGGAGGCAACAAGCGCAACCTGTAGCACATCCACCTTTCCCCAAGCAAGCCAACCCACCAAAGCGTCGCCTTTGCCATCAACCTCGTCGACGAGGAAAGCGAGAAGGCGCCACGGCCCGTCGAAGCCGAGGCGCTCCCCAGCAATGCGATGGACGACGCCGTGATGCGCGTCATCGCCAGGGTTGAGCAGACCCTTGGCGCATGGCGCTTGAGCGCCGCGGATCAAGATAGCCATGTCAGCGCTGAGAGGCTGCAGCTCGCCGCACAACATGATCGATGGCACACCGTAGAGCAAGCTAGGCGCGTCCGCGCCGATAGGGTGCGGCTCGCCGCACGGCGAGACCGTTGGAGCGCCGTAGAGCGAGAGGCACAGCGTGCCGCACAGCAAGAGCGGATCCATCGGCGCTTGCCTGCTGTCGACACGGTGTCGCAGCTGGGTACACGTCCCGTCAGTACCCCCATTCCTCGCCAGGAGTGGGCAGAGGCCCTCTGCGCCGTACTTGCATCAGAGGCCGGCCGCGCCGTACTTGCACCGGATGCCCGCCGCGCCGTTCGCATGGGTCGCGCTGTTCGCCTTGTCCGTGGCCCGCTCGATGCCAATGCGCTGGTCGGTAGGCTCGACCGCCTCCTTGGCCCAGGTGTCCACCTGGGCGCAGTAGAGGAACATGGCCGTCGCATCCTCGAGTTGGTGATCTCCGATGAAATAGCCAACTTGGAGCTCGAGATCGCGCTCCAGATGTACCGCGAGTGTGTCGACCGCTTTGACGAACGCCTGCACGAGTTCAGGCAGAGCCAAGAGCTACCGTAGGCAAGGGCTGCTGGTCATGGTCTCACGGACATGTTTTATTTTGTTGAGTCGTTTCGACGTGGATAGCTATGTATTAACAGCAATCATAGTATTGCTCTGTTTCAATGTGTGTACTCTGTTTTCCTTTCTTATATGTTCTGTTTCAATGTGTGTATATACGCTTTCCATTCTGTATATGTGGATGATAACAGCTAGATTCAAATTAGTATACAAATATAGATAGAAAATGGAATTCATAATATATATATATATTAATTGTTCATTAGTTCATCACAGAATATATATAATATCATCACATATACGTGATGATACTTAACTACTAGGTACAATGCATAAAATTGAAAATGAACAATACTAAAACTAATAATCCCTCCTGATGCGCAGCGTCTTCCCAGCGCGGAGGCAGTACTCCGCCTCCTCCGCCTCACAGCGCTTGACGTACCGATCTGCCTCTTGCTGGCGGACGAGCGCGGACGATCTTGCCATTTCGTTGGGCGCCCACCGGAGCTCGTCTTCAGTGGCACGTTGGAGCTTATCGGCCCACCTCCACGCAGCGATGAGGCACCTACCACCTTTGACCTTCCTCACGAAGTACCCGTCTTCGTACACCTCCTCCGCACGATGATGCGCCCGACCCAAAGCTCCACCTTCTCCTTTTCCCAGGCGGCATCACGGGCTTCACAGGCCGCCTGGTACCTGGCTTCCTCCTCCGCCATCTCCTTCTTGAATGCCACTTGCTTGGCTTTCTCAGCCGGCGGCAGTGACTTCCATAGACAAAGATTGTACTGGCCCCAAAACCAATCGAAAGTTGGGGGGTCCAGCGCAACCTCGTCCGGCGGCGCGTAGGGGTCCTCCTCGTCGCTGCTCTTCGACTGAGCGTCCTCGGGGGGCGGCGACTCCTTGTCGACGCGTGGGCAGATCGGCGGCACCATGGTAGAGCTTTGAGAGAGAGAGAGAGAGAGGGCGAGCGAGGGGAGGATGTAGATGAGAATGCAGGCGGGACGACGTGAGCAAGGTAGTATTTATTGGCGGCCAGAATCTGGATCGACGGGAATAGTACACACGCCGGTCGCCGGAATTTACGAGTACTGTAGTTTGAATTACACACGATTCCCGCATTAGAACCCGTGTGTGAACATAATAGCTGACGGTTTCCAATACAGAATCGTGCCTGATTAATAACCTCCGCCATTCACCTTCCAAACCTCGAGGCGCGAAATAGAGTGCCAATCGTGTGGGGGCCAGTTATCTTGCCAGATCTTTACATTTTCTTTTTTGAACACCAGATATTTACATCGTCTGAAGATTTTTTAACTCGCACACAATTACACAAAAATATGATTTTTCAAACCGTTATGGTTAGCTGTTGCATGTAGATGTAGTTCAAATTTGAATTACGGTCAATAAATGGCTAGAAAATCACTTAAATGTCTTTAAAAGGCCAAATGACTGTCAGGACCGGTTTTCCAATAAAACATTTATTGAAAAATCGCCCCTTTCGTCAGACCAGTATAGGAAAATCTTACTGGTAGACAAATCCTTGATACAGAAATCCAGAAGTACTAAATATATTACAGGGTTGAGCTGAGGCTGCTCAACAATTTATTACAAGCATGCCAATATTTCACATAAAGGCGGATATGACACAAAGGGTATGGTGCATAACTATTGACTTGCAATAAAAGTGGTGGTGGATATGTCACAGTGAAGCGGGTGACATGACTCCAAAATCTTACAACTCATCAAGCGCCGGAGTGAGGCTCGATGATTTTATTAAGGTAGCGGAAGCGTATATAATACGGTTGACCAACTCCAGGATCGCAAGGGACTGACTGGGACTCCTCTAGGCGTCGGACTCGCTATCGTACTCTTCATCCATAAGATCGCGTTCGTCAACATCTGGCCAAATCAACAAGCCAGGTGAGTACTTTGAATGTACTCGCAAGACAGTTTGGACATAAGATATAACAAATGCAAACATGATGCACATGAGCAGATTAGTAATGCACACTCAGGTAATAATTTTCCACCGCAAGATAAATAAAAAGGAAGTCAGGCGGTAGTCCTCCCGAAATCCCAATAAAATAGTTGAAGACCGATCGGGTGTCTGAAGCGACGCCTCGAAAGGTAAAAATAAAATTAACATGCCGCAGTCGGGCGTCAGGGCGACACCACATAAAGGGCTTATACTGAAAAGTAAATGACAGTACGTACCACAGTCGGACGTCTAAGCGACATCTCAAAAAGGGCTTATAATGAAAGTAAATAACAAGGATGCCACAGTCGAACATTTGAGCGACATCTCATAAAGGGCTTATATCAAAAGTAAATAATAAGAATGACACAGTCGGACGTCTGAGTGACATCTCATAAAGGGCTTATATCAAAAGTAAATAATAAGAATGCCACAGTCAGACGTCTGAGCGACATCTCATAAAGGGCTTATATCAAAAGTAAATAATAAGAATGCCACAGTCGGACGTCTGAGCGACATCTCATAAAGGGCTTATAATTCATCATTCGAATTCGAGTAGTCCATGGAGGTAGCACCATCCCACGGAATACTCGGCACATAATCACAAACAGGTTAGTCCATCCACAGGAATAACATTCAGCCGGGTTTACCACTGTCAGTTAACAAGTTTTTTTTTTCTTCAGAGACTGTTACTGGGACTGACACTGATAGGTCAACCAACGTCCTTGACCGAGGACTTGGTTACTCGAATGTTTTTGACTCTGCAGAGTTTGTACTCTTAACCCACAGCCAACGGATTTCAGTAGTCACAAAGGACTAGTTCCGTTTACGGTATTTTAGAAGAAAACACATCTAACCAGTACACACCCATTCCACATCCCGCTGCCAGGAATCACCCTAGGCAACGTTCAAGAAAAACTCTAAGACGGGGAGGCCAACACCTCAAATAGCATGGGATCAAATTTATATTGCGCGCTCTAAGGGGTGCCCCCCTCTCGGTCCCAACCGGAAACACCCATGCCCCCTGACCGGATGACGGGCTTTAATCCAGGGCCATGGAACCCTCATTTCGGCCCCTCTATTTGGTGTGTACCTGGAAAGAGGTTTGCAACTTACTAAACCGCATTCTTTGCAGAAAACATGTGGTAGCACGAAAAGGGGACGAACGGGAACAAGACTCGATCCACGTCAACACTAGAGTTAAACAGTTGATATAGAACTGGCATGCTTCAACAATACCAGCTTGCAACCTATCATGCCACCACATGATCAGGTTGTCTCACCATCTTATGAACACATCAAGTTTCGAAGCTCACTTGCAGCTTGCTTTGCATGGAATATAACATTCAGCAAATGCTTATATAAACATGCCATGAGAAAACCACTCAAGCAAACATGAAAAACACTCATCATATCAAAGGTTCAAACATCCTTGCCTGGTTCGGAGTAGTCGGAGTCTAGCTCGGCAAAGTTGGTGGCGCCGTCACGTCCTTTGGTATCTACGTTATAAAGAAAAATCGGGTACTAATGTAAATACCGTGCGTGCATAAAACTTGTTCCAAATATTTTTCGAATAAATATGATAAAAAACTAGACAGAAAATTAAAGATGACAGAAAAAGAATCAACTCAAAATCATCTTTTGTTTAAAAGTTATTAAGGTTTTAGTCCAGGGACTAATCTACGATGAAACAGAAACTTTCCAGGGGCTAGTTTAAAAGAAACCGAAAACGCTTCGGATGAAAAACGTCACACTGAAGAGAAAACGCATTCTGCCCGAAGGCGTTTTCAGAAAACGGTTCGGAGAAGGAGAGAAGAGGCTGACAAGGGGGTCCCACCCGTCAGGTTTAAAAAGAGCTCGCCGGCGCCAGAAGCAAACGGGAACGCCGGCGATGATCGATGGCGAACTAGAGGAGGGCAAGGGTATGGTTGCACTCACGGGTCAGTTCCGCGTCGGTGGGTGGTGGAAGTAGGCGTCGGGGAGCACCATGTCGACGGTGGCATCCACTCCGGCGGACGGCGGTTCGGGCGAGCATGGATTCGTCGGAGGAGAGCTGCCAACACCGAATTGAAGCTCGGGTTAGAAGAGGTGGTGGACTAGGAGGTTGCTGGCAAAGTTTGGGAAGCGGGGCGCACTCACCAGAGAGGATTTTGCCGGAGCTCGAAGCGGATCGGGGCGGCCGGAGCTGGGGAAGAAGACCCTCCCGAAGCCCTCTGATGAGTGGGGCGTGGTTCTGAGGAGAGGTGGAGAGGTGCTGGGTCAAAAACAAGCTCGGGGGCATCTATTTATAGCCGGCCCGAGGCGGTTGCCGAAAGCGGGATTACTCCGGCGAGCGATTACGGCGAGGCAGGGGTTGGACGGAAGGATTAGGCGACTGGGTGTCTTCGGATTGGTCCACTGGCACCATTCAAAGGTTAAACCTGGTTGGATTTGGCCTGCTCCCGGGGTCTCGGCGGGACGGAGCTCACGGGCTCGTCGGCGGCAGAGAGCACGCTCTGCGCTTCTCAGGCCATGGCGACGGTTCTGTAGCGTGCTCAGAGCAGGAGGTGAACACGCGTAGGCCACCAGTGGCTCGGGCGGTGCGGAGGACGGCGTTCTGCAACGCTGGCATCTGCCAGCCGCCACAGGAGGTTCTGCCGCTGCGGAGGGCGCCGGAGTTGACGCGACAAGTCGCCACCGATGCTCGCAACCGGCCAAGCAACCGTGCGGTGCACTGGATAAGAAGGGGGAACAGGGAGCAAGGCGCCAACGCGTGCACTGGCGAGATCGATGCTGCCGACTGACGAAAACGACACTGTCACCTGAGTTTTTCTGAATTTTGACAGGAACAGTGCACGCCAGCTGTTCGACGAAATGTTTGACGCACGTGGAAATTTTTTTTGAGCTGAAACTTGGAGGGGTGGTCTCTTGATGCATCCAGAGACTACCTGAATTTTTTCAGAATTTTTGGAAAGGGAAAAGAATGAATTTCACCAAAAATGGCAAATCTGGTCCAAACTTGTAGCAAGCAAATTTTGAAAATTTTGAACTGTGGACCAGCAGCTCTTGATGGATCTAGGTTGAGGGTACTAAGGAGTAGCTAGGGTAATTTATTTGGAACCAAAGCTCAAAGCAATCTGATACTTCCTTTGTAAACTTGAGGGGTCCAAAATAAATTATAGAAAAAGATTTGAGGATAAAATCAATAGAAATAAAATCTAAAAGAGGTTGAA
The DNA here is from genome assembly GCA_011799875.1 of Thinopyrum elongatum. NCBI lineage: Eukaryota > Viridiplantae > Streptophyta > Magnoliopsida > Poales > Poaceae > Thinopyrum > Thinopyrum elongatum. The sequence continues at coordinate 176,033,563 of CM022303.1, read as the reverse complement.
ACTTGCTGGGATTGGATGCTTGGCTTGACCCAAAGTAGGGAGGAGGGTTTGAGAAGAAAATTTTGTACATAGGTCATGGCAAGAGAGTATTTTTGAATAGGGAAGTAGAAATCCAAAAATTATAGGAATTCTTTTTAATAAAAGAATTAGTAAAACAATCCCAGAGTATTTGTGTTGAACCAACACATGTTGAAAACCCTCAAGACCAAAATCAAGATTGGGAAGAACTCATAAAAGACTTGTCGTAAAAGATTTGAGAAGGAGAGTCCCTTTTTTTGAAAAAAATTCAAATAACCTCCTTTAAATCAAATAAAGAATTTAATAAAAATCAAACCAAAAATTTTGGGGTGTTACAACACCTACCCCCTTAGGAAAATTCTCGTCCCCAAGATTTCAGCTGATCCTCAAATAGGTGTGGGTGCTTTGCCCGAAGAAAATCCTCTCTTTCCCATGTTGCTTCATCCTCGGTGTGATTGCTCCATTGAACCTTGAAAAACTTAATTGTCTTCTGACGGGTCCTTCTTTCAGACTCGTCCAATATTTTTATTGGACGTTCCCTGTAGGTGAGGTCTGGTTGCACGTCAATGTTCTCATGAGATACATGCTTCTCTGGGTTGCTTACACACTTCCTCAGCTGTGAGATGTGGAACACGTCATGGACGTCTGACAGTTCTTCAAGTAGGTCTAGCTGGTAGGCCACTGTGCCTCTTCGTGCAATCACACAGAAGGGCCCAATAAATCGTGGTGCTAGCTTTCCTTTAACTTTGAATCGTTGCAGGCCCCTCATAGGGGATACTCTTAGATACACATATTCACCGGGTTCAAAACTGACTTCACGATGTTTTTGATCGTAATAACTCTTTTGTCGTCTCTGAGCTGTCTTGAGTCGATCCTTGATTAGTTTAACTTTCTCCTCAGCTTCCTTGAGCATGTCTGGGCCGAAGATACGACTGTCTCCTGTTTCTGACCAATTTAATGGGGTACGGCATCTTCGCCCATATAAGGCTTCAAAAGGTGCCATTTGTAGACTGGCTTGGTAACTGTTGTTGTACGCGAACTCGGCATATGGCAAGCTTTCTTCCCAACTGGTTCCATAGGTGAGAACACATGCTCTTAGCATGTCTTCTAGAATTTGGTTCACACGTTCAGTCTGTCCTCCAGTCTGGGGGTGGTATGCTGTGCTGAATACTAGTTGAGTTCCCAGAGCTTGTTGTAAATGATCCCAAAATCTGGAGACGAATTGAGTGCCTCTGTCGGATATTATCGTCTTTGGAACTCCATGCAGACAAACAATACGGGAGAGATAAAGCCTGGCAAGTTTCTGAGTGGTGTGGGTTGTTTTCACTGGAATAAAATGTGCCACCTTGGTTAATTTATCTGTGATGACCCATATGGCATCATTTCCGTGTCGTGACCTAGGTAGTCCGACAATAAAATCCATTCCAATTTCGTCCCATTTCCATTCGGGTATCCTGTTTGGCTGCAATAGTCCTGCTGGTTTTTGGTGCTCGGCCTTAATGCGCTGACATGAATCACAACATGCAATGAATGTGGCTATATCCCTTTTCATACCATGCCACCAAAAATTTTCCTGAATGTCCTTGTACATTTTGGTTCCTCCAGGGTGGATTGAATATGGAGCGGTGTGGCCTTCAGCCAAAATTTGTTGTTTGAGGTCCTCTACATTTGGTACGCAAAGCCTGTCTCCGTACCATAATATTCCCTCATTGTCTATGACGAATTCTGGGGCCTTGCCCAGACTCACTTTTCTTTTTATGCCTTCGATGCTGGGGTGTCCATGCTGAGCTTTCTTAATCTGTTCCATTAGGGTGGGCTGTATTTCCAAATTTGACATAGTGCCTTCAGTGACCAACACCATGTTGAGTTTGGCAAACTCGTTGCCCGAGCTTGGGTTTCGGCTGAGAGCATCTGCCACTACATTCGCCTTTCCTGGATGGTAGTGTATGCCAACATCATAATCTTTCACTAATTCCAACCAGCGTCGTTGTCGTAAATTGAGTTCTGGTTGTGTGAAAATATATTTGAGGCTTTTATGGTCCGTATATATTTCACAACGATTCCCAAGCAAAAAGTGTCTCCATTCTTTGAGTGCATGAATAACTGCTGCTAATTCCAAGTCATGAGTAGGATAATTTTCTTCAAGCTTTCGTAGTTGCCTGGAAGCATATGCGACTACTTTGCCTTCTTGCATTAATACGCATCCGAGGCCCTTCCGGGACGCGTCGCAATATACTTCAAAAAATTTGTGTATGTCTGGTACGACCAATACTGGTGCTGTTGTTAATCTCTTTTTGAGTTCTTGGAAACTTTTCTCGCAAGCTTCAGTCCACACGAACTTCTTATCCTTCTTGAGTAGTTGTGTCATAGGTTTTGCTATGGTGGAGAATCCCTCAATAAATCTTCTATAATATCCAGCCATTCCCAGAAAACTTCGTACATCTGTAACGTTGGCTGGTGGTTTCCATTCAAGTACGGCCTTGACTTTTTCTGGGTCCACGACGACACCTTCTTGTGTTAATATGTGGCCTAGAAAACCAACCTGTTTTAACCAAAATTCACATTTGCTGAATTTGGCGAACAATTTATGTTTCCTTAACTCTCCCAGTGCAATTCTGAGATGTTCAGCATGTTCTTCTGGTGTCTTGGAATATACTAAAATATCGTCAATGAACACTACAACAAATTTGTCCATAAATTTCATAAATACTTTGTTCATGAGGTGGACAAAATATGCGGGGGCGTTTGTCAGTCCAAACGGCATTACTGTAAATTCATATAACCCGTATCTGGAGGTGAATGCTGTCTTTTGAATATCTTCTGTTCGTACTTTTAATTGATGATATCCCGACCTTAAATCAATTTTTGAGAAAACCTTGGCTTGTGCGAGCTGGTCGAATAAATCATTTATCCGTGGCATCGGATATTTGTTTTTGATGGTGACCATGTTGAGTGCTCGATAGTCTATACATAATCTCAGTGTCCCATCCTTTTTCTTGGCAAATAATACTGGTGAACCCCAAGGTGAGGAGCTGGCCCGGATAAATCCTTTGTCCAGTAATTCTTTTATTTGCTTCTTCAATTCTACCAACTCGGAGGGTGCCATTCTATAGGGTTTCTTGTAAATGGGAGTGGTTCCAGGTGCTAGTTCAATGATGAACTCTATTTCCCGGTCAGGTGGCATGCCTGGTAGCTCTTCGGGAAATACATACGGAAATTCACACACCACTGGAACTTTACTTAATTCTGAAATATCCACCTTCTTCAATCTTGGTCGCAGTGATATTGGTCTTTCTTGAGCTACAATTTTTATTGTCTTCCCGTGATGATGGGTGAGGATCACAATCCGATTGAAACAGTCGATAAATCCCTTGTTGGTGGTTAACCAGTCCATTCCTAGGATAACATCCAGTCCCTTATTTTCCAATACAATGAGGTTTGCCCGAAACTTTAATCCCCAATCTCAATAACCACACCATGGCAGTAACTCTGAGTGATTTGCTTAATCCCGGGGGACTTGATGGTCATAGAATTTTCCAAGGGAAGAATCAGAAAATTATGTTGCAAAGCAAATTTCTTGGAAACGAACGAGTGAGAAGCTCCAGAATCAAACAAAACCATGGCAGGTATTGTGTTGACAGGGAACATACCGAGTACGATGTCCAGAGCATTCTGTGCTTCCTCCTTGGTCACATGGTTCACGTGACCCTTCTTGTGATTGTTATTGGGGTTGAAGTTGTTACGCTTGGGAGCTGAATTATTTCCACTGTTGTTCGGCTTGAGGGACGAGTTTCTTGGCTTTGGGCACTGCTTGGCATAGTGTCTTTCCTCTCCACAAGCGAAGCAAGTAACGCCTGGGTGATACGTAAAATCCTTGTCCCTTGCATGAAAATTTTTGTTTGGGCGGAGAACATTGGTTGTGGATTTGTTCGCCCCATTTTTCTGGAAATCTTTCTTGTTCCTGTTGTTGCGAGAATGAGTAGTCTTGTCCCTTTTTCGCTTGCGAAAATCCTCCAAGCTGCGGCGCTCATTTTCCAATGTAATAGCCTTGTCCACAAGCGTTTTGAAATCTGGGAAGGTGTGTACGACCAGCTGGCATTTAAGTGCTGGTGCCAGACCATCCAGAAATTTTTCCATCTTTTTATTTTCAGTCATATGTTCTTCGTTGGCATAACGAGATAATTGAGTAAACTGACTATTGTACTCAGTCACTATCATGCTTCTCTGCTTGAGGTCATCAAACTCCCTTTTCTTGATTTTCATAACACTTTTGGGAATGTGCGCCCCACGAAAATCTTCCTTAAATTCCTCCCAGGTGATGTTGTTTTCATTGGGGTGCATGTGTAGGAAATTTTCCCACCATGATGCAGCTGCTCCAGTGAGGTAGTGAGGTGCATAAAGTACCTTCTCACGGTCCGAACATTGTGCAATAATTAATTTCCTCTCAATATCTCGAAGCCAATCATCGGCCTCAAGCGGTTTATCAGTGTGAGAAAAAGTTGGGGGACGTGTCTTTTGTAGTTCACACAATTTGGAATGCTGCTGGTATGGTTCGCGGTGATTTCCCATATTGATAATATGGTTCATCATTTCTTGATGCTGCTGCTGGCTTTGCTCATAAAGGCGGCATACTTGAGAAAACGCTTCCTCACTGCCTTGCTGACTTGACTGCCCCTGTGTGAAATTGTTACTTGTCTGGGTACCGTAATTTTCTTCTGGCCGACTTGGCATGGAACGAGTCCAGGGATGAGGCATTTCCACTCTGGGGTATTTTTGCAGAACTCATGAGAAAAAAAAATCTGAGTAGCAAACACAAATAATTTTGCAAAGGCAGAAATTTAAAAACTCCGAGACTTTTCAAGAAAATACCTGATTGCGCATGGAGAAGGACCGCTCAGTACATATCTTACATGGAAGCCGTAATTATACAATACATCACTCAGGATGTGCGTACACATTCCTGACATGTTATTTAGGCTAGTGCACTTCTCCGAGTTCCTACATGATGCGCACACAAACTACTTCTCATCAAACCTATATACATATAAACATATCATACGAGCGGGTACAACACACGGCTGCTCGGCGCACTCAGTCGGAGATGGCAAAAACTTCCCTCGGCCTGCCAAGGGTAAGTCCTAGTGATGCTGGAGACTCCACCTCCTCCTCAATAATAGGCTCTAGGCGCGAAGCACTAGGCTGAGCAGCTGGTGCGGGTGTGGTAGGTGGTGCAATACTAACTGGGGTAGGAGCAATGACTTGGTCAAACTCCACAGTGGTAGGCAGGCGGCGAGCGGTGGCTAAGATGGCAGGTGCATAGGATGTTGAGGACGAGATGTATGACAGTGGTGGTGCTGTATGGAGGAGTTCCCTCCTGTTGGCGGTACAGCCCTGAACTAAGTCCATACGAGCAGCCACAAAGTCGTCCAAGAGGTTATCAAAAGCAGCCTCAAGAGCTTTGAGATACTCAACAAGCATCTCAATAGCCTCATCTCTCTCTCCCCTAGTGCAAGCGAATGCATAGTGACAAGTGTATGGCACGTGGCATGGGAGGTAGAGGTAGCGACGAGCCTTCATTGAAGGAAGAGCATCCCGGCGACGAGCTATTGCCTCACGGGCAGCCATCTGCATGGCATGCCTCTCCGTAGGCATGGCCCTCCCATCAAATCGGAAGCAGCGTGACTCAGAGCGTCCTCCCTTGAATTGCACCGCGGCCTAGTGCATAGGCACGCTATCGCTGAGCTTGTGCTGGTAGAGTGTGAACTCCGGACGAGCCGATGGCCCGATCGCGACCTTGGCGATGGAGACGAGAAGCTTGATAAATCCCTCAGGTACATTGGCGAACACCTGTGACTCACAGTCGCTGCCAGCCATCTACAAAAGTAGACAAAAATTCCAGATAGTCAAATCATAAATTTATGATGACTAACAGAAAATTGCTACAATTTGCAAATTGCTAAAATAGCACCTATTACACTAATAATCGATTAGCGATCGCACCTAGTGGCTTCCTACAGTCAGCCTGGCTCTGGTACCAAGGTTGTCAGGACCGGTTTTCCAATAAAACATTTATTGAAAATCGCCCCTTTAGTCAGACCAGTATAGAAAAATCTTACTGGTAGACAAATCCTTGATACAGAAATCCAGAAGTACTAAATATATTACAGGGTTGAGCTGAGGCTGCTCAACAATTTATTACAAGCACGCCAATATTTCACATAAAGGCAGATATGACACAAAGGGTATGGTGGCATAACTATTGACTCGCAATAAAAGTGGTGGTGGATATGTCACAGTGAAGCTGGTGACATGACTCCAAAATCTTACAACTCATCAAGCGCCGGAGTGAGGCTCGATGATTTTATTAAGGTAGCGGAAGCGTATATAATACGGTTGACCAACTCCAGGATCGCAAGGGACTGACTGGGACTCCTCTAGGCGTCGGACTCGCTATCGTACTCTTCATCCATAAGATCGCCTTCGTCAACATCAGGCCAAATCAACAAGCCAGGTGAGTACTTTGAATGTACTCGCAAGACAGTTTGGACATAAGATATAACAAATACAAACATGATGCACATGAGCAGATTAGTAATGCACACTCAGGTAATAATTTTGCACCGCAAGATAAATAAAAAGGAAGTCAGGCGGTAGTCCTCCCGAAATCCCAAAAAAATAGCTGAAGACTGATCGGGTGTCTGAAGCGACGCCTCGAAAGGTAAAAATAAAATTAACATGCCACAGTCGGGCGTCAGGGCGACACCACATAAAGGGCTTATACTGAAAAGTAAATGACAGTACGTACCACAGTCGGACGTCTAACCGACATCTCGAAAAGGGCTTATAACGAAAGTAAATAACAATGATGCCACAGTCGGACGTCTGAGCGACATCTCATAAAGGGCTTATATCAAAAGTAAATAATAAGAATGCCACAGTCGGACGTCTGAGCGACATCTCATAAAGGGCTTATATCAAAAGTAAATAATAAGAATGCCACAGTCGGACATCTGAGCGACAACTCATAAAGGGCTTATATCAAAAGTAAATAATAAGAATGCCACAGTCGGACGTCTGAGCGACATCTCATAACGGGCTTATATCAAAAGTAAATAATAAGAATGCCACAGTCGGACGTCTGAGCGACATCTCATAAAGGGCTTATAATTCATCATTCGAATTCGAGTAGTCCGTGGAGGTAGCACCATCCCACGGAATACTCGGCACATAATCATAAACAGGTTAGTCCATCCACGGGAATAACATTCAGCCGGGTTTACCACTGTCAGTTAACAAGTTTTTTTTCTTCAGAGACTGTTACTGGAACTGACACTGAGACTGACACTAATAGGTCAACCAACGTCCTTGACCGAGGACTTGGTTACTCGAATGGTTTTGACTCTGCAGAGTTTGTACTCTTAACCCACAGCCAACGGATTTCAGTAGTCACAAAGGACTAGTTCCGTTTACGGTATTTTAGAAGAAAACGCATCTAACCAGTACACACCCATTCCACATCCCGCTGCCAGGAATCACCCTAGGCAACGTTCAAGAAAAACTCTAAGACGGGGAGGCCAACACCTCGAATAGCATGGGATCAAATTTATATCGCGCGCTCTAAGGGGTGCCCCCCTCTCGGTCCCAACCGGAAACACCCATGCCCCCTGACCGGATGACGGGCTTTAATCCAGGGCCATGGAACCCTCATTCCGGCCCCTCTATTTGGTGTGTACCTGGAAAGAGGTTTGCAACTTACTAAACCGCATTCTTTGCAGAAAACATGTGGTAGCACGAAAAGGGGACGAACGGGAACAAGACTCGATCCACGTCAACACTGGAGTTAAACAGTTGATATAGAACTGGCATGCTTCAACAATACCAGCTTGCAACCTATCATGCCACCACATGATCAGGTTGTCTCACCATCTTATGAACACATCAAGTTTCGAAGCTCACTTGCAGCTTGCTTTGCATGGAATATAACATTCAACAAATGCTTATATAAACATGCCATGAGAAAACCACTCAAGCAAACATGAAAAACACTCATCATATCAAAGGTTCAAACATGCTTGCCTGGTTCAGAGTAGTCGGAGTCTAGCTCGGCAAAGTTGGCGGCGCCGTCACCTCCTTCGGTATCTACGTTATAAAGAAAAATCGGGTACTAACGTAAATACCGTGCGTGCATAAAAATTGTTCCACATATTTTTCAAATAAATATGATAAAAAACTAGACAGAAAATTAAAGATGACAGAAAAAGAATCAACTCAAAATCATCTTTTGTTTAAAAGTTATTAAGGTTTTAGTCCAGGGACTAATCTGCGATGAAACAGAAACTTTCCAGGGGCTAGTTTAAAAGAAACCGAAAACGCTTCGGATGAAAAACGTCACACTGAAGAGAAAACGCATTCTGTCCGAAGGCGTTTTCAGAAAACGGTTCGGAGAAGGAGAGAAGAGGCTGACAAGGGGGTCCCACCCGTCAGGTTTAAAAAGACCTCGCCGGCGCCAGAAGCAAACGGGAGCGCCGGCGATGATCGACGGCGAACAAGAGGAGGGCAAGGGTATGGTTGCACTCATGGGTCAATTCCGCGTCGGTGGGTGGTGGAAGTAGGCGTCGGGGAGCACCACGTCGACGGCGGCTTCCACTCCGACGGACGGCGGTTCGGGCGAGCACGGATTCGTCGGAGGAGAGCTGCCAACACTGAATTGAAGCTCGGGTTAGAAGAGGTGGTGGACTAGGAGGTTGCTGGCAAAGTTTGGGAAGCGGGGGCGCACTCACCAGAGAGGATTTTGCCAGAGCCCGAATCGGATCGGGGCGGCCGGAGCTGGGGAAGAAGACCCTCCCGAAGCCCTCTGATGAGTAGGGCGTGGTTCTGAGGAGAGGTGGAGAGGTGCTGGGTCGAAAACGAGCTCGGGGGCATCTATTTATAGCCGGCCCGAGGCGGTTGCCGAAAGCGGGATTACTCCGGCGAGCGATTACGGCGAGGCAGGGGTTGGACGGAAGGATTAGGCGACTGGGTGTCTTCGGATTGTTCCACTGGCACCATTCAAAGGTTAAACCTGGTTGGATTTGGCCTGCTCCCGTGGTCTCGGCGGGACGGAGCTCACGGGCTCGTCGGCGGCAGAGAGCGTGCTCTGCACTTCTCAGGCCACAGCGACGGTTCTGCAGCGTGCTCAGAGCAGGAGGTGAACACGCGTAGGCCACCAGTGGCTCGGGCGGTGCGGAGGACGGCGTTCTGCAACGCTAGCATCTGCCAGCCGCCACAGGAGGTTCTGCTACTGTGGAGGGCGCCGGAGTTGACGCGACAAGTCGCCACCGACGCTCGCAACTGGCCAAGCAACCGTGCGGCGCACTGGATAAGAAGGGGGAACAGGGAGCAAGGCGCCAACGCGTGCACTGGCGAGATCGACGCTGCCGACTGACGAAAACGACACTGTCACCTGAGTTTTTCTGAATTTTGACAGGAACAGTGCACGCCAGCTGTTCGACGAAATGTTTGATGCACGTGGAAAAAAAATTGAGCTGAAACTTGGAGGGGTGGTCCCTTGATGCATCCAGAGACTACCTGAATTTTTTCAGAATTTTTGGAAAGGGAAAAGAATGAATTTCACCAAAAATGGCAAATCTGGTCCAAACTTGCAGCAAGCAAATTTTGAAAAATTTGAACTGTGGACCAGCAGCTCTTGATGGATCTAGGTTGAGGGTACTAAGGAGTAGCTAGGGTAATTTATTTGGAACCAAAGCTCAAAGCAATCTGATACTTCCTTTGTAAACTTGAGGGGTCCAAAATAAATTACAGAAAAAGGTTTGAGGATAAAATCAATAGAAATAAAATCTAAAAGAGGTTGAAACTTGCTGGGATTGGATGCTTGGCTTGACCCAAAGTAGGGAGGAGGGTTTGAGAAGAAAATTTTGTACATAGGTCATGGCAAGAGAGTATTTTTGAATAGGGAAGTAGAAATCCAAAAATTATAGGAATTCTTTTTAATAAAAGAATTAGTAAAACAATCCCAGAGTATTTGTGTTGAACCAACACATGTTGAAAACCCTCAAGACCAAAATCAAGATTGGGAAGAACTCATAAAATATTTGTCATAAAAGATTTGAGAAGGAGAGTCCCTTTTTTTTGAAAAAAATTCAAATAACCTCCTTTAAATCAAATAAATAATTTAATAAAAATCAAACCAAAAATTTTGGGGTGTTACAATGACCCCTGAAATTTTCCAAATTTTCACATGACAGTTGTATTAGTGCACGTTAAACATAGAAAAAATTTGAAGCCCGTAAGGAGAAGCTATCTCCCGTTCGTCATCAAACATGCATTGTTCCCTCTCGGAACTAGTAGCCTTCTAGTGAGTTGCTCCGGTTTGTGAGGGGTGTGTGTCCAAACTTTTGTCAAACATGCCAATTTTTTTACCACATCATCTTGGTGGCATGACATTACATCAAGTAAGGTTTCATGTTTTTCTGATCATTTTTAAAATTTTTGGAATTAAAATGCCATGGCACTCCATGCATACATATGCATGTGTCCATGTCGTGAGACCAATATGTTTGAAAATTCCTTCTAATTTACTGCAATGGAATTAACTCGCACACAAGTACACAAATATGATTTTTCAAACCGTTATGGTTAGCCGTTGCATGTAGATGTAGTTCAAGTTTGAATTACGGTCATTAAATGGCTAGAAAAACACTTAAATGTCTTCAAAAGGTCAAATGACCCCTGAAATTTTCCAAATTTTCACATGACAGTTGTATTAGTGGATGTTACACGTAGAAAAAATTTGAAGGCCGTAAGAGGAAGCTATCTCCCGTTCGTCAGCAAACATGCATTGTTCCCTCTCGGAACCACGAGCCTTCTAGTGAGTTGCTCCGGTTTGTGAGGGGTGTATGTCCAAACTTTCGTCAAACAGGCCAATTTTTTACCACATCATCTTGGTGGCATGACATTACATCAACCAAGGTTTCATGTGTTTCTGATATTTTTTTGATTTTTTGGAATTTAAATGCCATGGCACTCCATGCTTAATTGTGTCATAGCCGTTAGACCAATATGTTTGAAAATTCCTTCCAATTTAATGCACATGGAATTAAATCGCACACAAGTACACAAATATGATTTTTCAAACCATTATGGTTAGCCGTTGCATGTACATCTAGTTCTAATTTGAATTACGGTCATTAAATGGCTAGAAAATCACTTAAATGTCTTCAAAAGGTCAAATGACCCCTGAAATTTTCCAAAATTTGACATGACAGTTTTATTAGTGAACGTTACACGTAGAAAAAATTTGAAGGCCGTCAGAGGAAGCTATCTCCCGTTCGTCATCAAACATGCATTGTTCCCTCTCGGAACCACGAGCCTTCTAGTGAGTTGCTCCGGTTTGTGAGGGGTGTGTGTCCAAACTTTTGTCAAACATGCCAAATTTTTTACCACATCATCTTGGTGGCATGACATTACATCAACCAAGGTTTCACGTGTTTCTGATATATTTTTAATATTTTGTAATTTAAATGCCATGGCACTCCATGCTTAATTGTGTCATAGCCATTAGACCAATATGTTTGAAAATTCCTTCCAATTTACTGCACATGGAATTAAATCGCACACAAGTACACAAATATGATTTTTCAAACCGTTATGGTTAGCCGTTGCATATACATATAGTTCTAATTTGAATTACGGTCATTAAATGGCTAGAAAATCACTTAAATGTCTTCAAAAGGTCAAATGACCCCTGAAATTTTCCAAAATTTGACATCACAGTTGTATTAGTGCATGTTACACGTAGAAAAAATTTGAAGGCCGTAAGGGGAAGCTATCTCATGTTCGTCATCAAACATGCATTCTTCCCTCTTGGAACCACGAGCCTTCTAGTGAGTTGCTCCGGTTTGTGAGGGGTGTGTGTCCAAACTTTCGTCAAACATGCCAAATTTTTTACCACATCATCTTGGTGGCATGACATTAACCAAGGTTTCATGTGTTTCTGATATTTTTTTAATTTTTTGGAATTTAAATGCCATGGCACTCCATGCTTAATTGTGTCATAGCCGTTAGACCAATATGTTTGATAATTCCTTCCAATTTACTGCACATGGAATTAAATTGCACACAAGTACACAAAATATGACTTTTCAAACTGTTATGGTTAGTTGTTGCATGTACATGTAGTTCAAATTTCAATTATAGTCATTAAATGGCTAGAAAATCACTTAAATGTCTTAAAAGGTCAAATGACCCCTGAAATTTTCCAAAAATTGACATGACAGTTGTATTAGTAATACAAATTTTCTTGTACATTTAAAACACTATTTGTTGCCACTTTACTCCAAATTCATCTTTCACAGCTAATAAAAAATATCTACAACATCACACACAGTTGTTTTGTAGGAACCGTTCGTGATGAAAATTTATGGGTCTATTTAAGTCTTCCTGGTTAAGCTTCGCCGGCTCGTCTACTTCAGTGCCGGCAACCCCCGAATCCACGAATCCTGATCCCCATTCCTGCACCCCCTTCTTGCAAAGATGACGCTGTGGAAACGCTTCATGAAGGCACGTACGATGGCCGCGTCCCCCCCCCCCCGAGCGCCGCCGCCTACGCCGAGAGTGCCGCCGCATCCGCATTGAGTGCGGCCGCTTCCGCCGAGAGGGCGTCTGTGGCAGCCGACAAGTCAGCTGTAGCAGCCGAGATGGCTGCAGCTGCTGCTGCGATGGCGGCTGTAAATGCCGAGAGCGGTCGAGCTGTCGTCCGTGCCGCCGATGTCGCCCTGGCCCGGGTCAAGGCCATCCACGCCAAGATATTCCAGGCCACCGCGGAATCCAGCATGCAACCCACGTCCGAAAAGGCGGCGGTGGCCATGGAGCACCTGCTTCCTCATGAGGTCGTCGAGCGGGAGCTGGAGATGCAGGAGGCGGCGGAGATCGAGGAGCGCCGGGAGGAGGAGTTGCGCGTGGCCGAGGTAGAGGTAGAGAAGAATCTGTCCATCGAGGAATCGACGGTGGAGTACCAACGCGAGCTCTGGCGCAGCCACTACTACGAGTACTACAACCTTGAGGGTGGCGCCGAGGACGAGGACGCGGTCGACTTCAACAGGGGCGACGCGGAGTCCACCAACGGCGTCATGTCGCCAGGACAAGTCATCGACGTCTCATCTCACACCGGCGATGCATAGGCCGGCGCGGCGGCGGATTTGTTAAAATTATGCATACTTAGGCTTTGTTTTTAATGCTGGTCTTTTGTTAGAGCAATGTTTAGGTCAACTGGCTCTGTTTAATTACTAAAATTGCTCGATTCAGTAAGTGTGGTCTGTCAACTGTACGCTCTTTTGTGTGCCCAAATTAGCAAGCAATGTTAAATTATGCAATGACGTACCAGGGGAAATTTCCACCAAAATTTGAATTATCAAACTCATCCCATGCGCGTAAAGCAGAAGAATCGTTTGCGATGCACACAATCGTTCAAAGTGAATGGTGTCCGGCGGCACCACGCGCAAAGTTTCCCTCCACATTTCCAAAATTTTGGCCTACCGCCAAAATATCTACCCCCGCCCCCTCCCCCCTTCCCCACCCCCTTTTCTCCCCGACCACAAGTCACATTTCCCTTGTTTCCTCCTTCCTTCCTTCCTTCCTTCCTAAGCTATAGCCGCTTCCTCACTTGCTTCCTCGCTCTCGCCGTCTCGCATCCTACCGCCGGGGTCGCCATGGTCTTCTTCAAAGACCTCTCCAGCGGTTCCTCCTCCGACGACGACTCCTTCACCACCCGGGTATGCCTCTCTTCTCTCTCTTGGGCTATGACTTGGAATGAAGGATTTTTACCCGGTGGTCGATTTGAGTCATTTCTTCCTCTTGTAGCTCCCTAGGACCATCAATGGCAACGAATGGAGCGGGCTGGCTGAAGATCTATCTGCTCGTTGTCACCATCAATCTCCATGCGTGAAGCTAGTTGCGTTTGAATCTGTGGACAGTGGGAGGAAGTTTCTGGCATGTGCAGAGAAGGTTAGACCCTCTTTCGTTGTTACAAATCATTTGTTAGATGTGATTCAGACACTGTCATGGTCCCAACCCATTCATACCACACCTTCAACCAAATGCATCCTAAGACAGTGTCACAGTTTGTACCTAGTATCTAAAATTGTTGCCATCTCATCAGCGGTGCCATTAGAAAATTATTTGGCACCACTTCAGCAGTTTGTGCAGCCAACTTTGGTCCACACATCCGAGCAGCCAAGCAGTAAAATACTAAATCTTTATGGCACTAAGGAACTGGGCATCGGAGCAACTAGGTGCTCCGGAGTCCGGGTCCCTGATTTTTTTCCGCTGCATCGGCTCACCAGTGCAGGGCACCGGTGCAAGATGTAGCAACTGTTGTCTTTACACCAGTTTTGGCATACATAGTGGACGGCCTTACTGCTATTAGTTCTATGTTACTAAATTTGTGCATGTACACACCTGTTAGTATCAATTTGCTGTCATACAAACACTGTCGCTATGTTGTTGCAGTTATATTTACCTTCCTCATAAAATGTTCAATTTGTTATTTATTGTACATGAGTAAGAACTTGTAGCATTGTTGTAGTTAATTATAGCTTCTCATGTTTCAGAATTTGGTTGTTGTCTCAGTAGCAATTAATTCATTTGCACATTGATCTTTTTGAGAAGATATGTCATAATTAACATGTTTCTTCAGTTTTTCAAAATAAGCATTGGTGATTTTCTATGTTGCTATAAACCCATTTCTCTTACAATTGTTACTGATCTAGTTTTAAATATTATAAGATGAACGGAAGTGTTCTTACTTGGAGTGGGTTGATCAAGAGTGGCCACAGTCTTTGAAGATGTGCCTAGCAAAGCTCTGGAGCATGTATGAGGAAGAGAACAGAGGTAGGCTTAGAGAAAGTGTTGTCAACGCTGAAGAATATTTGAAGATGCGGGATAAAACGAGGAACGTGGAGAATGAGCTCAGATTTTTTAAATCAGACTTTGCTAAGATGGTGTTGGCGAAGGAGGAGGCACTTTCCCAGTTGGCCAGTGCAAAACAGGTTTTTACTGAACAGAAAGCAGAGGTGGATAAGACGAGCCTGGATGATCTCGATTAGGGAAATGAATATATTGTTCTAATATTGTTCTTATGAAGTTGAACTAGCTATATGTTGTACTGTGCTGTTTTCAGGTAGCTATCGTACTATGATGTTAAAATATATTTATGTGCCTGATATGAAATTGGCAAACAGCTGTTCGATATGAAATATGAATTTGCGTAATACTGGAATTATTAATTGTAAACTATTAAACCTGCTAAATGTGTCATGGAACTTTGCAAACGGTTCTAGCAGTAAAAGCGCTTGTGATAGATAGCCCAATGCCACACAGTTTTCTTCGTCAAATCATGTGTGATGTAGTTGATAAAAGCAAACGGTTAACCAAGGCAGAGCGTGTGTGATAGTTACACCTATCACACACGAGCCTATAAATAAACCTATGTGGGATGTACATACGAACGGAAACGTTTTCCCTGGATTGACTGTGTGGGATGTACATACGAACGGAAACGTTTTCCCAGGATTGACTGTGTGGGATGTACATTCGAACGGAAACGTTTTCCCTGGATTGACTGTGTGGGATGTACATACGAACGGAAACTTTTTCCCTGGATTGACTGTGTGGGATGTACATAAGAACGGAAACGTATTCCTTGCATTGACTGTGTGAGATATACATACGAACGGAAATGTTTTTCTGGGATTCACCGTGTGGGATGTACATACGAACGGAAATGATTAGGTTTCGATGCCTCGCCCGATCGCACACGAGCTCATTTTGCCCCAGCCTGTGTCCCAGGAGGGCCTATCCCCGATGGTTTCTGGGTCGTGTGGGAAGGACCCCCCTATCGCCCACACTCACTTGGCGACGGTTTCAAATGCCGTCGCGGAAAGGGGTTAAAAACCGTTTGTATAGCACCAACGCGTACCAGTGATCATATCTCAAAACTATTACAAAGAATCAAGTTTATTTTGTCCAATGATCTTCATGAAAGTTTTTTATTATATCCCTCTTGAATATCTATCACTTTGGGACTAGTTTCATATATTGCAATTGATTTTAACAAGCTCAAATAAATCTAAGTGAAGAACATGAGCATAAAATTTTCGTCTCTCAAAATAATATAAGTGAAGCATGAGAGAATTTCTTCAAAAATTTATGAACTCTAAAATCAATCTAAGTGAAGCATGAGAGTATTTCTTCAAAAATATTAAAGCACACCGTGCTCAAAAAGATATAAGTGAAACACTAGAGCAATTCCATAGCTCAAAAAATTTAAGTGAAGCATAAAGAGCAATTCTAACAAATCATAGCATAATTTTGACTCTCTCAAATAGGTGTGTCCAGCAAGGATACTTGTGAAAAACTAAAAAGCAAAACAAGCAAAGATTCATATAATACAAGACGCTCCAAGCGAAACTCATGATATGTGACGAATAAAAATATAGCTCCAAGTAAAATACCGATGGTCGTTAGAAGGAAGAGGGGATGCCTTCCGGGGCATCCCCAAGCTTAGTTGCTTGGTTCTCCTTGAATATTAACTTGGGGTGCCATGGGGTATCCCCAAGCTTAGGCTCTTTTCACTCCTTATTCCTTCATCCATGGCGATCTCACCCAAAACTTGAAAACTTCAATCACACAAAACTTAACAAAACCTTCGTGAGATCCGTTAGTATAAGAAAACCAATCTTTACTTTAATTACTGTTGAAAACCCATTCAAATTTTGTTATTGCATTATATCTACTGTATTGTAACTTTTCCATGGCTTATACCCCCCCCCCCCCGATTCAATCCATAGATTCATCAAAATAAGCACACAATGCAAAGAAAATAGAATCTGTCAAAAACAGAACAGTCTATAAAGATGCGAATTGTTCCCATACTTTTGTAACTACAAAATTCTGAACAATGAAGACATCAGTGGAAATTTGTATATCAATCTTGTGTAAAAACATCAAAAAATTTCGTTTCTTATGTGAATTTAAACAATTCTGTTACTGGACGCAAAAGTTTCTGTTTTTCAACAGGATTAAATCAACTATCACCAAAGCTATCCCAAAGGCTTTACTTGGCACAAATACTAAATAAAACATAAAAAACACAATCATAACAGAGGCGTAATTGTGTAAACACTCAAGAACATAAAGAAAAAAAAAAGAAAAAAAATTCATTGGGTTGCCTCCCAACAAGCCCTATCGTTTTATGCCCCTAGCTAGGCATAATGCATAGATTTAAGTATTGTCATCTTTAGTTTTTGATCCATAGGATGCCCTCATGATTGATTCATATGGTGGCTTAATTCTTGTTCTAGGGAAGTGTTCCATACCCTTTCTTAGTGGAAATTGAAATTTAATATTGCCTTCTTTCATATCAATCACGACACCAGTAGTACGTAAAAACGGTCTACCAAGTATAGTTCGACAAGACGGATGGCAATCAATATCAAGAACAATGAGATCTATGGGCACACAATTTCTATTTGCAAGAATAAGAACATCATTAATTCTTCCCAAAGGCTTTTTAATAGTAGAATCCGCCAAGTGCAAATTAAGAGAACATTCTTCAATATCGGTAAGACCAAGCACATCACATAAAGATTTCGGAATTGTGGAAACACTAGCACCCAAATCACATAAAGCAAAACACTCATAATTTTTAATCTTGACTTTAATGGTAATTTCCCATTCATCATGTAATTTTCTAGGAATTGAAATCTCTAACTCCAATTTTTCTTCCAAAGCTTTCATCATGGCATCTACGATATGTTTAGTAAAAGCTTTATTTTGTTCATAAGCATGGGGTGAATTTATCATGGATTGCAACAAAGAAATACATTCAATCAAAGAGCAATTATCATAATTAAAGTCTTTGTAATCCAAAAGAGTAGGCACATCACTAGTTAAAGTTTGGACCTCTCCAAACCCAATTTTATCAATTTTTTCATCAAGATTTTCAACCTCCGAATTATCGGGAAGCCCTCTAACTAAAGTTGACTATTCTTCAGTCCATTTATCATCAATTTTAATTTTACTAAACAAGGAATCAATAGAAGAAACACCAATCACTTTAAGATCTTCATCATTTTTATGCAAGCAATCACTAGAAAACGCTCTTTCTAAAAATTCTCTTTTAGCTCTAAGCATAGCGGTTCTTTTCTTACTTTCATCCATAGAAACATATAAAGCTTTAATTGATTCATCAACCATGGGTACAAAAATTTTCAACTTGAGATTTTTCTACATCGTGAGAAATTCAATCAATGCTTCTAGACATATCATCAATCTTATTCAACTTTTCTTCTATCGTAGCATTGAAAACTTTTTGAGCATTGATAAATTCTTTAATATTATTATCAAGATTAGAGGGGTTCCTATTATTATTCTAAGAAGAAGAAGAATTACCATAGGAATTACCATAATTATTAGAGGAATTTCCAGGAAAAGGCCTAGGATTAAAATTACCTCTATAAAAGCATTGTTTTTAAAATTATTTTGTGAGACAAAATTCACATCTACGGGATCACTATTTTGCTCAATCAAAGTAGACAAAGGCACATCATTAAGATCAATAGGAGCACTTTTATTAGCAACCAATTTGATAAGAGCATCAACTTTTTCACTCAACGTACTAATTTCTTCAACCGAATTAACTATTTTACTAGTAGGTGCTCTTTCAGTAGGCCATTGTGAATAATTTGCCATAATATTATCAAGCAATTTAGTAGCTTCACCCAAAGTAATTTCCATAAAAGTACCACCTGTGGCAGAATCTAAAAGATTTCTAGAAACAAAGTTCAATCCCGCATAAAATTCTTGTATGATCATCCAAAGATTTTAACCATGAGTAGGACAATTTCTTAGCATCAAGTACATTCTTTCCCAAGATTGTGCAACATGTTCATGCTCAAGTTGCTGAAAATCCATGATTTAAGTTCTAAGGGAAATAATTTTCGCGGGCGGAAAATACTTAGTAATAAAAGCATCTTTGCACTTATCCGAAGAATCGATACTATTGCGAGGCAAATAAGAAAACCAAATTTTTGCACGATCCCTCAAAGAGAAAGGAAATAATTTCAACTTCACAATATCATTGTCCACATCTTTTTTATTTTGCATATCACACAATTCTACGAATGTGTTTAGATGGGACGTGGCATCCTCATTAGGAGTACCGAAAAACTGATCTTTCATAACAAGATTCAACAAAACGGCATTAATATCACAAGATTCCGCACTAGTGGTGGGAGGAGCAATCGGAGTGCTAATAAAATCATTGTTATTGGTATTGGAAAAATCACACAACTTGGTGTTTTCTTGAGTCATCAAGACTACGCAAACAAGATTGCAAACAAAAACAGATCTGACGAGACAAATGCGAACGAAAATGAGGGCGAATAAAATGGCAAATTTTTGTGAAGTGGGGGAGATGAAAACGAGAGGCAAATGGCAAATAATGTAAATTGAAAGGAGATGAGATTTGTGATTAGGAACCTGATAGATTTTGATGATGTCTCCCCAGCAACGGCGCCAGAAATTCCTTTTGATGTCGCTTGAAACTGCGTCGGTATTTCCCCAAAGAGGAAGGGATGATGCAGTACAGCTATGGTAGGTATTTCCCTCAGTTATGAAACCAAGGTATCAATCCAGTAGGAGAACCAAGCAACACTATGTAAATGGTACCTGCACACAAAGAACAAATACTTGCAACCCAACACGTAAGAGGGGTTGTCAATCCCTCCTAGGTAACGGCGCCAGAAATTGGCAAGTTAACGGGATAAAATTTGTGATAGATTGGATAAAAAGCTCTCGATAAAACGCAAAATGAAATAAGTAATAAGAAAGTGCAGCAAGGTATTTTTGGATTTTTGGAATAATAGATCTGAAAATAAAAGCAAATAAAAATAGATCTCAAAGCAAATATGATAAAGAATAGACCCGGGGGTCGCAGATTTCACTAGTGGCTTCTCACAAGAAAATAGCATACGGTGGGTAAACAAATTACTGTTGGGCAATTGATAGAAGATCGAATAATTATGACAATATCCAAGGCAATGATGAATATATAGGCATCACGTCCAAGATTAGTAGACCGACTCCTGCCTGCATCTACTACTATTACTCCACACATCGACCGCTATCCAGCATGCATCTAGTGTATTAAGTTCATGGAGAAACGGAGTAATGCAATAAGAATAATGACATGATGTAGATGAGATCTATTCATGTAGGAATAGCCCCATCTTGTTATCCTTAATAGCAATGATACATGCGTGTCTTGTTGCCCCTTCTATCATTGGGAAAGAACACCGCAAGATCGAACCCATCACAAAGCACCTCTTCCCATGGCAAGAAAAATCGATCTAGTTGGCCTAACTAAACCAAAGATTCGAAGAAGAAATATGAGGCTATAAATAATCATGCATATAAGAGATCAAAAGAAGACTCAAATAATATTCATGGATATAGATCTGATCATAAACTCAAAGTTCGTCGGATCCCAACAAACACACCGCAAAAAAAGAGTTACATCAAATAGATATCCAAGAGACCATTATATTGAGAATTGAAAAGATAGAAGAAGTCATCTAGCAACTGCATACGGACCTGTAGGTCTATGGCGAAGTACTCACGCATCATCGGAGAGACACCAATGAGGATGATGAACCCCTCCGTGATGGTGTCTAGATTGGATCTCGTGGTTCTGGAACTTGCTGTGGATGGAATTGTGTTTCATCGACTCCCTAGGGTTTCTGGAATATTTGGGAATTTATAGCGCGAAGAGGCGGTGCGGGAGGTCACCGAGGGGGGCACAATCCCCCTGGGCGTGCCTGGGCTCCTGGGCGCACCCTGGTGGGTTGTGCCCACCTCGGGCCACCCCTCTGGTACATCTTTGGCCCATTGGGTGTCTTTTGGTCCAGAAAAAATCTCCAAAAAATTTTGCTGCATTTGGACTCCGTTTGGTATTGATATTCTGCGAAGCAAAAAACAGCAACTGGCACTGGGCACTATGTCAATAGGTTAGTCCCAAAAAATGATATAAAGTTACTATAAAATGATTGTAAAACATCCAAGAATGATAATATAACAGCATGGAACAAGCAAAAATTATAGATACGTTGGAGACGTATCAGGGGTCCTCGGCCCGATCCGCCTGGTCGGGAGACGATGTGGTGAGTACCCCCTAGTCTAGGACAACGTCAGTAGCCCCCTGAACTGGTCTTCAAGTTGGGGACGCTCATCTGTTGTTCCAAACTGTTCTTCGTCTTCGGTCGTCGGTCTTGAAAACTGGTTCAACAAATCTTCCCATCTTCGATCTTGAGGATCGCCGAGCTGAATCTGAAGATTTTACATGTCGGGCATCCAAGGAGCCCCTTTAAGTTCTCAGCCTCTATCAATGCCTCGTTATTTTTACGCCACACCTCGGGTTCGAAGTTTTTCCCATGCGGCAGTGTCCTCTTGCATCCGAGCTCCAACGCCGGACTGCATCCGAGGTATCTTTTTGCAGCCGAGCTCCAATGTCAGTCTGCCTTCGAGGTGTCATTGATTACCTCGGTCTTGAAAACATTGAAGGAGTTCAACTGAGCTTAAAGCCGGAAACGTCCTATATGGATCTAGCCACTTGCATCCAAGCTTTATGCCGAACAGCTTCCGAGGTGGTGCACCACCTCGGCCTTGGGAATTTTTGGTTGGTGCAA
Source organism: Thinopyrum elongatum (assembly GCA_011799875.1). Taxonomy (NCBI): domain Eukaryota; kingdom Viridiplantae; phylum Streptophyta; class Magnoliopsida; order Poales; family Poaceae; genus Thinopyrum; species Thinopyrum elongatum. The sequence continues at coordinate 176,011,805 of CM022303.1, read as the reverse complement.
TTTACTCTCTGTCGAGATATATAGCCAGTAGCCCTCAAGGTGCATGTTAGACAAAAATCCGGGATGCACCTGAAGGATAAAATAAAATTGCTGATCCTAGTAGCCCCTCAGACTCAGGTTGATTTGCGAAATTAGCCTGAGGATTGATTCCTTGCTCGGCAGCATACTTTAGGAACAAAAACACGCTGTGCGTAGTTCCCGAGACTCGGGTTGGGTATGGCCGACCAACTTGAGGATCGTAATCTCCTCGGAAACTATTTTGCACTTTTTAATTTTCCTGCATTGAATCAGCAATACAGTAGCCCCCTAGACTTGGGTCAGGCAACATGCCCGACCCTAGGATCGTATCTCCTCGAGAACTTGTCCAGATGTAGTGTGTGTTTCACCAATGCCAAGGTCCAGGTCGGCAGGAAAGATGCCGAGCTATTGGTCGGAAAAGATTTCCCAAGCAAAGCCATCGCGTAGAACACTGATACGTCTCCAATGTATCTACATTTTTTGTTTGTTCCATGCTATTATAGTATCAATCTTGGATGTTTTGTATACACTTACAAGCAATTATATATCATTTTTTGGGACTAACCTATTAACTTAGTGCCCAGTGCCAGTTGTTGTTTTTTGCCTGTTTTTGGCTTTTCAGAATATCAGTACCAAATAAAGTCCAAATGCCACAAAACTTTTTGGAGATTTTTTTCTGGCAATAAGAGACCCTGGAAGCTTCGGGAGGGGACAAGAAGATGGAGCAGTGGCTCAGAAGGCACCAGGGCGCGTCCAGGGGTAGGGTGCGCCCTGGTTGCTCATGGGGCCCACGTGGCTCCGTTTGACCTAACTCCGCATCTATAAATTCTCTAAAATCTGGAAACCAACAAAGGAGTCCACAAAATACTTTTTCCACCGCCGCAAGTTCCTGTTCTCGAGAGATCCCGTCTGGAGGCCTTTTTCGGCACTCTGCCGGAGGGGGATTCAATCACGGAGGGGCTCTACATCAACCTTGCTGCCCTTCCGACGATGTGTGAGTAGTTTACCACAGACCTACTGGTCCATAGTTAGTAGCTAGATGGCTTCTTCTCTCTATTTGATCTTCAATACAATGTTCTCCTCGATGTTCTTGGAGTTCTATCCAATGTAATCACTTTTTGCGGTGTGTTTGTTGGGATCCGATGAATTGTGAGTTTATGATCAGATTATCCATGAATATTATTTGAATTTTCTTTGAACTCTTTTATGCATGATTGTTATAGATTCGCATTTCTCTCCGATCTATTGATTTGGTTTGGCCAACTAGATTGATTTTTCTTGCAATGGGAGAGGTGCTTTGTAATCGGTTCGATCTTGCGGTGCTCAATCCCAGTGACAGAAGGGGACATGACACGTATGTATCGTTGATATTAAGGATAAAAAGATGGGGTTTATTCATGCGTGAGTTTACTTTGTCTACATCATGTCATCTTGCTTAAGGTGTTACTCCGTTCTTTATGAACTTAATACTCTAGATGCATGCTGGATAGCGGTCTATGTGTGGAGTAATAGTAGTAGATGCAGAATCGTTTCGGTCTACTTGTCTCAGACGTGATGCCTATATACATGATCATTGTCTTGGATATCGTCATGATTATTCACTTTTCTGTCAATTGCCCAACAGTAATTTGTTTACCCACCATATGCTATTTTCAAGAGAGAAGCCTCTAGTGAAAACTATGGCCCCTGGGTCTAACTTTATCATATATTAAAAATTCTAAAAAATACCTTGCTGCAATTTTACTTTATTTATTTTATTTTGTATTTTTGTTCGAACTATCTATCTATCACCATACAATTTAATCTAGCAATTGACCGTCAAGGGATTGACAACCCCTTGTTTGCGTTGGGTGAGAGGATTTGTTATTTTGTGTGCAGGTGCTGTTAATGAGTTGTTGCGTGATTCTCCTACTACATTGATAACATTGGTTTCATAACTGAGGAAAATACTTATATCTACTATACTGCATCATCCCCTCCTCTTCGGGGTAATCCCAACGCAGCTCATAAGTAGCAGGAAGAATTTCTGGCGCCGTTGTTGGGGAGACATCATCAACATCTATCAAGTACCTACGCATAAACTTTCATCTCCTTGCATTTATTTTATTTGCTATTCGCCTCTCATTTTCATCCCCCCCACTTTCTAAAAAGATTTACAAAAATACAAAAATATTTTCCCCTTTGCCTTTTCACATGTCTTCTTGTTCACTTGCTTGCCACTTTATCATTATGGCTAGTTCTTCTCTTGCTACGCGTACCCCTGAAAATGAAGTTCTCATTTTTAAGCAAAGGGGTGGGGAGAATTTAAAGTATGCTTGGTATAGGATTTGCGATGCTCATAATAGATCAATTCATAAGCAGTCCACTACCGTTCTTCTTCGCTATTTTTATGTGGGTTACTAGATTTGTGCTTGATACTATTACCGAAGGGAATTTCTTGAGTAGTCACCCTATGGATGCTTTTAATGCTATGGGAAATTTAGTGGGATCACCACCTATCACTATTAATGAAACAGTTTTAACGTTGGAACATGTTATGCAAAGGATAGATGCTATTGAGAAGAAAATGCCTACATAGAGCATATTGAAAATTTGGATAAAAAGATTCATAACCATGTCACTCAATTTGGATCAAAGGTAGGGATCACCCTTAAGATGCTAAAAGAAAAAGAACTGCTAATTAATGAGAGGGAGGAACAAAGTCCAGCTAGGATTGATAAGTTGGAAGAGATTATTACTAATTTGGGTTCCACTTTTTCTTCTGTTAAAACTATAGAAAAAACTCCTCTTAGTAAGAATTGCAAGTTTATATATGTTCCTAAAAACAAGGGTGCCACATCTAGCGACAAACAGCGAAGATCTTAAAATGATTAGTGTTCACCCCAATTTTGTTTATTTGATAAAGGAACCTATATATGAAAATAAATCTCTTAATTTGGTTCCTAGAAGTGTGATCATTAAAAACATGTATGCTAGAACTCCTAGAAATATGGATGTGTGATTGAGGAATTAGAGAAGAAAGATGACAATACTTGAAACTATGCATTATGCCTAGCAAGGGGCGTAAAACAATAGCGCTAGTTGGGAGGCAACCCAATAATTATCTTAATTTTCATGTTTATTTTTCTGTTTTCTTGTGTGCACACAATTATGCTACTTTTATGAATATGTTTTTGTTGGGAAATGTTGCATGAAAACAAACAAAAAAAATCTACGCACACGCAATGATCTATCCATGGAGATGCATAGCAAAGAGGGGGAGAGTGTGTCTACATACCCTCATAGACCGTAAGCGGAAGCGTTTCACAACGCGGTTGATATAGTCGAACTTCTTCGCGCTCCAACCAATCAAGTACCGAACGTACGACACCTCCAAGTTCTGCACACGTTCAGCTCGGTGACGTCCTCGCCTTCTTGATCCAGCAAGACAGGCGAAGTAGTGGATGAGTTTCGGTAGCACAACAGCTTGCTGACGGTGATGGTGATGTGATCTCCACAGGGCTTCGCCTAAGCACTACGAAAATATGACCAAGGGAGTAAACGGTGGAGGGGGGCGCCGCACACTGCTAAGACAATTGTCTGTTGTATGCTAGGCGCCCCCTCTCACATATATATAGGTGGGAGGGAGGGAGGAGCAGCCAAAGGAGGCGCCCAAGTAGGAGGAATCCTACTTGGAGTCCCTCCCAAACCGCGCCCCCTCCTGCCTTATATAGGTGCGGGGGAAAGGCAGGGGAGGGTGGCGCCCCTCCTTTCCTTTCTCCCATGAGAGGGAAAGGCAGGGGGCCTAGACCTCCCTCCTTTCCTTCCCTTAGGGCCTGTTGTCCAAAGAAGGGGCGCACCAGGGGCTGGTCTATCCCCCCTTTGGCCCATTAGGCCCATAGACTTAGCGGGGGTGTCCGGAACCCCTTCCGGTGACCCGATGACTACCCGGTGCACTCCGAAACTCTTCCGGTGTCTGAATACCATCGTCCTATATATCAATCTTTACCTCTCGACCATTTCGAGACTCCTCATCATGTCTGTGATCTCATCCGGGACTCCGAAAAACATTCGGTCACCAATTCATATAAATCATATTACACTATATCTTCAATGAACGTTAAGCGTGCGGACCCTACGGGTTCGATAACTATGTAGACATGACCGAGACACCTCTCCGGTCAATAACCAATAGCGGAACCTGGATGCCCATATTGGGTCCTACATATTCTACGAAGATCTTTATCGGTCGAACCGTTATGACAACATACGTAATTCCCTTTGTCCATCGGTATGTTACTTGCCCGAGATTCGATTGTCGGTATCTTCATACCTAGTTCAATCTCATTACTGACAAGTCTCTTTACTTGTTCCATAATACATCACCTCGTGACCAACTCCTTAGTCATTTGCTTGCAAGCTTATGATGTGTATTACCGAGAGGGCCCAGAGATACCTCTCCGATACTCGGAGTGACAAATCCTAATCTCGATCTATGCCAACTCAACAAACACCTTCGGAGATACCTGTAGAGCATCTTTATGATCACCCAGTTATGTTGTAACATTTGATAGCACACAAGGTATTCCTCCAATATCCGGGAGTTGCATAATCTCATAGTCGAAGGAATATGTATTTGACATGAATAAAGCAATAGCAATAAACTGAACAATCATTATGCTAAGCTAACGGATGGGTCTTGTCCATCACATCATTCTCATAATGATGTGATCCCATTATCAAATGACAACACATGTCTACGATTAGGAAACCTTAACCATCTTTGATCAACGAGCTAGTCTAGTAGAGGCATACTAGGGACACGGTATTTGTTTATGTATTCACACATGTATTTAAGTTTTCGATCAATACAATTCTAGCATGAATAATAAACCTTTATCATGAAGAAGAAAATATAAAATAACAACTTTATTATTGCCTCTAGGGCATATTTCCTTCTGTTTTTATGTTTTAATTAGTGTTTGTGCCAAGTAAAGCCTTTGGGATGATTTGGATGATAGTTGCCTTGATTCTGTGAAAAAACAGAAACTTTTGCGTCTAGTAGCAGAATTGTTGAAATTTGCTGGAGAGCAATAAATTTCTGATTTTTTTACAAATTATTGGTATACAAATTTCCCAAGTTGTCCGAATTTTTCAGAATTTTTGGAGTTACAGAAGTATGGTCAATGTTCAGATTACTACATACTGTTCTATTTTTGACAGATTCTATTTTTATTGCATTGTTTGCTTATTTTGATGAATCTATGGATTGTATCTGGGGGTATAAGCCATGGTAAAGTTAGAATACATCATGCATAATGAAATAGTAAAATATTAATGGGTTTGCAACAGTACGTAAAGTAGGGATTTGCTTTATTATACTAACGGATCTCACGGAGGTTCTGTTAAGTTTTGTGTGATTAAAGTTTTCAAGTTTTGGGTGAGATCACGATGGATGATGAATAAGGAGTGGCAAGTGCCTAAGCTTGGGGATTCCCAAGGCACCCCAAGGTAATATTCAAGTACAACCAAGCAACTAAGCTTGGGGATGCCCCCGGAAGGCATCCCCTCTTTCTTCTACCAACTATCGGTAATTTTACTTGGAGCTATATTTTTATTCGTCACATATCATGAGTTTTGCTTGGAGCGCCATGTATTATATGAGTCTTTGCTTTGTTTGATTTTTAGTTTGTCACAATCATCTTTTCTAGACACCCCCATTTGAGAGAGCCACACATTTATCATGATTCGTTAGAATACTCTTTGTGCTTCACTTAAATCTTTTGAGCTAGGCAGTTGCTCTAGTGCTTCACTTAAATCTTTTTTAGCACGGCGGTGACTATATTTTAAAGGAATACATGCACTCTCATGCTTCACTTATATTATCTTGAGAGTTGATAAGTTTATATTTTAAAGAAATATTTGCACTCTCATGCTTCACTTATATCTTTTTGAGAGTTGATAATAGTAATGGTAATTTGCACAAGATATGAATTTGGTCCCAAGGTGATGAATATTCAGGAGGGATATGATACGTCTCTGTCATATCTATAATTTTTTATTGTTTCATGCCAATATTATACAACTTTCATATACTTTTTGCAACATTTTATATTATTTTGGGGACTAACATATTGATCCAGTGCCCAGTGCCAGTTCATGTTTGTTGCATGTTTTTTGTTTCGCGGAATATCCATATCAGACAAAGTCCAAACGCGAGAAAAATTTACGGAGAATTATTTTGTAATATATGTGATTTTGGGAAAAAGAATTAACGCGAGACGATGCCCGAGGGGCCCACAAGCCCAAGGGGCGTGGCCCCCTACCCTGGCCACGCCCTGCAGGCTTGTTGCGCCCCTATAAGGCGGTTGATGCACTTATTTCGCCACAAGAAAGATAATATCCTGAAGAATATTCCCTCAAAATTTCAGCCCAATCAGAGTTACGGATATCCGGGAATTTAAGAAACGATGAAGGCCCGGAAAACAGGAACGCGAAACAGAAGAGAACAGAGAGAGAGAGAGAGAGAGAGAGAGAGAGAGAGAAAGAGATCCAATCTCGGAGGGGCTCTCGCCCCTCCGGGTGCCATGGAGGCCATGGACCAGAGGAGGAACTCTCCTCCCATATAGGGGGGAGGCCAAGAAAGAAGAAGAAGGAGGGGGTCTCTCTCCCCCTCTCTCCCGGTGGCGTCGGAAAGCCGCCGGGGCAACCATCGTGACGGCGATCTACGCCAACAACTTCGCTGCCGTCAACAGCAACTCTCTCCCCCTCTATGCAGCGGTGTAACACCTCTTCTCCCCGCTGTAATCTCTGCTTAAACGTGGTGCTTCATGCTTCATATTATTATCCAATGGTGGGTTGCCATCCTATGATGTTTGAGTAGATTCGTTTTGTCCTATGGGTTGATTGATGATCGTGATTGGTTTGAGTTGTATGTTTTATTTTGGTGCTGTCCTATGGTGCCCTTCGTGCCACGCAAGTGTGTGGGATTCCCGCTGTTGGGTGTTGCAATACGTTCATGATTCACTTATGGTGGGTGGCGTGAGTGACGGAAACACACACTACTAGGAAAATGCCTATACATAGAAGTTTACCAGTAGCGTTTGTCTATGCCCCCACGCTACTAGTAGTTACCAGTAGCGCTGGGTAGGAAGAGCATTACTGGTATAGATTAGCAGCAGCGCTTGTTTCCTTGGGGCATGCTACTGGTAAGTGTGCCACACCACACCACCAGATCAATAAAAATTAGCAGCGCCGGTCGTCTACCCAGTGCTACTGTTACTTTAGGATCTACAACGCCTGTTGTAAGAAACGCGCTACTGCTATTTCTTCTATGTGTACACTTTTACCAGTAGCGTGTTTTTCCACCCCGCGCTATACATAGTAGAACTTAGCAGTAGATATTTTGGCTGGCGACCATAGCAGTAGCACGCATTGGTGACCAGCGCTACTTCTATGGTCGCCAGCCAAAATACCTACAACCTTCTTCCTCCCATCTTCTTCCTCCCCATTCCTTTCTCCCCCTCTCCTTGCACTTGCTTGTTCCTTTCAATGCTCCCCCTCCTCCCCCTCTTCTTTGCCCCTCCACCACCCCCTCATTAATGCAACTCCTCCCCTCTTTCTTTCTTTGCGCCCTCCACCCCTCTTCATGCCCCTCTCCCTCTTCTTTGCCCCTCCACGACCCCCTTCCATAATGCCCTCCCCCCCCTCTTCTTTGCCCTCCACCACCCCCTTCCATTAATGCCCTCCCTCTCCTCCCTCTCTCTCCCTAGCTAGTTAGAGCTATATCTAGAGCTACTAGCTAATTAAGAAGGTGCTCGATATGCTTCTCGACACATAGGTGAGCAAAAAAAAGTGTGTGTGTGCGATAGGACCGAAACTATATATATATGTGCGATATATATATGAGAATATACCGAATTGTGTGTGGCATGTGAGTTGCCTATATTGTGTATTTGTTGAAATGTGGGTGACATGAGTTGCCTATGTTTTGCCGAAATGTCGATTCAATTCCATTTCGGCGAATTTTGGGCAAACTCAATATGTCCTATGTTTAGGGAAGGTCATGCCGAATTTTTGTATGAATTTGATCCATGCATGCATACGTGGTTATAATATTTTGCTCCGCACGCAAGTGATCATGAAGGTCAATGGAAGGATGGTGGAAAGATACTGGCAATCCGCGGTGGACGACATGTATGAAAAAAGACTGAAGGATGTTGTATGTCCGTGTCGAAAATGCAAAGGAGGAGTCAGGATCGACCCCTTTAAGGGTGGTAAATTCAAGGTGCACCTGCTCATGCATGGTTTCATGGATGGCCATACTCGATGGATAAGTGAAGATGATGATGAGGAGGACGTCGACGAGGCAGGAAATAACGACATGGGGCCAGAAGAAGAGATGACCGATTATGGGCCCGAACAAGAAGACGGCCTCAGAAATGGCGATGGCGAAGAGGCAGCACAAGGCGGAGAAGACGCGGACACGCCGCCATCTTCGTCGCTACTAAGTTTAGCCATGCGGGACCCGCATGTTCGAGACCTGCTTCGGAAGAAGACGACTAGCGACAGAGCTGCTTCTAGAGAGGAGGCCAAACTGGCGCAACTGGAGGTAGACTCGATGACTACTTTGTATGATGGTTGCGATCCCGAGGTGACCCGCTTGAGTTTCACGCTAGAACTTCTAAAGACGAAGGCAAAAAACAAATGGACGGATGCAAGCCTGGATGAGCTTCTGAAGTATCTAAAGATGGTTCATCCCGCGGGAAGCCTGTGTCCTACTAGTGTCAAGGAGGCAAAGAAAATCATGTGCCCTCTTGATCTGCCACACATTAGATATCACGCATGCACCAACGATTGCATCATATATCGGAACGAGCACGCGAAAAAAACCATCTGTCCAAAGTGCAATGCTTCACGATATAATAAGGCCGGAAAGAAAGCTCCACAGAAAGTTGTATGGTACTTTCCGACCACTTCGCGTCTGCAGCGGTATTTCGTAGATCCTAAGGAAGCAAAGCTTATGCGCTGGCACGCGGAGAGGGTGAAGCCAGATGACGGAGATGATCCGAAGCTGAGACACCTCGCAGATGCTAGCCAGTGGAGAGCATTAAACGCTGAATTTGATTTCTTTTCGCAAATGATCCCAGGAACATCGTGCTTGGCGCTAGTAGTGATGACATGAATCCGTTTGGCAACCAGAACACCAATCATAGCACATGGCCTGTGTTTGGATGGATGTACAACCTCCCCCCTGGAAGTGCATGAAGGAAAAATACATACACATGGCTATGCTTATTCAAGGGCCGAGACAACCGGGAAATGATATAAATCTGTATCTCGGGTTACTGAAAGAGGAGCTACAGACCTTATGGAAAACGCCGGCCAAGACATGGGATGCAAGCAAAGGAGAGTATTTCTACATGAGAGCCGTGCTGATCACGACGGTGGAGGACTATCTTGGTTATGGCTATCTCTCCAGCCAGGTGTGCCACGAATATTGCGGATGCACTAGGTGCATGGATGATACAACTTCTCTGCAGCTATCAAAAGATGGCGGGTCTTCGAAAATCGTGTACATGGGGCATCGAAGATGGCTCGAGAAGGATGACCCATGGAGAAATCGTGGAGATCTATTCAACGGTAAGGCTGAGCATCGAGGTCCTCCACATAAGTGTAGCGGTGCAGAAATATATGAGTTATTGAAGAACTGGGAAGAGTGCCCCTCGCCGGGACAGTCGAAGAAAAAGGCACCGGAGCCGCTGCTGAAGGTAAGGAAGATGAGATCTATTTTCTAGGACTTGGAATACTGGCCCAAACTCGACACGCCTCATAGCCTTGATCAAATGCATATCACAAAAAATATCCTCGAGAGTTTGCTTGGAACATTGATGAACATGCCGGGGAAGACCAAGGATGGGCCGAAGGCAAGAAAAGACTTGGAATTTTTCAAAATCAGGAAAGATCTCCAAATGCCCGATAAAAAGTCGTCAGAGGAGATGGAGACGGAGACGGAGACGGAAGATAGGGGCAAAAAAGTAAACAAGAAGGAAGAACAATATTGCCTCCCCCCCCCCCTCTTGCTTCACCTTAGATCCGAAGGAGGTCGATCAATTGTTCAAGTGCCTTGCCGGAATCAAAGTTAGTTCCGGATACTGTGGGAAGATAAGCAGATATCTGGACACTAAGAAAAAAAGGTTCAGCGGGATGAAGTCTCACGACTGTCATGTGATGATGACGTAGTTACTCTCGGTTGCACTTAGAGGGATTATGGACACACACCTCCATGAGACGCTTACTGACCTATGCCACTTTTTTGATGCTATCTCTCGAAAGTCGCTCAGTGTGAAGCAATTCCATAGGCTGCAGGAAGAGATCGTTGTCATACTGAATGAGCTAGAGATGTACTTCCCGCCAGCGTTCTTTGATGTCATGGTGCATCTATGTGTCCACATCGTGGATGACTTCATCGATCTAGGGCCGACATTCCTGCACAGCATGATGCCGTTCGAGAGGATGAATGGGGTCATCAAAGGATTCGTTCGTAACATGTCCCGTCCGGATGGAAGCATAGCCCAGGGATATCTGACCAAAGAGTGCGTCTCTTTCTGTGAGAGTTATCTAGCAGGCACCGGAGACCCTGTTGTTGGTTTGCCCGTCAACAAGCACTGTGGAAGGCTCGAAGTCGAAGGTCACACCAACGGTCATAGGGATGTGAATGTGGTCCACTCGGGCCGACAAAATGACTTTGATAGGGCAAACTTAGTAGTGCTACAACACCTAGATGTGCTAGAACATTTCGTCACACTACACAAAGAGACCATCGCAAAGAAGTACCGTGACCGTGGGGTGCACAGGACGGACGCTGAAGTTATTAGAGAGCGAAACTCCACTTTCTTGCGTTGGTTCAAAGAGCGAGTTCTGGCTAATCCCCCGGAAGAGGGTTGTCTGGACGGAACGCTCATATATGCCTTAGCACATGGCCCATCGACCAACCTCGCGACTTATCAATCATACGATATCAACGGATACACGTTCTACACGGAGGACAAAGATATAAACAGTGATAACCAAAACTCAGGGGTGACGATGGAAGCCATGACCGGGAACATAATTGAAAGATATTACGGAAGGGTCGAAGAGATCTGGGATCTTAACTACTCTGGATTGCATAGCGCGACAATGTTCCGTGTCAGATGGGCTAAGAACGTACAAAGAGAAAACCGACATTTCACTACCATGTGTATACCCGACTCCGATAGCGGTACCATCAACGCCACCGCCAAAAATGAGCCATGGGTACATGCTAAACATGTGACACAATGTTTCTTCATAACCGACCCGAGCAATCCCAGCCATGTTGTCGTGAGGAGAGGCAAAAGGAGCATCGTCGGAATGGATGGAGTCACCAACGAGGAAGACTATGACCAGTACGCTGATCCGATGAGGGAAGATGATGCTGATGACGATGAAACATACGTCAAAATAAGAATGAAGATGATACGTCTCCATCGTATCTATAATTTTTGATTGTTTCATGCCAATATTATACAACTTTCACATATTTTTGGCAACTTTTTATATGATTTATTGGACTAACCTATTGATCCAGTGCCCAGTGCCAGTTCCTGTTTTTTGCATGTTTTTTGTATCACAGAAAATCCATATCAAACGAAGTCCAAACACGATAAAAATTTACAGAGAATTATTTTGTAATTTATGTGATTTTTGGGAGGTGGAATCAACGCAAATGGGGGCCCACGGTGCCCATAACCCACCAGGGTGCGCCCCAGGCCCCAGGCAGGCCCTGGTGTCTTGTGCCCTCCTCGAACGTCGGTTGGAGCCCTTCTTCTAGCACAAGAAAGATATTTTATGGAAAAAAATCATGTAAAAATTTCAGCGCAATCGGAGTTACGGATTTCCAGGAATTTAAGAAACCGTGAAGGGCCAGATCTAGGGAACGCGAAACAGAAGAGAACAGAGAGGGAGATCCAATCTCGGAGGGGCTCCCGCCCCTCCGCTGCCATGGAGGCCATGGACCAGAGGGGGAACCCTCCTCCCATCTAGGGGGAGGCCAAGGAAGAAGAAGAAGGAGGGGGGCTCTCTCCCCCTCTCTCCCGGTGGCGCCGGAGTGCCGCCAGGGCAAGGATCATGACGGCGATCTACATCAACAATCTGGCTACCGTCAACACCAACTTTCTCCCCCTCTAAGGCTTTCTACTTGGATCATCTTCTATCCATTTGTGCTCGTGCTGAAAACCCAACTAGCTTATTTGAGGGAAAATCATTAAATGAGCATGCATATTATGTGCGACACCGCTTATCTCAAAAAGGGAAACTTTTATGGCATCATATGAATAGTTTGTATTGCTATGCTCTGAATTTATGTGTAATACATGATTTTACTTGTTGTTCTGAAGACCCTAAAAAACACCTTCCCTTCCAATGTGAGTTTAAGGATAATGGAATCGTATCTTCTTATGCCAAAGGTGTTTATAATTACTATGATGTTGAACAAATTGAAGAATTTGTTGCTTTTAAGGATGCTTATGAAATTGCTTCTTTGATTGAAAAGTATGATGCTACTCTTTACAAATCTAAAAAATTTGCCATACTTAAACATTGCTATGAAAACTATGCTTCCAATGCTTATGTTAAAGAATATATTGAGTACTTCTTCGCTGTCCAAGAAGAGACTAACATTTTGCAGGAATCTATGGAAGAAGAAATTGATGAAACTATGAGCTCATTGGATGAAAAAGATGATGAGGAGAGCAAAGAACAAATGGAGGAAGAGCGGATTAGCTACCCGTGCCCACCTTCTAATGAGAGTAACTCTTCAACTCATACATTTTTTAATTTCCCTTCATGCTTACCGAAGGATGAATGCTATGATAATTGCTATGATCCCATTGATTCTTTTGAAATATCCCTTTTTGATGACGCTTGCTATGCTTGTGGCCAAGATGCCAATATGAATTATGCATATGGAGATGAACTTGCTATAGTTCCTTATGTTAAGAATGAAATTATTTCTATTGCACCCATGCATAATAGTCCTATTATCTTTTTGAATTCTTCAAACTACACTATATCAGAGAAATTTGCTCTTATTAAGGATTACATTGATGGGTTGCCTTTTACCGTTGCACATGATGATTTTGATGATTATAATATGCATGTGCTTGCCGCTCCTACTTGCAATTATTATGAGAGAAGAACGATATCTCCACCTCTCGATGTTTCCAACACGATAAAATTGCAAGAAACTGCTTATGCTATGTATTGGCCTTTACTTGATGTGCATGAATTGTTCTTTTATGACATGCCGATGCATAGGAAGAGAGTTAGACTTTGTCATTGCATGATTTATGTTGCTTTGTGCTCACTACTAAATGCCAAATCATTGTTAATTAAAATTGGCTTTGATATACCTTGGGATCCGGGTGGAATCATTACTTGAGCACTTTATGCCTAGCTTAATGGCTTTAAAGAAAGCGCTGCCAGGGAGACAACCCGAAAGTTTTAGAGAGTCATTTTATTCTGTTGAGTGCTTTTATAAAGTTTAAAAACAAAAAAAATATAGAGGGGGACCTTAAAACTTCACAAAAAGAGAAGCGATTGAAAGGTGATGCATTGGAGAAGTGAGGGTCGACCTTGAACACTTGTGTTCATGCTCATGAAAACAATGTAGAAGTTTTCATGAAGATTCTCATAAAAATAATTATCCCCTTGTACAAATCCATTGTATTATAAAAATAATGTGCCAAGATTTGCCTTTAGGATGATTAGATTGCTTGTTGGTATGTGCGGTGCAAAACATGAAACTTTGGCTGTAGTGCGCGATTTTACATTTTTTATTGGAACGTCAAAATCTTCTGAAATTTTTTGCAAAGTATTGCTATACAAAAATTTTATTTTTTCCTAATTTTTCAGAATTTTTGGAGTAACATAAGTATGGTAGGTGTTCAGATTTCTACAGACTGTCCTGTTTAAGACAGGTTCTGTTTTTGATGCATTGTTTTGCTTGTTTTGATGAAACTATCGATTTTTATCGGTGGTATAAGCCATGGAAAAGTTATATTACAGTAGATACAATGAAAAAACAAAATATTAATTGGTTTGCAACAGTACTTAGAGTAGTGATTTGCTTTATTATACTAATGGATCTTACCGAGCTTTCTGTTGAGTTTTGTGTGGATGAAGTGATCAAAGATCGAGGAGGTCACGATATGAGGAGAAGGAGGGGAGGCAAGAGCTCAATCTTGGGGATTCCCAAGGCACCCCAAGTAAATATTCAAGGAGACTCAAGCGTCTAAGCTTGGGGATGACCCGGAAGGCATCCCATCTTTCTTTAACAAGTATCGGTATGTTTTCATCTTCGTTTCGTTCATGTGATATGTGTGAATCTTGGAGCGTCTTTTGTGTTTAGTTTCATTTTACTTTTATGCACCATGCTGGTATGAGATAGTCCATGGTTGATTTATAGAATGCTCATTGCACTTCACTTATATCTTTTGAGTATGGCTTTATAGAATGATTCATGTGCTTCACTTATATCATTTGAAGTTTGGATTGCCTGTTTCTCTTCATATAGAAAACCGTTATTTGTAGAATGCTATTTTGCTTCACTTATATTTGTTAGAGCATGGTATTTATATAAATAATTAAACTCTCATGCTTCACTTATATCTATTTAGAGAGTCAACAGGAATTGGTCAATTGCATGGTTAGTCATAAAATCCTACATAAAACTTATGGATCACTGAATATGATATGTTTGATTCCTTGCAATAGTTTTGCGATATAGAGATGGAATATGTGGGAGGTACTAGTAAACGGTTATGGTTAGTAACAATATTGGTGTCAAGATTTGTGATTCCCGAAGCATGCACGTATAGTCTCTCGTTATGCTATGAAGTTGGAGCATGATTTATTATTGATTGTCTTCCTTATGAGTGGCGGTCGGGGATGAGCGATGGTCTTTTCCTACCATTCTATCCCCCTAGGGGCATGCGTAGTAGTACTTTGCTTCGAGGGCTAATAAACTTTTGCAATATGTATATGAGTTCTTTATGACTAATGTGAGTCCATGGATTATACGCACTCTTACCTTTCCACAATTTGCTAGCCTCTACGGTACCGTGCATTGCCCTTTCTCACCTCGAAACGTGGTGCAAACTTCACCGGTGCATCCAAACCTCGTGATATGATACGCTCTATCACACATAAGCCTTATTATATCTTCCTCAAAACAGCCACCATACCTACCTATTATGGCCTTTCCATAGCCATTCCGAGATATATTGCCATGCAACTTCCACCGCTTCCGTTTTGATGACTTGAGCATTCATTGTCATATTGCTTTGCATGATCATATAGCTGACATAGTAGTTGTGGCTCAGCCACCGTGCATCATTTTTTATACATGTTACGCTAGATCATTGCACATCTTGGTACACTGCCAGAGGCATTCATATAGAGTCATATTTTGTTATAGGTATCGAGTTGTAATTTTGAGTTATAAGTAAATAGAAGTGTGATGATCATCAATTTTCATTATTAGAGCATTGCCCCAGTGAGAAAGGATGATGGAGACTATGATTCCCCCACAAGTCGGGATGAGACTCCGGACAATGAGAGAGAAAAAAAGAAAAAGAAAAAAAAGAAAAAGAAAAAAAGAAAAAGAAAAAAAAATAAAAATACAAAGAGAGAAGGGGCATGCTAGTTCCACACTTGTGCTTCAAAGTAGCACCATGTTTTTCATATAGAGAGTCTCCTATGTTGTCACTTTCATATACTAGTGGGAATTTTTCATTATAGGATTAGATGCACACCCACTTAATTCTCATATTGAGCTTTCATACACTTATAGCTCTTAGTGCATTCGTTGCATGGCAATCCCTACTCCTCGCATTGATATCGATTGATGGGCATCTCCATAGCCCGTTGGTTAGCCACATCGATGTGAGACTTTTTTACTTTTTTGTCTTCTCTATATTTACCCCTATCATTATACTCTATTCCACCCGTAGTGCTATATCCATGGCTTGCGCTCATGTATTGCGTGAGGGTTGAAAAAGCTGAAGCGCGTTAAAAAGTATGAACCAATTGCTCGGCTTGTCATCAGGGTTGTGCATGATAAATACTTTGTGTTAAGAAGACAGAGCATGACAAGACTATATGATTTTGTAGGGACAGCTTTCTTTAGCGTTGATATTTTGAAAGACATGATTGTTTGTTGGGATGCCTGAGTATTGATGTCTTTATGTCAAATTATAGACTATTTCTTTGAATCACTTATGTCTTAATATTCATGCCATGACTAGACATGTGAACAAGTTTATGCTAGGTAGCATTCCACATCAAAAAATATCTTTTTATCATTTACCTACTCGAGGACAAGCAGGAATTAAGCTTGGGGATGCTGATACGTCTCCGTAGTATCTATAATTTTTGATTGTTTCATGCCAATATTATACAACTTTCGCATATTTTTGGCAACTTTTTATATGATTTATTGGACTAACCTATTGATCCAGTGCCCAGTGCCAGTTCCTGTTTTTTGCATGTTTTTTGTGTCGCAGAAAATCCATATCAAACGAAGTCCAAACATGATAAAAATTTACAGAGAATTATTTTGGAATTTATGTGATTTTTGGGAGGTGGAATCAACGCAAACGGGGGCCCACAGTCCCCATAACCCACCAGGGCGCGCCCTGGTGTCTTGTGCCCTCCTTGAACGTCGGTTGGATCCCTTCTTCTGGCGTAAGAAATATATTTTATGGAAAAAAATCATGTAAAAATTTCAGCGCAATCATAGTTACGGATCTCCGGGAATTTAAGAATTCGTGAAGGGCCAGATCTAGGGAACGTGAAACAGAAGAGAACAGAGAGGGAGATCCAATCTCGGAGGGGCTCCCGCCCCTCCACCGCCATGGAGGCCATGGACCAGAGGGGAACCCTCCTCCCATCTAGGGGGAGGCTAAGGAAGAAGAAGGAGGATGGGGGCTCTCTCCCCCTCTCTCCCGGTGGTGCCAGAGTGCCGCCGGGGCAAGGATCGTGATGGCGATCTACATCAACAATCTGGCTACCGTCAACACCAACTTTCTCCCCCTCTATGCAGCGGTGTAACACCCCTTCTCCCCGCTGTAATCTCTACTTAAAAATGGTGCTCAACTCCATATATTATTTCCCAATGATCTATGGTTATCCTATGATGTTTGAGTAGATCCGTTTTGTCCTATGGGTTAATCGTGATCTTGGTTGGTATGATTGTATATTTTATTTATGGTGCTGTCCTACGGTGCCCTCCGTCTTGCGCAAACGTGAGGGATCCTCACTGTAGGGTGTTGCAATATGTTCATGGTTTGCTTATTGTCGGTGTTGCGGGGGTGACAGCAGCCTAAACACGGATAAGTGGGTTATGGCGTATGGGAGTAAAGAGGACTTGATACTTAATGCTATGGTTGGGTTTCACAACCTTAATGATCTTTAGTAGTTGCGGATGCTTGCTAGAGTTCCAATCATAAGTGCATATGATCCAAGTAGAGAAAGCATGTTAGCTCATGCCTCTCCCTCATATAAAATTGCAAGAATGATTACCGGTACTTGTTATCGATTGCCTAGGGACAAATGACTTTCTTGTTGACAAAAGCTATCCACTTTTATTACCTTGCAATTTATCCGTAGTTTTATTCTCGCAAAGTACTCATAGTTTTATTCTTGCAAAATAGTTTCATACTTGTTCTAGGTAAAGCAAACGTCAAGTGTGCGTAGAGTTGTATCGGTGGTCATTAGAACTTGAGGGAATATTTGTTCTACCTTTAGCTCCTCGTTGGGTTCGACACTCTTATTTATCGAAGAAGGCTACAAACGATCCCCTATACTTGTGGGTTATCAGAAGACTACATTACCTATGAAAGATCGTAATCCCTGGAAAAGGAAAAGTCACGACCATGGGCTCAATTATTCGACGACGAACAAAAGATGGAAGAAGATCAGTCTGAAGCGTCGTCGTCGCCCAAGCTGACAAACTAATCCACATAATTTGTGTGTATCTATTTTGTATACCGCCATTAGCGGTCAAATGATGTAATACATATTATACACTAATTATTATCCGGAGGGTAAACGGTGTTATTGCTCCAACAGACCAAATTAATTAAACCCTAGCTAGCTAGAGCTATATATACCCCTGCTATACAAAAATTGTACAAACACAAATGAAAGATAAGAAAAAGAAAAATGCAAATGAAAGAAAAAGAAAAAGAAAAGAAAGGAAGTTGTGGAAAATGAAATGAGAGAAAAAGAAAAAGAGTTAGCAGTAGCGCTTTTCGGGGGAACAAGCGCTACAGCTAACTGGCCACATACTTTAAAAAAAGTTAGCAGTAGCGCTGTTTGTGCTGGGCAGCGCTATAGCTAACTTAGCTATAGCGCGTTTTGCCACCCCGTGCTATAGCTAAGTTGCCTACACAGCACCGGTCGAGCCACACCTCTATCTCTTTCCTCTCTCTCACTCTCGCTCGATCCCCTCTCTGAGCTCCCACGCCACCGCTACCTCCGCACCCGCCCACACCGCCGTTGACGTGCGCCGCACCCGACCCCGACGCCGGTCACTGGCCGCCCCGACACTCCCTCCCCTCGTGCTGCGCCCTGCCCCTAGGTCCACCCCCCAGCCCGGCCCCTCCCCCCGAGTAGTCCCCTCCACGGGACGGCGCCCCTTCCCCGAGCAGTCCCCTCCACCGGCCGGCGCCCCTCCCCCGAGCAGTCTCTCTCTCTCTCTGACCTAATTTGGTCTCTCTGCAGATCGAAGCTAGGCACAGATCGACGAGGAGGAGAAGGACGCCCTCAACCCCCTCTGCCCCGGCAACCCCGACCCCGATCCCGATCCCAACCCCGAGGTGCGCCACCCCCTCTTCCCTCCCTCTTCATATGTCAGCACAACAAATATTATTAGGCAATGCTTGTTAGAGTGCTTGTTAAAATGCTTGTTAGAGTGCTTGTTAGAGTCATATTTGGTTGCTAGAGTATTTGGAGTTAAAATAAAATGAAATGAAATGCTGTCCATTGGAGTCCATTTGGAGTTGCTGTTAAAATGAAATGCCGGACTTTGGTTGTTACATAGTAGTAGTATAAATTATAAAATTTCGATGATCTTGGTGGCTGCATTGCTTGTGAGATGCTGTGGGGAATATCTCTGTTCTTGCATGCATCACATAGTTATTGCATTCTGCTAGTGTTGGCAGATGGTAGTGAAATGCTACTTCAGCACATAGTGCTTATTGTCATTTGCAAGGAAACCAATTGCGAGTGACCTATGTTTTGCCGGAAATGTTGATTCATTTCCATTCTGGCAAATTTCAGGCGCTCTATATGTGCACTTTCTAGCATAGGTCATGCCGAAATTTTCCGTGAATTTCGGCATGACTTGTGCTAGAAAGTTGGACATACCGAGTGCTCGAGATTTGTCGCGACGGGAATGAAACGACATTCAGGCAAAACAACGGTCACTTTTTTTGTCATTATTCACTTTATTATATAAAGCTGGATAATTAAACGACTACGACATTGAACCCTAGGAAACATGACCGACACTAATGAGGCCGGAGGTTCTCAGTCCCAAGAAGGTCGAGCACACGCCTACCTCGACTTTCTAGTGGATCAGGAGAGACAAGCTGGGTGTCAGGACCCCCTTGTCATGACGGACGACGACGGTGGTGGCGCCGGCGCCGACACTGATGCCACCAACACCGGCACTGAGACGGGCCCTGATGATGTTCCTAATGACAGCACGGAAGGTGGGACCTCCCAAGCCAGTGAAGGAAAGAAGGCAAAGAGGACACGACGCCCAAATGAGCTCGGCACCGGAAGACTGGTGGTCATAGTGGTGCACCCTGGCGAGTTCGAGCCAACAGAGCCGCGGGAAGTGGAAGCGTGTTACGGCAACCAACTAGCATGCATCCTACGGGATACCGCTAACATCAACACCACAAAAATACGGAAGAATGAACATTTGAAGAAGCTGCTCCTAACTAGGTTGCACGTAAGATTCCTGTTCCCCGGTCGGAATGACGATGTCGACCCATGGGAAGATGATGCCATGAAAAAAATCAACAACAAAGCCCTAGGGAAGTTCAGCAACACATTAAGCGCTTGGAAAACTAGGGTGAAAAAGGTGATTCAAGTAGACCATGAAACCTACGCCGAGATTGTTGTAGACAATCCAAAAATTACGATAGAGGACTTTGAAAAGTTCAAGGTAACTTGCAATGAAGAAGCTGCCAAGGCCAGGTCAAAGAGAGGCAAGCAGCTGCAGGCAAAGAACATGGGGAACCACTGCCTTGGAAGTCATGGTTCCATGGGAAAGAGGCCCGTGTGGGCTAAGGAGGACGCAGAACGTGAATGTCAGGGGATCCCAGACCCATTGGCTGAGTTCACCGACCAGCAGGAGCACGACTTCATCAGGGCCCGATTCTCGTGGGACCCCAAAAAAAGATTTTTTTTCACCGACGGGCTGACTAGGCAATTCATGAGATTACTGGTAATTATCCTTTTACCACCTTATATATTAGCTTCTGATCAATGAAGTCTACTACATTCTAGTCACATTCGTAAACGATTCACGCTCCATTTTGCAGAGAGAGCAACACAAGCTTGCGGCCGAAAGTGACTCGTCGACTCAGTCGTCAGCGAAGTACAAGTGGGACACTCCTTTCAACCGGGCCATGAACATAATGATGAGACACTCGCCAGGCCAGCGGCCGCAATATGGACATGTGCACGGCGCCAGGGACGGCGCCACGTGGAAGTAATATTATAACGAGGACCCCGAGGCCAAAAGACAGAGAAAGAAGTTCAGTCAAGTGACTATCGACGAGAAGGTGGCGCAGGCGATCGAGAAAACAAGAGCTGATACCAAAGCTGAGGTAATCCGGGAAGCGGTAGCTGCCTGTAGAAATGATATGGCAGCTGCCTTTACAAGCTTGATTCCAACTGTGGTCAGCTGGGTGCAACAAAATCGAAACGCGGCACCAACTGATTTTCCCATGCCCAGCTTCACCGGGAGCAACTCAATGAACACCGCACCCACACCCGTACCTACTATGGCAACCGCACCCGCACCTACTCCAGCACCTGCTCCCACACCCAGCTATCACAGCAGCCCTAGCTCCGTCTCTGGCTTGAATGTTGGGCCGTCGACATTGGCTGAGCTCGATGCCCTCACGGTAAATACGTGTCGCACCCTCATCAACACAACTAATTAATTAATCTTCAGTTGCCATTCTTTTTGGATCTCTGACGCTGCACGTACATGTCTTCGCATGCCGACTCCACTCCGTGCACCCTCCTTTACCACATGAAGGGCGGGTTGGTGGATGTGGGGAAGGGTACTATAGTGAAGCCCAATGATCGATTGTTTCACCGCCGGCAGATGCCTGATAACGCCTTAAGGGTCTCCGTGGCGAGTGTGAAAGCGAGCTACGAGGGTTTCCCTCGTCCGATACAAACTGATGGAGAGGATGACGAGACCCCCACGCAGCTTGGCCAATGCAAAAATTGGCCGATCCTGTGGCCGAAAAATCTTCTTCGTGTCGACGTGGCCGGGAGCACACCAACGGGACCTCAGGAAGGTATGATCACAACCCCACCTACACAACTACAACCATCGTCTGTGCTGCTTGGTGAGATCGAGAGACACAAGGAAGGAGGGCCAACCGTTCCGGCGAATGATGCCATCTGCCCCATGGAAGAGGATATGGATCATGACATGGAGGAGGATGACCCTCTCCAGTATCTCAATACCACCTTTGACAACAAAGTAACAATGAGTCAACCATATGAATATGAGATGCATGTACCAGAGCCGGAACGTCCTCGGGAGTGCAAGAAGTCTTTGTTCATGCAATCCTCACAGGACACGCCTCCAGATGCCGGTTCCACCCAAGCTCAACTAATTAGCCAGAGTCATCCAATGCTGAGCCCGACAACACTAGGGGTGGTGCTCAGGGAGGGTCTGACAGACAAACCAGCACCTGAGCCCACCAAGAAGAAGCAGAGGAAGAGACCAGCGAGAAAATCCAATAAAGCTGCCAATGTTGGTTCTAGCAGCCAGGCGCCTTCGACCAAGGTTGACAGTGTATCGATGAAACATGCGCCATTAATCCATGTCACGGGAAAGCCAATGGTACCGGCGAATGCGCTAGCTGCCATAACAGGTGATCTCAGGAGACTCCATGACCATGTGCTTTCGACAGAGAGAAGCCTCCTCGCCTCAGATGATCCAGGATACCCACTTTATATGGCTCATGTGCCGAGCAGTTGCAAGATGTACGTCCACACATGCCCCGCGGACCTCTTCTTCCTGCGATTTGATTCCATCTTCCAGATGTTTCAAATGAGGACACTCAATTTTACGTTCGTCCGCCTGTATGCGCTGCACATGAACTACATCGTCAGGAGAGAGCAAGTCACTGCTCTTGCAGTCACGGACCCATACTACATGCATGAGGGCTTCTTGTCAATCAACGAAGCCAACCGTCAATATGCGAGTCAGTACATCGAAGAATTCTTGGTCAGCAATAAGGACAAAGAAACGATTCTCCTACCTTATCATCCCGGGTAAGTCATCCGCGGATAGCCACTATAACACATACATCCTTTCGTGCATTTCAATAATTACTTTGCATGCATGGAGGCTAACTTGATCGTGTATTTTGCGCAGCGGGGGCTGTCGTGCCGTTCTCATCGTTCTTTACCCGCGTTACTCCCGCGCTCTATATTTGGACCCGTCGAAGAACATACAGAAGAAAGATTACACACACATAAAGTATGTTCTGGACAGAGCTCTCCTGGGCTTCAGCATGCGGGGTGGCTACATCCAATGCAAAAACACATATAAGGCCGGGCTGTGTTTCGGCCACAAGACTGACTTCTGTTGCATCTAGCAACCGGCAAGAAGTGAGAATGTTGGATTATATGTCATCCATCTAATGATGGAGTACAGAAGGGATGTGCAATCACTTTGCATGAAATCTTCATCCGATACCCATATACAGAGATGGGCCGAAGCCTTTGGAGCCGTGCCGGATAATCGACTTCGAAATGATTTCTACTGGATCCAGCAGGAAATTGCGTCCATCATCATGAAAGATGTCCTCGAAGAGAATGATATGTTCTACGGCGGTCCAATATCGCGAGCTGGCGTCCGAACCCGCATAGCCCTACAGCGTCAGGACATGACGCCTTTCACTAAGCTTGGGTGCACCCTCCCGGATATGGACAGATGGGAAGAGTGCACTGCTTAAAAACAATGTGTCTGTTTAGTTACTTGTTACTTTCTGTATGATGAAACTTCGAATGTCTAAGTACGACGAAACTATTAGATGTAAATGGTGCCGCGCTCTAGTTAATTAGTTTCGATACGATGAAATTTTTTAACTACGTTTACTATATATGTTGCTTCTATTTCATAACTATTTCTCCCCACAGGCCGACGTATCTTATGCTGCATATTATCGTTGAATTCGCTTCATGATATATATATATATGTGTGTGTGCATCTCTGACAGGTATATAGATCAACGATGGCGAGGAAGTAGTATGCCGTGTATGTAGGGCATGTTCCGGGTGTGTACGATGAGTGGCCAGAGTGTCAGGCCCAAGTGTACCGCTTCCCGGGCGGAAGCCAGAAAGGGCTTGATAGTAGAGTGGAAGCCGAAGCTAGTTACTTGAGATTCATAGCGCAACAGGGGATTCAGAACCAGCGCAGCAAAAACTACTACATAATCCCGCTTTTGCTCATCGTGATCGCTCTTATCTCGTATGTCATAGTTTAGGTAGATGATAAAACATGTGTATGTGGTGACAATGTAAGAGACATGTGATCATTAACTTGTATCACTATTTTGAGATGATGATGAGATCGACATCATTTGTGTTCGATAATGATGATATGATGAGACTATGTTGTACCACTTCGATGATGATGATGAGACATTCCTTTTTCATATAGTTTCAATGTATGTGTATGTTGTAATTGTATAAAACCTGTAAAAATATGAATACAGCAAAAAAATACTAGCAGTAGCGAGGGGTTCTGGAGTAGCAGCAGCGCTGCCTTACCAGTAGCGTTGGACGTAGGGGCGCGCTACTAGTATTAGCAGTAGCGATGGATAGAAGTGCGCTACTCCTAGATATAGGTAGCAGTAGCACTGGGTAAGAACCGTGCTACTGCTAAAGTTTAGCTGTAGCGCCATAGCAGTAGCGCGGGCACCAGCGCTATTGATAGCCAAAAAATCCCACGCTACTAGTAGCCTTTTTCCTAATAGTGACATACCCGAGTAAGTAGGTTGTTGCGCATGGGAGTAAAGAGGACTTGGTACTTAATGATATGGCTTAATGATCTTTGGTAGTTGCGGATGCTTGCTAGAGTTCCAATTATAAGTGCATATGATCCAAGTACGAAAAGTATGTTAGCTCATGCCTATCCCTCATATAAAATTGCAATGATGATTACCGGTCTAGTTATCGATTGCCTAGTGACAAATAACTTTCTTGCGTTACAAAAAGCTCTCTACTAAACAACTAACTTTCATTACATTGCAAAGTACTCGTAGTTTTATTCTCGCTAAGTACATCTAGTTTTATCCTTGCAAACTTATCCTTACACCTACAAAATAGTTTCATACTTGTTCTAGGTAAAGCGAACACTAAGTGTGCGTAGAGTTGTATCGGTGGTCGATAGAACTTGAAGGGAATACAAATCATACATTTAGCTCCTCGTTGGGTTCGACACTCTTATCTATCGAAAAAGCTACAATTGATCCCCTATACTTGTGGGTTATCAGGATATAATGAAAACTTTCATGAAAGATCATTGGATATGATAAGTTTGATTCCTTGCAATAGTTTTGTGATATGGAGATGGTAATATGTGAGTCATGTTAGTGAGTAATTGTGGTTTAGTAAGAATATTGGTGTTAAGGTTTGTGATTCCCTATGCAAGCACGTAAAGTCAATAGTTATGCAACGAAGTTACATCCTACTTATGGTGCATTATTCAGTGTTAGTTATGTTCAACACATGTTTATGACCGTTTTCGTTTTTTGGTTGGTCGCTTCTCAATCTATTTGCTAGCCTTCATTTGTACTAAGCGGGAATGCTGCTTGTGCATCCAACTCCTTAAACCCAAAGTTCTACCAAATGAGTCCACCATACCAACCTATATGCGGTATTTCCATGCCGTTCCAAATAAATTTGCATGTGCCAACTCTAATTTTTCAAAATAATTTTCCGTTTTGTGTGCCCGTACCGCTCATGAAGCGGCAGGGGGTGGCCAATATTTTCCATGCTAGGTGTGTTATTCTTATGATGAGTGTTTATTCACTTGTCACTGCACGAGAGAGTGGTAGGTAATAGGTATGCCCAGTCCCGAAATGAAAAAAATATAATATGATGATAATAATAAATTCCTTGAAAAGTGTTGGTGTGGAAGGCACCCGTGGATACGGCTAGCTGATGTCGCTTGAACTATGTCGGTATTTCCCCAAAGAGGAAGGGATGATGCAGTACAACTACGGTAGGTATTTCCCTCAGTTATGAAACCAAGGTATCAATCCAGTAGGAGAACCAAACAACACTATGTAAACGGTACCTGCACACAAAGAACAAATACTTGCAACCCGACGTTTATGAGGGGTTGTCAATCCCTCTACACGTAACGGCGCCAGAAATTGTCAAGTTGACGAGATAAAAATTGTGTAGATTGGATAAATAGATCTCGATAAAACACAAAATAAAATAAGTAATAAAAAAGTGCAGCAAGGTATTTTTGGGTTTTTGGAATAATAGATCTGAAAATAAAAGAGAATAAAAATAGATCTCAAAGCAAATATGATAAAGAATAGACCCGGGGGCCGTAGATTTCACTAGTGGCTTCTCTCAAGAAAATAGCACATGGTGGGTAAACAAATTACTGTTGGGCAATTGATAGAAGATCGAATAATTATAACGATACCCAAGGCAATGATCAATATATAGGCATCACGTCCAAGATTAGTAGACTGACTCCTGCCTGCATCTACTACTATTACTCCACACATCGACCGCTATCCACCATGCATCTAGTGTATTAAGTTCATGGAGAAACAGAGTAATGCAATAAGAACGATGACATGATATAGATGAGATCTATTCATGTAGGAATAGCCCCCATCTTGTTATCCTTAATAGCAACGATACATGCGTGTCTTGCTGCCCCTTTTGTCACTGGGAAAGAACACCGCAATATCGAACCCATCACAAAGCACCTCTTCCCATGGCAAGAAAAATCGATCTAGTTGGCCTAACTAAACAAAAGATTCGAAGAAGAAATACGAGGCTATAAATAATCATGCATATAAGAGATCAAAAGAAGACTCAAATAATATTCATGGATATAGATCTGATCATAAACTCAAAGTTCATCGGATCCCAACAAATACACCGCAAAAAAGAGTTACATCAAATAGATCTCCAAGAGACCATTGTATTGAGAATCAAAAGAGAGAGAGGAAGCCATCTAGCTACTGCCTACGGACCCATAGGTCTATGGTGAACTACTCACGCATCATCGGAGAGGCACCAATGAGGATGATGAACCCCTCCGTGATGGCGTCTAGATTGGATCTCGTGGTTCTGGAACTTGCGGCGGCTGGAATTGTGTTTCGTCAACTCCCCTAGGGTTTCTGGAATATTTGGGTATTTATAGGGCGAAGAGGCGGTGCGGGAGGTCACCGAGGGGGGCACAACCCCCTTGGGCGCGCTTTGGGCTCCTAGGCCCTGGTGGGTTGTGCCCACCTCGGGCCTCCCCTCTGGTACTTCTTTGGCCCATGTGGTGTCTTCTAGTCCAAAAAAAATCTCCAAAATTTTTTGCTGCGTTTGGACTTCGTTTGGTACTGATATTCTGCGAAGTAAAAAACAGCGACTGGCACTGGGCACTATGTCAATAGGTTAGTCCCAAAAAAATGATATAAAGTTGCTATAAAATGATTGTAAAACATCCAAGAATGATAATATAACAGCATGGAACAAGCAAAAATTATAGATACGTTGGAGACGTATCACTAGCCATGAATTGTGAAAGAATGGTGGAAAGGAAATAAACTTTATTTTCTGTTTGGGAACCGCCTATAATGTGTCTAGTATGGAAGATATTGGGAATTCTCGGTCGTTTTCGCTGACAGGAAAAGCATGCCTCTCAAAATAATTTTATCTCTCAATTTAAGCCTTGAGATCTGGCACCTCTGCAAATCTCTGCCTCCCACTGTGAAGGCCTATCTATTTACTTTTATGCAAAAAAAATTTATTTTGAGTCTCCATCTTCTCTTACAAAGCACCAACAAGAGAACACTATTGTCATACTTGTGCATTGGATGTAGCTAATATTGAGTGTGTTTCATGAATGGATCAATGATTCAGCATAATGGGCTAGGGATAACTTTCTTTAGCGCTGATATTTTGAAAGACATGATTGCTTGTCAGTATGCTTGAGTATTGATGTCTTAATGTCAACCTATAGACTATTGTTTTGAATCATTCAAGTTCAAATGTCCATGCCACAAAAGAAAATATTATATGATGAATATGATAGGTAGCATTCCACATCAAAAATTCTATTTTTATCATTTACCTACTCAAGGACGAGTAGGAATTAAGCTCGGGGATGCTTGATACGTCTCCAACGTATCCATAATTTTTTATTGTTCCATGCTATTATAGTATCAATCTTGGATGTTTTATATAACCTTACAAGCAATCATATATCATTTTTTGGGACTAACCTATTAACTTAGTGCTCACTGTCAGTTTTTTTTGTGCTTGTTTTTAGTTTTCAGAATATCAGTACCAAATGAAGTCCAGATGCCACGAAACTTTTTGGAGATTTTTTCTGGCAATAAGAGACCTTGGAAGCTTCGGGAGGGGATGAGAAGATGGGGAAGTGGCCCACGAGGCACCAGGGCACGCACAGGGGGGTAGGGCGCGCCCTAGTGGCTCATGGGGCCCACGTGGCTCCGTTTGACCTAAATCCGCCTCTATAAATTCTTTAAAATCGGGAAACCAATAGAGGAGTCCTCGAAATACTTTTTCCGCCGCCGCAAGTTCCTGTTCTCGAGAGATCCCATCTGAAGGCCTTTACTGGCACTCTGTCGGTGGGGGATTCGATCACGGAGGGGCTCTACATCAACTTTGCTGCCCTTCCGATGATGTGTGAGTAGTTTACCACCGACCTACGTGTCCATAGTTAGTAGCTAGATGGCTTCTTCTCCCTATTTGATCTTCAATACAATGTTCTCCTCGACGTTCTTGGAGTTCTATCCGATGTAATCACTTTTTGCGGTGTGTTTGTTGGGACCCGATGAATTGTGAGTTCATGATCAGATTATCCATGAATATTATTTGAGTTTTCTCTGAACTCTTTTATGCATGATTGTTATAGCTTCGTATTTCTCTCCGGTCTATTGATTTGGTTTGGCCAACTAGATTGATATTTCTTGCAATGGGAGAGGTGCTTTGTAATGGGTTCGATCTTGCGGTGCTCAATCCCGGTGACAGAAGGGGACATGACACGTATGTATCGTTGCTATTAAGGATAAAAAGATGGAGTGTATTTATGTGTGAGTTTACTTTGTCGACATCATGTCATCTTGCTTAAGGCGTTACTCCGTTCTTTATGAATTTAATACCCTAGATGCATGCTGGATAGCGGTCTATGTGTGGAGTAATAGTAGTAGATGCAGAATTGTTTCGGCCTACTTGTCTCGGACGTGATGCCTATATACATGATCATTGCCTTGGATATCATCATGATTATTTGCTTTTCTGTCAATTGCCCAACAGTAATTTGTTTACCCACCGTATGCTATTTTCAAGAGAGAAGCCTCTAGTGAAAACTATGCCCCCCGGGTCTACCTTTATCATATATTAAAAATCCTAAAAATACCTTGCTGCAATTTTACTTTATTTATTTTATTTTGTATTTTTGTTTGATCTATCTATCTATCACCATACAATTTAATCTTGCAATTGACCGTCAAGGGATTGACAACCCCTTGTTCGCGTTGGGTGCGAGGATTTGTTATTTTGTGTGCAGGTGATGTTAACGAGTTGTTGCATGATTCTCCTACTGGATTGATAACCTTGGTTTCATAACTGAGGGAAATACATATCTCTACTGTACTGCATCATCCCCTCCTCTTCGAGGAAATCCCAACGCAGCTCACAAGTAGCAAACACATCGATCAAGAGGATGTCCCGCCTCCTGAAAGGAAAACATAAAATAGGTTAAAGATGTTATAAGCTCGAAAACCAAAAAACTTATGTGAAAACTTTACGCTCGAAGTAAATCAAGTTTTTTGGTGCCAATCCAAAAATTGGTCTTAAAATTAGTTTATGCCTCCGTCATGCTTTAACATGACACATCCAATCTCAAGACTTCAAGCGGGTCAGCCTTCGGCTTCAACCTCCTATCTTGAAGGCGGAGTGCTTCTCAGGCCAGTTTAGCGAACTAAACTCGAGCGGCTTTAGAGAGAAACCAGGCTATCCGGCTATTGACCACACACTCGAGTCGAGAAAGAAGTGGTAGAAAAAGACTTTGCAACGACTTAGAAGAAAACACATATTATAAAATGACTCATACAAATTTAGGAGCCCCCAGTTAACTAGGGTAAAAGAAGTGTTTTTAACAAATAACGTTTTTAACAAACTAAGTTTTTAACAACCAGCTTTTTGTTTAACACAAATATAATGCTTGGTTGAACGGAACAAAAATTTAACATTTAAAAAATTTGAGCATGAAAGCGACTTAGCCAGCTAATGCGCTCGGTGTTGATGACGAGGTCTGGGCTTGTGGCGGGACGAAGACGTAGTCCTCGAACTGGCCGAGGTCCCAGCCCCCAAGCTCGAGGTGACCGAGTGAGGAGCTCGGCTTGACGCCGCGGCACGGTCGACGCGGCGTGGTGAATCCCCCGGTTCAGCTAACGTGACGAAGCTGGTCGGCAGGTGACGCCGAAGTCCCCGGAGTAGGTTGATGAAGAGATAGCAAGCCCCCGGTCCAGCCGAGGCGACGAAGCAGATCGGTGAGGTGACGTTGCAGCTCCCATGCCAGTTGAGGTGTTGGAGCAGGTCGGCGTGGTGGACATCGGCTTGGAGAAGCAACGGCGCGGCCATGCCGACGCAGGTCGTAACTTGTGACGCGGTCAATGCCGGCTTGATGAAGTGACCGCGCGGTGATGCCTGCGCGCCCGACCCATGCAATCCGTGGGGTGATGATTTAGCCTTCGCAATGCCGAATTCTTGGTCGGCTAGCCGAGATGATGATCCGATGAGGTTGACCTCGGCTCAACGAAGCGACGACCTGTCTAGCGCAGGTCAGCAGCCGTGGAGCAACGTTATCGGGCCGGTTTGACACTGGCGTCATGGTGAAGACTGTCTCGATAAAGACTCAAATTTGTAGGCACGTGTTTGAGAACAACACACAATACCCTAGAAAGAAATTCCTCCAAAAAGGATGCCCAATATCCCGTTCATGAAAAAAGATGAACTCAGGTCGGATTCGTATTCGCGCAGAGAACATATCCGAAATCAATGCAATATTCGGACGTTTCCCAGAGTTTGAACGGTCAGATCGAGCTGAAATTTTGACGGGTGGTCGACCTAAGAATTCCGCAGCAGATGAACGGTTCGATCTTCCAAATGATATCCGAGCTGGACGCTGGACTCCTCGTCCTAAACTCGTCCAGATTCCCCTCCAGATTCGACAGGGCTCCGGTAGATCGAAGTTTGCCGAAGATTCCTCCATCAGAACGTGATGAATTTTTTCCGGGTTGTTCTAGAGTCAATTTCGCACAATTCCGTTGAAGCAATCATCAAAGTGACGCTCGAGGAGGTGGACACGGTGAACACAACTCCGATGTCCAGAAAAAATTGTTGTCAATCTGCAGACGAGCCATCGATCCTTCTGTTGATCTCACAGCAGAACTCTCAAGGAAAGCACCAGTGTCGGTGTGAAATCCGGCAGACCTCAAGGTAGGGGGTCCCGAGTTGTGGATCTCGGATCGATGGTAACAGGAACAGGGAATACGATGTTTACCCAGGTTTGGACCCACTTGATGGAGGTAAAACTCTACGTCCTGCTCTTGTTTATATTGATGGAGATGTATCAAGTACAGAGTAGATCTACCTCGAGATCGTAAGTTGTGTTCTACCTCTAGGGTTAGGTGAATAATTGTGATTCGGTCTATGATCTAGAATATGATCTATCGACTAGCCTGGCCTTGGCTTATATAATGTACCGAAGGCCTAGGATAACAAGAGTCCTAGTCGGATACGCCGGTGGGAGGAGTCCTTGTCTTGATCACCAAGTCTTGTGGAATCTTCCTCGTATATGTCATTGGCTGCCCGAAGTGGCCCAATAGTGAACCGCCATGGGGGTCCTCGGCCCGATCCAGCTGGTCGGGAGACGGCATGGTGAGTACCCCCTAGTCTAGGACACCGTCACTATGCCACATATGTTCTACCAAATAATCTTGAAGTTAAATGTGAGTTGTCCAATTACGCATTTGTTGATGAAATTGGGTGAACTATGCAAATGTTGTTGCTCCATACCCGGGCTCAATGTTTTCACCCTCGTAATCACGCCCTTGGTCAAAGACATTGTCATCACGCTCATCCTCTACGATCATGTTGTGCATGATCACACAAGCAATCATCACCTTTCGCATCCTCTGAGTGATCCATGAACAGGGTGACGAACAATAGCCCATCAAGATTGGAGCACACCAAAAGTATGCTCCACATCCTTCCTAGCACACTTTCGTTCTTGGGCAAACCTAGCCCTCCTCTCTCCTACGGGATCAAAGATTGTTTTTATAATCGTAGACCATTGAGGATAGATACCATCAGCTAGGTAGTATTCCTTGTTGTATTGGTGGCCATTAATCTCAAAATTTACCTCTGGGGACTTGCCTTCCGATAGCCTCGTGAACACTGGTGAGTGCTAAAGCACGTTGATGTCATTGTGAGAACCTGCCATGCCGAAAAATGAGTGCTAAATTCAGATATCTTGTGATGCCAAAGCTTTAAGTATGACCATGCAAGCTTTAACATGTCCCTTATATTGCCCCTACCAAGAAAACGAACATCTCTTTCACTTCCAGTGCATACAATCTATGCTTCCAAGCATTCCAAGAAAGCCTCTCGATTCATTGATAGCTAACAATTGGGTTGTATCGACAACATTTGGTTCTCACAAGTACTCCGGCCAAACACTGCAACCACAGCTTTGCAGAACCTGCACAATGCCTCAAGGCATGTGGATTCTCTCGTGCGGACATACTCATCCACAAGGTCACTGGGAATTCCGTATGCAAGCATCCGAGCAGCTGTAATACATTTCTGATAAGAGGAGAAGACAAGTTTTCCTAGGGTATCAGGCTTGCATTTGAAGTAATCATCATACCCCATCACTCCCTCCCCAATACGGTCAACCACATGTCTTGCCATCCGGAAGCATCGTCGGAAGAGCTTGGCAGAGAATAGTGGGCCATTGAGCTCGAAATATTTGTCGTTGAGTAGCCAATGGCCGCTTTTCTCTGTTATGATTAAACCCCTGAGCATGGACCGAGATTGATCCCTAAACAATGCCTGCTGCCTAGAAATGTGCTCATTGACGACCAAAGTAGCAACCTCAACATCCTCATCATCGGTCGATTCTTCGGACGATGATGAACATATGAAGTTATTGTAAAAACTTCATCCGAGCTATCCACCATGATCCTTCGGAGTGATGAATCCATACCTCACTCGATGGATGTGGGCGTGGGTGGCGACGTAGGCAGGCATGGACAAGTCGCCCCGTCCTTGACCTGACACGGAGATGGAGGTATCAGGGCGGTCGAACCACGCCTCCTCCGGCGGTGCCCATGAGGTATCGGTGGTATGCCGAGGGCTTTCAGCACCCTTGGGTACGCTGACCTTGTACTACTCTGTCGACAGCAAGAAGCGGCCACAACGACAACAGAGTGAGTGGCGGTGGATGCGGTGACGTGGGCTGGGCGCTCGCAAAGAGGCCAACAACCGGGTGGCGATGGTGATGATAAAGAAGCCAGTGTGTATTGGTGGGGGGAGAATAGCCTGCGTGCCACGGGTGGGCTAGGGGAGGACACCTTGGGCGTCAGCTGTTTATCCACAAGGACACAAATCCAACCCAAATTTGAACCGGAAATGGGTCCAAGCTAACAGAAAAACACATTGGACTGTGTGTTTTGATCGCACGGACCCAAATGAACACGGGCAGACGACATGGGTCGACGCGTTGGAGTTGGCCTTACCCAAGCTTCTTTACATAACATTGTGAGATTCGAGACTCGAGAGGTAGACCACGAATTGAGTAGCATAGCCCTTTGCTACTGCATCCTATGAACAATATCTAGGGTTTCCCCGCCTCTCGCCGGTGTCGCGCCGGTCCGCCTCGTCTCCTATGGTCCTTGGACCTTGGAGGCGTGGTGGATCCCGGCCCTTGCCGGCGGGAGGGCTCCGTTTTTAGGTGCTTTTCTAAATTTTGTTAGGGTTTGTGCCATGCTCATGAAGACGAGGCGGCGGCGACTTCTTGAAGATGGAATAAAGTTCTCCCCGCCTAGCCCCCATCCCGGTGATGCTTCAAGCGTCGTCGGAGGGCGTGTGGAGGTGTGTCTCTGGCGGATCTCGTGGGATCCGGTCGGCGTTTGTCTTCGGTGGATCCGCCTGGATCCGGTCTTCGTATGTCTAAGTTTGTGTGTCTGCGGGTTGGATCCTTCCGATCGACGCTTCTTTTCATCGACGATGATTGTTGTTCTGGTGTGCTGGTCCTATAGGGGCTTAGCATGATGACTTTCCGAATGTTTACTACAACAATATTTGCCCGGCTCCAAGGATGATGACGACGGCGCACCTTCGGCTCGCTCCAGTGCTTATAGTCACCGCTAGGTGGTCTACGGACCTAGATATGAATTTTACTTCTAGCGTTCTTTCTACTACCTTGACAGTTGATGATTAGATTTGAAATTTTCTTTTAAAAAAGGCAGGCTACGGCCCGATCCTTCCTCGCGCAGAAAAGAAAAGAAGGCGCAGAAACACGGTACACTGACCAAGTGACTGACCATGAAAGTAAAAACAAAAAGGCGCCGTTTGTGCGTGTGTGCGTCGCGAGAGTCCAAAGGCGCAAGCACACGAATAACACGCACGTAGCTACTCTACCCCAAAGGCAGGGGACGACCCGCTCTAGTACGTAGCTAGCTAGACCCTGCAATAACCCGGCACCGGCACACATGCATGCGTGCACACTCACGCAACGCGCGGCTTTTTGTCGCGCAAATGTGCCATGCGTGCATGCCAAAAACGACGGCCCGACGGCGACGGGACCCCGCCCCCACCCGCCACCGCGCGCGGTCACGTCCACCCGATCGATCGAGACTCTTCTTCTCCTGGGTCGAGCTGCATGCATGTGCGCCCGCCCGATCCCCGCCGCGCGCATGCATTCTTCCACGGACGTACGCAGCACACTTCGTTCCGTTGCAGATCGGCAAAGCTACGTACTACCGCATCACGATCGATCAGAAAAGGCGCCCTTTTGACTAACCCGCCACACACCGTATCTCTTTCCCGATTACGTCGATCGTCCAGCTGCACCAAAGGGTCCAGCCAACAAGAGCAGTGAGTGATGATCTCCGTCTTCTTCTGCCACTGGTACGTGCTTTTTCTGGGCTATATCCCCGGCTTAGAAGCCACAACTAGCGAGCACTAGAGGCGACTAGCTTATAGGAGTTTTGTCCTGCACGGGCATGATTATATATAATAGAAAAGATAAGGCGATCGATCGTGGACGTACGACAATTAGTTGCCAGCAAAGCTGGACCGATGCTCGTATCGGCGTCAGCCGGCACTGAGTAAAGACACGAATTATTCCTGCCCGAAAGAGGCGCCAAAGGCTGCCTGCACAAGGGAATGAAAAAGCAGACGGCGACGTGTGTAGATTCAAAGGACGCCACCTCTGGGATAGTGTTGGATTCCATAGCAGAAAACAGGGCGCACGAATCAAGTAGGATCAAGTTAGTAGTGTTAAGCTAGTTGCTAGTACAACAAGAGTAGCCGTATTATTGATTATTGCACACACAGGACACAGCCCTTTGCTTTTCTGAACTGGAGTTAGTGTTAGGAGTAGTGGACTAGAACGAGTGATCGGTGCTCAGACGCACGCCCAGTTGAATCAAAAGTAGTTAAATATTGATTGATTTTTCCATCTCTACGATAGCAGAGCGAGGCAGCAGCACTACACATGCATGCGCGTCATAAGCAGGTCCAATGATCAAAGTTACATACGGTAGCTAATGAAGGAGCTCATAAATTTATATATGTGGTCGCTCAAAGTCAAAATGCGAAATTAAAAAGGAACTAGACCGTCGATCGACACATGCAACTTCCTTTCTGCATCACACGTAGAGCAGATGTTGATTCACAATACACGTACGAGACCGGAGAAACGCACGACGGATGCCTGGACCTCGCTAGCTAGTAGCAGACCGCGCCCTTCACCGACGGCGTCTCGACGTCGTGGGCGACCTGGCCGCCGTTCACGTGCCTGCCGCCGTTAGCGCCGTTAGTGCCGCTAGCGCCGTTAGTGCCGTTGCCGTTGACGGAAGTGAGCGGCAGGGCCAGCTTCTCGGCGACGGAGTGGACGGGCTTGTCGATGATGTCGTTGCTCTTGCCCCAGATGAGCGAGTAGAGGCCCAGCACTATGATCGCCGCGCCAATCACACTGAGATGAGAACCACAAGATTAGTTAACTGATTACTGCAGTGATTGTGACGGGTCTTAATAATTAATGGGTGTGGCTAGGTCTCAGTCGACTGAGACTTCACGAAGTCTCCGTCAAGTGACACATAGTGTATAAAAGGAAAAGAAAAAACAAAATAAAAAATTTACACGAATCTCCATGCAAGATCAAAGAAATATATCATCGACTGAGACCTCAGACGACTGAGATTTAGCAGCACCGATAATTAATATCAAGAGAGTTCACTGATCAAACGTAATCACCTTCCGAGAGTGGTCTCTTCCTTGAGGATGACGGAGCCCAGGACGGCGGTGATGATCATGCAGAGCGGCTGGAAGGCCGTCACGAACACCGGCCCGCGCGTCTCCGTCACGATGCCCTGCACGAAGAAGGCCACGCCGGAGCACACCACGCCCTGCATGCACATGCGCATAATTCATCCATTAGCTCGTCAATAACTAATGGGGTCGACTGGCCGGCTGCATGCATGCATGCAGCTTGACAGTGGGGCGCTGCTTACCGAGTAGACGACGGTGA
The DNA here is from genome assembly GCA_011799875.1 of Thinopyrum elongatum. Lineage (NCBI taxonomy): Eukaryota > Viridiplantae > Streptophyta > Magnoliopsida > Poales > Poaceae > Thinopyrum > Thinopyrum elongatum. The sequence goes on along the minus strand of CM022303.1, from coordinate 175,975,423 downwards.
AGAGGCGGGTGTCCAAGCCGATGACCCACGCGCCCATGTCGTGCCGCTCCGCCACCAGCGCCATCGAGCCGTTGATCCCGGTGCCCATCGCGCAGATCAGCGTCGTCAGCGTCAGCGCCGCCGGGTAGCTGTTGAGCGTGTTCGACTGCGTGCATTTGCGAGCGGCGCAATTAAGGTACGTATGCTACTACAAGGGAGCAAAGCTAGCTGCTGCTGCCATTAATGGCGCCCGGCGTGGCCGGTGTGTACGTACCTGGAGGACGAAGAAGCCGGCCCAGGCGACGCAGCTGGTGATGATGGCGATGGTGCCCTTGAGCCAGGTGGCGCTGCTCTGGGCGGCGGCGGCGGAGGCGGCCTGGTCGACGTGGTGGGCGCCCCTAGCCCACGGGAACTGCACCACGGGGCCGTGGTACATGATCATCAGCACCGCGCCGATGACGGTGCAGATGGTGCCGGCGACCTTGGCCTGGCTGTGGGAGCTGCGGAGCCGGAGCTTCTCCATCCGCAGGACGATGGCCATGATGAAGGTGACGGCCGGCAGGATGTTGACCAGCGCCGACGAGAAGCTGGCCGAGGTCAGCTTGTTGCCCACGTAGTACAGGTTCTGGTCAAGCACAGGCCTGCAGGTTGGGAACCCACGAGTGTTATTAGCTACACAGTAATGACTGACAGCTGGTAGTAGTAGTTGCACCACCACAACAGTACAGTAAGCAGTAAAAGCATAAAGCATGGCACGTACTCGAGCAGCGCCAGCCCCAAGATCTTGATGAAGATGCGGAGTGTCATCTTGGGCCGTACCCCCCTGCAATTTGGCAAGCATAACAAACAATCAGTCGCTGTCAGTACTACTCCATACAACACGCCAAAGACAAGTTAGCAACGGCAAGTTTATCATGCATGAAACGAAAGCACAGCTCAGAGCTGGGCATTAGCAATTGGCATGAAGCTAATTAAAGCTTTGCTTGCTAAAAAGGAAGTATACTCTAGTGCGGTTACACGCACATCACAGGAAGCAAAGGTTGTCGGGGTGCATGTGTCGGTTGGGTATAGATTAATCCAGAGGCGTCCTGACTGACCGATGTCACGGAAAGGGGTCGAGAGGGAGAAAAGCTGAAGTGAATATACCTGTGGCTGGCTGTGGTTCAAAAAGAAAGACCTGGGCATGCATAGGTAGGATGCGATAGGTTTGCGCTCCTGGTGTCTCGCACCAGTGTGCAACTGTGCATCTAGTGCTTGATTACGTACGTGGTGATTGATTGAAACTAAGTAGAACGAACAGATAATATTGATGACCATTTAACTTTGGCTGATGATAATAATAACTACACTTGGAACTGATGAAACAAAAACGAGATGGGCTTCTGAAACACTCGGTGGAAGCTACCCTGCCCCTTGTCCTTGTGCATGCATGCATGTAAAACTCTCTTCTCCGACAGAGTGCATGCAGGCATGTCAATTAAAACAGTTTGGCATGCATGCACACGCAGGAAGATTAGATGGGGGTGGACGGAGAAGCAAGGTAGAGGTCGAGAGATTGGTGCTGGCCAGTACGTACTTCTCGAAGATGAGGGCGAAGGGCAGCATGACGAGCGTGGCGACGAGGTTGCGGTAGGTGACGAGCACGTAGTGGCTCATGCCGCGCTTGAGCGAGGCGACGGAGACGATGTACATCCCGGCGTACCCGATCTGCAGCAGGATCATCATCATGTACGGCTTCACGTCGTTCAGCACCTTCTTCCCCACGCCCATGGCTGCTCTCGCTGCCTTACAAACACACACGGAGGGTTGAGGGATGGATCGAGGCACGAGCGCACAGCTCTCACGACGTACTTGCACCGTGCGTGTGAGGCTGCGGCTCGGCGCTCGGGCTGGTGGGTGGCTGCTGAACTCAGGCGATCGACTGCGGTACGCGGCGATGGAAGATGAGCTCGCGAGCGGGGGCTATTTATAACGGGGTACAGGTCTGTGGGGGGTGAGGTCAGCCGGTCAGCTCGGCATGCATTGGCCCGCGCCGCGCACCACCCGTGCACAGTGCTCCTAGAGTGTATGTGCGTGCTAGTAGCCTCGTAGTAGGAGTTGGTGTGTGCGGTGTGGTGTGGTGTCGACGGAGACGGATGGATGGATCCCGAGTCACCCGTGCACCCAATTTTCTCTCTCTTCAATTTGATTAGGGCGCCACGAGCTCTAGCGCTCGATGGATCGGCTCGGGGAACGTGGCCGGCCGGGCCGGGACGTGCGCGTCCACGTTGCCGATCCACTTCCGGCCCTCGCCTGCTCTGCTTCCTGTGCCGGCAACAGGCCAGCAACGGAGGAGACGCCCGGCGGTACGAAATGCTGCCTCCATGTCGTCTCCAACGGTAACGGGGCGCCGACGCGACGCGGTCCGACGACGGTGGCAAGCATTTTCTTTTTTCGGGGCCGTGAACAGAGCATTTTCCCGAAACTGCACTGGCCAGTCATCAATCAATGGGTTGAAGAGGCGAAATTTTTGTTACTGCATCGGGGCAGCTATGAGCAGGAAAACCACGTTCTGGTGGGGGTCTGGGAGTCATGGCAGCAGTAACTTCGCCCGCCAGGGCCAGCTGGGTTCGAATTCTGATGATCACGTAACGACGCAGAAATGTGTGTTTTCAGAGAGGGGCTTCACTCTGGTAGCCGTATCAAGAAGATAGCATACTATCCGAAAGTCCTCTTTTGATCCCGAGCTCATATGCTCCTGTATGAACAGTAAAATCGAAAAAAATAGTAAAAAAATTCAAAAAAATCTGAATTTTTTTTATGACGAACATTGATGAATGTTCTAAGTGCGTGCAAATTTTCAGATTGAAATGACATTCGTGGAGGTCTGGGCAAAAATAACAAAATCGATGCTCCAAAATGCTTCCAACAATAGTCTTTTTGGACCATCGATTTTATTTTTTTCGCCCAGACCTCCACGAATGTCATTTCGACCTGAAATTTTGCACGCAGTTAGAAAATTTATCAATGTTCATCACAAAAAAAATTCAGATTTTTTTGAATTTTTTTACTATTTTTTTCGATTTTACTGTTCATGCAGGAGCATATGAGCTCGGGATCAAATACTCCATATCCGCATACTATCGTCTAAGTCATACATCCGTTTGAGCTTCAATTAATATTGGACGGAGGAAGTAGGTACAAGAGGAAAATATTAAATATCCACCCTGTGTAATACTACTAGACGATCCACGCAACCAACAAATCCAAAGAACGAGAAGTTCAGATAAGTACAACAGAAGTTCGGACACGGCCTAGACGAGCTCTTAACAGTGGTGTCGTAACAGCAAATCACCAAGTAAAAAGGGCATCGTTTCAGCCATCGTCGGTAGGTCAGGCCTCAAACTGCAACATGTACCACACCAAGATGAGCTTGTCGAATGAGTGATATCCTGGGAATCCCAAGATCTCATATTTTTTACCTGTAAGAATAGTAATTTAGAAAGATAGGAAACACGTTCTTTTTCTGTTAGAAGAAGTAATGTCATCTCAACATAGCCAGCTGAATCAAACACCCCTTGTGGCAAGGTACGTATTTGTTGTTTACTTTCCCCACCCCTGTCGTTACCAAATTGCAACGGCAAATATAGGTCTCACATGCTAAACAACACGATCAATACTTAGTCTTATCACAACACAACGATTGATGCATATATGGAGGGAAGACAAGTAGTGGCAAAGGAGATGTGGAGCCGGAGAGGGCTAGAGCGGCGTGTGTCGACACTGTCTGTGTGTGTGTGGCTGTTTGCAATGTGTGCATGTGCACACAAAGGGAGTGGGTCAGCGAGGTCGAGCACGAGGGCTAGGTCGGGGAGAGGGTTGTGGTTGTTGGTTAAGTAACTTAGGTAAGTCCATGGACAAGGGTTGGTTCTTTAGGCTTTGTTTGGGACTGATCACATGGTTTGGGTCATTGTCATGTGGGGTCCACCTATCAGATGGGTATCCATCGAGTATCCATAGGGCAAATTCTAAATCTATGTCAGACCCGTAAGTTCAGGAGTATCCACGGGCCTTAAAAATTCATAAGTAGAAAATGCTCACCAAGCCCATGTCCAGCATACCGGATATCCACAAGTACCCGCATCCATGGATAATATTTTCATCTTTAACCATGTGGTCTACTTATACTCGGAGACCATCCCCTCGGTGAGAATTTGGCCATACACTGCATCCATCATTGATCTCCGTTAGTTCTAGCGTCTGACTGATATGAGTATCGGTGTGTACTGTGTGCCACACACAGTTCGTCTTTCACAAAAAAAAAAGAAACTCTCTAGCAATGGGCTACTACTCGAGTAAATAGCATAAAACTACTACTTTACAGGTTAGGGTTCCAAAAAACTACCAAATTTATTTTTTTCGCTGATAACTACCAAGTCAGGGGTCGGCTGTTTCAAAAAACACAAAACGCTCGTTGTTAGCGATTTAAGTCGTTTTCTGACAGGTCGGACCCACTCCTAAACATTCTGTTTGTTTGACCGTTAACTTACATGTGGGTCCCACATGTAAGTTCTCTCTTCTTCCTCTTATTTTTTCTTCTCTCCCTTCTCCACCACCTCCACCACCGCACCTCCACCACCTGCCGCACGCCAAGCCAGGTCCGACCGCGGGACGGGCCGCCGCACGAACTGCCGCGCCGCCACTGGAACTCCCGTCTCCTCCGCACCATCGCACGTCGCCGGCAACCGCTTCGCATCGCCGCATTGACCCCTGCCCCGCATCGACATCGAGCCGCCTGCTGCCGGCGCCCTCGTCCACGCACCCGGGAGAGCACGCCGGAGCTTGGGGCACCAGGAGGTGGAGGCTGAGCTCCCTCGCCAGCCCCTCCTACGGCTCACAAGGAGGGCTCCGCCCGACGCCGGAGCGCCTCCACCCTCCACCTAGCCGGCTCCTCCCGTTCTAGAACGAGGGAGGATGGAGGGGAGAGGCCAGCGGTCAGCGACCTGCTTCCGGCAAGCTTCGATGCAGGGGCGCAGTAGTTGATGCCGCTCGATTCCGTCGGGTCGAGGCAGGCGGCCGGCGGCGCTGGTATCCCGGTGAGGGGAGGAACGGCGGGGAGGCGCAGGGCGAAGGGCCAGAGCAGATCCGGCGACTCCCAGGCGCGGCGGCGCGCCGCAGGCTGGCGACGGGCGACTGCATCGGGAGGGTGGGATCCTCTCTGCCTCCCGATCTGATCGAAGGAAGAAGACAGGAACGAGTAGAGAAATTAGGGATTTTGTTTTTTTTTGTATTGGGGATTTTTGTGAGGCTGACACATGGGTCTCATTTGTCATAACGTGCAACTTAACGGTCCACTCTATCAGTTTTCTTACATGCGGGCCCCAACTGTCATAATGATGATCAATTGTAAAGCACCGAGCGTTTTGTGTTTTTTGAAACAGCCGACCCCTGACTTGGTAGTTATCAGCGAAAAAAATAAATTTGGTAGTTTTTTGGAACCCTAACCCGTAAAGTAGTAGCTTTATGCTATTTACTCCTACTACTCGGATCCAGGGCGTCCACACCACTAAGGAAAATTTCTAGAGATATCACCTTTTAGAGGTCCTTCCACACATGGAGAAGGACCACAAACTCTAGAGATTTTTTTACCACGTCATTTTTGTCTACGTAAAACCAAAACAGATTAGCAATAATCATGTTTGAAAGAGAGAGAAAAAAGATGAGCGGTAATCCCTTGTGATCAGTACACAACAAACAAGACAAATTTGCTACGCTGTGCCTTTTGCAAGAATTTTTGTCCAGTTAGAAGTCTATGAAGAAACGTTAACCAATAATGAGAAATATGGACAGACACGTGGCCGCTACGGAAAGATTCCAAAGAGTTGTAATTGAAAAATTGACAACCACTATGAATTAATGACATCACATGGAGATAGGACATAACCAAGAAAAGTGGCATGAAGCTTCCACATTTGCATGCAACTGCAAACTGAATGGTTGAAGCTAATAGCTACTTGCAGCTGCATGCCTCCATCCATATTCGCCATACTCCCTAGTCTGACCCACTATGCCACATTTAGCTATGATAAACTCCCATATGTGCGGTGCGATCGATGATCCTCGTGGTTATCCCAGAAGCAAAATTGATATGTGCATTCATGGACCAATGGTATCTATCGCGGCTACTCGAGGAATTCCATGACAGAAAGCGGCAGAGATGTAAATATAGGAATGTTATCAACACAAGCTTTAATGGAAATGACCCTAGCTTTACTGGAAAGGAGTCCCGTTTTGACCCCCCCCCCCCCCCCCCCCCCCCCCCCCCCCCCTTCCAACCCGCTAACCTTTTAACAACTTTAGCACCTATGAATATCATACCTATGACACACAAACCTACTATTGGCAACCTTGCAGATTTTAAAATGTCCCCATGGAAGATTTTTCTTTTGTTTTTGATGTTTTGTCTTTGAGCAATGCACATTATTGTGCTTGAATTGCATACAACTTTCTTTAGGGAAAGGTTGGGGTTAATTATTTAATGGATAGGTGTAGGCACGCGACATTTTTATCTAACCAAGTGTGCCATCGAATGAAAGGGGCGAAAACAGCAACATGATAAGCTTTCTCTCCATGCATCCGTTGCCTTCGCCTGGCGCTATACCACAAAAGAAGAGAGGGACGCCGATCGATCCGTGTCTCCCTCTTCCCAAAGAAAGAAAATGACGAGGAGTTTCTCCGCGACGGCCCTTCTCTCTCCTTTCCCGCAGATGGAAAACAACATCACCCGCGCCCTGAATGGTTTCTTGTGGCGCCAAACTATCTAAGCACCAGTATGGAATGGAGATCGACAGCGGCCTCAAGAGTGCCTCTCCTTTTCTCAAAAATACGCAGGACGCTTTGCGTCTCGGCGCGCCGATCCGATCGCCCGCCTCGTCCTCGTGCGAGAGGAGCGATCGAGCAAGCAAAGCGAACCCATCATGCATCGACCCACCTAACTGGCAGCTGGTAGTAGTAATGGTGGCGCCAATTAATCAACGAAAGGGCGGCCGGCCCCTTGGCTGGTTAGTGGCTGCTGATGCGTGGATGCATGTACGCCCATTTGGTGCGCTCTGCTTAGGATTTGCATCTTGTGGTAGCTAAGGTCTCACTCACCCCAGGAGAGAGAGACAGAGGAATCTGAAACTTCTCCGCCTATAGCTAGCTAGAGAGGCCGCTTAGCTTGTTGACCTCAAGAACCCTCTACCCTTAATTGGGTACAAATATTGCAGTTTTTACAGAAAAAAAGGAGAAAAAGGAGGCAGTGCCCCCATGGGTTTATTTAGTAATCGTAGTCAGTAGGTTACTGCCAACTTGGTTATACTCTATGCACATAAATTGGGCAATATTGGTGCAAAAGCATACAAGATAACACTAGAGTATGTACATTCTCATCAAAGTTATCCTGAAATTGTCTATGCACTACCCGAATAACTGTCTATGCCGACGGCTTTTATTATGCCGACGGCTTTTGTCGGGGCCGTCGGCATAGCCGGAGATATGCCTAAGGCTGGCAGAAAGCCGTCGGCATAGAAAAGCCGTCGGCATAGCTGGAGATATGCCTACGGTAGCCGTAGGCATAGAAAAGCCGTCGGCATATCTCTATATATGCCGACGGCAGCCGTAGGCATAGACAAGGCCGTGGCGACCCCGGGGTTGACGGCGGGCTGACGCCATCAAAGCTATGCCGACGGCCCTGACGGCGGCCGTCGGCATATATTATCTTTATTTTTTTATTTTAATTTGTTTTCTTTTTTAGTTGAAATTTGATTAATTTAAGTCTGACTTATCTAAACTTAAACATACAAAAATTGTATACTGATTTGGGGTAGAATTTTCCATAGATTATGAATATCCAGTTTGTTTTTTTTCATTTGAGTATGTTAGAAATGTGACCTCATGTAATTTTGCAAATAGGTCCTTGTACTTTGTTATAATCACAAGTAATTGATACTTGCGTCGATTTTGACAACTTTTATATGGTTTTTTATCAGAATCTTGAAAGGATTATGTTGCTATACTATGTTTTCAAATTTGAACAAACTAAAACCATGTGTTGCTTCAGATTTACAGAAAACACACTTTTGTTTTGACTTTTTTTTGTACATTCTTCATTTCTTGGCCAAACGAGACAAAAATCTATATCTACATATGGGTTGACCTACAGATATTTAGAGCCGGAGGGAATCTAGTGATGGGTTTGTTGGGGAACGTAGTAGTAAATCAAAAAAAAATCCTACGCATCACCAAGATCAATCTATGGAGAGACTAGCAACGAGAGAGAGAGGAGTGCATCTTCATACCCTTGAAGATCGTGATGCGGAAGCGTTGCAAGAACGCGGTTGGAGGAGTCGTACACGCAGCGATTCAGATCGCGGTCGATTCTGATCTAAGCGCCGAACAACGGCGCCTCCGTGTTCAACACACGTGCAGCCCGGTGACGTCTCCCGCGCCTTGATCCAGAAAGGAGGAGGGAGAGGTTGGGGAAGACAACTCCGGCAGCACGACGGCGTGGTGGTGGAGTTGGCAGTTCTCCGGCAGGGCTTCGCCAAGCTCAACGGAGGAGGAGGGGGTGTTGGAGAGGGGGAGGGCTGCGCCTTAGATGAGGTGCTGCTGCCCTCCCTCCTCCCCTCTATTTATAGGGCCAAGGGGAAAGGGGGCCGGCCCCTCTAGATCAGATCTAGAGGGGGGGCGGCGGCCAGGGGAAGGGGGCTTGCCCCCCAAGCCAAGGGGGGCGCCCCCCTTTAGGGTTTCCCCCAACCCTAGGCGCATGGGCCCTAGGGGGGGATGGCGCCCAGCCCACTTAGGGGCTGGTCCCCTCCCACATGCAGCCCATAGGGCCCTCCGGGGCAGGTGGACCCTCCCAGTGGACCCCCGGAACCCCTTCGGTGGTCCCGGTACAATACCGGAAAACCCCCGAACACTTCCGGTGACCGTATGATGACTTCCCATATATAAATTTTCACCTCCGGACCATTCCGGAACTCCTCGTGACATCCGGGATCTCATCCGGGACTCCGAACAACATTCGGTAACCACATACTATTTCCCATAACAACCCTAGCATCACCGAACCTTAAGTGTGTAGACCCTACGGGTTCGGGAACCATGCAGACATGACCGAGACATCTCTCCGGCCAATAACCAACAGCGGGATCTGGATACCCATGTTGGCTCCCACATGTTCCACGATGATCTCATCGGATGAACCACGATGTCGGGGATTCAATCAATCCCGTACACAATTCCCTTTGTCTACCGGTATGATACTTGCCCGAGATTTGATCGTCGGTATCCCTATACCTTGTTCAATCTCGTTACCGGCAAGTCTCTTTACTCGTTCGTAACACATCATCCCGTGATCAACTCCTTGGTCACATTGAGCTCATTATGATGATGTCCTACCGAGTGGGCCTAGAGATACCTCTCCGTCACACGGAGTGACAAATCCCAGTCTCGATTTGTGCCAACCCAACAGACATTTTCGGAGATACCCGTAGTGTGCCTTTATAGCCACCCAGTTACGTTGTGACGTTTGGCACACCCAAAGCATTCCTACGGTATCCGGGAGTTGCACAATCTCATGGTCTAAGGAAATGATACTTGACATTAGAAAAGCTCTAGCAAATGAACTACACGATCTTGTGCTATGCTTAGGATTGGGTCTTGTCCATCACATCATTCTCCTAATGATGTGATCCCGTTATCAACGACATCTAATGTCCATGGTCAGGAAACCATAACCATCTATTGATCAACGAGCTAGTCAACTAGAGGCTTACTAGGGACATTTTGTGATCTATGTATTCACACATGTATTACGATATCCGGTTAATACAATTATAGCATGAACAATAGACAATTATCATGAACAAGGAAATATAATAATAACCACTTTATTATTACCTCTAGGGCATATTTCCAACAGTCTCCCACTTGCACTAGAGTCAATAATCTAGTTACATTGTGATGAATCGAACACCCATAGAGTTCTGGTGTTGATCATGTTTTGCTCGTGGAAGAGGTTTAGTCAACGGATCTGCGACATTCAGATCCGTATGCACTTTACAAATATCTATGTCTTCATCTTGAACATGTTCACGAATGGAGTTGAAGCGACGCTTGATATGCCTGGTCTTCTTGTGAAATCTGGGCTCCTTGGCAAGGGCAATAGCTCCAGTGTTGTCACAGAAGAGAGTCATTGGGCCCGACGCATTGGGAATAACTCCTAGGTCGGTGATGAACTCCTTCATCCAGACTGCTTCCTGTGCTGCCTCCGAGGCTGCCATGTTGTAACACCCCCTTGTAATGAGCCCTGTGACACTCTGTTAATCTTGCCAAGTCATGACCATTTGCAGTGCCAAGTCACATGGGTTAAGTATTCAATACAAATTCAACTCTGAAAATCAACTCAATTTCCAAAGTGAAATATGAAGTTGACCAAGCCTTATGGGAAAATTGTTCAAAACTTTGAAAATATTCCAGAAGCACTTATAAAATTATCACCAATAATATTTGGATTAAATACAAGACTCAAACCATATGAAACAGCAACAAAACAGCAATATACAACACATTTAAAATCATATCATTTTCAAATGAAGTCCAAATTCACCCAAACCAATTTTTGGGGAAAGCTTACACTGCACATTAATATTTGAACCTAGTCTCATATTTTACAAAAAAGCTAAAGTGGCCTAACTAATTCAAAACAGAGAATAAATAAAGAGAAATATAAAACAGAAAAGGAATAAGACAAAAGAGGCCGGAGCCACTTACCTGGCAACTGGGCCGAGCCCAGCTGGCCCAGCTGCTGTTCCTCCTACCTGCTCCCGCCCCGCTGTCGCCGTCGTCGTGGCCAGAGCCTCGCCGCGCCGCTCGCTGGCCGCCACCGCGGCGTAGCAGGTGGGCGAGGGGATAAGCCTCACCCCGTGCCCCTCCCCTGGACGCCTCGCCTCACTTCTCCCTCCCTCCATCGCTCTCCTCCCTCCCTTCCTCCTCCAAAATCACCGCGTCCGACCGCACTCGCCGTCGTCCCCCGTCATCTCCACGGCCACCGGCGGCCTCGAAGCCGCTGGACCTGTCCGGCCGCTTCGCCGAGGACCGCCACAACCGACGGAGACGCCCGTTGGAGCCAAAAGACCCTGCATCGTCGGATATGCCTCACCGTTTTCCGCGGATCACCGAACTCGCCGGCGTCGTTCCACTCCACTGCGGCTACTAAACCTCTCGCCGGGCCTTTCCTATGCCCCAAGGTGAGCCGCGCAGCGTTTTCCCCCTATTTTTGCCTTGGATTGCGGTCACTAGCTGCTATCGCCATGCCCGGCCGAGCTGAGCTCCGCCGTGGCTGTTGTCGTCGTTGATGCAGTCACTGTCATGAATGGCTGAGCCCGTCAGCGTGCTCAGGGCACTCCCAGGAGTCATTTGCGCGCACGCACGTGCCTCCCCAAGTCCGGTAGCCGCGAGCCCGTAGACGTCCGAACGCCGGCGCCGCCATCGACGAAGCCCTGCTCGATTCCGACCGCCCCCGCTCGTGAAAACGCCAGGAGTGGACACGGCTCACTCTCCTCTTTCCAACGCGCTATCGTACGCGACGGGAGATGCTCTGGGGGCGATTCCCGACGCCGGCTGCCGCGCGCCGCCGCGTTTGAGGCCCGCCGGAGCTCCTCCGGCGCCGACCGCTGACCTGGCCTGACCGGTGGGCCACCCCGAGTCACTGGCAGCTGGGTACCGCGGGCCCAGTTGACCGGGTCAACACATGACACTGTTCACCTCAGACACTGACCAGTGGGCCCGCGTGGTTAATTAGCTAAATAGAATTTTAAAAACAATATAATCCCTAAACAGTCACTGACGTATGGGGTCCACCCCTATAATTAACTTATTAGGTCAGTATAATACTCTGTTAAAATAACAGAGGCTGACATGTGGGTCCCACTGGACCCACATGTCAGGTTTGACTCTGGTCAGCGTCACTATTGACTTGCTGATGTCACTGCTGACGTCATAATTCAATTTCTGTTAAATTAAATAATTCTAGAAAATGCCAAAATCTTTAGAAATTCATAGAAAATAAACCGTAGCTCGGATGGAAAAACTTAAAACATGAAAGTTGCTCAGAACGACGAGACAAAGCCGGATACGCGATCCGTTCGTCCGTCACACGTCCCTAACTATCCGAACATGGAACCGATCCCCTCCGGTCATGTGTCCGACAAATGTCCGGAACCGGGAAAACATTCCCGGATGGATTCCTCCTTCCTCGGTGACATGCAACCTTACGTTAGGACACACCCGACGCTGCATATTGTCATGTCATACATTGTGTAGCACTTGTTTGCTTTATATTTATACTGTTTCCTTCCCCTCTTCCCTCTCGATAGAGCCCGGTGACGACGCAGCTTCGGTGATTGGCTGCACCTCCGACGACCTTGCCTTTGCCGCTGAGCAACCAGGCAAGCCCCCCCCCCCCCTTTGATCATCCCGATATCGCCTATTCTATTATCTCGTGCTTGCATTAGATTTTGCTACTGTAATTGATTGCTCCTATTCTGCTGCATAGCCTGTTTATTGTAACCTGTTTTTGTTACCCACCTGGATATCCTAGACTATTTAGTATAGGTTGGCTAGAGACCCCTTAGTGACCCCTCTTATCCCGACTGCCCCGCTGGAGTATCAGAAGACCCGACCAACGGGATCGAAGACTAGGACCCGGCACCGCACCTCACTTTCTCCTTAGTTACTCGACACTACTGGGTTACTATCGAGTGCCGAGGGTGATACCTCGTTAGCACTTCTGATGATAACCTTGCTGGGTAGTTAATCAGTCGTGGTCAGCGAGGGTGATTCCTCCTACACCACCCCCGATAACGACAAAGTCGTGCAACACCTCTAGTGTGGACCTCGAGGGTGATTCCTCCTACGTCCACCTCGTTATTACATCAGGTGGGAGTCCAACGAGGGTGGTGCCTCGGATTCCCCCTTGATATGGTAGCCACACGGATGCCTTACATAACTGATGATACTGCTACTTGGTGAATGATGGATAGTTACCCGTGAGTTATTGTACGAGGCGCGGCCGGGCATTCTTAGCCCTTGCAGCAAGTCCTCGAGACGGGGCGACGGGGTCACATCTTTCGTGAGTCTCTGCTCGTTACCGCAAGCCACTAGGACACTACGATTTGGATATATGATCTGAGCCGGCCTCTGGTCGGATAGCACTAACCATCACGTGGGCATAGTATGGGCGTTCTGCACCGTAGCATCAGCCGAAAGCTCTGTCAGACGTCCAGTTCAGCATTGCGGCCGGGCTGGGCCGGCACCATCCGATAGTGGTGGAGCCTGGTTCGCCCTGCACGCAACGACCCGGAGGGCGAGGGGCGATGGCCCAAGACCCCCTTGCGCTTAGGAGGTAGACCGGCTGGGACCTCTCTGCTGAGCTGTAGGTAGGGTTGCGGTGTATCGTTTGGCCGAGGCCGGGCATGACCCAGGAAAGTGTGTCCGGCCGGAGTTAAGCGAGCGTGGTGGGTAAGTTGGTGCACCCCTGCAGGGAAGAACACATCTATCGATAGCCGGTCCTACGGTAAAGGACACTCGGAGTTGTATCCCGATCAAAACAACTAGAACTTGAGATGGATTTGGATATGTGGCTCCGGGATCGCTTTCTCGCAGGGAGACGAGGAAGGATCTCTGGGCGAGACTGTTGCTTGCTACTACCACTACTACTTTATCCTATGCTGCTCTGTACTCCTCTATATGCTGCAAGACGCTCGAAGATGCTTGAAGATGCTGAAGATGCTAGTCTTCGAAAGGACTAGGCCTTCTCTCTATTCTGGCATTTCTGCAGCCCAGTCCACATATACAGCCATCCCTTGATAATGTTGCATATGTAGTGTAGATCCTTGCTTGCTGAGTACTTCGCAGTACTCACGGTTGCTTTGCTTTCCTTTTTCTACCTTATCAGCTGTCGTAACCGGATGACGGAGCCCCTGAGATCACTGCCCCACCGTCGACTATTTCTACCACCCCGAGGACGACTACTACTTCGGGTTGGCTGTCTACCAGGAGTAGGTTCGGAGGGTCCTAGGCAGGAGGCCTACGCCTTTCGATCGTAGTGTTTTATTTTTGCCCCGCCTTTTTAAAGGCCTTTCTGTTTTCTTTTATATCTGTACTCAGATATCTGATGCTTCCGCTGACGCTTGTATGCCATCGAGCTATGTATTCGAGCCCTCGAGGCCCTGGCTTGTAATATAAAGCTTGTATGACTTTATTTATGTTTTAGAGTTGTGTTGTGGTATCTTCAAGTGAGTCCTTAGGCTTGATCGTGTGCATTTGCGTGTATGATTAGTGCACGATTAAGCCGGGGGCGTCACAGGTTGGTATCAGAGCCGACTGCCTCTAGGAACCCCCTTTCCAACTCCTTGGCCGAAGTTGAGTCTAGTGGTCCAAAACCGTTTTACTAACTTGGCTGTGTGGCTTACGGGCCCACGTCGCCAATTGGGTGGTATTAGGATCTTTTACTCCTCGACCTTTACTCTGGGACTCTACTCTCTCTTCTATTCGGGTTAAAAATTTTACTAACTCCAACATTAGGTTCTCGTGATCACATCCACCCGGAGTTCTGAAGTTATCCCCCCTTGCTTCAAGATTGAGGGCCAGGTTCTGCTTACAGGATCCTCTTATCGAGGGCACCCTATGTTGTCACTTGCAGATTCCTCGCTCCTACAGTTTTCTCCGACATTGATGTAGCCTTTGCTATGTCTCGTTGTGTACTTCCTTACCGCGTGCCTGCGCGCCGCGTAGCTTGTCTAGCTGTGTGCGTATCCGAATTCCTATCGCCGTTTGTGTCCAACTCTATGCATCGTTCTGTATGTCTTTAATGACTACTAATATGCACCTGATGCCTCCTTGTTCATTACTCATGTTACGTCATGAATGACCTCTTACACCTGCAATTTTGCTTGCTAAACTGCCCCTGTTGATTTGGCAGGATGGCTGACGATCCTCCTCCTCCTTATATTGCCGCAATGATGCAGCAGTTCGAATTGAACCGTCAGCTCAATGAGAGTCTGGTTAAACGTTTGGAACGCAACGAGGCTCGTCAGGAGCCTGGACCGATCTCACTGTCAGAATTTGTTCGCCTCAACCCGTCTGTTTTTCGCAATCCCACCAATCCTATGGATGCTGATGATTGGCTGCGTGACATCCAGTTCGAGATGGAGTCAACTAATGTGGCCCCTGACAGTTACGTCACCTTTGCGACATTTCACTTGAAGGGTCCCGCTACTCAATGGTGGGAAAGCCACAAGGATACATTGCCTCCAGAGACTGTAACCACTTGGCAGGAATTTTAGTCAGCTTTTCGTGCACGATACATTCCACGAGGTCTGATCGACCAGAAGAAGCAGGAGTTCCGCAAACTCTCATAGGGCAAAATGACTCTGGATGAATATCAGAGGGAATTTCTTGAATTATCCCGCTATGCTAAAGATGACATCGACACCGATGCCCGCAAGCAGGAGAAATTCCGTGAAGGACTGCGTTCTGATATACAACTCGCACTTCTTGTCCATGATTGTGAGGACTTTGCGACGCTTGTCAGTCAAGCCTACCGAGTTGAAACTGGTCTGGCTAAGTATCAGGAGTCGCTCAAACGCACTCGTGAAGTAGGCTCATCTTTGGGTCAGCCTGTTCAGAAGCGTCGAGTGTGGATTCCGCACAACGTTCATCACCGACCTGCTCCAACACCAAGGCCGTCTTATGTTGCACCTCGTCTGCCTCCGCCACCGAGACAACTAACGACTCACAGTGGATAGCCAAATGATGAGGCTCCTCCCCATAATGATGGTTTATGCCGCAAGTGTGGACAGCCAGGGCACCGTGCTCTCAACTGTCGCCAGGGTCAGCCGCAGGATTCGACGTGTCGACCTGTTGACAGTAGGAAGGGCCGTCGAAACCACCCTAGCAGAAAACGTAATGCTAGACCACCTGCTATGAATAGTGGTCAAGTCACCCATGTCAAAATGGAAGAAGCACGAGGGTCCCTTAAAATCGTGATGGGAACTCTTCCAGTTAATTCAGTGGCAGCTTCTGTTCTCTTTGACTCCGGAGCATCACATTCCTTTGTGTCACAGCAATTTGCACAATTGCATGAGTTAACCATGAACTCATTACCCACTCCAATGGAGATTAGTACTCCCCGTTCCAGGTGGCAAACCAAGATGGTAAGTCACAATAATCAGATCAGAATTGAAGGATTGATGTTCTCTGCTTCCCTTATTTCTCTTGGACCTTCCGACATTGACATCATCCTTGGCATGGATTGGTTGACAGCGAATAAAGCTTTGATTGATTGCGCTACTAAGACAGTCCGGCTCACCCACCCTTCTGGCCAGAAAGTACAGTACTCAGCTCGAACAGTTCAGAATGCAGAGAATCAGATATATGTTCTGAATGCATTAAATGCTTCACCTCTTGAAGGCATCGAGAACATTCCAGTTGTTCGTGATTTTCAAGATGTCTTTCCCGAAGAACTTCCAGGAATTCCCCCTGCTAGAGCTGTCGAGTTTGTCATCGACTTGAAGCCTGGCACTACCCCTATTGCGAAGCGTCCTTATAAGATGCCTCCGCACCACCTTCTTGAACTCAAGGAAGAAATCAACAAGTCACTTAAGAAAGGTTTCATCCGCCCCAGTTCTTCTGCTTGGGGAGGACCTTCCCTCTTTGTCAAGAAGAAGGATGGCATGAATCGGTTGGTTCAAGATTACCGACCTATCAACCAAGCAACAATTCAGAACAAGTATCTGCTTCCCAGAATCAACGACCTGTATGATCAACTTGCTGGTTCCTCAGTATTCTCTAAGCTTGACTTGAGATTGGGATATCACCAGATCTGAGTTCGTGAAGAGGATATTCTGAAGACAGCATTTGTTACTCGCTATGGTTCTTACGAATACACTGTCATGTCTTTCGGCCTGACTAATGCTCCAGCTACCTTCTCCCGGTTAATGAACTACATATTCATGGATTATCTTGACAAATTCGTCGTGGTATACCTGGATGATATTCTGGTTTACTCGCAGAATGAAGAAGAACATGCCGAACATCTTCAACTTGTACTGGAGAAGCTGCGTGAACACCAACTGTATGCCAAGTATTCCAAATGCGAGTTCTGGTTATCTGAAGTGACATACCTCGGCCATGTGATTTCGAAAGATGGCATAGCTGTTAACCCAGAACGAGTTCAAGCTATTCTTGACTGGAATCCTCCGAAGAATGTCAAGCAAGTAAGAAGTTTTCTCGGCCTTGCAAGCTATTGTCATCGCTTTGTCGAGAATTTCTCAAAGATTGCTAAGCCTTTGACTGATTTGCTTCACAAGGGCGTTAAGTTTGAATGGACAGAAAAATGTCAGGAAAGTTTTCAAACACTCAAAGACAAGCTGACATCAGCCCCAGTACTTGCTCCTCCAGATTCTCGCAAAGATTTTGTGATCTATTGCGATGCCTCCCGTGAAGGATTAGGCTGTGTCCTAATGCAAGAACGTAAAGTGATTGCCTATGGCTCTCGTCAATTGCGTCCACATGAAGAGAATTATCCGGTACATGATCTAGAGCTAGCTGCTGTCATCTATGCACTGCAGTTGTGGCGACAATACCTCCTCGGTAATCGTTGCGAGATCTACACAGATCATAAAAGTCTGAAGTACTTGTTCACTCAACCATCTTTAAACCTCCGTCAGCAAAGATGGATGGAGACCATTGCGGACTTTGATTTGGGTATTTCTTATACCCCTGGCAAGGCTAATGTAATGGCTGATGCGTTGAGCCGCAAATCCTATTGCTGTGAACTTGAAGTTCAGCTAGAGCAACCACTCGTGTATGAAGAGCTTCGAAAGCTAAATATCGAGATAGTTCCTCAAGGATACCTAAAAACATTGGTTGTTGAACCAGACCTTGAGAAGGCTGTTAAGAATGCACAAGCTAAAGATGCTGAAGTTGGTCTGATGAAGAAAGATCTTCACCTGGAAAAGTACAGGGATTTCTCGCTGTCTGAAGATGGAACCTTGTACTTCAGAGACCGCATTGTGGTACCTCGCTTCGAGCTTATGACTGACAGGGTCATGAAGGAGGCACATGATACACCGCTGTCTATTCATCCAGGTAGCACCAAGATGTATCGTGATCTTCGTCAAAGGTACTGGTGGTCTAGAATGAAGCAGGATATTGCTCGATATGTTGCTGAATGTGACGTTTGCCGTCGCGTTAAGGCAGAACATCAGAAACCTACTGGAATTCTACAACCACTCCCTATTCCTTTATGGAAATGGGATAAGGTTCAAATGGATCTCATTACTGGCCTTCCCAAGTCACAGAAGGGTCACGATGCTATTCTTGTCGTCGTCGACCAACTCTCCAAGGTTGCACATTTTCTGCCTGTCAAGGAGACGATCACTACCAGTCAGTTAGCAGAGCTGTACATCTCCAGAATCGTTTCACTCCACGGTATCCCGAAGGAGATTAGTTTGGACCGTGGCAGTCTATTCACCTCCAAATTCTGGGAAAGTTTCCAGGAAGCTATGGCAACTCATATCACCTGGAGTTCAGCTTATCATCCTCAATCCCAAGGCCAAGTCGAACGAGTAAATCAAGTGCTTGAAGACATGCTGCGAGCTTGTGTTATTTCTTTCGGCAAGAAGTGGGAAGAATCTCTTCCGTATGCGGAGTTCTCTTATAACAACAGCTATCAAGCCAGCTTGAAAATGTCCCCCTTCGAAGTACTATATGGACGTAAGTGTCGAACCCCTCTGAATTGGTCAGAAACTGGGGAACGACCGCTCGTGGGTCCGGATATTATTCAACACGCAGAAGAACAAGTCCGCATTGTCCGAGAAAATCTCAAGGCGGCCCAAGACCGCCAGAAGAGCAATTACGATCGCAAACGATGGGGTTTGACTTATCAACCTGGTGATCAAGCTTATCTGTGTGTCACTCCCATGAAGGGCACCCATCGTTTTGGAATCAAGGGCAAGTTAGCTCCACGCTACATTGGTCCTTTTCGCATTGTTGCCAGACGTGGTCAGGTGGCATATAAATTGGAGTTACCACCGCAATTCTCTCATATCCACGACGTCTTCCATGTGTCGCAACTTCGTAAATGCTTCAAGGAATCTCCGCATCGCGCAGTGGATCACGAGATGCTCGAATTGCAAGATGATCTATCTTATAAGGAGCATCCCATACGCATTCTCGATGAAGCTGAACGTCGAACTCGCCAGAAGACGACTAAGTTCCTGAAAGTACAGTGGTCGAATCACACTGAAGATGAAGCCACTTGGGAACGCGAGGATCATCTTCGCAAGGAATACCCCGACCTCTTTCCTTCTACCTCCTAAATTCTCGGGACGAGAATTTCTTTTAGAGGAGGAGAATTTGTAACACCCCCTTGTAATGAGCCCTGTGACACTCTGTTAATCTTGCCAAGTCATGACCATTTGCAGTGCCAAGTCACATGGGTTAAGTATTCAATACAAATTCAACTCTGAAAATCAACTCAATTTCCAAAGTGAAATATGAAGTTGACCAAGCCTTATGGGAAAATTGTTCAAAACTTTGAAAATATTCCAGAAGCACTTATAAAATTATCACCAATAATATTTGGATTAAATACAAGACTGAAACCATATGAAACAGCAACAAAACAGCAATATACAACACATTTAAAATCATATCATTTTCAAATGAAGTCCAAATTCACCCAAACCAATTTTTGGGGAAAGCTTACACTACACATTAATATTTGAACCTAGTCTCATATTTTACAAAAAGGCTAAAGTGGCCTAACTAATTCAAAACAGAGAATAAATAAAGAGAAATATAAAACAGAAAAGGAATAAGACAAAAGAGGCCGGAGCCACTTACCTGGAAACTGGGCCGAGCCCAGCTGGCCCAGCTGCTGTTCCTCCTACCTACTCCCGCCCCGCTGTCGCCGTCGCCATGGCCAGAGCCTCGCCGCGCCGCTCGCTGGCCGCCACCGCGGCGTAGCAGGTGGGCGAGGGGATAAGCCTCGCCCCGTGCCCCTCCCCTGGACGCCTCGCCTCACTTCTCCCTCCCTCCATCGCTCTCCTCCCTCCCTTCCTCCTCCAAAATCACCGCGTCCGACCGCACTCGCCGTCGTCCCCCGTCATCTCCACGGCCACCGGCGGCCTCGAAGCCGCTGGACCTGTCCGGCCGCTTCGCCGAGGAGCGCCACAACCGACGGAGACGCCCGTTGGAGCCAAAAGACCCTGCATCGTCGGATCTGCCTCACCGTTTTCCGTCGATCACCGAACTCGCCGGCGTCGTTCCACTCCACTGCGGCTACTAAACCTCTCGCCGGGCCTTTCCTGTGCCCCAAGGTGAGCCGCGCAGCGTTTTCCCCCTGTTTTTGCCTTGGATTGCGGTCGCTAGCTGCTATCGCCATGACCGGCCGAGCTGAGCTCCGCCGTGGCTGTTGTCGTCGTTGATGCAGTCACTGTCATGAATGGCTGAGCCCGTCAGCGTGCTCAGGGCACTCCCAGGAGTCGTTTGCGGGCACGCACGCGCCTCCCCAAGTCCGGTAGCCGCGAGCCCGTAGACGTCCGAACGCCGGCGCCGCCGTCAATGAAGCCCTGCTCGATTCCGACCGCCCCCGCTCATGAAAAAGCCAGGAGTGGACACGGCTCACTCTCCTCTTTCCAACGCGCTATCGTACGCGACAGGAGATGCTCTGGGGGCGATTCTCGACGCCGGCTGCCGCGCGCCGCCGCGTTTGAGGCCAGCCGGAGCTCCACCGGCGCCGACCGCTGACCTGGCCTGACCGGTGGGCCACCCCGAGTCACTGGCAGCTGGGTCCCACGGGCCCAGTTGACCGGGTCAACACATGACACTGTTCACCTCACACACTGACCAGTGGGCCCGCGTGGTTAATTAGCTAAATAGAATTTTAAAAACAATCTAATCCCTAAACAGTCACTGACGTATGGGGTCCACCCCTATAATTAACTTATTAGGTCGGTATAATACTCTGTTAAAATAACAGAGGCTGACATGTGGGTCCCACTGGACCCACATGTCAGGTTTGACTCTGGTCAGCGTCACTATTGACTTGCTGACGTCACTGCTGACGTCATAATTCAATTTCTGTTAAATTAAATAATTCCAGAAAATGCCAAAATCTTTAGAAATTCATAGAAAATAAACCGTAGCTCGGATGGAAAAACTTAAAACATGAAAGTTGCTCAGAACTACGAAACAAAGCCGGATACGCGATCCGTTCGTCCGTCACACGTCCCTAACTATCCGAGCATGGAACTGATCCCCTCCGGTCATGTGTCCGACAAATGTCCGGAACCAGGAAAACATTCCCGGATGGATTCCTCCTTCCTCGGTGACATGCAACCTTACGTTAGGACACACCCGACGCTGCATATTGTCATGTCATACATTGTGTAGCACTTGTTTGCTTTATATTTATACTGTTTCCTTCCCCTCTTCCCTCTCGATAGAGCCCGGTGCCGACGCAGCTCCGGTGATTGGCTACACCTCCGACGACCTTGCCTTTGCCGCTGAGCAACCAGGCAAGCCCCCCCCCCCCCTTTGATCATCCCGATATCGCCTATTCTATTATCTTGTGCTTGCATTAGATTTTGCTACTGTAATTGATTGCTCCTATTCTGCTGCATAGCCTGTTTATTGTAACCTGTTTTTGTTACCCACCTGGATATCCTAGACTATTTAGTATAGGTTGGCTAGAGACCCCTTAGTGACCCCTCTTATCTTGACTGCCCCGCTGGAGTATCAGAAGACCCGACCAACGGGATCGAAGACCAGGACCCGGCACCGCACCTCACTTTCTCCTTAGTTGCTCGACAATACTGGGTTACTATCGAGTGCCGAGGGTGATACCTCGTTAGCACTTCTGATGATAACCTTGCAGGGTAGTTAATCAGTTGTGGTCAGCAAGGGTGATTCCTCCTACACCACCCCCGATAGCGACAAAGTCGTGCAACACCTCTAGTGTGGACCTCGAGGGTGATTCCTCCTACGTCCACCTCGTTATTACATCAGGTGGGAGTCCAACGAGGGTGATGCCTCGGATTCCCCCTTGATATGGTAGCCACACGGATGCCTTACATAACTGATGATACTGCTACTTGGTGAATGATGGATAGTTACCCGTGAGTTATTGTACGAGGCGCGGCCGGGCATTCTTAGCCCTTGCAGCAAGTCCTCGAGACGGGGCGACGGGGTCACATCTTTCGTGAGTCTCTGCTCGTTACCGCAAGCCACTAGGACACTACGATTTGGATATATGATCTGAGCCGGCCTCTGGTCGGATAGCACTAACCATCACGTGGGCATAGTATGGGCGTTCTGCACTGTAGCATCAGCCGAAAGCTCTGTCAGACGTCCAGTTCAGCATTGCGGCCGGGCTGGGCCGGCACCATCCGGTAGTGGTGGAGCCTGGTTCGCCCTGCACGCAACGACCCGGAGGGCGAGGGGCGATGGCCCAAGACCCCCTTGCGCTTAGGAGGTAGACCGGCGGGGACCTCTCTGCTGAGCTGTAGGTAGGGTTGCGGTGTATCGTTTGGCCGAGGCTGGGCATGACCCAGGAAAGTGTGTCCGGCCGGAGTTAAGCGAGCGTGATGGGTAAGTTGGTGCACCCCTGCAGGGAAGAACACATCTATCGATAGCCGGTCCTACGGTAAAGGACACTCGGAGTTGTATCCCGATCAAAACAACTAGAACTTGAGATGGATTTGGATATGTGGCTCCGGGATCGCTTTCTCGTAGGGAGACGAGGAAGGATCTCTGGGCGAGACTGTTGCTTGCTACTACCACTACTACTTTATACTATGCTGCTCTGTACTCCACTATATGCTGCAAGACGCTCGAAGATGCTTGAAGATGCTGAAGATGCTAGTCTTCGAAAGGACTAGGCCTTCTCTCTATTCTGGCATTTCTGCAGCCCAGTCCACATATACAGCCATCCCTTGATAATGTTGCATATGTAGTGTAGATCCTTGCTTGCTGAGTACTTCGCAGTACTCATGGTTGCTTTGCTTTCCTTTTTCTACCTTATCAGCTGTCGTAACCGGATGACGGAGCCCCTGAGATCGCTGCCCCGCCGTCGACTATTTCTACCACCCCGAGGACGACTACTACTTCGAGTTGGCTATCGACCAGGAGTAGGTTCGGAGGGTCCTAGGCAGGAGGCCTACGCCTTTCGATCGTAGTGTTTTATTTTTGCCCCGCCTTTTTAAAGGCCTTTCTGTTTTCTTTTATATCTGTACTCAGATATCTGATGCTTCCGCTGACGCTTGTATGCCATCGAGCTATGTATTCGAGCCCTCGAGGCCCTGGCTTGTAATATAAAGCTTGTATGACTTTATTTATGTTTTAGAGTTGTGTTGTGGTATCTTCAAGTGAGTCCTTAGGCTTGATCGTGTGCATTTGCGTGTATGATTAGTGCACGATTAAGCTGGGGGCGTCACACATGTACTCCGCTTCACATGTAGATCCCGCCACGACGCTTTGCTTGCAACTGCACCAGCTGACTGCCCCACCATTCAAAATATACACGTATCCGGTTTGTGACTTGGAGTCATCCAGATCTGTGTCGAAGCTCGCATCGACGTAACCATTTACGACGAGCTCTTCGTCACCTCCATAAACGAGAAACATATCCTTAGTCCTTTTCAGGTACTTCAGGATGTTCTTGACCGCTGTCCAGTGTTCCATGCCGGGATTACTTTGGTACCTCCCTACCAAACTTACGGCAAGGTTCACATCAGGTCTGGTACACAGCATGGCATACATAATAGACCCTATGGCTGAGGCATAGGGGATGACACTCATCTTTTCTCTATCTTCTGCCGTGGTCGGGCATTGAGCCGTGCTCAATTTCACACCTTGCAATACAGGCAAGAACCCCTTCTTGGACTGATCCATATTGAACTTCTTCAATATCTTGTCAAGGTATGTGCTTTGCGAAAGACCAATGAGGCGTCTTGATCTATCTCTATAGATCTTGATGCCTAATATGTAAGCATCTTCTCCAAGGTCCTTCATTGAAAAACACTTATTCAAGTAGGCATTTATGCTTTCCAAGAATTCTATATCATTTCCCATTAATAGTATGTCATCCACATATAATATGAGAAATGCTACAGAGCTCCCACTCACTTTCTTGTAAACACAGGCTTCTCCATAAGTCTGTGTAAACCCAAACGCTTTGATCATCTCATCAAAGCGAATGTTCCAACTCCGAGATGCTTGCACCAGCCCATAGATTGAGCGCTGGAGCTTGCATAACTTGGCAGCATTATTAGGATCGACAAAACCTTCCGGCTGCATCATATACAATTCTTCCTTAAGGAAACCATTAAGGAATGCCGTTTTAACGTCCATTAGCCATATCTCATAATCATAGAATGCGGCAATTGCTAACATGATTCGGACGGACTTCAGCTTCGCTACAGGTGAGAAGGTCTCATCGTAGTCAACCCCTTGAACTTGTCGATAACCCTTAGCGACAAGTCGAGCTTTATAGATGGTCACATTACCATCCGCGTCTTTCTTCTTCTTAAAGATCCATTTGTTCTCTATGGCTTGCCGATCATCGGGCAAGTCTGTCAAAGTCCATACTTTGTTTTCATACATGGATCCTATCTCGGATTTCATGGCTTCAAGCCATTTGTTGGAATCCGGGCCCGCCATCGCTTCTTCATAGTTCGAAGGTTCACCGTTGTCTAACAACATGACTTCCAGGACAGGGTTGCCGTACCACTCTGGTGCGGAACGTGTCCTCGTGGACCTACGAAGTTCAGTAGCAACTTGATCCGAAGTTTCATGATCATCATCATTAACTTCCTCTCTAGTCGGTGCAGGCACCACAGAAACAACTTCCTGAGCTGCGCTACTCTCCGGTTCAAGAGGGGGTACCTCATCAAGTTCTACTTTCCTCCCACTTACTTCTTTCGAGAGAAACTCTTTCTCCAGAAAGGATCCATTCTTGGCAACAAAGATCTTGCCTTCGGATCTAAGGTAGAAGGTATACCCAATAGTTTCCTTAGGGTATCCTATGAAGACGCACTTTCCCGATTTGGGTTCGAGCTTTTCAGGTTGAAGTTTCTTGACATAAGCATCGCATCCCCAAACTTTCAGAAACGACAGCTTAGGTTTCTTCCCAAACCATAATTCATACGGTGTCGTCTCAACGGATTTTGACGGAGCCCTATTTAAAGTGAATGCGGCAGTCTCTAAAGCATAACCCCAAAATGATAGCGGTAGATCGGTAAGAGACATCATAGATCGCACCATATCTAATAGAGTGCGATTACGACGTTCGGACACACTATTACGCTGAGGTGTTCCAGGCGGCGTGAGTTGTGAAACAATTCCACATTTCCTTAAGTGCGTGCCAAATTCGTGACTCAAATATTCCCCTCCATGGTCCGATCGTAAGAACTTTATTTTCCTGTCACGTTGATTCTCAACCTCACTCTGAAATTCCTTGAACTTTTCAAAGGTCTCAGACTTGTGTTTCATTAAGTAGACATACCCATATCTACTTAAGTCATCAGTGAGGGTGAGAACATAACGATAACCACCGCGAGCCTCAACGCTCATTGGACCGCACACATCAGTATGTATGATTTCCAATAAGTTGGTTGCTCGCTCCATTGTTCCGGAGAACGGAGTCTTGGTCATTTTGCCCATGAGGCATGGTTCGCACATGTCAAATGGTTCATAATCAAGAGACTCCAAAAGTCCATCTGCATGGAGTTTCTTCATGCGTTTGACACCAATGTGACCAAGGCGGCAGTGCCACAAGTATGTGGGACTATCATTATCAACCTTGCATCTTTTGGCATTCACACTATGAATATGTGTAACATCATGTTCGAGATTCAATAAAAATAAACCATTGACCAGCGGGGCATGACCATAAAACATATCTCTCATATAAATAGAACAACCATTATTCTCGGATTTAAATGAGTAGCCATCTCGCATCAAACGAGATCCTGATACAATGTTCATGCTCAAAGCTGGTACTAAATAACAATTATTGAGGTTTAAAACTAATCCCGTAGGCAGATGTAGAGGTAGCGTGCCGACGGCGATCACATCGACCTTGGAACCATTCCCGACGCGCATCGTCACCTCGTCCTTCGCCAGTCTCCGCTTATTCCGCAGCTCCTGTTTTGAGTTACAAATATGAGCAACCGCACCGGTATCAAATACCCAGGAGCTACTACGAGCGCTGGTAAGGTACACATCAATAACATGTATATCACATATACCTTTGGTATTGCCGGCCTTTTTATCCGCTAAGTACTTGGGGCAGTTCCGCTTCCAGTGACCGTTTCCCTTGCAATAAAAGCATTCAGTCTCAGGCTTGGGTCCATTCTTTGGCTTCTTCCCGGCAGCTTGCTTACCGGGCGCGGCAACTCCCTTGCCGTCCTTCTTGAAGTTCTTTTACCCTTGCCTTTCTTGAACTTAGTGGTTTTATTCACCATCAACACTTGATGTTCCTTTTTGATCTCCACCTCCGCTGATTTCAGCATTGAATATACCACAGGAATGGTTTTTTCCATCCCCTGCATATTAATGGTTTTTTCCATCCCCTGCATATTGAAGTTCATCACAAAGCTCTTGTAGCTAGGTGGAAGCGACTGAAGGATTCTGTCAACGACCGCGTCATCCGGGAGATTAACTCCCACCTGAGACAAGCGGTTGTGCAACCCAGATATTTTGAGTATATGCTCGCTGACAGAACTATTCTCCTCCATCTTACAACTGTAGAACTTGTCGGAGACTTCATATCTCTCGACTCGGGCATGAGCTTGGAAAACCATTTTCAGCTCTTGGAACATCTCATATGCTCCGTGTTGCTCAAAACGCTTTTGGAGCCCCGGTTCTAAGCTGTAAAGCATGCCGCACTGAACCAGGGAGTAATCATCACTACGCGACTGCCAGGCGTTCATAACGTCTTGAGTTGCTGGGAAAACAGGTGCGTCACCTAGCGGTGCTTCAAGGACATATGCTTTCTTGGCAGCTATGAGGATAATCCTCAGGTTACGGACCTAGTCCGTGTAGTTGCTACCATCGTCTTTCAGCTTGGTTTTCTCTAGGAACGTGTTGAAGTTGAGGGCAACATTAGCGTGGGCCATTTGATCTACAAGACATATTGTAAAGATTTTAGACTAAGTTCATAATAATTAAGTTCATCTAATCAAATTATTCAATGAACTCCCACTCAGATAGACATCCCTCTAGTCATCTAAGTGATACATGATCCGAATCGACTAGGCCGTGTCCGATCATCACGTGAGACGGACTAGTCATCAACGGTGAACATCTCCATGTTGATCGTATCTTCTATACGACTCATGTTCGACCTTTCGGTCTTCCGTGTTCTGAGGCCATGTCTGTACATGCTAGGCTCGTTAAGTCAACCTAAGTGTTTTGCATGTGTAAATCTGGCTTACACCCGTTGTATTCGAACGTTAGAATCTATCACACCCTATCATCACGTGGTGCTTCGAAACAACGAACCTTCGCAACGGTGCACAGTTAGGGGGAACACTTTCTTGAAATTTTAGCGAGGGATCATCTTATTTATGCTACCTTCGTTCTAAGCAAATAAGATGTAAACATGATAAACATCACATGCAAATCATAAAGTGACATGATATGGCCAATATCATTTTGCTCCTTTTGACCTCCATCTTTGGGGCACCATGATCATCATCGTCACCGGCATTACACCATGATCTCCATCATCGTGTCTTCATGAAGTTGTCTCGCCAACTATTACTTCTACTACTATGGCTAACGGTTAGCAATAAAGTAAAGTAATTACATGGCGTTTTCATTGACACGCAGGTCATACAATAAATTAAGACAACTCCTATGGCTCCTGCCGGTTGTCATACTCATCGACATGCAAGTCGTGATTCCTATTACAAGAACATGATCAATCTCATACATCACATATATCATTCATCACATCCTTTTGGCCATATCACATCACACGGCATATGCTGCAAGAACAAGTTAGACGTCCTCTAATTGTTGTTGCAAATTTTTACATGGCTGCTATAGGTTTCTAGCAAGAACGTTTCTTACCTACGCCAAAACCACAACGTGATATGCCAATTTCTATTTACCCTTCATAAGGACCCCTTTCATCGAATCCGATCCGACTAAAGTGGGAGAGACAGACACCCGCTAGCCACCTTATGCAACTAGTGCATGTCAGTCGGTGGAACCTGTCTCACGTAAGCGTACGTGTAAGGTCGGTCCGGGCCGCTTCATCCCACGATGCCGCCGAATCAAGATAAGACTAGTAACGGCAAGTAAATTGACAATATCGACGCCCACAACAACTTGTGCTCTACTCGTGCATAGAAACTACGCATAGACCTAGCTCATGATGCCACTGTTGGGGAACGTAGTAGTAAATCAAAAAAGAATTCCTACGCATCACCAAGATCAATCTATGGAGAGACTAGCAACGAGAGAGAGAGGAGTGCATCTTCATACCCTTGAAGATCGTGATGCGGAAGCGTTGCAAGAACGCGGTTGGAGGAGTCGTACACGCAGCGATTCAGATCGCGGTCGATTCCGATCTAAGCGCCGAACAACGGCGCCTCCGCGTTCAACACACGTGCAGCCCGGTGACGTCTCCCGCGCCTTGATCCAGAAAGGAGGAGGGAGAGGTTGGGGAAGACAACTCCGGCAGCACGACGGCGTGGTGGTGGAGTTGGCAGGGCTTCGCCAAGCTCAACGGAGGAGGAGGGGGTGTTGGAGAGGGGGAGGGTTGCGCCTTGGATGAGGTGCTGCTGCCCTCCCTCCTCCCCTCTATTTATAGGGCCAAGGGGAAAGGGGGCCGGCCCCTCTAGATCAGATCTAGAGGGGGGGCGGCGGCCAGGGGAAGGGGGCTTGCCCCCCAAGCCAAGGGGGGCGCCCCCCTTTAGGGTTTCCCCCAACCCTAGGCGCATGGGCCCTAGGGGGGATGGCGCCCAGCCCACTTAGGGGCTGGTTCCCTCCCACATACAGCCCATAGGGCCCTCCGGGGCAGGTGGACCCTCCCGGTGGACCCCCGGAACCCCTTCGGTGGTCCCGGTACAATACCGGAAAACCCCCGAACACTTCCGGTGACCGTATGATGACTTCCCATATATAAATCTTCACCTCCGGACCATTCCGGAACTCCTCGTGATGTCCGGGATCTCATCCGGGACTCCGAACAACATTCGGTAACCACATACTATTTCCCATAACAACCCTAGCGTCACCGAACCTTAAGTGTGTAGACCCTACGGGTTCGGGAACCATGCAGACATGACCAAGACATCTCTCCGACCAATAACCAACAGCGGGATCTGGATACCCATGTTGGCTCCCACATGTTCCACGATGATCTCATCGGATGAACCACGATGTCGGGGATTCAATCAATCCCGTACACAATTCCCTTTGTCTACCGGTATGATACTTGCCCGAGATTCGATCGTCGGTATCCCTATACCTTGTTCAATCTCGTTACCGGCAAGTCTCTTTACTCGTTCGTAACACATCATCCCGTGATCAACTCCTTGGTCACATTGAGCTCATTATGATGATGTCCTACCGAGTGGGCCCAGAGATACTTCTCCGTCACACGGAGTGACAAATCCCAGTCTCGATTTGTGCCAACCCAACAGACATTTTTGGAGATACCCGTAGTGTGCCTTTATACCCACCTAGTTACGTTGTGACGTTTGGCACACCCAAAGCATTCCTACGGTATCCGGGAGTTGCACAATCTCATGGTCTAAGGAAATGATACTTGACATTAGAAAAGCTCTAGCAAACGAACTACACGATCTTGTGCTATGCTTAGGATTGGGTCTTGTCCATCACATCATTCTCCTAATGATGTGATCCCGTTATCAACGACATCTAATGTCCATGGTCAGGAAACCATAACCATCTATTGATCAACGAGCTAGCCAACTAGAGGCTTACTAGGGACATTTTGTGATCTATGTATTCACACATGTATTACGGTATCCGGTTAATACAATTATAGCATGAACAATAGACAATTATCATGAACAAGGAAATATAATAATAACCACTTTATTATTGCCTCTAGGGCATATTTCCAACAGGGTTGGGCCCGGACCATGTTCGGGCATGTTCCTATGGGTTGACCTATCACAATCAGGTTGAAGAGTCCATTGGTCAAAGGCCGTCCGGTGAAAGTCAAAGGCGTAGATCTCTGGGTTAACGGGGCTAGGGTTAGGTTGGTTGGGTGCCACCAAAACATCGCACCAGGTCCTCTTACATGTCTGAAAGTGTTGTGCTATGCAGAGACGTCCATCGCACCGCTCCGAGGTGTGGCCCCCCTGATCACGGACGGCACTGCCGCCATCATTGGAGGGGGAAACATGCGCGTCGGGTCGAGCCGGAGGGAATCTAGTGGTGAGCTGGGCCTAGACTATGTTTGGGAATGTTCCTATGGGCTAATCTATCACAACTAGGTGGAAAAGTCTATTGGTCAGAGGCCGTCCGATGAAAGTAAAAGGCGTACATCTCCGGGTCAACAGAGCCAGGGTTAGGCCGGTCGGGGGCCTTGGAGGCGTCATGCAATGTCCTAGCACGTGTCATGCAACAGTCCCCTTTGAGTGCACGAGAAGTTTCGAGGTCAACGGAGCAAGGGGCAGCGCATTTCATTCACAAACCAGACACGTTCTCTCTCGATAGATAGATAGATAGATAGATACTAACTCGGAGATGTTGCAGTTTACAAGCGGTCGCTGGTCAGGCTTCTGCGAAACGCGCTCAAACTTTTACCACACCCTACAAGGGCCTCCACCTCTAGCGCTGCTCTGATGGCGGCGAGGCCAGAGGATGCCAGACCCTTAACCGGCGTGGACGCGGTTAGTACTTGCCCTCCTTCATCGGTCCAAGAGAGTAAAAAAAATTAGAAGAAAAACAAAAGGGAGAACACAATTGCATGAGCTTGATTCCTATTGGTGGAAACGTTTGTGCCACGGATCGATGACGTGGCGCATATCCATCCATCTAGCTCTCCACCCCACATCCATCCATCCATCTAGAGAAAAGGAGAAAAAAAAGAGCCCACGAGATAGAGCCCACCCAACTCCACCGAACGCCTCCTTCCTCTCTATCTCGCGACCTCTCTCCTCTGTCCCCCACGAACCCCTCTCCCTCGCCGCCGCCACCACCCACGCCGGCCTATTCCGGCGAGCTCCGGCTGCGGGAAGCACTCCCCCGAGCTCCCCAAGCTCCACGCCTCCTTCCCCTCCGGCCAGAATCGGCGCTCCCACCCTCCATCGTCCCCCATAGCTAGCTAGGGTTTCGGCCGCCACCTCACCTCCGGCGACGGCGAGGCCAGCGGGCGGCGGATTAGGCACCGGCAGCTCCCCCTCGAGCTGATCTACCTTCCCCACCTGCTCGATTTGGTTATCCTCGCTTCCTGAGGTCGTTCCCATCGACCCCCTCCGCTAGGGTTTCGGTGGTGATGAGCCCCTCGTCGCCGGCAGTCTCCTGCTCATTGCTCCAGTCGGGTACGCCACCTCCCACACCTCCTGGTGGTGCTGGTGTTGCCTGGGTGATGCTCCTGCTGTGCACGGTGCCCCTTCGCCGGTCGGGACGGCGTGCTGCGCAACCCCGGCATTGGTTGGCGTCGTGCGGTGCTGTGGCTGCTGTCTCGCCGTGCTGGGATGGTGACGTGCTCGGCATCGGCTACAACCCTAGCCCAGTGAGTTCCACTTCTCCTCCTCTCTGGCCTACTACTACTTCTACTGTCTTGGCCATTGTTGCGGCTCTGTCAATGCATTGCTACTGCTGATTGTTTTAGGACCAACTAAAGGTTATTCTAATGTTGCCAGTAATTATTGCTATCCCTTTAGTTGCTCCTGTGGTCATGCTCTTGCTTATGTATCTGATTTGGTGTTCTGGTTTGTGTAAGAACTTGGATAATGCCACTATGTTATTGACATCCTACTGTATGTAGTTCAAGTGGTTCTAGGTTGTTTCTACTGTTGTTGGCACTATGGATATAGTTGCTGGTTTTCTTGTACTGTTAATTGTGCTATTGTTATCAGTTTTGTAAAACTGTTAGGATCAAAGGCATGAATTACTAGTCTAAGGCTATACTGATTGTGCTCAGTACTACTGTCATGAGGCATGCTACTTTTTTAGTTAGTATGCTGCTGCTTTATGTCACATGTACATACAGGGGTCACTTGATAGCTTGTTTATGCTGTTATATAGTTTTGAAGTTTATTTAGGTGTGAACTGTAACTCCTGATTATGGGCAATTATCAATCATCCTTAGTATTGTTTCATTATTGGTGTCATATAATTTCTTATACTTTAATTAAATGTTGAATATGACTGCTGGTTGTTACTGCAGTTTGGTCATGACATATTTTGTATTTCTCTGCTATGTTCCACTTATTTATGACGGTAGTACTGCTATTTTCTGCTACTTCTTTTAACTTGTTGGCTGAACCAATGGAACTACTATTATATTTGTTTTGTCGCTCAACCAGTGCTGCAATGGTGGGATCGATCCATCTCTTTACTGCAATTACTCTGTGTAGTTCATGATTTGCTCCTGTAGTGGTATAAAATTATAGTTACTCTTTCAAGCTGGTATCTTTGTTTGATATATACTAGTCTTTATCTAAATACCATGTAATGGCATTTCTTGTATGGTTTAGTACATCATCTACTGGTTGGTTTAGTTGTATATTGTACAGGTCATAGTCCTGATGGTTGCATGTAGTGATAACTCTTTCTTTGCTTTAGCTATTTCAGATGGTTTAGATGCATGCTTATACTCCTATCTATACCAGGTGCATGTCTTATGCTTGTGTACCTATATACATAATAGTACCCATGTGTAGGTGGGTGTATGTGTTCTGCTTACAGCAGATGTTTAGTAAGTGTGCTATCAATGTCCTATTTCTTCTTGCAGGTTATGGACTATATCTTTCCTTGCCAATTCCCTCTCTCCTAAATCTGATTTTAACAGATGCTACACTGGTCTCTACACTTTCTTTCTTTCTCTCCTACTCTCACTGATAAGAACATGTGCTCCTTAATCTTGCCAAGCCAGTGATGGTGTCCTGAGGCTCTCACCGTTACTTAACAACAAATGCTGCACTACTTGATCCAATGATGCAATAGTCCTAGCACTACTAGGCTGCCTGAGGACAACAATCCCTACTTCAAACCCTACCTCTGGGTTAGTTGGTTAGTAGTGGGTTAGTTGGATTTCATCTGAAACTAACCCAAGCTTAATTGAGGGATCCCCTAATCATGGAGTTAGTGCTAATTTGAGTTGATCTTTGGGTTTGGCTTTGATCTATACTTTTTGCTGGCTTTACTTCTGTGTTGGGTTATTCCTTACTGCCAATTGAACCTGTTCCTTTTGGCCTTGCTGGTTACTGTTCCATTGGCTCCATTTACGAAGTGTTGGCTCTCTTCTACTGTTTCTTTGATCAACTTAATCTGATTGGGGTTTGACTAATGTTTCCAAACTCCTAAGTGCTAGCTCCTACAGCAAAGGCATTTCCCCAAGGGGAATGCTACATTTTAACCTTAATCAAGTTTTTCCTATTTGTTGTTTCTTGTTTTGCAGGTTGATGAACTGGAAGAAAGAAGCAGAAGATGAAGTAGATAGTTTAGTATAGGTTTAGTTTAGGACTTGTCCTTTCTTCTTTTATTTCTTCTTTCCTCCAAGTGTAATTCCTGAATGCTTGTAGTTGACATTCATATTAATAAAGTCTATTGTTTATTATTTAGACCAAATAATTGCAATGCTTCATTTATTATGAATATAGTTTCTTTTATTCAGTTTTTGCAATATCACTTGTATTATTTATTCATGAATATATGTTTGCATCTATGCCTACAGCAAAGCCGTCGGCATAAATGCCATGTGGTAGCTCCTGGCCGAGGACTATGCCTATGGCAAAGCCATCGGCTTAGATCATCTATGCCTACGGCTTTGCCGTAGGCATAGTACTCAGCCAGGAGCAACCATGAGCTGCCACGTGGCAAGACTATGCCGACGGCAAAGCCGTAGGCATAGTTTTGCCATGTGGCAGCTCCTGGTTGGTTGGACTTAGTGACGGCGCCGGCAGCTGCCGTCTCGTCCTTTTTTTTGCCGACGGTGAAACTATGCCGCCGGCTGTACGGAAGCCGTCGGCATAGGCAGCTATGCCGACGGCTTTAGTATGCCGACGGCCTGACAAGAGTACGCTGACGTATTCTATGCCGACGGGGGTATGCCGATAGCAGCCGTAGGCATAGGATTATGCCGACGGCCTTGGGCCATAGGCATAGCCCCTGATTCCGGTAGTGATGCGCGCGTCTTCGATTTTTCGACTCTCAGCATCAGTTAATTCGAGCGCACGCTCGGTGCATCGAGCTGATAGGCGCGCGTGAGAGGACATATTGTTGATATATCACAACTTGCTTGGTGATATTTTCTCTCTTGATAGTGTGATACCAATGTGGAAACGTAGTGTGAATGGTCATTAAAATTTCCAAAAGGAGTTACGACACCGACACTATGCTAAGACCACAAGTTTGTGTGCGCGTCTTCGATTTTTCAACTTTAGCAAGCACATTGGTTAACTAATTCGGATGCCCTTTCGGTGCAACCGATAGGCGCGCGCGAGAGAGAGAACATACTAGTTATATCGGTACATCACAACTTGCCTGGTGATAGCGTTATTCCAATGTGGAAATGGTGGTGTGAGCGGTGATGAAATTTTTCCCAGTAAATATGACAAGGACATAATGCTACTATATCATGTCATGTGATTCAAAAATAAAAATTTGATCCTTGAATTCCTCAAAAAATAGAGAAAATCCGCTTAAAAGGTGACCCAAAGGAAAACGAGAAGACCATATCCATTGAAGATGAGAGAAATTTGTCTTGTCCTTTTTTTCTTGACATAGTATAACTTGTGTAAATAGAAACTTTTGGGTTTGCTTTTAAATTATTTAGACGAGCTAGAGATCTCTTGAGGCAAATATGTCTGAATGCCTTTCCACACGCCAGCGTTCTAGTAGTACGAGGGTATCGCCGTAAAAGGCGGTGTCACGGCACGGGATATGTTCTCCTGCAGGCTGCAGCTGGCCAGCAGGACGTGTTGCTACTCAACTGGCCAACATTTGCAGTGCTCAGTCTCTCCTAACAGGAGGATTTGCAGGCCATTTGTCACACTGACACGAGGAGATCGATGCATGCACTCTGGCACGCTGGCTAGTGACACTAGTCAGTAGTCACTACTCACTACCCACGATGATTCGCCCGTGGTACTGACTGTGGTTTCTTTTCCTCTTTAATTATTCCCAGAATAGCATCCGTCGCACGTCCGATAATGGGATGCGTAGTCAGGAGTCATACATTGGCCCGGATGGAATGGATCGAGCCTCCAGATCACAAAAGCAATGCATATCTGATATCTCTCTAGAGGAAACAAACACGCCTGGACTCTAGCTTACGTGGTCAGTGTGTACAAGTGACCGGCAACGGAGACAAGTACACTCCAGCCAGCATTTTGCGTTTTGCGTTTGTAGTGGACGTATGTATCGGCCGATGGCAATGGCATGGCAGACAGCGCAAGTTTTCCGCGTAATGCATCATGATTAACGTGCATTTGCGGATTAAAGTATGGGGCGACGTACGCACGCCACTAGAACCCGGTGTTTTTCCTCCACTTGTCTTGTTTTGCTAGTCCTTTTGCTCACAGAGTTTTGTACTAATAAACTGAGGTCTCGTGGCCGTAAAGAGATTATCTGCCATTATTGTACCCAAGAAAATTCGGTTTTGCGGCTAGTTGATGTGTACATTATTGTACTATAAACTGAATAAGATCGACAAGAACACGGTGGTTGATCGATCATACATGCATCATACATGCTTGCATGAGCTGATCATGCGTCGCACGAGCCGATTAAAGCAAGTCCAATCGTCGACCGATTGACCTAGTAAGATGAACTTCTCGGCCTGGGTACATGGCAAGGGCTTTGTATCATGTGGAGACACCGATCAGCCGTGGAGATCCCACCTGACAACATGCGCCAGCAACGGCCTGCCGGGCCGGGCCGGCCGGGCTAGTGGCCGTGGACCAGTTGCTGTCTCCCTGGGTGCACATACATACAGTTATCCACCAATGGCCTCTCTCAAAAGGCGAAAATGGTCTCTGATTAGGCGACTTTAGACGCGCAATAATACTGTAATGTGTGAGAATGGCACGAAACGTCCGAAATGGACAGGACGTAGCACCTGTCACCCAATCTGACTTCTCCGGATAGCAAGCAAGCAGCGTCGCAATTTGCAAGTGTTCATTCGGCGACATGCGTATGATGGAGTAGAATTTCAAAACAAACTCGATCTGTGTGATGATCAGCCTCCAGTTGCTTCGCTGATAGGGAGCCGACGACGAAGGGGGTGGGTTTCGAAATGAATCCCCAGGGAGCACGCACCCGGGCACGGCTCTGGAGAAGTAGCAGCCTACAAAGAACCCACCAATCCATAGGGCTGGAAAGCAGAACGAATAATCCTACGCCTCATATGGCGGCAATAGTATCTGCCACCAGTGACAAAAGCCTGACAAGGCGAAAGGCATCCTGTGCCTAGAAACTTAAGCAGCCCAGGCTGAACTGACACGATACGAGAACACTTTCAGTCAGGCAAATCCACGGCAGAATAAAGCATCGTGTGCGAGTGCATATTATCACGAGTCCAGAAGGCTGGGAATCAAACAGAAATATTGATACGTCACATCCTTGCACCCCACCAAACATACCTAGCATCGTAGCAGTAGTTAGCAAATGATTTACAATTTTACAGACAGCGTGACGTCGATACGAAAGGTGTCAATGTCGTGGACCGGGATTCCTTGGCATATATATCTAGAACATGAGGCGAGCGGATTAGCAAAATAAGTGTCCCCCAACCTGGGTGCCTTGCAAAAGCATCAACCTAGTTCCACTTGATCAGGCGTGAACCGACGCAGTAGACACCCTGTTAGGGCCTTGTGGTCAGCAACCAGGTACCGAATGGTTAGCGTATCCAGCTATATACTCCACCGAATGCCATCTGCAAAAAAAAAAAAAAAAAACTTTAGAAGCAGTTTTATACTTGAACAAAAACTGTAGAAATACTAGAAAGGTACAACAAACATGGTCTCTATACAGGCTTTCAATTACCCGTTTGCCACCTAGGGGATGTTAGAATAGAATATCACTACTGAGGTTGGCGATAAACATGAAATGAGGGGAATCAAGTATAGTTTGGTGCTAACAAGTACAACAGCATATTATTAGCAAGCATATGACACCTTCCGAAAGAAAAATACGCTGAATCCTACTCCCTCCAATCCATATTAATTGTCGCTCAAAAACAGATGTATCTAGCACTGAAATACGTCTAGATAAATCCATTTCAGCGACAACTAATATGGATCGGAGCGACTACATAACTTGCAGTTACCAGCCAGATGTGTATGAAGGAAATTACACAGACAAAACAGCACATATTCACTTTTAAGACCATTTTACTGCAATGGCAATAAAACAAACTCTGCAAACAGCATCACAGGGAAAAGCAAAATACCAACATGGTAACAGCAGACACATTTAAGAAACAGCTGAGAATAGGAAAAATCAGATCCATTTATAAAAGCTAAGACTGAAATCATTTCCAGTGAGGTAAAGCTGAATTAACATGGGGCTATTTATCACAAACAGAATTCACAAATTTCCAAACAGGTCATCTCAGTGAAAAGATGTATATACTGGAATTTGGGAATTAACACAACAAAGATAAGGACATGTGGCCATGTGTATAAACATGATAGTACTGTAACTCGAGGCAGGTAGAACATTTGCAATGGAAACTGTTGTAGATAAATCCATTCCTTGCTATTTCTGTTTGACATCTCCAAACAAAGAGCATATAAACACATAAGGGGGAGAGGTGGAAAGAAAAGGGAAAAAAAAAAAAAAACAAAAAAAAAACAAAAAAACAAAAGAAAGAAAAAAAAAACAAACAAACAAAAAAAAAAAAAAGAAAAAAAAAAAAAACAAAAAAAAAAAAGAAAAAAAAAAACAAAACAAAAAAACAAACAAAAAAAAAAAACCCACACCCCCCCCCCCCCCCCCCCCCCCCCCCCCCCCCCCCCCCGGTTACAAATTTCAAGGCATTCTGACCAGATCGCATACCAATCATACCAATCATATATTAGATATAAAGTTGTCAACCCCCACCCCAGCCCAATGCCACCCAACACCCATTAGCACCACCCCACTTCACCCTAGCCAGCCAGACATACCTCCCCCCATGGTACTAACCTTCACAAAAAAAAAAAGAACCCCCCCCCCCCCCCCCCCACCCCAGCCCCCCCCCCCCCGGTTACAAATTTCAAGGCATTCTGACCAGATCGCATACCAATCATACCAATCATATTATTAGATATAAAGTTGTCAAAGGACATTCCATTTGCACTGCAATTTAAGTGGCTAAGTAGGAAAATGGGTGGATTAATAGAAATAATATTTGAAATAATGCCTCGTGAATAGTGAAGTAGTGCAGAACAATTTCCTGGTTAAAATAGTCAGGTGTTTTCAAACAAGTATAATTTGATAGCTCTCCATTTCTTGTTGCTTTCTAAAGGGATTGTTGATTTTCTTTTTATGCATTCATTCCATAAATAATAATAGCACGTGAAAGCATTATACCATTCATGACAGGAAACATGAACGTGGTGATGTGAAATTCCAGAAACCACCCCCCACCCAACCGCACACCAACTACTTCAGCATGCCAAGTTCTCAAAGGATCTCGTAAGACCTCCCAAACATCTCCTTGACATGGTAGTAGGATTTGAATGAGAGCGGACATGACACAAAGGTGTTAGGCTCGAATGGATATATGCAACCAAAATACCAAAACATGCAATGATAACTGATAATGCCAAGAGGACCTAAGCATGAGTTTAGGGTTAAGCAAAGTTCAAGAAAAGAGGCCAAGGAGCAAACAAGAACTATATTAAACTCAGCTCAGTATTAAGCAATACCATAGAATGGAAATAAACTTGTGGGTAGTTGTTACCCACTTGAGCTCACACCTACGGGCAACCCCAACAGCGTGCATCAAAACAGACACACCAAATGTCCGCGGACACGTCCGGACATGTCGGACAACGGTAGCGAAGCCTATCATCCAACCGTAGACATCAAATAAGCATCAAATTCAGACAGCAGGGTGGGCCATATGGACCTAGAGGAAAAAGCACATGGGGTGTCGGGAGATGTAGTCCAACTAACAAGTGAGCCGGGCGGACATCCGGACTCCCCCAAACGTTCCCAAGGTTTGGTACCGGTTTAGTGGAATTCGGACACCCGGACTGGCCCGCGGACGTTTAGTGCACGTCGTTGGATGGCAGTGTCCGGGCCACGCGATCCGGACATTTAGGGGCGTTTTGGTGCACGGCATTGGAGTTGCCCTAAGCTGGGCAGTCCCAAAAGAATAGGCCCAAATTTCAGGCGGACAAATCTAACCTATCGAAGTAACCATCGGGTCTATTGTTGGCTACATATCACCCACCTTAATCATGTGAATGGGTTATCAAGCCTAGATAATTGGGGGAGCTTTGACATGCAAGTAG
This sequence comes from Thinopyrum elongatum, assembly GCA_011799875.1. Taxonomy (NCBI): domain Eukaryota; kingdom Viridiplantae; phylum Streptophyta; class Magnoliopsida; order Poales; family Poaceae; genus Thinopyrum; species Thinopyrum elongatum. The sequence continues at coordinate 175,935,695 of CM022303.1, read as the reverse complement.
AACAGCCAAGCTGTGAAGTAGGAATTAGAGTGTTTGCCCCAATATAATGGTGCGGGGATTGATTAAGACCATGCCAACACGATGTCCAGGACACGAGGAGAAATCATGGTACAATTCTAAACATCTAAAGAATTTAGAGAAGCTATTATTGGCTAGCGGCTCCTCTCATTTATTCAAGTCGGTTAATTTACGTATCCATGTGGGTCACAAAGCCATGTGAGATCACAATACATTATCTGTATTTTAATTGCGGTTGCTATTTTCTTTGGTGAATGAGTCGAGATTGGCCTTTGTAGGACCTTGCTTAGAACTTTATAAGAGGTGCTTATAAAAAATGGTACAACCAACAAGCATCTCAATTGCCAAAAAAGTATTTACGTGTCAATTTTCAACTAACACCATCATTCCGATTGACGAAGGCATAGACTTTACCGCACAGATTATTGTGTATAGTATAAACAAAATGATTTGGTTATAAAAAAAACAACCCCTATGGTGGGTATTAATAGTTACTTTGACGTAAAATATGGAACACATAAAAATTATATGCGCGCTGAACCTGAGCTTAAAGGGTAAAATGGCACTAATACACTTTGTGCGAATGGGAACTAACATCACTGATCCCATTCACATCCACATGTCAATACCATGTCAAAATAAGAGTGCTTAGCATTCTAAGCACGAGGTAAAATAAGAGTGCCCACGCAACAAAGGTGGCATGCAGACACAAGGTAAATCTAGAGCATTGCATCTGATCTCGGGAGGACGCAACTCTCTGCATGGCAAATCCTACAATGTGATGTTGGTCCATTCGACATAATAAGGTAATGTTAGTTCTACGTGCCCATGCCCCATGCATTCGAATTCAAGTAGCTAAGCTAGGAGCGCATGTCTGGGTGAGGCCAAAGAAACCCATGGAGATGGAAGTCCAAGGTACAAAAAGGAAACTAGAAAAGCAACGACTTGGTGGGTCCATGAATGTTTCAAGGGCGCCTCAGGCCAAGCAGCCCTCCCCTTGCCTAAAGGAGCCACAGTAACCTTGTGGCTCGGTACTAAAAGAACATGTTGGATCCAGGCAATCTTTCCTATTCAAATGCTAAAAATGAACTCATTTTGTGCCTAATTTTCTTAAGCTGTCACACTAATGTGTGCAAATAATGCATATGTAACATATTGGACATGCATAATTTATCAATTTAATTTACATCTGACAACTAGACCAAAATCCAAGAGTCAATTTTCTCTTCAAACGCCATCCTGCAGCACTACTCATGCAGCACCAGAGTAGGGATGTAAAAAGTGCATGAAAGACATTCTACTGTTAAGCATCAGTTTAGTTGATTTCTGGCACAGATACAATTGTTGGGTCCTCTTGCCTAGGTTGGCAAATACTTTTCTTTGAATCAGCAACGCCATTTGCTTTGTATTGTCCAAAATGATGACACTTTAAGACATCCTACCTTGCCTTAGCAAGGAAGTCTAGCTAGCACAAAGAATAGCATTCACTCATCCTACCAAAAGCAATATTTGGAGAAAATGATAGTTCATAATCATATCAAATACATTTTGACTTGCTTCAAATACTTCATTTTTGTTGACTTGCCATTAAGGGTAAACCACACTACAAACACAGTTCTGCTTTGCAAGCAGAGAAAACACGAGTGTACCATCATTTTGAAAACCTAAATCCCAATACTCTCATGACGTGCATATTTCCAGTAAGATTTATACCGATAGTTTCAAATTAATCCATGCCTAACCTAGCACATCGAGACTACACTAAAATGTGCTAATGAAATGATATCTTATAACCAGGATGGGAAGGTACAGCTTGGATGGGAAAGAAATCAAACCGCCAGTGTAGTTCCACATTGCGGGTAGACTAAACTAGACTAACAAGTTGTTATGTTATAATTTAACACACTGCTAAACTCACAAGAAAGAGACAATATAACCTAATTAGGCCAAAGTAAGCTGAATCCAGAAGGAATCACAACTTTCTCAGACCAGCATCGGTATAGGTCTATAGAAAACCTTCCCATCTTTAGTTACACTAGTGCAACAGGATTTTAAAAAGTTGTGCATGCTTACTGCTCGCAGAAAAGGAAGTGGAATACTTTGATGCCACAGATAGGACTGGAAGAAACAAAATTCCAGACACAATTCTACTTTGCTATGCATAGTAAAGCGACACGCAAGCTGAATCACGTAGGACAACTTAATCACAATAGTAAACACGCCATACTAGTACGACATGATTTTAGAAAAGGTGTGCAAACTTACTGCTCGCAGAAAAGTAAGTTGGCTACTTCGATGCCACAGATAGGACTGGAAGAAACCAAATTGCAGATACAACTCTACTTTGCTAAGTGTAGGAAAGCAGACATGCAAGCTATCATGCAGGACAACTGAATCACACTAGTGAACACACCATACTAGTGTTCAACAGAATGTCGTCCAGTGGCTTCAATGTTTATGAATCCAAATTCCTAGACTGGCTTATCAAAAATATGCCACAACTTCCTAATGGAATGATCTTAGAGATAGGACTGCACGAAACCAAATTGTAAATACAATTCTACTTTGCTAAGTATAGCAAAATAGACACGCAAGCTATCACGTAGAACAACTGAATCACAATAGTGATTAGTGAACACACCATACTAGTGTTCAACGGAATGCCATCCAATGGCTTCAATGCTTACGAATCCAAACTCCTAAACTAGCTTATCAAGAATATGCCAAAACTTCCTGATGTAATGATCATAGAATAGAAAATGGCTATTTAACCAATGGGGAAGAGAACTCCTACCACCAATACAATTCTACATAACAAAACAACCATGCTTATTTTCAAGTTCAATCCCAAAAGTGTGCACTTCAATCAACATGCCAATTCATGACTTTAAGTTTGAACAAAACACTCTAGTTTAATCCAGTATTGAACTGATGATAAGCAGAAAATGAAACCAAATTAGTTCAAGGCAAGTTAAAGTGCAGAAGGAAAACACTCTGTTTAACAGAGGGCAGGAGATTGTGGGATTTGTACCCCGGACTAAGGCCCTAGGCCTTTGATGGTGTCGCTGAGCAAGCCGAAGACCTCCTTTGCCAAATCATGTCGGCGCAACTGTGTGCGCATCTCGGCATCAAGCTGCCTCCTCCATCTAGTCTCAGCTACATTGCCCTCCTCTGCACCAAGCAACCCCAAACCCTTCTCCAGTGACACTCCTGACATGGCACGCCCGTTCCTCCTCCAGTACTCACCTAGCAGCTCGCTCACCAAGGGCAGCCTCACCGACACCGCCACAGGCACATCCGCGCCAGTATATTCCTCATCTGCGTCCTCCTCCTCGGGCTCTTCTGCTTCTGGGAGATCCTCTGCTGAAGGCGCGACCTCGGTGCCCCAGAGGTCAGCAGAGAGGGCGCGCACCCGGCGCTCGTGCGGGGTGCTGGTGGGCGGCAGCGCCGTGTTGCAGAACTTGCTCTTGAGCCGCTTGAGCTTGTAGTAGACCTTGGCCTGGTTGATGTGCGACGAGAGGTTGCCCCTGAGGGACTCGTAGAGCCCCTCCACGTCGGGGAGGCGCGGCGCGATGCCGTAGCGCGCCCGGAAGGAGATGGCGCCGTTGAGCAGCGCGATCTCGTCGGCGTCGGTCCAGAGCTTCTGGGCGGCCCCGTGGCCGCCGAGGCCGAGCCCGGCGCCGCCCGAGGAAGAGGCGGGCGCGATGGCCTGGGAGAGCAAGGCGGAGTCCGGGAAGGAGCGGGGCTTGCGCTTGCGCTCGCTCTTGCGCGAGGGCGCCGAGCCGTAGTAGTCGGCGCGGGGCCTAGGGTTAGGGTTGGGCGAGCGGCGGCGGTCGCCGGAGCGGGAGCGGGACTTGGAGCGCTTGCTGGGGCGGGGCGGGGAGGCGCGGAGGCCGGCGTCGGCGTCGGCGGACGCGTCGTCCTCCATCTCGGCGGACGCGCGCGGCGAGGGGCGCTTGGAGGAGGGCATCGGCGGCGGCGCGGGCGAGGGGGAGGCGCGGGATTCGAATTTTGGGTGCGGGGTTTGGGGGGGATTGGGAATCTGGGGGAGGGAGGGTGGGAGCCGAAGCGGAAGGGGAGTGCGGGGGTCGGGGGGCAGGCGCCGAGGAAGGCGTCGGAGTGGCAGCACGCTCTGCTGCGCCGGAAACTGGCAAGGTGCGGTTTTTCCGCTCGCGGTCCACTGTCGCCACCTGTTGGACCCGTGCACTCGCAGGTCGCCACGAACGGCACGGAGCCACCACGGACCAGTCCGTGTGCATCCGTTCGGAAATCACACCACACATGCCGATGAGCACAGCCATGGACACGAGGGCAACAACGCAGCTGCTCTGCTCACTAGCTCTGGTGCCCATACGAGTACATCATCATAGTCATAGTCATAGTCTCATATGCCAGCCATGCAGCCAGGCACATACATACTACATGCTCATGGAGTATATCGATCGATCTTGCGGTGCGTGCGCGCATAGATCTTTCCCGCTTGATTTCACGAGGGGCGTGTCCCGGACGTCGCCTTGAAGGCCATATCCATGGCCGCCGTGGCCGCGGACAGCGCGTCTGCCTCGCCGGACGAGCCGCGGTACGTGCCGACGGCCGCACCCATGACGGCGTTCAGGTGGCCCTGAGCGGTCTCCACGGCCGCCTCGGTGCCCCGGGCCACCGCCTCGTGCTCCGCCTCGGCCGCCGCCCACGAGGCGCGCGCCTCGCCCTCGAAGAGCGCGAGGACGCCGGCGAGCCGCGCTGGGTCGAAGCCCCGGCCGTCGAGAGCCATGTCGGCGACGGCGGAGAGTTGCTCGAAGAGCGCGTCCATGTGGTACCGTTTCTTTCTCCGTCTTGTGCACCTTGCTCGTGCTGGAGTTATATATACACGGGAGGTTGTCGACTGCGCTGCGCGTAGTATGTATCGTATCTGTTCTGTTCTTGCGGGAGAGGAGATTCGACATTCCAGCTTGGATGGTTGCGGCGCCTTTCGGTGAGCAAGGAGAAAGCTTCACGCCCTCGTTGACTTTCCCCAATATTTTTATTTAATTTATTTTAACACAAAAGGGCATCTCCAACGCAAGCCCCTAAAACTAACATCATACTTGTCCGCGAATTTGAACAAGCCGGATAATTTTCATTAAAACCGGACCACAGTCATTACATTTTCGACACATTTCACAAAACAAAAGCACCCCGACCCTAAGAGCATCTACAGCCGGGCGCCCCAAACCCGCCCCATACGCCCGGGCGGGCCGTCCGATCATTAACCGGTCACGATTTTCTGACCCAGACGGCCCCCTCAAACGAGCCTCAAACGCTCAGGCTGATCGGCACCCCTCATATCCAGCCCAAATATGGGGCGGATATGGGGGCGCCCGGGCACGTCCGCCATGTAGGACTGACGAAGGGTCCGGCGGACGCCTCCTCCGTCGCCGCGTGGCGCCGCTCCAGTTCTCCCGTCGCACGGTCCAGATCTGACGGGGCCACATCGGCCTCCACGGCAAAGCCTCGGACTGGAGGCGTCCACCAGGCACCAGTTCATGGTGAGGTAGGAGTTCGAGCTCCACAAGGCTGGTACAGGGCGAAAGCTTACTGTGCAGCAGTTCAAGCTATTCATCAGCCGCTCCCCCAGTCTCATTCCCTTCACAGACAATATTCTCTGTCGGTTCCCCAACAGAGTGCCAACTAGCATCAAGGTGTTGGGGAACGTAGTAATAATTCAAAAAAATTCCTACGTGTCACCAAGATCAATCTAGGAGATGCTATCAACAAGTGAGAGGGAGTGCATCTTCATACCCTTGAAGATCGCTAAGCGGAAGCGTTACAAGAATGCGGTTGATGGAGTCATACTCGCGGCGATTCAAATCGCAGAAGATCCGATTCAAGCGCCGAACTGACGGCGCCTCCGCGTTCAACACACGTACAACCCGGGGACGTCTCCTCCTCCTTGATCCAGCAAGGGGAGAGAAGAAGTTGAGGGAGAGCTCCGGCAGCACGACGGCGTGGTGGTGGAGCTTGCGGTTCTCCGGCAGGGCTTCGCCAAGCACTGCGGAGGAGGAGGAGTTGGAGGGGGAAAGGGCTGCGCCAGGGGAAGGGTTTTAGCTCCCATGCACCTCCCCACTATATATAGGGGTGGAGGGGGCTGGTTTCTTGCCCTTCAAGTCCATTGGGGCATTGGCAAAGGTGGGAGGAAAGAAATCCCATCCTTTCCCTTCCCCACCGATTGTTATCCCCCCTTTTTAGGGATCTTGATCTTATCCCTTCGGGATATGATCTTATTCCTTCTAAGGGGGGATCTTGGTGTGCCTTGACCAGGGGTGTGGGGCCTTGCCCCACCACCCACGTTCATGTGGGTCCCCCCATGCAGGTGGGCCCCACTCCGGAACCTTCTAGAACCTTCCCGGTACAATACCGAAAAATCCCGAACATTTTTCGGTGGCCAAAATAGGACTTCCCATATATAAATCTTTACTTCCGGACCATTCCGGAACTCCTCGTGACGTCCGGGATCTCATCCGAGACTCCGAAAAATTTTCGGTAACCACATACAATTTCCCATAACAACTCTAGCGTCACGGAACCTTAAGTGTGTAGACCCTACGGGTTCGGGAACCATGCAGACATGACCGAGACACCTCTCCGGCCAATAACCAATAGCGGGATCTGGATACCCATATTGGCTCCCACATGTTCCACGATGATCTCATCGGATGAACCACGATGTCGGGGATTCAATCAATCCCGTATATAATTCCCTTTGTCCATCGGTATGTTACTTGCCCGAGATTCGATCGTCGGTATCCCTATACCTTGTTCAATCTCGTTACCGGCAAGTCTCTTTACTCGTTCCGTAATGCATGATCCCGTGGCTAACTCCTTAGTCACATTGAGCTCATTATGATGATGCATTACCGAGTGGGCCCAGAGATACCTCTCCGTCATATGGAGTGACAAATCCCAGTCTCGATTCGTGCCAACCCAACAGACACTTTCGGAGATACCTGTAGTGCACCTTTATGGTCACCCAGTTACGTTGTGACGTTTGATACACCCAAAGCATTCCTACGGTATCCGGGAGTTGCACAATCTCATGGTCTAAGGAAATGATACTTGACATTAGAAAAGCTCTAGCAAACGAACTACACGATCTTGTGCTATGCTTAGGATTGGGTCTTGTCCATCACATCATTCTCCTAATGATGTGATCCCGTTATCAACGACATCCAATGTCCATGGTCAGGAAACCACAACCATCTATTGATCAACGAGCTAGTCAACTAGAGGCTCACTAGGGACATGCTGTGGTATATGTATTCACACATGTATTACGGTTTTCGGTTAATACAATTATAGCATGAACAATAGACAATTATCATGAACAAGGAAATATAATAATAACCATTTTATTATTGCCTCTAGGGCCTATTTCCAACAGTCTCCCACTTGCACTAGAGTCAATAATCTAGTTACATTGTGATGAATCGAACACCCATAGAGTTCTGGTGCTGATCATGTTTTGCTCGTGGAAGAGGTTTAGTCAACGGATCTGCGACATTCAGATCCGTATGTACTTTACAAATATCTATGTCTCCATCTTGAATATATTCACAAATGGAGTTGAAGCGGCGCTTGATGTGCTTGGTCTTCCTGTGAAACCTGTGCTCCTTGGCAATGGCAATAGCTCCAGTGTTGTCACAGAAGAGAGTCATCGGGCCCGACGCATTGGGAATCACTCCTAGGTCGGTGATAAACTCCTTCATCCAGACTCCTTCCTGAGCTGCTTCCGAAGCAGCTATGTACTCCGCTTCACATGTAGATCCCGCCACGACGCTTTGCTTGCAACTGTACCAGCTGACTGCCCTACCATTCAAAATGTACACATATCCGGTTTGTGACTTGGAGTCATCCAAATCTGTGTCAAAGCTAGCATCGACGTAACCCTTTACGATGAGCTCTTCGGCACCTCCATAAACGAGAAACATATCCTTAGTCCTTTTCAGGTACTTCAGGATATTCTTGACCGCTGTCAAGTGTTCCATTCCGGGATCACTTTGGTACCTCCCTACCAAACTTATGGCAAGGTTCACATCAGGTCTGGTACACTGCATGGCATACATAATAGAGCCTATGGCTGAGGCATAGGGGATGACACTCATCTTTTCTCTTTCTTCTGCCGAGGTCGGGCGTTGAGCTGCGCTCAATCTCACACCTTGCAATACAGGCAAGAACCCCTTCTTGGACTGATCCATATTGAACTTCTTCAATATCTTGTCAAGGTATGTGCTTTGTGAAAGACCAATGAGGCGTCTCGATCTATCTCTATAGATCTTGATGCCTAATATGTAAGCAGCTTCTCCAAGGTCCTTCATTGAAAAACACTTATTCAAGTAGGCCTTTATGCTTTCCAAAAGTTCTATATCATTTCCCATCAACAGTATGTCATCCACATATAATATGAGAAATGCTACAGAGCTCCCACTCACTTTCTTGTAAATACAGGCTTCTCCATAAGTCTGTATAAACCCAAACGCTTTGATCATTTCATCAAAGCGAATGTTCCAACTCCGAGATGCTTGCACCAGCCCATAGATGGAGCACTGGAGCTTGCATACTTTGTCAGCATTCTTAGGATCGACAAAACCTTCCGGCTGCATCATATACAATTCTTCCTTAAGGAAACCATTAAGGAATGCCGTTTTGACGTCCATTTGCCAGATCTCATAATCATAGAATGCGGCAATTGCTAACATGATTCGGACGGACTTCAGCTTCGCTATGGGTGAGAAGGTCTCATCGTAGTTAACCCCTTGAACTTGTCGATAACCCTTAGCGACAAGCCGAGCCTTATAGACGGTCACATTACCATCCGCGTCAGTCTTCTTCTTAAAGATCCACTTATTCTCTATGGCTTGCCGATGATCGGGCAAGTCCGTCAAAGTCCATACTTTGTTTTCATACATGGATCCTATCTCGGATTTCATGGCTTCAAGCCATTTGTTGGAATCCGGGCCCGCCATCGCTTCTTCATAGTTCGAAGGTTCACCGTTGTCTAACAACATGATTTCCAGGACAGGGTTGCGGTACCACTCTGGTGCGGAACGTGTCCTCGTGGACCTACAAAGTTCAGTAGCAACTTGACCCGAAGTTTCATGATCATCATCGTTAACTTCCTCTCTAGTCGGTGCAGGCACCACAGAAACATCATCCTGAGTTGGGCTACTCTCCGGTTCAAGAGGGGGTACCTCGTCAAGTTCTACTTTCCTCCCACTTACTTCTTTTGAGAGAAACTCTTTCTCCAGAAAGGATCTATTCTTGGCAACAAAGATCTTGCCTTCGGATCTGATGTAGAAGGTATACCCAATAGTTTCCTTAGGGTATCCTATGAAGACGCATTTTTCCGATTTGGGTTCGAGCTTTTCAGGTTGAAGTTTCTTGACATAAGCATCGCATCCCTAAACTTTCAGAAACGACAACTTAGGTTTCTTCCCAAACCATAATTCATACGGTGTCGTCTCAACGGATTTAGACGGTGCCCTATTTAAAGTGAATGCGGCAGTCTCTAAAGCATAACCCCAAAATGATAGCGGTAGATCGGTAAGAGACATCATAGATCGCACCATATCCAATAGAGTGCGATTACGATGTTCGGACACACCATTATGCTGAGGTGTTCCAGGCGGCGTGAGTTGTGAAACAATTCCATATTTCCTTAAGTGCGTGCCAAACTCGTGAATCAAGTATTCTCCTCCACGATCTGATTGTAAGAACTTTATTTTCCTATCACATTGATTCTCTACCTCGCTCTGAAATTCCTTGAACTTTTCAAAGGTCTCAGACTTGTGTTTCATTAAGTAGACATACCCATATCTACTTAAGTCATCAGTGAGGGTGAGAACATAACGATAGCCACCGCGAGCCTCAACGCTCATTGGACCGCATACATTAGTATGTATTATTTCCAACAAGTTGGTTGCTCGCTCCATTGTTCCGGAGAACGGAGTCTTGGTCACTTTGCCCATGAGGCATGGTTCGCACGTGTCAAATGATTCATAATCAAGAGACTCCAAAAGTCCATCTGCATGGAGTTTCTTCATGCGTTTGACACCAATGTGACCAAGGTGGCAGTGCCACAAGTATGTGGGACTATCATTATCAACCTTACATCTTTTGGCATTCACACTATGAATATGTGTAACATCATGTTCGAGATTCAATAAAAAATAAACCATTGACCAGCGGGGCATGACCATAAAACATATCTCTCATATAAATAGAACAACCATTATTCTCGGATTTAAATGAGTAGCCATCTCGCATTAAACGAGATCCAGACACAATGTTCATGCTCAAAGCTGGCACTAAATAACAATTATTGAGGTTTAAAACTAATCCCGAAGGTAAATGTAGAGGTAGCATGCTGACGGTGATCACATTGACCTTGGAACCATTCCCGACGCGCATCGTCACCTCGTCCTTCGCCAGTCTCTGCTTATTCCGTAGCTCCTGTTTTGAGTTACAAATGTGAGCAACCGCACCGGTATCAAATACCCAGGAGCTACTACGAGCGCTGGTAAGGTACACATCAATAACATGTATATCATATATACCTTTGGCGTTGCCGGCCTTCTTATCCGCTAAGTACTTGGGGCAGTTCCGCTTCCAGTGACCATTTCCCTTGCAATAAAAGCACTCAGTCTCAGGCTTGGGTCCATTCTTTGGCTTCTTCCCGGCAACTGACTTACCGGGCGCGGCAACTCCCTTGCCATCCTTCTTGAAGTTCTTCTTACCCTTGCCTTTCTTGAAACTAGTGGTCTTATTCATCATCAACACTTGATGTTCCTTTTTGATCTCCACCTCCGTTGATTTCAGCATTGAATATAACTCAGGAATGGACTTCTCCATCCCTTGCATATTGTAGTTCATCACAAAGCTCTTGTAGCTAGGTGGAAGCGACTGGAGGATCCTGTCAATGACCGAGTCATCTGGAAGATTAACTCCCAGCTGAGACAAGTGGTTGTGCAACCCAGACATTTTGAGTATATGCTCGCTGACAGAGCTGTTTTCCTCCATCTTACAACTGTAGAACTTGTCGGAGACTTCATATCTCTCGACCCGGGCATGAGCTTGGAAAACCATTTTCAGCTCTTGGAACATCTTATATGCTCCATGTTGCTCAAAATGCTTTTGGAGCCCCGGTTCTAAGCTGTAAAGCATGCCGCACTGAACCAGGGAGTAATCATCACTACGCGACTGCCAGGCATTCATAACGTCTTGAGTTGCTGGGAAAATGGGTGCGCCACCTAGCGGTGCTTCAAGGACATATGCTTTCTTGGCAGCTATGAGGATGATCCTCAAGTTACGGACCCAGTCCGTATAGTTGCTACCATCGTCTTTCAGCTTGGTTTTCTCTAGGAACGCGTTGAAGTTGAGGGCAACATTAGCGTGGGCCATTGGATCTACAAGATAGATTGTAAAGACAATTTTAGACTAAGTTCATGATAATTAAGTTCATCTGATCGAATTATATAATGAACTCCCACTCAGATAGACATCCCTCTAGTCATCTAAGTGATACATGATCCGAATTGACTAGGCCGTGTCCGATCATCACGTGAGACGGACTAGTCATCAATGGTGAACATCTCCATGTTGATCGCATCTACTATACGACTCATGTTCGACCTTTCGGTCTCTCGTGTTCCGAGGCCATGTCTATACATGCTAGGCTCGTCAAGTCAACCTAAGTGTTTCGCATGTGTAAATCTGGCTTACACCCGTTGTATGCGAATGTTAGAATCTATCACACCCAATCATCACGTGGTGCTTCGAAACAACGAACCTTCGCAACGGTGCACACTTAGGGGGAACACATTTCTTGAAATTTTTAGTGAGGGATCATCTTATTTATGCTACCGTCGTTCTAAGCAAATAAGATGTAAACATGATAAACATCACATGCAAATCATCAAGTGACATGATATGGCCAATATCATCTTGCGCTTTTGATCTCCATCTTCGAGGCGCGGCATGATCACCATCGTCACCGGCATGACACCATGATCTCCATCATCGTGTCTTCATGAAGTTGTCTCGCCAACTATTACTTCTACTACTATGGCTACCGGTTAGCAATAAAGTAAAGTAATTACATGGCGTTTTCATTGACACACAGGTCATACAATAAATTAAGACAACTCCTATGGCTCCTGCCGGTTGTCATACTCATCGACATGCAAGTCGTGATTCCTATTACAAGAACATGATCAATCTCATACATCACATATATAATTCATCACATCCTTTTGGCCATATCACATCACATAGCATACCCTGCAAAAACAAGTTAGACGTCCTCTAATTGTTGTTCCATGTTTTACGTGGCTGTTATGGGTTTCTAGCAAGAACATTTCTTACCTACGCAAAAGCCACAACAGTGATATGCCAATTGCTATTTACCCTTCATAAGGACCCTCTTCATCGAATTCGATCCGACTAAAGTGGGAGAGACAGACACCCGCTAGCCACCTTATGCAACAAGTGCATGTCAGTCGGTGGAACCTGTCTCACGTAAGCGTACGTGTAAGGTCGGTCCGGGCCGCTTCATCCCACAATGCCGCCGAATCAAGATAGGACTAGTAACGGTAAGCAAATTGAACAAATCATCGCCCACAACTACTTGTGTTCTATTCGTGCATAGAATCTACGCATAGACCTAGCTCATGATGCCACTGTTGGGGAACGTAGTAATAATTCAAAAAAATTCCTACGTCACCAAGATAAATCTAGGAGATGCTAGCAACAAGTGAGAGGGAGTGCATCTTCATACCCTTGAAGATCGCTAAGCGGAAGTGTTACAAGAAGGCGGTTAATGGAGTCATACTCGCTACGATTCAAATCGCGGAAGATCCGATTCAAGCGCCGAACGGACGGCGCCTCCGCGTTCATCACACGTACAGCCCCGGGACGTCTCCTCCTTCTTGATCCAGCAAAGGGAGAGGAGAAGTTGAGGGAGAGCTCCGGCAGCACGACGGCGTGGTGGTGGAGCTTGCGGTTCTCCGGCAGGGCTTCGCCAAGCACTACGGAGGAGGAGGAGGAGTTGGAGGGGGAAAGGGCTGCGCCAGGGGAAGGGTTTCAGCTCCCATGCACCTCCCCACTATATATAGGGGTGGAGGGGGCTGGTTTCTTGCCCTCCAAGTCCATTGGGGCGTTGGCAAAGGTGGGAGGAAAGAAATCCCATCCTTTCCCTTCCCCACCGATTGTTATCCCCCCTTTTTAGGGATCTTGATCTTATCCCTTCGGGATATGATCTTATTCCTTCTAAGGGGGGATTTTGGTGTGCCTTGACCAGGGGTGTGGGGCCTTGCCCCCACTACCCACGTTCTTGTGGGTCCCCCCATGCAGGTGGGCCCCACTCCGGAACCTTCTAGAACCTTCCCGATACAATACTGAAAAATCCCGAACATTTTCCGGTGGCCAAAATAGGACTTCCCATATATAAATCTTTACCTCCGGACCATTCCGGAACTCCTCGTGACATCCGGGATCTCATCCGAGACTCCGAACAACTTTCGGTAACCACATACAATTTCCCATAACAACTCTAGCATCACGGAACCTTAAGTGTGTAGACCCTACGGGTTCGGGAACCATGCAGACATGACCGAGACACCTCTCCGGCCAATAACCAATAGCGGGATCTGGATACCCATATTGGCTCCCACATGTTCCACGATGATCTCATCGGATGAACCACGATGTCGGGGATTCAATCAATCCCGTATACAATTCCCTTTGTCCATCGGTATGTTACTTGCCCGAGATTCGATCGTCGGTATCCCTATACCTTGTTCAATCTCGTTACCGGCAAGTCTCTTTACTCATTCCGTAACGCATGATCCCGTGGCTAACTCCTTAGTCACATTGAGCTCATTATGATGATGCATTACCGAGTGGGCCCAGAGATACCTCTCCGTCATACGGAGTGACAAATCCCAGTCTCGATTCGTGCCAACCCAACAGACACTTTCAGAGATACCTGTAGTGCACCTTTATGATCGCCCAGTTACATTGTGACGTTTGATACACCCAAAGCATTCCTACGGTATCCGGGAGTTGCACAATCTCATGGTCTAAGGAAATGATACTTGACATTAGAAAAGCTCTAGCAAACGAACTACACGATCTTGTGCTATGCTTAGGATTGGGTCTTGTCCATCACATCATTCTCCTAATGATGTGATCCCGTTATCAACGACATCCAATGTCCATGGTCAGGAAACCACAACCATCTATTAATCAACGAGCTAGTCAACTGGAGGCTCACTAGAGACATGCTGTGGTCTATGTATTCACACATGTATTACGGTTTCCGGTTAATACAATTATAGCATGAACAATAGACAATTATCATGAACAAGGAAATATAATAATAACCATTTTATTATTGCCTCTAGGGCATATTTCCAACACAAGGTCCTCCAGCTTCTACGTACTCTTTCATCGGTTCCTCAGTTGCTGGCCGACCAACACCAAGGTCCTCAGGTTGCTCCTCTACTTTGTACTCCCTCCGTCCCAAAATAAGTGTCTCAACTTTGTACTAGGTTTATTACAAAGTTGTACTAAGTTTGAGACACTTATTTTTGGACGGAGGGAGTACTTCTTAACTCTACATTATTTCTACCACCAATTCTGTAGTATGTTGCAAAGCTCCACGTTATTTATAAGTAAAGGTTCTTAATCAGTTGATTGGTTTAGTGCCAGAACGTACTATTGTTTCAGTATTTTTTTGGCACCGATCTTAGTTGTTTATTTTCCACCGATTGTAGTTGTTTCTTCCACTAATTTTCGTTTACAAGAGAGTGTTTCATAATTTTTCTGTTGTATACCTCCCTTAGTTAACAATCGAACCGATGATTTATCAGATGTTTATAGAAGAGCACAAGTTTCAGTCTTCATCCGTTGATTGGTTCAGCGTTTGAACGCATTATTGTTTGAGTTGTTTGTTTGACATTGATCTTTAACAACTATTCATACTTGTGATATTACCACCGAAGTTTGGTGGTATTACCACAGAACAAGGATCTGTGCGATTTTTTTTCTTTTCATTCTGCTTGGAATCACATATGAACCACACAATTGTACCAAAAGTTCTTATTTTATTTTCCATTGCAGGTCGCAGGGTTACTACAAGCAACAATAATTCCTCGTGATTTATCGAATGTTGATAAAATTTCCGTATGAAATTATGTAGAGCAACCGGGCTCATTATTGTGATCTACCATCGTCAACGACATTGATATTTCACACCCATCTCAACTGGTGCCGCCCGTGTTGGCCATGATACATCTGCAGCCCTTGAAGTCGTGTTTGCTCTATGTGCTAGGCTGCAGTCTTTCTTGAGGCGTCCGTTTATTCTGCTCCACTCATCCAGGTTTCTATTGAAGAGGAACGAGTGTATAGCCTACAGGTGGTTCTTCAATCCAATGATTTTCCTCATATGTTTCTAAGACAAATTGTCACTATTTTTTGTTATACCTGTGGATTTTAATTTCTGTTATACAATATTCTCTCCATGCAATCCAAATGCTATACATGATCAATAATCTATTGGTTAAGTGAATTCAGTTACCTGAGAAAAATTAAAAGCTGCAGTTTAGGCTCTACACTAGCAATCTGTAGTGTAGTAATATCTTTAAATCATCAGCCATATATGAAATATATCATATTATTTATTTAAATCGTTGTCTTCTTTGATACGTGGATGTTACTTCAAAAATCAACAACAAATTCCCGCAGCAACGCGCGGGGCGTCATCTAGTTTATGGAGTATTCATGCCATCTTTACAACAATTTTATATGGTTTTGGTGTGATTTGAATAAGAACTAACCGGGACTGACACTGTTTTCAGCAGAACTACCGTGATGTCGTTTTTTGTGCAGAAATAAAAGTTCTAGGAATGGGCTGAAAATTTACGGTGATTTTTTATAGACCAAAAGAGACCCACGAAGCACCGGAGCTGGACCAGGAGGTGACTGAGGAGGCCACAAGCCTGGGGGGCGCCCACCCCCCTAGGGCGCGCCTCCCGAGCTTGTGGGCCCCTCGGGCACCCCCTTGACGTGAGACCAACGCAAAAAATTCCTATATATACAGTAATGTGACGCCCTGATTCAATCGTACACTAATCATACACGCAAATGTATACAATCAAGATCAGGGACTCACAGGAAGATATCACAACACAACTCTAGACACAAATTAAAATAATACAAGCTTTATATTACAAGCCAGGGGCCTCGAGGGCTCAAATACATAAGCTTGAATACAAACGAGTCAGCGGAAGCAACATTATCTGAGTACAAACATAAGTTAAACAAGATCTGCCTTAAGAAGGCTAGCACAAACATCAACGATCGAAAAGGCAATGCCTCCTGCCTGGGAGCCTCCTAAACTACTACTGGTCCTCGGCGGTCTCCACATAGTAGTAGGCTCCGTTGGGGTAGTAGTAGTCATCGGTGGTAGCATCTGGCTCCTGGGCTCCACCATCTTGTTGCAGCATCCGAGAAGAATGGAAAGAGGTGGAAAAAAAGGGGAGCAAAGCAATCGTGAGTACTCATCCAAAGTACTCGCAAGCAAGGATCTACACTACATATGCATTGGTATCAAAGAAATGAGTAGTATCTGTGGACTAAACTGCAGAATGTCAGAATAGAGGGAAAGCCTAGCCTATCGAAGACTAGCATCTTCTTGAAGCCACCATCTTGCAGCATTTAGAAGAGTACATAATAGCATATTATATTTCACAAGTATGTTGTAACATTAGCACCCAGAGATTCTTTCTCGACTCCCTGCGAGAAAGCAATCCCGGAGCCATCATATCCATTTCTCATGCCTCAGCATCCAGTTCTAGTTGTATTAATCGGGATACAACTCCGAGCATCCGTTACCGTGGACACGGCTATTCGAATAGATAGAATACTTCCCTGTAGGGGTGCACAAACTTACCCAACACGCTCGATCAACTCCAACCGGACACACCATCAGGTCATGACCGGCCTCGGCCGATCAACACGCCGTAGTCCTACCTAGGCTCAACAGAGAGGCCAGCACGCCGGTCTACATCCTAAATGCGAAGGGATCATGGGCCAATCGTCCTTTGCAATCCTACACATTGCAAACGCGGCCGATGAGCAGACCTAGTCCCCTTATACAAGTGCAGGCTTAACCAGTCCAACCCGGCACGCGCCACTCAGTCGCTGACGTCAGTGAGCTTTTGGAAGAATCGTACGACGCAGAGTGCCCATACTTATTCCCGCGTGGTGGTCAGTGCGAAAAGGCCAGAGGCCTACTCGGATCAAATATCCAAATCATTAGTGTCTTGGGAGTGCGCGATAACGAGCAGAGACTCACGATCATGTGACCCTGTCGCCCCGTCTCGTGGACTTACGACAAGGGCTAAGAATGCCTGGCCGTGCCACGTAATTATCTCTCGGGTACCCTCCAGGTCAACCGACTTCACATCACTCGCGGGTACCACTCGGGGCCGACCCGATGTTATCATGGTTATGTGGTAAGTCAAAGTAACGGTGTGTCCAAAACAGCAAGTGGGAAATCTGAGGAATCACCCTCAATGGATTCCCACTTGATGTAACCGACAAGGTGGACTTGGAGGAATCACCCTCGATGGTCCACACTTGAGGGGTTGCACGACAGAGTCGTTATCGAGAGTGGTGAAGGAGGAATCACCCTCGATGACCACGACCAAATAGCTACACTACAGGGTTAACATCAGAAGTGCTGACGAGGTATCACCCTCGGCACTCGATAATAACTCTACAGAGTCGTACAACTAAGGAGGGTGATGTGCGGTGTTGGGGCCTGGATGTCGATCACGTTGATCGAGTCATCGAACATAAAGCGGGGCAACTGGAACAAGGTGGGGGGTCACTGATGGATCTCTAACCAACCTATACTAAGCAGTTTAGAATAAGCATGTAAGGTATGAAAACAGGTAACAAAAACAGGCTATGCATCAGAGTAGGATCATACAAAAGGCAGTAGCAGTTCTAATGCAAGCATAAGAGAGAAGGGAATGGGCGATATCGGAATGATCAATGGGGGGTTTGCTTGCCTGGAAGCTCTATTGAGAAGGAAGGGTCGTCGTCGACGTAGTCGATCACAGTGGCATCGGCAGCGGTCTCGGGGTCTACCGGAGAGAAGAGGGGGAAGAAACAATAAATATAAAGCAAACAAAGCATCACAAAGCATAACATGGCAATACGTTGTGCTACGTGTGACCTAACGCAGCGCTCGGTGATATAGACGAAGAGGGAAAACATCCCCCGGATGTTTTCCCGAAGTTTGGCATTTTCGGATAGATGAAACGGAGGGGCACGGTTCCATGTTCAACATGCTAGAGGCATGTGACAGATGAACGGATTGCATATTCGGATTCGTTGGATTTTTCTGAGCAACTTTCATATATAAATTATTTTCATCAGAGTTACGGATTATTTTATATGATTTTTCAATTTTTTAATAATATTCTGCAATTTCTGGATTTAATACTAATTCGAAAAATAATAGCAAAATGCTATGTGCACGCACTGAAGTGTACACAGCAGGGTGCTATAGGGGATGACTGGTGGGGCCCAGTTGACTGCCTAGTCAGCAGTCAACAGTGGACTGTTGACTGGTCAATGGACCAGTGGGCCCCATATGTCATTGACTACCCCAATCAATAAATGTTTAATTTAAACCAGAGTTTAATTATAGGGGCGGGCCCCACGCGTCAGCGACACTAATCGAGGGGGGGGGGCGGCCGACACGCACTGCCCCCACTAATCGACAGGGGGGCGACCGGCACGCACTGCCGAGGCCATGGCCGGGGCGCGGCTGGCGGCGAACCGTGGCGGGCCGGCGGCGAGCAGCGGCAGTAGGCGGCGACGCGGGGAGCGGCAGCGTGGGGAAGGGGCAGCGGCGAGCAGCGGCGAACCGTGGCGGGCCGGCGGCGAGCAGCGGCGATAGGCGGCGACGCGGGGAGCGGCGGCGTGGGGGAGGGGCAGCGGGGAGTGGCGGGCTCGTGTGAGAGGCGGAGGCGGAGGACGGGGGGCGCTGGCTGCTGGAGGCGGCAGCGAGCGAGCTGGGTAGCAGGGCAGCAGAGGCGGGAGGCGGGCGCGGCAACTAGTGAGCGGGGCGCGTGCAGCTGTAGGCGGGTGCGGCAACGATGTACGCGGCAGGGCGGAGGCGGTGCTTGCGCATGGGCGACCGCAGATGGCTGCGGCGGCAGTAGGCGAGCAGCGACCGCAGGTCCGGGCGGGCGCAACTGCAGTAGTTTGAGCAGCAGCAACAAGCGAGGGTAGGCGCGTGAGGGACGGCCACGCGCGGGCGGCGGCTCACGGCGCGCATGGGGGGAGTGGGCGGCCGGCGCGGCCGAGGCAGATGCGGGAGCAGAGCAGCGCGCAGCAGCCAAGCAGTAGAAGCAACGCAACGGCGAACAGGGGGTGACGTGACGGGCGCGAGGTCAGAACGCGGCGGTGACGGCAGCCTACGGTGCCGGATTCGAATGGAAAAAGGGGGGATGGAGCGAGGAGCTCACATCGGTGCCGAAGGTGAACTCGAGGAGGTCGGGGATGTCCCGGATGTGGCAGATCGACGGGCGGCGTCCGGCGACCGTACTTGGAGAAGAAGGTCGATGGCGAGGCTTCGAGGCGGCCTGGGGCTTGTACTTGCACCAGGAGGACGAGGGAGATGAGGGTGACCTCTTGGATGTGCTCTCATGTGGCAGGGAGCTCGTTGGCCACGGCTATGACGACGGCCATGACGACCACAGCTTGGTTGAAGCTCTAGATCGAGAACGAGGAAAGGGGGAGAGGGGAATAGCGCTAGGGTTCGATCGAAGGGCGCGAGGATGCTCTTATCCGTCTCACGGCACCGACGGATGGTCTACACTGGCAAGATCCGCGTGTGGACGGCCGCGCGTGCCCAGCTAGTGCCATGGCCTCTGCCTTTTTTTTAGCCTCAACTGAGTATACAAGCTGTAGCATCTGTTCGGACGCACAGTCACACACACCACACGCACGCACACCACAACTCACGCCCCGACTATGCTCCTAAACCAGACCTACAACCTATATCTCTAATACGTCTAGTGAGACTTCCGAAGTCCAGGACTCCGGGGACGACG
Source organism: Thinopyrum elongatum (assembly GCA_011799875.1). Classification (NCBI taxonomy): domain Eukaryota; kingdom Viridiplantae; phylum Streptophyta; class Magnoliopsida; order Poales; family Poaceae; genus Thinopyrum; species Thinopyrum elongatum. The sequence continues at coordinate 175,915,512 of CM022303.1, read as the reverse complement.
GGCACGTCGTTCTCGCCTGTGGCTCGTAGACGTCGTGAGGTACCTGCAGATATTTTTAGTACTGTTCAAATGAACAGTACCGCGTGCACTGTTCCTAGTGAACAGTACCGTGAGGTGAGACACCCGAAATTCATCCCCGCTGGGGATCGAACCCGGGCGGGTGGAGTGCCCACCGGCAACTCCACCACTCGCCATGGCCTCTGCCTCTGTCGAGGGGTGAGGGAAAGGCTGGGGCGGTGGGCCGGGCCTGGTACAGTGCAAGCTGGGCCAGGTGCAAAAGAGGGGAGGGGGTCTTTCTATTTTCCTTTTTTTTATCCTTTTTCTGTTTTGCCTTTTTGCCTCTGTTTGCAAATTGCTTGACCACCAAACAACTTTTGTAAAATATGCAACTTGTCAAAACAAATACTAGGCATTATTTAGTACTACTACAAAAAGTCTGAGTTTATTTTGAAAAGTTTAGAATCATGCTTGAATTTAAATGGTTCATTAAGATGTTGTTGGACCACTACATTAAATCCCAGGGGGTTTTGGAATTCCAAATGAGGTTGTTCTCATCATGACAAATACTTGGAGATTATTTGCAACATCACGAACAATTTTTTTTTGCATGACAGAAGAAGTAAATAATTTGACTTGTATTTCACATGCAAATTGGTTTTGGTTTTCATCAAGTGGCAATTTAGTTTAAAAAACATGATGACATGGCATCATTAAAGGGGAGATCACTATAGCATGATTCTCGGGGTGTTACAAATCTCCTCCACTACAAGAAATCTCGTCCCGAGATTTTAAGAGGTGGAGTAGGGGGAAAAGGTCTGATAATGAAATTCTAGCAGATCTTCTCGGTCTTGGTGGCTCTTCTCGAAGAAGTTGATCCCTTACATTGATGTCTTCATTTCTCTGTATCAATGCTTCATGATGAAGTTGTCGTCCTTTCTTCGGAGCCTTCATCGTACTTACGAAAGGTCAAGGGGTAACTTCGGAAGAACGGACCTCTACAAGGTTGCTTATATGGTAGATAGTTCAGGGAATGTGACAGAAAGTATCTCTGGAATTGATTTAAGATAAACATCGAGAGCAGAAATAAGAAGGCACAATAAGAAGCTTCAAGCAGATAGCTAATCGTTCGATGCCTGAAACAGAGCATGAAAGGAGTTCAAAGCAACGAAAAATTATTGCGTTTGATACTAGAGTGGATCATCTCTAGGATGGTGGCTCCTGATTTATATACGAAGCCAAGCATGAGGAATAACTTTGGGAACAGGGGTGTACAGGAGACTCAGGTTTCGATCCTGTGGAACTGTGGTTTATGGGCTCGCCATGTGGGTTAAAAGTAGGAAGGGCACTGACAACTTGCATGGTCAAGATAACAAGGCATGCCAGAGGATATCTTGTTAGCTATGTCGGCAACAACGTCGGTACCAAGGGTGAGGGATGAAGAGAACCATTTTCCTGCTCGTTAAAACGAGGCGGACCATTAGGCAAGTTCTCGTCCATCGGTGGTTACCGGAATGTCACCAACAATAGTAACTAGGTTTTACTGACAGAGTTGTACACCGAGGTGTCACCTGAGCAGGGAATTATTACTGCTTAGATTATATAGATCACAAGAAAAGTCAAACAAATCAACGGAAAGGAAACTGTGATTACACACAAGTACGTCCTTCCCAAGGACAAGCAGAGCATGACATACTTGACTAGACATCAAGTACATAACCATATAGTCAAAGGGGCAAAGAAATTCATGATGTTTACCCATACACGGTGTTTGGGTAATGATCAAGAAACATTTAGCATTGCGCTTTCAATGTCCTTGTTGTTATTCGGAATACCACAGTCATGCTACGGGGTAGCAATCATTATGGTGTTTCAAGTAAGGGTTGGGTCTGAAGATCACAAGAAATACACAAGGAACAATTTCAAGAATAGTAAGGAAAACAAGGTATAAACAAAACATGACCAAGTTTGTGTCGGCAGGAAGTCAAGGATATTGTCGAAGATAACACAAATCATCGTGGGGGGCAAGGATGGTATTTCTCATCACGAATTCGGTTGATATCCTGGAAGAGTCCAGGATGTTGACGATGATCACGACACATTTTGTCAAGAGGTTTCATGAAGATGTAATCAATCGGCGATGACATCAAGCCAAAGGAATGGTAGAGCAAAATGTTATTAGAACCACAGACAAGATGCAATCACAGAATCAGAGTTGCCTTTCAAGGAAAACAATATGATGTTGAAAGTTCAACATATGCTTATCGCATTATCGAAATTGTGTTCCAGGGATGAAGGACTATGTAGCACGGTCAAGGTTTAGCATGATGATGATGATATAGTCAATCGACTGGGAATGACATGATCGAGTACAAACTCGTAAGCAATGAAGTTTACTAAGTGTTGTTGAATCATAGGGCGGACTCGATTCAGCTATCGGTGTCCTCGAGTGTCTAACAACTCAGAACCCGTGGAAAATTGGAATCGGCGAGAAATAATAGTCAAGGAAGAACTCATAAGAAGTTATGTAGTTCCGTGATATTCTCGAGATACCAAAGGGTAATACTCGAAGGTAGAGCAGAATCGAGGTTGGGCAAGCATATTGATCTGCAGAAGACAAGCACTTTAACTTGTCCGAGAAATAGGATCAAAGAAAAACAATCATGGTCGGAACCACGGTTGCAAAGGACCAAGCATAGATACCAGATGAACTTATAACAAGGGGATTATTATTATTACAAGAAGCTTCCATGATAAGTTCCACATCGGGTCCATGGGCATGAACACAAGTTCAAGGTCGACTCCCACTTCTCCAATGCACAACTTTCCATTCACTTCTCTCTTTCGAAGAAGTTGTAGTGTTGAAAATTTAACTGGCATAACACCAGAAGAGTATGACTCGTGAAAACTTTCGGGTCCATACGGTTTAGGGAAGGCATAGGTTCAACCCATCGGGGCATCTTAGGAACATATACCACAAGCTTCAGGAGTAATTAACACAAGCTCGAAAGTACAGCATGGTTGACAAAAGGAGAGGATACAATTTACCAAAGGCATTATGTATCCGAGGAAAGGCTTACAAGGTTATTGAATATGAAGGACAATGTTGGATAAAATCCAACAAAGGATCTGATGTGAGCATCGGTACTCAACCAGAAGAAGAAGAATGCAAGGAGATCATATTATAGAAACAACTGACTAATTCAAAGCTCAATTGCAAAGGATTTATGATTTCCAAATCAAGGGATCAGAAGCAAATGCTCTGATCAAAAGATAAGCAAGTTGAATAGACATAGATCAACAATCATTCAAGGTTTGATTTACCGAGAACCAGCTCATGTCCGGAATGATGTTTGAGCTGGAAGGATAATTTATTAGGATCAACTGATGATTGCGGGCATCCGCAAACATACCGAATCAAGGGCTCAAAATGACAATGACAAAGGATGCCAATGAACATTGCTAGACATATGGAACGCCACCATAATGCAAGCAGACAAATATTTCAATAGCAAAAATGCTGTCGAGGACTTTCGAAAGATCGAATAGTATTTCCAAGACTTTTGTGAAACACATGAACAACTGGGGATGAACGGATACTCGGTAAGTGTGAGGAATTATTCTTAGATGTATTCGCGAGACAAGGAACTATAAGGCAATAGGGATAAAGGATTCTCGGAACATCGGAGAGTATTACAGGGCATCTTGTAATAACAAGAGCAACTGGGGATGAATGTATGAACGACAAATGTAGGTAGTGAAGGAAATATGCCCTAGAGGCAATAATAAAGTTGTTATTTATATTTCCTTATATCATGATAAATGTTTATTATTCATGCTAGAATTGTATTAACCGGAAACTTAATGCATGTGTGAATACATAGACAAACAAAGTGTCACTAGTATGCCTCTACTTGACTAGCTCGTTAATCAAAGATGGTTAAGTTTCCTAGCCATAGACATGAGTTGTCATTTGATGAATGGGATCACATCATTAGAGAATGATGTGATTGACAAGACCCATCCGTTAGCTTAGCACGATGATCGTTTAGTTTGTTGCTATTGCTTTCTTCATGACTTATACATGTTCCTCTGACTATGAGATTATGCAACTCCCGAATACCGAAGGAACACCTTGTGTGCTATCAAACGTCACAACGTAACTGGGTGATTATAAAGATGCTCTACAGGTGTCTCCGATAGTGTTTGTTGAGTTGGCATAGATCAAGATTAGGATTTGTCACTCCGATTGTCGGAGAGGTATCTCTGGGCCCTCTCGGTAATGCACATCATATGAAGCCTTGCAAGCAATGTGACTAATGAGTTAGTTACGGGATGATACATTACGGAACGAGTAAAGAGACTTGCCGGTAACGAGATTGAACTAGGTATTGAGATACCGACAATCGAATCTCGGGCAAGTAACATACCGATGACAAAGGGAACAACGTATGTTGTTATGCGGTTTGACCGATAAAGATCTTCGTAGAATATGTGGGAGCCAATATGAGCATCCAGGTTCCGCTATTGGTTATTGACCGGAGATGAGTCTCGGTCATGTCTACATAGTTCTCGAACCCGTAGGGTCCGCACGCTTAACGTTCGATGACGATCGGTATTATGAGTTTATGTGTTTTGATGTACCGAAGGTAGTTCGGAATCCCGGATGTGATCACGGACATGACGAGGAGTCTCGAAATGGTCGAGACATAAAGATTGATATATTGGACCATGTTATTCGGACACCGGAAGTGTTCCGGAAGGTTTCGGATAAAACCGGAGTGCCGGAGGGTTACCGGAACCCCCCCGGGAAGTTATGGGCCCTTAGTGGGCTTTAGGGGAGAGAGAGGGCAGCAGCCAGGAGGTGGCGCGCCCCCCTCCCCCAAGGGGAGTCCGAATTGGACTAGGGGAGGGGGGCGCAGCCCCTCTTTCCCTCTCCCTCTCCCTCCCTTTCCTTCTCCTAGTTGGACTAGGAAAAGGGGAAACCTACTCCTACTAGGAGTAGGATTCCTCCCCCCTTGGCGCGCCCTATGAGGGCCGGCTGGCCTCCCCCTTGCTCCTTTATATACGGGGGTAGGGGGCACCCTAGAACACACAAGTTAATTGTTTTTAGCCGTGTGCGGTGCCCCCCTCCACAGATTTCCACCTCGGTCATATTTTCGGAGAGCTTAGGCGAAGCCCTGCCGGAATCACTTCATCATCACCGTCACCACGCCGCCGTGCTGACGAAACTCTCCCTCGGCCTCAGCTGGATCAAGGGTACGAGGGACGTCACCGAGCTGAACGTGTGCAGATCGCGGAGGTGCCGTACGTTCGGTACTTGGATCGGTTGGATCGCGATGATTTTCGACTACATCAACCGCGTTACTAAACGCTTCCGCTTTCGGTCTACGAGGGCACGTGGACACACTCTCCCGCTCGTTGCTATGCTTCTCCTAGATAGATCTTGCGTGATCGTAGGAATTTTTTTGAATTACTACGTTCCCCAACAGTAGCATCCGAGCCAGGTCTATGCGTAGATGTTATTTGCACGAGTAGAACACAAAGGAGTTGTGGGCATGGGTGTATACATATTGCTTGCCATTACTAGTTGTTACTTGGTTCAGCGGTATTGTGAGATGAAGCAGCCCGGACCGACATTACGCGTACGCTTACGCGAGACTGGTTTCACCGCTGCGAGCACTCGTTGCTTAAAGGTGACCGGCGGGTGTCTGTCTCTCTCACTTTAGTTGAACCGGTTTCAATGAAGAGGGTTCTTTTAGAAGATCAAAAAGCAATCACTACACCACGTTGTGGTTTTGATGCGTAGGTAAGAACGGTTCTTGCTCGAAGCCCGTAGTAGCCACGTAAAACTTGCAACAACAAAGTAGAGGACGTCTAACTTGTTTTTGCAGGGCTTGCTGTGATGTGATATGGTCAAGACATGATGTGATATAATTTGTTGTATGAGATGATCATGTTTTGTAACAGAGTTATCGGCAACCGGCAGGAGCCATATGGTTGTCGCTTTATTGTATGCAATGCAATCGCCATGTAATTGCTTTACTTTATCACTAAGAGGTAGCGATAGTCGTAGAAGCAATAAGTTGGCGAGACGACAACGATGCTTCGATGGAGATCATGCTGGGGCGCCGGTGACGATGGAGATCAAGCTGGGGCGCCGGTGACGATGAAGATCATAACGGTGCTTCGATGATGGAGATCAAGAGCACAAGATGATGATGGCCATATCATGTCACATATTGAATTGCATGTGATGTTAATCCTTTTATGCATCTTATTTTGCTTAGTACGGCGGTAGCATTATAAGATGATCTCTCACTAAATTTCAAGGTACAAGTGTTCTCCCTGAGTATGCACCGTTGCTACAGTTCGTCGTGCTGAGTCACCACGTGATGATCGGGTGTGATAAGCTCGACGTTCACATACAACGGGTGCAAGCCAGTTTTGCACACGCAGAATACTCGGGTTAAACTTGACGAGCCTAGCATATGCAGATATGGCCTCGGAACACTGAGACCGAAAGGTCGAGCGTGAATCATATAGTAGATATGATCAACATAGTGATGTTCACCATTGAAAACTACTCCATCTCACGTGATGATCGGACATGGTTTAGTTGATTTGGATCACGTGATCACTTAGATGATTAGAGGGATGTCTATCTAAGTGGGAGTTCTTAAGTAATATGATTAATTAAACTTTAATTTATCATGAACTTAGTACCGGATAGTATTTTGCATGTCTATGTTGTTGTAGATCAATGGCCTGTGCTACTGTTCCTTTGAATTTTAATGCGTTCCTAGAGAAAGCCAAGTTGAAAGATGATGGTAGCAACTACACGGACTGGGTCCGTAACTTGAGGATTATCCTCATTGCTGCACAGAAGAATTACGTCCTGGAAGCACCGCTAGGTGCAAGACCCGCTGCAGGAGCAACGCCGGACGTTGTGAACGCCTGGCAGAGCAAAGCTGATGACTACTCGATAGTTCAGTGTGCCATGCTTTACGGCTTAGAACCGGGACTTCAACGACGTTTTGAACGTCATGGAGCATATGAGATGTTCCAGGAGTTGAAGTTAATATTTCAAGCAAATGCCCGGATTGAGAGATATGAAGTCTCCAATAAGTTCTATAGCTGCAAGATGGAGGAGAATAGTTCTGTCAGTGAGCATATACTCAAAATGTCTGGGTATCATAATCACTTGACTCAGCTAGGAGTTAATCTTCCGGTTGATAGTGTCATTGACAGAGTTCTTCAATCACTGCCACCAAGCTACAAAAGCTTCATGATGAACTATAATATGCAAGGGATGGATAAGACAATTCCCGAGCTCTTCACAATGCTAAAGGCTGCGGAGGTAGAAATCAAAAAGGAGCATCAAGTGTTGATGGTCAACAAGACCACCAGTTTCAAGAAAAAGGGCAAAGGGAAGAAGGGGAACTTCAAGAAGAACGGCAAGCAAATTGCTGCTCAAGTGAAGAAGCCCAAGTCTGGACCTAAGCCTGATACTGAGTGCTTCTACTGCAAAGGAACTGGTCACTGGAAGTGGAACTGCCCCAAGTATTTGGCGGATAAAAAGGATGGCAAAGTGAACAAAGGTATATGTGATATACATGTTATTGATGTGTACCTTACTAATGCTCGCAGTAGTGCCTGGGTATTTGATACTGGTTCTGTTGCTAATATTTGCAACTCGAAACAGGGACTACGGATTAAGCGAAGATTGGCTAAGGACGAGGTGACGATGCGTGTGGGAAATGGTTCCAAAGTCGATGTGATCGCCGTCGGCACGCTACCTCTACATCTACCTTCGGGATTAGTTTTAGACCTGAATAATTGTTATTTGGTGCCAGCGTTAAGCATGAACATTATATCTGGATCTTGTTTGATGCGAGACGGTTATTCATTTAAATCTGAGAATAATGGTTGTTCTATTTATATGAGTAATATCTTTTATGGTCATGCACCCTTGAAGAGTGGTCTATTTTTGTTGAATCTCGATAGTAGTGATACACGTATTCATAATGTTGAAGCCAAAAGATGCAGAGTTGATAATGATAGTGCAACTTATTTGTGGCACTGCCGTTTGGGTCATATTGGTGTAAAGCGCATGAAGAAACTCCATACTAATGGACTTTTGGAATCACTTGATTATGAATCACTTGGTACTTGCGAACCGTGCCTCATGGGCAAGATGACTAAAACTCCGTTCTCCGGAACAATGGAGCGAGCAACAGATTTATTGGAGATAATACATACTGATGTATGCGGTCCGATGAATATTGAGGCTCGCGGCGGGTATCGTTATTTTCTGACCTTCACAGATGATTTGAGCAGATATGGGTATATCTACTTGATGAAACATAAGTCTGAAACATTTGAAAAGTTCAAAGAATTTCAGAGTGAAGTGGAAAATCATCGTAACAAGAAAATAAAGTTTCTGCGATCCGATCGTGGAGGAGAATATTTGAGTTACGAGTTTGGTCTTCATTTGAAACAATGCAGAATAGTTTCGCAACTCACGCCACCTGGAACACCACAGCGTAATGGTGTGTCCGAACGTCGTAACCGCACTTTATTAGATATGGTGCGATCTATGATGTCTCTTACTGATTTACCGCTATCGTTTTGGGGTTATGCTTTAGAGACGGCTGCATTCACGTTAAATAGGGCACCATCTAAATCCATTGAGACGACACCTTATGAACTGTGGTTTGGCAAGAAACCCAAGTTGTCGTTCCTTAAAGTTTGGGGCTGCAATGCTTATGTGAAAAAGCTTCAACCTGATAAGCTCAAACCCAAATCGGAGAAATGTGTCTTCATAGGATACCCAAAGGAGACTGTTGGGTACACCTTCTATCACAGATCCAAAGGCAAAATATTCGTTGCTAAGAATGGATCCTTTCTAGAGAAGGAGTTTCTCTCGAAAGAAGTGAGTGGGAGGAAAGTAGAACTTGATGAGGTAGTGGTACCTTCTCTTGAATTGGAAAGTAGTTCATCACAGAAATCAGTTCCAGTGATACCTACGCCAATTAGTGAGGAAGCTAATGATGATGATCATGTAACTTTAGATCAAGTTACTACCGAACCTCGTAGGTCAACCAGAGTAAGATCCGCACTAGAGTGGTACGGTAATCCTATTCTGGAGGTCATGTTACTTGACCATGATGAACCTACGAACTATGAGGAAGCGATGATGAGCCCAGATTCCGCAAAATGGCTTGAGGCCATGAAATCTGAGATGGGATCCATGTATGAGAACAAAGTGTGGACTTTGGTTGATTTGCCCGATGATCGGCAAGCCATAGAGAATAAGTGGATCTTCAAGAAGAAGACTGACGTCGACGGTAATGTTACTGTCTACAAAGCTCGACTTGTTGCAAAAGGTTTTCAACAAGTTCAAGGAGTTGACTACGATGAGACCTTCTCACCCGTAGCGATGCTTAAGTCTGTCCGAATCATGTTAGCAATTGCTGCATTTTATGATTATGAAATTTGGCAAATGGATGTAAAAACTGCATTCTTGAATGGATTTCTGGAAGAAGAGTTGTATATGATGTAACCCGAAGGTTTTATCGATCCAAAGGATGCTAACAAAGTGTGCAAGCTCCAGCGATCCATTTATGGACTGGTGCAAGCATCTCGGAGTTGGAATAAACGCTTTGATAGTGTGATCAAAGCATATGGTTTTATACAGACTTTTGGAGAAGCCTGTATTTACAAGAAAGTGAGTGGGAGCTCTGTAGCATTTCTAATATTATATGTGGATGACATATTGTTGATTGGAAATGATATAGAATTTCTGGATAGCATAAAAGGATACTTGAATAAAAGTTTTTCAATGAAAGACCTCGGTGAAGCTGCTTATATATTGGGCATCAAGATCTATAGAGATAGATCAAGACGCTTAATTGGACTTTCACAAAGCACATACCTTGATAAAGTTTTGAAAAAGTTTAAAATGGATCAAGCAAAGAAAGGGTTCTTGCCTGTGTTACAAGGTGTGAAGTTGAGTAAGACTCAATGCCCGACCACTGCAGAAGATAGAGAGAAAATGAAAGTCATTCCCAATGCCTCAGCCATAGGTTCTATCATGTATGCAATGCTGTGTACCAGACCTGATGTGTGCCTTGCTATAAGTTTAGTAGGGAGGTACCAAAGTAATCCAGGAGTAGATCACTAGATAGCGTTCAAGAACATCCTGAAATACCTGAAAAGGACTAAGGATATGTTTCTCGTTTATGGAGGTGACAAAGAGCTCGTCGTAAGTGGTTACGTCGATGCAAGTTTTGACACTGATCCGGATGACTCTAAGTCACAAACTGGATACATATTTATATTGAACGGTGGAGCTGTCAGTTGGTGCAGTTCTAAGCAAAGCGTCATGGCGGGATCTACGTGTGAAGCGGAGTACATAGCTGCTTCGGAAGCAGCGAATGAAGGAGTCTGGATGAAGGAGTTCATATCCGATCTAGGTGTCATACCTAGTGCATCGGGTCCAATGAAAATCTTTTGTGACAATACTGGTGCTATTGCCTTGGCAAAGGAATCCAGATTTCACAAGAGAACCAAGCACATCAAGAGACGCTTCAATTCCATCCGCGATCAAGTCAAGGAGGGAGACATAGAGATTTGCAAGATACATACGGATCTGAATGTTGCAGACCCATTGACTAAGCCTCTCTCACGAGCAAAACATGATCAGCACCAAGACTCCATGAGTGTTAGAATCATTACTGTGTAATCTAGATTATTGACTCTAGTGCAAGTGGGGGACTGAAGGAAATATGCCCTAGAGGCAATAATAAAGTTGTTATTTATATTTCCTTATATCATGATAAATGTTTATTATTCATGCTAGAATTGTATTAACCGGAAACTTAATACATGTGTGAATACATAGACAAACAAAGTGTCACTAGTATGCCTCTACTTGACTAGCTCGTTAATCAAAGATGGTTAAGTTTCCTAGCCATAGACATGAGTTGTCATTTGATGAACGGGATCACATCATTAGAGAATGATGTGATTGACAAGACCCATCCGTTAGCTTAGCACGATGATCGTTTAGTTTGTTGCTATTGCTTTCTTCATGACTTATACATGTTCCTCTGACTATGAGATTATGCAACTCCCGAATACCGAAGGAACACCTTGTGTGCTATCAAACGTCACAACGTAACTGGGTGATTATAAAGATGCTCTACAGGTGTCTCCGATAGTGTTTGTTGAGTTGGCATAGATCAAGATTAGGATTTGTCACTCCGATTGTCGGAGAGGTATCTCTGGGCCCTCTCGGTAATGCACATCATATGAAGCCTTGCAAGCAATGTGACTAATGAGTTAGTTACGGGATGATACATTATGGAACGAGTAAAGAGACTTGCCGGTAACGAGATTGAACTAGGTATTGAGATATCGACGATCGAATCTTGGGCAAGTAACATACCGATGACAAAGGGAACAACGTATGTTGTTATGCGGTTTGACCGATAAAGATCTTCGTAGAATATGTGGGAGCCAATATGAGCATCCAGGTTCCGCTATTGGTTATTGACCGGAGATGAGTCTCGGTCATGTCTACATAGTTCTCGAACCCGTAGGGTCCGCACGCTTAACGTTCGATGACGATCGGTATTATGAGTTTATGTGTTTTGATGTACCGAAGGTAGTTCGGAATCCCGGATGTGATCACGGACATGATGAGGAGTCTCGAAATGGTCGAGACAAAAAGATTGATATATTGGACCATGTTATTCGGACACCGGAAGTGTTCGGGAAGGTTTCGGATAAAACCGGAGTGCCTGAGGGTTACCGGAACCCCCCCGGGAAGTTATGGGCCCTTAGTGGGCTTTAGGGGAGAGAGAGGGCAGCAGCCAGGAGGTGGCGCTCCCCCCTCCCCCAAGGGGAGTCCGAATTGGACTAGGGGAGGGGGGGCGCAGCCCCTCTTTCCCTCTCCCTCTCCCTCCCTTTCCTTCTCCTCCTAGTTGGACTAGGAAAGGGGGAAACCTACTCCTACTAGGAGTAGGATTCCTCCCCCCTTGGCGCGCCCTATGAGGGCCGGCCGGCCTCCCCCTTGCTCCTTTATATACGGGGGCAGGGGGGCACCCTAGAACACACAAGTTAATTGTTTTTAGCCGTGTGCGGTGCCCCCCTCCACAGATTTCCACCTCGGTCATATTTTTAGAGAGCTTAGGCGAAGCCCTGCCGGAATCACTTCATCATCACCGTCACCACGCCGTCGTGCTGACGAAACTCTCCCTCGGCCTCAGCTGGATCAAGAGTACGAGGGACGTCACCGAGCCGAACGTGTGCAGATCGCGGAGGTGCCGTACGTTCGGTACTTGGATCGGTTGGATCGCGAAGACGTTCGACTACATCAACCGCGTTACTAAACGCTTCCGCTTTCGGTCTACGAGGGTACGTGGACACACTCTCCCGCTCATTGCTATGCTTCTCCTAGATAGATCTTGCATGATCGTAGGAAATTTTTTGAATTACTACGTTCCCCAACAGGTAGTTACACATAAGGATTTATCGGTGGTAGGGAATTGCAAAGGCGGTAGGCACATGGGTCTCGAAAAATATCGGAGTGTATCTTTGGACTCTTCTGATGAATCAAGCCATCATCTGGAATGAGGGGCTCTCCGGGAGGAAGTAGTTGCGAGAACCTAGTGTTAGAGTTAGCAAAATCATTTAACCCGAATAGAAGAGAGATCGGAGTCCCAGAGTAAAGACGAGGAATAAAAGATGCTAATACCACCCAATGGCGACGTGGGCCCATAAGCCACACAGAAATGTTAGTAAAAGCTTTTCAATGACTAGACTCAACTTCGGCCAAGGAGTTATAAAGGGGGATTCCTACAAGCAGTCAGCTCTGATACTAACTTGTGACGCCGCCGATTCAATCTTACACTAATCATATACGCAAATGTGTATGATCAAGATCAGGGACTCACGGGAAGATATCACAACACAACTATAGACATAAATTAAAATAATACAAGCTTTATATTACAAGCCAGGGGCCTCGAGGGCTCGAATACATAAGCTTGAATATAAATGAGTCAGCGGAAGCAACATTATCTGAGTACAGACATAAGTTAAACAAGATCTGCCTTAAGAAGGCTAGCACAAACATCAACAATCGAAAAGGCAAGGCCTCCTGCCTAGGAGCCTCCTAAACTATTCCTGGTCGTCGGCGGTCTCCACGTAGTAGTATGCTCCATTGGGGTAGTAGTAGTCGTCGGCGGTAGCATCTGGCTCCTGGGCTCCACCATCTGGTTGCAGCATCTGAGAAGAATGGAAAGAGGTGGAAAAAAAGGGAGCAAAGCAACCGTGATTACTCATCCAAAGTACTCGCAAGCAAGGATCTACACTACATATGCATCGGTATCAAAGAAATGGGTAGTATATGTGGACTAAACTGCAGAATGCCAGAATAGAGGGAAAGCCTAGCCTATCGAAGACTAGCATCTTCTTGAAGCCACCATCTTGCAGCATTTAGAAGAGTACATAATAGCATATTATATTTCACAAGTATGTTGTAACATTAGCACCCAGAGATTCTTTCTCGACTCCCTACGAGAAAGCAATCCCGGAGCCATCATATCCATTTATCATGCCTCAGCATCCAGTTCTAGTTGTATCGATCGGGATACAACTCCGAGCGTCCGTTACCGTGGACACGGCTATTCGAATAGATAGAATACTTCCCTGCAGGGGTGCACAAACTTACCCAACACGCTCGATCAACTCCGGCCGGACACGCCATCAGGTCATGACCGGCCTCGGCCGATCAACACGCCGTAGTCCTACCTAGTGATGCGGAGCATCCCACGGTCATCCCCATGGACCTACCTACGTCTCCCACGACACCACTTGGACCAATGACAAGAGCTCGAGCAAAGGCTATCGAAGATAAGGTGAACTCGCTCCTCTCCGAACTACCACTTTCTACACATGCGACATGGCTACTACCTCAAGCGGAAACACTATGTGTGATCAGGTACTTGGAGGAAGGCCACGGAGCAGCTACATCCAACGGACAAGACGGCGAGGACACAAAGCATGGGGGACAAGAAGAAGAGCTGCAAGTGGAGCTACAGCCACCGGACGTCCGGCCAGGACCGGACGGCCGGCAACTCCCAGCGACCGGACGTCCGGCCTCCACCGGAAATCCGGCAGTTCCCCACCCGAGCCGAATCAGCGGAAGTCCGACGAGACCGGACGACCAGCGACCGGACGACCGGCCGACTCCGGACATCCGGTGCCACTGCACCCGAGCCGAAATGACGGAAGTCCGGCGCTTTCCGGATGTCCGGACGCCCACGAGCCACCGGACGTCCGCTCCGGACCGGACATCCGGTACCTGTCTGCGCACAGTTTCGGGCCCGAAGCCCATGTACCCTTTCACTTCGCCCCCATTTGCACTAAGACTATAAATAGACCTCCTCCACCTCCTAGTTAGGGTTAGCATTGGTTTAGCTCATACTTGAGATAGAGCTTTGCTCATCAATACGGATCTACTCCACTGCGAGGGACCGACACCTCTTCGGAGAAGATCCACCTTGGATTGAAGACCCCCTCACGGGTGGACCCCCATCAAGACCTCCTTTGGAGATGAACTAGCTTCCCTATGTATCATCCTTTATTGGATTCAAATCGTGTATCTCTTTGTGTTTCGAGGATCTAGCACATGTGTGATCATTCTTGTTGGTTAGAGTGATTTCTCTCCTCATGTTTTCCCTCGTGTTCTTCGTGTTCTTCATAGGATCCCCTCCATTTCATGAAAGATCGGGCCCTAGGGTTCTACCCTACATCATCTTGGATCAGAGCCAGCTTGTCTCATGATATCTTGGTATCATGAGCCACGTTGATCACGGATTTAGAGCCCCTACCCTTTGTTTTCTAGCTTGATTTTGTTGTGTTCTTCCCCAATTTCGAAAATCCCCACCAAAAATAGCCCCGAATTTTTTTTTGTGATTTGTTGGTGTGATGAAGTTTTGTTGGATTTGATCCATGAATTTGCTTTGCCACGAGTGGATCTAGCTTTCCCCCTTCATCTCCACCATTTCCATCCACTAAATCGCTCGGATTCGACAAATTTAGCCACCTCCACCACGAACCCTAGCTGTTCATCCCGTGCCCGCAACAGCCTAGGCACCGGACGTCTGCCAGCTACCGGTCGTCCGCCATCCACCGGACGTCCGACGTTTCCTGACGAAACTGAAATTTTTTCGCCCGAAAATTTTCAGCCACCGCCCACATTTACTCATTGCCACCACTTTTCCACTTACACTTCCGCATACGCACTCCAATACCACATTCCGCATACGCACTCTGATAGCCCTTTCACTTTCAGCAACCACCATCGCTTACATGCTCCACACTTCGACACAATTTTGACACATTTGGTTTTGAGAATTTGAGTTGTGGTTCATCGTTTCCTAGGGTGTTTCGGCTAACTAGGAACGGTTCGACATCGACATCACCGCCACTCATCTTCCCCAAGGACTCGACATCGACCACTTCACCATTTTGACACCCTCAACCGTAAGCAAGGATGGTAATCTCGATGACATCTTGGTCTACTCCTTGCCATTACATTGATAACCACCATAGCCCAATTTTGTTTTAACTTACCCATCGAGACTAGCCTTTGAGTATTGCCGGCAATGTTACTTGTGCACATTAGTGATCATACTTCCCATAGCATACATACCATTTCATCGTGGTGCATATCTTGGTATCATCTCTTGTGTCACAAGGTTGTCATAGCATACACAATTGCTATCTTGGTTCGTGGAGTCTTGCATGAGAAAGAGCTCAAAAGAGAAAGTGCCAAACAAGCTTTTAAGCAAAAGGAAAAGATAAGCAACGAGCTTATAAGCAAGAACCATAGCATCGTACTACATTAAGATTGTCATACTTTATCATCTTGGATCATATCATCGGAACACAATACATATAGCATACTTGGGATAGAAGTCGTTGCATTTTTGCTTAGTAGGTTGTGCACAAGTTTCGTATCCGCCTATTGTGCAATCGTGCTAGCGTCTCTCTAGTGTTGTGCAACAAGAGCATTTTCCGTGGATTCCACATTTTCCGCTCATTTTTGGTTGCACGACCCCATTTATCTATTTGCGTGTGTGTTTCCGTGTAACACTACTTGCTTGGTCTACTTGTTGCATTTGCAAATTTGTGAATCTTTTCCAACATTATTGAGGCTCACTAACAATTGCACCGAATTTTGTGCCACCATCCTAACCGAGCTCCACCATAAGCTTTTATTTGTGTAGGTGTGAGAAACTGACAAGAATCGGTACCAATTGTGCTATTTCCTTGTTCCACATTTGAGTGATCATTGATCCATCTTCAACATCGGTCAAGGTACATTTGGTATAAGTTCTTCTCTTTCTCCCACTCACATATTTGCTTGGAAGGATGGATAGGCCAAGTTCTTCTACCAACCCACTCTTCATCGAGCAAGACGATGACCCGAACACCTACATCACCAAGAGCCACCTCTTCGGTGCACAACAAGCTTTGCATCAAGAACAACAAGCAATGAGCGACCGCATCGACAATCTCGCCATCGACTTGCGCCTCTTCGAGCAATGTACAAGAGACTACTTCGACCACAAGCTCGATGAACACAAACAAGAGAACGATGCAAGAATGGACGAGATTCGTGCCTTGTTGGTCAACCGCTCTTCTACCACTTCGTCCTCCTCAAGACGGAGCCACTCAAGTCGACATTCCTACGACAACTCAAGTACACCGATGTCGAACACTCTTCGCCAAGCCACGCGACAAGACCGTCAAGCAAATCGCAATCCTCTACACGGCAATCCTACACAAGAGCAATTCGACAAGCAAGCACATCGACATCGCCTAAACCAAGCTACCTTTGCACAAGCACAAGAACGGCAATGCCAACGACAACAAGAAGAGGAAGAGCGAGCGCGACAACACCAAGACGCACAAGATGCCGAGGCGCAATGTCAAGAACAACGACTATGTGAAGCTCAAGCACTTGAGGCGCAACGTGCCCTCCGAGATTCAAGTCGAGCCGTAGCCACGCGCAACCGGCAAAATCGGGAGCAACAAGAAGCGCTTCGCAAAGAAGTTCAAGAGAGGAACTATCAAGCCCGAGTGCATCGTCAAGTTCCCCAAGCTCCTCGACAAGAACACCAAGTTCGCCAAGAGCAAAACAAGGTTGACAACCCTCCACGCCAAGAGCAACATGAGGTTGACAATCCTCCACAACATGGACGTCATCATCCCCGACCCCAACACAATGAAGAGCAACGCTACGACAAGTTCAAGTTCACCATGCCCAAGTTCACTGGAAGCAATGATCCCGAAGAGTACCTTTCATGGGCATTGAAGGTCGACAAGATCTTTCGTTTGCACAACTATGAGGAAGAGAAGAAGATCACCATGGCATCCCTTGAGTTCCAAGACTATGTCCTCATTTGGTGGGAACAAGTCCTTGAGCGACGAGAAGCAAGAGGTGAACCACCTATCATCACTTGGGATCAAATGAAGGATGTCATGCGAGCACGCTTTGTACCAACCTACTACAATCGCGACCTCTTCAAGAAACTCCAACTCCTCAAGCAAGGAACAAAGAGCATTGAAGAATACTACAAAGAAATGGAGATTGCCATGATAAGAGCCAATGTCACGGAAGATGATGAGCAAACTATGGCACGTTTCTTGAATGGACTCAATCACCCTATCAAGAAGATCGCCGACTTCCAACCTTACTAGAACCTCATCGAGCTAGTACACCAAGCTACCAAGGCGGAACGTCAAGTGCAAGATGACTTCAAGTACGCTAAGTACTCTTCCAAGAACTACGGCTCCTACACCCAAGCTTCAACGACTCCAACAACTTCTACCTCAACCAAGCCTTCTACAAGCAACGACGGCAGGTCAAGTTACAAGAAAACTTCGACAACCTCAAGTCGTCCTCCTACCTTAAGCAACTTCAAGCCGAGAGCTTCATCATCTACAACTCCACCGGATGAGACCGTCAAGACAAGTTCCATAAAATGCTTCACATGCGGCGGCCGAGGCCACAAGTCCTTCGAATGTACCAACAAACGCACCATGATCTTCAACGACGAAGGTACATACGACTCAATGAGTGAAGGCAAAATGGAAGCCCTTGAGCAAGTGGCCATGCACCGGCAAGTGAATGACGATGAAGATGATCAAGTCTTTTGTGACGAAGATCCGAGCCCCGCTCTTGTTGTCTCCAAGGTCTTGACTCTTCAACATCAACAAGACGAAGACCAAAGATGCCATATCTTCCACACCAAGGCCGGCATCAATGGAAGGTCCGTGAAGGTCATCATCGATGGAGGAAGTTGTCATAACTTGGCAAGTGAAGAACTATGCTCCAAGCTCCAATTAGTCAAGATGAAGCACCCGCATCCTTACAAGGTTCAATGGCTAAGTGACTCCGGCACTATCCAAGTCGAGCATATGGTGCAAGTTTCCTTCAAGATCGGAGCATACGAAGACACTTTGGAGTGTGATATCATTCCGATGTCCGTTTGCCACCTCCTTCTTGGACGACCATGGCAATTTGACCGAGGCGTCATCCACAATGGGTGAACAAATCACTATAGCTTCAAGATGAAAGGGAAGGAGTACGTGCTACGACCTATGTCTCCAAGTCAAGTGATCGCCGACAAGCAAGCCACCCATCGTGGAGAGAATAGTGAGAGAGCAAACCACCATAAAGAGAGTGAGCGCCACAAGCCCAAATCGAGTGCCTCCATGATGAGCGACAAGAAAAACCTACTCCTCTTTGCCACCAAACATGAGATGAGAGAAGTGTGTGAGAACCCATCAAGTGTTATGCACTATGTCCTTTTGTGCAAGGACGAGGCACCAAAAACTAACACCTCTCACAATCTCCCTTTAGTGTTATCTTCTCTATTGCAGGAATTCCAAGATGTATTCCCCGACGAGCTACCTCCGGGTCTACCTCCTCTACGAGGCATCGAACACCGAATCGACCTCATCCCCGGAGCACCCCTTCCTAACAAGGCTCCCTACCGCGTCAACCCCCAGGAAACCAAGGAGATCCAACGGCAAGTACAACAACTCATCGACAACGGCCATGTACGTGAAAGCTTGAGCCCTTGTGCCGTTCCGGTAATCCTTGTTCCCAAGAAAGATGGTACATTTCGCATGTGTTCCGATTGTCGTCCTATCAATGCTATTACCGTGCGTTATCGTTACCCTATCCCACGCCTAGATGATATGCTAGATGAGCTTAGCGGAGCCACCATTTTCTCTAAAATTGATCTTAAAAGTGGCTACTATCAAATACGCATCCAAGAAGGTGATCAATGGAAAACCGCATTTAAGACCAAATTTGGCTTATATGAATGGCTTGTTATGCCAATGGGTTTATCTGAACCACCCGGTACTTTCATGAGAGTCATGCATTTTGTTCTTTGACCCTATATTGGCATATTTGTTGTGGTCTACTTTGACGATATTCTTGTATTTAGCAAATCTCTCAAAGATCATGTCACCCATCTTAGAACCGTGTTGCAAACCCTTAGGAAAGAGCGCCTTTATGCTAATACGGGCAAATGCCTTTTTGGTGTTGATAAGCTTGTTTTCTTGGGTTTCGTTGTGTCTTCTAAGGGTGTTCATGTAGATGAATATAAGATTAATGCTATTAAAACTTGGCCCCAACCAACCAACTTGCAACAAGTGCATAGTTTTCTTGGTTTAGCCGGTTTCTACCGTAGATTTGTTAAGGATTTTAGCACCATTGTGTCTCCTTTACATGCTTTGAGTAAGAAAAATGCACCCTTTGTTTGGGGACCATCTCAAGATAGCGCATTTAATGAGCTAAAGAATTGGCTTACTCATGCTCCCGTGCTTGCTTTACCCAACTTTGACAAACCCTTTGAAATTCATTGCGATGCTAGTGGTAATGGCATAGGAGGTGTGTTAACGCAAGAGAAGCGCCCCATATCATAAACTTGGGAAAAGGTGCAAAAAATTGAACTCCCTTATGGTTAACATTTAACAGGAAAGGAACATCACCTCGATATACAGCTTCTTCAGGCACGGAAAGCATCTCAGGAAACTGACAACTTGGTCCAGCACTGGTGCCGCGACGTGCTATACAAACGGTTTTTAACCCCTTTCCGCGACGGCGTTTCGAACCATTGCCAAGTGAGTGATTGCGATAGGGGGGGGGTCCTTCCCACATGACCTAGAAACCGTCGGGGATAGGCCCTCCTGGCACACAGGCGGGGGCAAAATGAGCTCGTGTGCGATCGGGCGAGGCATCGAAACCCAATCGTTTCCGTTCGTATGTACATTCCACACGGTGAATCCCAGAAAAACATTTCCGTTCGTATGCATATCACACACAGTTTTTTGTGTGGAAACATTTGTGCAAGGTGGCCTAACGCAAACAATTCTCTGCCAAAAGCCGTGTGTGATTGTTAGTTGATCGAACACGCCTACTTTATAGAAACCGTGTGGGTTGTTTGAGTTCATCGCCCACGGTGCCGTCTGAGTAACCGTCTGCAATAGAAAACCCCAATAAGCAGGGTAATTAGCCTATTATTGATAATCCATGTAGTAATCAAATTGACATTTCTTATAAAACACACCAGATATTTCATATCCGTATAATGGCAACCAGGATTTCATAATCGAATTACATTAGATAGCTTCAGCACTCAGTTACTCCATTACACAACAGCACCAAGTTTCACATGCAACATCGAAAACCTTTGGAAAGTAGCATCATACACGGTAAATAGACAGATGAATCTCATCTGGGAAACTGCAGAAGCGGAAGGCAAATATTGAGCCTTCAGTGATGTTGAATGTCCTTGCAACTTTAGGCCAGTGGCTATGGATAATTGCCCGCCCAACCTTAATCCTCTTCAGGAAGACTTCAGTATTGTACCGTGGGTGTTGAATGAATACCTTCCTCGCCTCTTGACCATGCAGGTGGTTTGAGAGGTAATCATCGGTGAACTGCTTTGAAAACTACTGAAAACAAAGATATGCATAAATCGCTGTTATAAATTTTGAAATGGCGCAAGTGGTAAAAACAAGGTAAAAGAGTTAGTACCATCCTATAGTTGACTGATATCTTCTTCATTGTGCAAACAAAGATCTTGCTGTTATTCGTCGCAAGTTTTTTCATCCTAACAATCTTTCTGAGTTTCTTGACTTGACTGATATCCATGGACATCTCATTTCCCCATATGCAAAATGGGTCGAACAGTGGGTATAAGCCTCTGACAGCAGGACCTACATGTGCAAGACCAAATTGTAAGAAACCTAAATATTAGAATGATTCCTGCAACTGCATAATAATGTGCTATTAGTGAAAGGACCATGCATGAGCAAACCTCGATGGTATACCGCAGTGTCTCCCATTGTTTCCCTGCAACACACATAAGGAAGATCTTGATCAGGTTAACTGAGACTTGCCATACTATCAGTAGAATATGTATTGAGTACAGCCAAATTCGATTTATTTCTCACATGCATAGCAATACAAAATTGTACCCACAGCAAATCAAAATCAAATTACAGAATTGAACCAAACAGTTAAATGGATAACAGACCAAATGAACCAAAACAATTAACTGAGCACGACATTGCAGAATAGAAACATGTACTAGAAGATAAGACAGTTAACAAAACAAACAATGCTTGAGAACAGTACTACGAAATGTAGCAATTGTTGGACCAAACTGTTAACTGAACATTACATTTCAGAGGACCAAACTGTTAACTGAACATCAGATTGCATATTAACATTACAAAGGACAAATCACTAGAAGGCACTAGCGGTGGCCTCGAGAAAACAACACGTGTATTTTAAAGTAGACAACCGCGTGGCGGTGTCGACGGTGGCCTCGAAGATGAGGTGCTCCTCCAAGATCTGGCGGATGCATAGCAAAGTCATAATAGGTTCAGATCTGAAATCATGGCACTCGGGCCCTAGTGACAAGCATTAAGCATAGCAAAGTCATAGCAACATCAATCTTAGAACATAATGGATACTAGGGATCAAACCCTAACAAAACTAACTCGATTACATGATAGATCTCATCCAACCCATCACCGTCCAGCAAGCCTACGATGGAATTACTCACGCACGGCGGTGAGCATCATGAAATTGGTGATGGAGGATGGTTGATGATGACGACGGCGATGATTTTTCCCTCTCCGGAGCCTTGAACGGACTCCAGATCTGCCCTGCCGAGGAAGAACAGGAGGTGGCGGTGGCTCCGTATCGTAAAACGCAATGAATCCTTCTCTCTAATTTTTTTCTCCCTGAACATGAATATATGGAGTTGGAGTTGAGGTCGGTAGAGGTCCAGGGGGCCCACAAGGTCGGAAGGCACGCCCAAGGGGGTAGGGCGTGCCCCCCACCCTTGTGGCTAGGGTGTGGGCCCCCTGCTGCTGATTCTTTCGCTTATATTTTTTATTAATTCCAAAAGTTATCTCCGTTGATTTTCAGGTCATTCCGAGAACTTTTTATTCTGCACAAAAATAACACCATGGCAATTCTGCTAAAAAAAGCGTCAGTCCAGGTTAGTTCCATTCAAATCATGCAAATTAGAGTCCAAAACAAGGGCAAAAGAGTTTGGAAAAGTAGATACGATGGAGACGTATCAACTCCCCCAAGCTTAACCCATTGCTTGTCCTCAAGCAATTCAGTTGATAAACTGAAAGTGATATAGAAAAACTTTTACAAACTCTGTTTGATCTTGTTGTTGCAAATATGTAAAGCCAACATTCAAGTTTTCAGCAAAGATTATGAACTAACCACATTCACAGTAACTTTTAGGTCTCACATTTACTCATATCAATGGCATAATCGTCTAGCGAGCAATAATAATAAATCTCGGATGACAACACTTCTTCAAAACAATCATGATATGATATAATAAGATGGTATCTCGCTAGCCCTTTCTGAGACCGCAAAACATAAATGCAGAGCACCTCTGAAGATCAAGGACTGACTAGACATTGTAATTCATGGTAAAAGAGATCCAGTCACAGTCAGACTCAATATCAATTAATAACAAAGCATACAAATGACAGTGGTGCTCTCTAACTGGTGCTTTTTATAAGAGGATGATGACTCAACATAAAAGTAAATAGATAGGCCCTTCGCAGAGGGAAGCAGGGATTTGCAGAGGTGCCAGAGCTCGAGTTTTTAAAATAGGGATAAATAATATTTTGAGCGGCATGCTTTCATTGTCAACATAACAACCAAGAGATCTCGGTATCTTCCATACTACATACATTATAGGCGGCTCCCAAACAGAATGGTAAAGTTTTTACTCCCCCTCCACCAATCAATCACACTCCACGGCTTGTCCGAAACAACGGGTGACATCCATACAATCAACAATCCTGGGGGAGTTTTGTTTAATTATTTGAAATTTTGTTTTTGATCTTTTGATCATAGGACTAGGCATCCCAATTACCAGCCATTTTCTCGTGAATGATGAGCGGAGTCCACTCATCGTGAGAATAACCCACCTAGCATGGAAGATACTGATAGCCCCCAGTCACCACATGAGCGATTCGGGCATACAAAATAGATTATCATTTGAAGGTTTAGAGTTTGGCACATGCAAATTTACTTGGAACGGCAGGTAAATACCGCATATAGGAAGGTATGGTGGACTCATATGGAACAACTTTGGGGTTTATGGAAGTGGATGCACAAGCAGTATTCCCGCTTAGTACAAGTGAAGGCTAGAAAAAGACTGGGGAGCGACCAACTAGAGAGCGACAACAGTCATAAACATGCATCGAGATTAACCAACATTGAATGCAAGCATGAGTAAGATATAAATTACCATGAACATAAATATCGTAGAGGCTATGCTGATTTTGTTTCAACTACATGCGTGAACATGTGCCAAGTCAAGCCACTCGAATCATTCAAAGGAGGATACCATCCTATCATACTGCATCACAACCATTTTAATTCCTATGTTGGCATGCAAGGTAAACCATTATAAACTCCTAGCTAATTAAGCATGGCATGAGTAACTATAATCTCTAATTGTCATTGTAAGCATGTTTCATTCATAATAGGCTGAATCAGGAACGATGAACTAATCATATTTACAAAAAAAAGATAGGTCGAGTTCATACCAGCTTTTCTCCATCTCAATCATTTCATCATATATCGTCATTATTGCCTTTCATTTGCATGACCGAACGGTGTGGATAATAATAATAGTGCATGTGCATTGGACTAAGCTGAAATCTGCAAACATTTATTCGAAGGAGAAGACAAGGTAATATGGGCTCTTTGTTAGATCAACAATAATGCATATGAGAGCCACTCAACATTTTCATCGTGGTCTTCTCCTCTCGACCCCCAAAGAAAAGAAAGGAATTTCTAAGAAACACACTGAAATGTTTTTGGAGTTTTTGTTTTTCTGAAGAAGGTAAAACAAGAATGAGATAAACTATTTACACGGGAAAGCTCCCAACAAGCAAAAGAAGAACGAGAAATCTTTTTGGGTTTTCTTTTAATACTACAACTAAACATGGAAAGTAAACTAAGCTACAACTAATTTTTTTTTAATTTCTCAAAGTTTTTCAAACACTCACGAAGAAAATGGGGAAGAGAAATAAACTAACATGGATAATACAATGAAAAAGTATGAACACCGACAACTGGAATGAGTGTGTGAACAAGAATGTAATGTCGGTGAGAAATACGTACTCCCCCAAGCTTAGGCTTTTGGCCTAAGTTGGTCTAAGGCCATGACTGGCCTGGATGATATCCGAGATCATAGTTGGGGTTGTACTGTGCTGCGGCAACTGCTGCTTCATGGAGGCGAGCAGCCTCCATCTCTCTCTCATACTCGTTTGCCTCCTCTCTGGTTATAAAATATCTCCCTTTTCCTCCGCACGAAGGAATCGGTGAGATAATAATACTATAAGCACTTGTCCGATAAGAAATCCTCGAGGCCAGCATTTTGTACGTACGCATAGAATTCATCCTTAAAACCTGCACGATCCATAAATTCATTCGACGGCCATTCACACGGCTTCACCTGAGCTTCCCTTGGTGGTTCAGGGTCTAGTTCTCGTATCACACGCCTCGGTGCTTGCTTCCTTGAAGAACCACCTTGGTACATTCTCCTAGACATTTTTCCTTCTTTGAAAATTTCTGAAATTTTTAGTAGCTCAAAATAAAAGTGAACCAAACTCGATAAAATTGATAACAACTACTCCTACAAGTGTCTAGAGGCTGAACCATGCATCAAAACTACTTTGGACCATATAAATTTGACACGCAAGCTCAAGAACAGGGTCACCACAGCAACAAAAATTTGCAATGAATAAAGCACTAGAACAAAAACTAATTGGACCATTGGAGGAGTCACATACTGAAGAACAATCCCCCAAAGCAGTTTTGTAAATGGGGCTTTGAGCAAGGAGATCGAAAATGGCAGCAAAATGAGCAAGAACACGAGGTTGAGCTACGGGATGATTTTTTCTGGAGGAAGACGAAGTGGATGGGTGCTGGAATAAGTGGAGGGGGCCACGTGGGGCCCACAAGGTCAGGGGGCGCGCCCCAGGGGGGTGGGCGCGCCCTCCACTCTTGTGGCCAGCTGGTGAGGCCCCCTGGTGTGTTCTTTGCACCAGAAATTCTAAAATATTCTAAAAAAATCATATCCAATTTTTAGGGCATTTGGAGAACTTTTATTTTCGGGATATTTTTTGTTGCGTGGATAATTCAGAAAAACAGACAGAAAATACTAATTTTGCTTTATTTAAACTAAATAACAGAAAGTAAAAGATAGGTACAGAGAGTTATGCTTTCTAGATTCATCCATCTCATGTTCATCAAAAGTAATCTGTTAACAAGGTTGATCAAGTCTTATTAACAAACTTCTTCCAAGTGACATGAAGCCGGAGAATTTTCAAATAACACTAGGTTACCTCAACGGGGATATGCATGTCCCCAACAATAAGAATATCATATTTCTTTTTGGCAGTAGGAAGAGGGAATTCAAAACCTCTGATAGTAATAGTTGAAATTTTTCCAATAGAGTTGATACTATGAATTTGAGGTTGTTTCTTCGAAAAGTGTACCGTATGCTCATTACCATTAACATGAAAAGTGACATTGCCTTTATTGCAATCAATAACAGCCCCTGCAGTATTCAAAAAGGGTCTACCAAGGATGATCGACATACTGTCGTCCTCAGGAATATCAAGAATAACAAAGTCCGTTAAGATAGTAACGTTTGCAACTACAACAGGCACATCCTCACAAATACCGATGGGTATAGCAGTTGATTTATCAGCCATTTGCAAAGAGATTTCAGTAGGTGTCAACTTATTCAATTCAAGTCTACGATACAAAGAGAAAGGCATAACACTAACACCGGCTCCAAGATCACATAAAGCAGTTTTAATATAGTTTCTTTTAATGGAGCATGGTATAGTTGGTACTCCTGGATCTCCAAGTTTCTTTGGTATTCCACCCTTAAAAGTGTAATTAGCAAGCATGGTGGAAATTTCAGCTTCCGGTATCTTCCTTTTATTAGTAACAATATCTTTCATATATTTAGCATAAGGAGGCATTTTAAGCATATCAGTCAAACACATACGCAAAAAGATAGGTCTAATCATTTCAGCAAAGCGCTCAAAATCCTCATCATCCTTTTTCTTGGATGGTTTAGGAGGAAAGGGCATGGGTTTCTGAACCCATGGTTCTCTTTCTTTACCATGTTTCCTAGCAACAAAGTCTCTCTTATCGTATCGTTGATTCTTTGATTGTGGTTTATCAAGATCAACAGCAGGTTCAATCTCTACATCATTATCATTACTAGGTTGAGCATCAACATGAACATCATTATTAACATTATCACTAGGTTCATGTTCATCACCAGATTGTGTCTCAGCATCAGAAATAGAAATATCATTTGGATTCTCAGGTGTGTCTATAACAGGTTCACTAGAAGTATGCAAAGTCCTATCAGTTTTCTTTTTCTTTTTATTACTAGGAATAGATGCGTCAGTATTAATTATCTGAGAATCTTGCTCAACTCTCTTAGGATGGCCCTCAGGATACAAAGGTTCCCGAGTCATTTTACCACCTCTAGTCATAACTCTAACAGCATTATCATTGTTCTTACTATTCAACTCATTAAGCAATTCATCTTGGGCCTTAAGTACTTGTTCTACTTGAGTTGTAACCATGGAAGCATGTTTACTAATAAGCTTAAGATCGTTAACAGTTCTACTCATATAATCACCCAAGTGGTCATGCATGTAAGCATTACGTTTCAATTGTCTACTAACATAAGCATTGAAATTTTCTTGTTTAACAATAAAATTATCAAACTCATCAAAGCATTGACTAGCAGACTTATTATGAGGAATATCACCTTCATCAAATCTATGGAGAGAGTTTACCTCTACTACCTGTGCTGGGTTATCAAGGCCATGTATTTCTTCAATAGGCGGTAAGTTTTTAACATCTTCAGCTTTAATACCTTTTTCTTTCATTGATTTCTTTGCCTCTTGCATATCTTCAGGACTGAGAAATAGAATACCCCTTTTCTTCGGAGTTGGCTTAGGAGTTGGTTCAGGAAGTGTCCAATCATTATCATTACTCAATATATTATTCAATAGCAATTCAGCTTGCTCAACAGTTCATTCCCTAAAAACACAACCAGCACAACTATCGAGGTGGTCTCTGGAAGCATCGGTTAGTCCATTATAAAAGATATCAAGTATTTCATTTTTCTTGAGAGGATGATCAGGCAAAGCATTAAGTAATTGGAGAAGCCTCCCCCAAGCTTGTGGGAGACTCTCTTCTTCAATTTGCACAAAGTTATATATTTCCCTTAAGGCTGCTTGTTTCTTATGAGCAGGGAAATATTTTGCAGAGAAGTAATATATCATATCCTGGGGACTACGCACACAACCAGGAGCAAGAGAATTAAACCATAACTTAGCATCACCCTTTAATGAGAAAGGAAACAATTTTAGAATATAGTAATAGCGGATTTTTTCCTCATGAGCAAATAGGGTGGCTATATCATTCAATTTAGTAAGATGTACCACAACTGTTTCAGATTCATAACCATAGAAGGGATCAGATTCAACCAAAGTAATTAACTCAGGATCGACAGAGAATTCATAATCCTTATCAGTAACAAAGATAGGTGAAGTAGCAAAAGCGGGATCATATTTCATTCTAGCATTCAAGGATTTTTCTTTGAGCTTGGCTAACAGTTTCTTAAGATCTTCCCTATCATTGCAAGCAAGAAAGTCTCTAGAAGTTTCTTCATCCATAATATAACCCTCAGGTACAACAGGCAATTCATATCTAGGGGGAGAATCGTAATCTTCAGTTTCAATAATATTTTCTCTAACCCTAGCAAGTTGTTCATCAAGAAATTCACCAAGTGGCACAGTATTATCAAGCATAGAAGTAGTTTCATCATAAGCATCATGCATAGTAGAGGTGGCATCATCAATAACATGCGACATATCAGAATCAATAGCAGGTGTAGGTGTCGCAAGTTTACTCAAAACAGAAGGAGAATCAAGTGCAGAGCTAGATGGCAGTTCCTTACCTCCCCTCGTAGTTGAGGGATAGATCTTGGTTTTGTCATCTTTCAAATTCCTCATAGTGATCAACAGATATAAATCCCAAGTGACTCAGAGAATAGAGCTATGCTCCCCGGCAACGGCGCGAGAAAAAGGTCTTGATAACCCACAAGTATAGGGGATCACAACAGTTTTCGAGGGTAGAGTATTCAACCCAAATTTATTGATTCAACATAAGGGGAGCCAAAGAATATTCTCAAGTATTAGCAGTTGAGTTGTCAATTCAACCACACCTGAAAGACTTAATATCTGCAGCAAAGTATTTAGTAGCAAAGAAGTATGGAAGTAACGACAACGGTGGCAGAAGTAATAGTAGCAGTTTTGTAGTAATCGTAACAGTGGCAACGGAAAAGTAAAGTAGCAAAGATCAATATGTGAAAAGCTCGTAGGCAATGGATCAATGATGGATAATTATATCGGATGGCATTCATCATGCAACAGTTATAACATAGGGTGACACAGAACTAGCTCCAATTCATCAATATAATGTAGGCATGTATTCCGAATATAGTCATACGTGCTTATGGAAAAGAACTTGCATGACATCTTTTGTCCTACCCTCCCGTGGCAGCGGGGTCCTATTGGAAACTAAGGGATATTAAGGCCTCCTTTTAATAGAGAACTGGACCAAAGCATTAGCACTTAGTGAATACATGAACTCCTCAAACTACGGTCATCACCGGGAGTGGTCCCGACTATTGTCACTCTGGGGTTGCCGGATCATAACATGTAGTAGGTGACTATAACTTGCAAGATAGGATCAAGAACACAAATATATTCATGAAAACATAATAGGTTCAGATCTGAAATCATGGCAATCGGGCCCTAGTGACAAGCATTAAGCATAGCAAAGTCATAGCAACATCAATCTTAGAACATAATGGATACTAGGGATCAAACCCTAACAAAACTAACTCGATTACATGATAGATCTCATCCAACCCATCACCGTCCAGCAAGCCTACGATGGAATTACTCACGCACGGCGGTGAGCATCATGAAATTGGTGATGGAGGATGGTTGATGACGACGACGGCGATGATTTCCCCTCTCCGGAGCCCTGAACGGACTCCAGATCTGCCCTCCCGAGGAAAAACAGGAGGTGGTGGCGGCTCCGTATCGTAAAACGCAATGAATCCTTCTCTTTGATTTTTTTCTCCCCGAACAAGAATATATGGAGTTGGAGTTGAGGTCGGTAGAGGTCCAGGGGGCCCACAAGGTCGGAGGGCGCGCCCCCCACCCTTGTGGCTAGGGTGTGGGCCCCCTGCTGCTGATTCTTTCGCCAATATTTTTTATTAATTCCAAAAGTTATCTTCATTGATTTTCAGGTCATTCCGAGAACTTTTTATTCTGCACAAAAATAACACCATGGAAATTCTGCTAAAAACAGCGTCAGTCCAGGTTAGTTCCATTCAAATCATGCAAATTAGAGTCCAAAACAAGGGCAAAAGAGTTTGGAAAAGTAGATACGATGGAGACGTATCATCATGACATCGCACCAACATGCTGTGATAAATTTTTTGTCCGATTTGCGAAGGCGCACACATTAACAATCAACAAAGTCATTTTGGAACATGTGCTGTCACGTTACAAATCGGAAACACAAGTATTATTGAAACCGTGGGCGTTCTACTTACCATTTATGTGCCGCCATGCGTCCCCCTTTTTTATTGTCTAGGAGGTGCCGTGCGGGGTAGCTATTTGAGTACGGGAGGCGTGCGATCAGACCCCTGCGTGTGCTCATCGGGAGGAGAGCCCTTTGACCTCTATCCACAGCCCACCTCCCTCCCAATGTCTCCATTAATGGCGCCCGAGCCCCTATTTCATGGCATGGCTATGTCTCACTCGACTGAGATTTAAGAGAGAAAAAAGAAAATCTGAAAAGAAAGTTTTGCACGGATCTTGATGTAAGATCCGACGGACCTATATAGCATCGACTGCGACTTATAGCAAGACTGATGAAATAAGGACGATGACAGTGGATAATAATTGTCTTACATATTTAGGAAGATAATTTAAAAAGCCACATGTGGCAACGCCCGAAATACACAAGGGCAAAAGAAGAAGGAAGTCAAGGATCTGGCTCGCTGATCTCTACTTTCTTGATGCGTTGCTGCAGGCCGCGAGAACTAGTAGTCTCCGCAGCGAGTGGCGTTGAGCTCTATCGTGTCCTCAAGATGCTGCTTGAGAGCATCCACGGATTCCTCCACCAACCTTTGGCACTCGATGCGGAGCATGGCATTCTCGTCCATAAGTTTCTTGACGATGACGCCGGTCCTCTGCAACAAGGCAGTGGTCTCCTCGTGCTGCTTCGTTGTTCCGGCGATCTTCGCCCTCAGCAGGTCGCGCTCGGTGCGGAGCTTCGCCTTGTCCTCCCCTAGTCCCCGGATGACGCTAGTAGCACTTTCAAACGAGGCATTCATCTCGTCCTGCTGCTTCATCCAGTTGGAGATCCGACCCATCAGGTCATCGAGCATAGCGCGCATGCGCTTGTGAGAGTCCTCGCCTGCCCGCGAGACATTTTCCCAGGCTGCCGTGGCGCGGGAGGACATCTCTGCTACATTCGCGGCACGGCGGGACATCTCTGCTGCTTCCGCGGTGCGGTCGGACCAGTCTGCTGCATCGACAGTGCGGCGGGACCTGTGTGCTGCTTCGGCGGCGCGGCGGGACCTCTGTGCTGCTACGGCCGCGCGGCGGGACATGTTGGCTGCTTTCGCGGCGAGGCGGGACATCTCTCATGCTTCCGCTTCCATGTTCGCCTCTCCCTGGTAGTAATCTCTCGACCCAGAACTCACGCTGGCCATGGCAGACGCAAGGGAACGACGATGAATGACTTGTTTGTTTTTGTGGATGACGATCGAGTTGAGGAAGAATGTGCAGTCATCTTGGAGTAGTAGTATTTATAACCGATTACTAATACGCTCCTAAGTGGGAAACCGTTTAGGTTTTGATCGGTGTGAACAGGTTTGCAATTAAATATAGCGTGGTAGTAATTTGGAATGTGACGGGACACATGCTCAAAATTTATTGACGGTTCTATAATTTCTAAGTGCGGCACTATTCCCGAACGGCGTAACGTGGGCACGCTTTCTCGGTCGCGTACGTGGTGTTTGCACCATAGGGTGCACCGCAATAGGTGATGTCAGCACACGTCTTGTTCCAACAATCGTGCGCGCTCGTTATTACCATCGCGCACGCTTCTTTTAATTAGAATGTGTGCCCGTCTAGCGCACACACCTTGATCTGTCTAACTGTTTCTGTTTGTTGTGGCTAATCACAAACAGTTCATCCGTGTGAAGTGTATGCCGTCAAGCGCAGACACGTTGATCTGGCTGACCATTTCTGTTGTGTTGCCTAATCGCAAACAGTTCATCCGTGTGAAGTGTATGGCCTCAATCGCACACACCTTCATCTGGCTGCCCATTTCTGTTGTTCCGTCTCATCACAAATAGTTAATCCGACTGAACTGTATGCCGTATATCGCACACGCCTTCATTTGACTGCCCATTTCTGTTATTCTTCCTCATCGCAAACAGTTCATTGAACTGAACCGTATGCCCCGCAACGCACACACAACTAAAATCTGAACCGTGTTTGATGTATCCGCCATCGCAAATGTTTTGCATCTTTTTTGATGGTTTTTGTACATCACCGTTTGTGATTAATGCATCACACATAGTTTCGTCGAAGGGTCTCTGATCGTAGTGTCGCGTTAGCAGCATCCTGCAGTTGTGCAGGTTGGGGCCGACAGATTGTAGTGCCAAGACCTTCACTGTGTGCAGAATCTGGGTGAAGCTTTGCTGGATGACAGACGAACATACATCTTCGAAACTAGAAATAATGTTGATATCAAGAAGGAGAGGTAGAAGGCGACTGTTGTACCTGAAAGTAGTAGTATTTGACAGACGAGTAGCCCACCACTGTCAATTTCGGCGCAGAAATGACATTGATTCTTGTTGGACCTTGTTGATCAACTACAAGTAATCTCTCAAGTGAGGGTGTGTCCTCAATGACCATATTGTGGTCCACCTTTTGTGATCTCTCATTGCAGCACCAACACCACACATAAATAGTCTGGAGAGTCCTGGAGGTGATGTGGAAGCTACTCGACCAATTCATCGCCTGAAGACGAAGGAACTCGAGTGCAGTACAGCCGCGGAGCAGGCACTCCATGTCATCCTTTGGGATGCAGATGGTGACAAGCTCGAGGTGCTTCAGTCATGGTAGAAAAAGACCAGGCATGTCATTAAGGGGGGGGGGAATGGCAGTTCATGAACTTGGCGAGGCGCAGCGTGGGCGCGAAGCGGAGCGCGGGCGTTGGCAGCGAGCGCGTATGCCCATCATTAAAACTGAGCTCCTCGAGCTGATCTAGGGCAGGGGATCGGAACCACTCGTCAAGCTTGGCTCAGTCCTTGCCATTGGAACGGAACTTGCCCATGATAAGGCCTCTGATTGGGCCATGGTGACTGCCGAGGATC
Organism: Thinopyrum elongatum; assembly: GCA_011799875.1. NCBI lineage: Eukaryota > Viridiplantae > Streptophyta > Magnoliopsida > Poales > Poaceae > Thinopyrum > Thinopyrum elongatum. The sequence continues at coordinate 175,882,351 of CM022303.1, read as the reverse complement.
TGGGAGAATGCATCCAAGCTTTTGCGATAGCCATGGCAGAGCTCGTGGGCGTCGAAGAGGTCGAGAGGGGTGGAGAGCCATAGGGGGCACCACCGCCAGGAAAGGGTAGTTGTCCTCGCCCCATATTTGATTGGGAGGAGGGATATGATGACTGTCAACATATCATCGGGGAGGCTGCTGATGAAGTCTAGGCCTGCTGGGGTCGCTTGGGGTTCTTTCTCGACCCACCTCCGCTTGTTGGCAGCCTCGTTCTCCACCTCGTCGGCGGCGACGGAAACCTCTTTCTCCATATTCACGCCGTGCTCCGGTGCTTCAGCAGCCCCGGCGTCGCCACTCCCTCCGATGGGGTGCTTCGGCGGCATTCTCATACACTGACGGCTTTGAGGACTGAGAGCAGTGTCGAGGGTGCGGGCGGAGAGAGAGGATTGTGTGTGTGGCGAGGATGGGGGGGTGCCGGCTTTGAGGACTGAGAGCAGCGTCGAGGATGCGGGCGGAGAGAGAGGATTGTGTGTGTGGTGAGAATGGGGGGGGGTGCGGCCGCTCGGGCGTGCCATTAATACAGACCAGTGGGAGCGAGGCGGGCGGCGGTCAAAGGTTGTCTCACTTCTTGGTGAGCCTGCGCGGCGGACTTCTGGCATTCCTCTACCATCATTTCACGGAGCGAGGCGGGCGCGCCATTAATATGGAGTAGTGGGAGCGAGGTGGGCGGCGGTCAAAGGGTTGGCCCGCCTCCCGGTGAGCCTGCGCGGCAGACTGCTGGCACGCCTATCATCATTTCACACAGCTACTAGCACGCCCCACGGTGAGTGCGTAGCGAACACGCGCATGCCTTGGCCTCCCGGTCTGCCTGCTAGCATGCATCTCGTCAACTCACGCATGCTCGTACGGCACACAGGACGCGTGCGCGGCACGATTATATTGATTTTTCCTTTTTGATGATTAATTCTGCTGCTTTATTGCTTAACCGAAGCACGACACTTACATTGTTGGTCTAACGCACACGGTTCAAATAAAGAGTTCGTTTGCGATATTGGTTGATAATTATTTATAATTTCCTGTATGTAAGAAGATTATATCAAAACTTGTCTCAAATTTGAAAAAAAAATCACACTCTATTGGTGTCCATATGACACCACAATAAGTTTCATGAATTTCAACTTAGTTTTGGATTTATTGGATTTTAAAATCAAGATTCTAGATGTTAGAAATTTCTTGCATGGGGACTAAACATGCACCCAGGGACACATACACATATGATTTTGCAATCCATTTTCGTGCACTATCACGGGTCTCATGTAGATCAAATTTGATTTTGCACATTTAAATCCCTGGGAAATCAATCAATGTATAAAAAAACAAATAGATGCTATCTATTTTTTTCAATTTTCAACACTAAACTTCTTTGGTCGCATGTTCGCTGCAGAAAAAGTTTGACATGCATCTTTGGGCCACATGCACGCGGTGGTCCTAGGACACTCACTCGCATGGGCCCGCGAGGTCGCCGTCCAGCACTATGACATACGATGAGAGAGGTTAATTTGACCAACAAGGATGGTCATTTTTTGGTTTTTGTTATACGTACGGTAGGAGTATATATATATAGTGCGCGTTGAAGAGGGTGGCCGGGGGCAATACTACGCGTCATATAGGACACTCACTCGCGTGCGATGCTTCCATCCGTGGGCCCGCGAGGTTGTCCTCCATCACTTTGACCCAGCAAGGAGGTTTCTTTTTGGGTTGTGTTGCGATAGGAGTATATAGTATGCGTCGAAGAGGGGAGGAGGGGGCCGGGGCAGCACATATATACTACACACACGTCATGAATCGATCTCGCTCCGTGTAGGGACTTTTCTGTTTCCGAGGCAGGTGCCGCAAAGAAGTTGTGCATATTGGGTATTAAAACATCACCAACACATTGGGCCACGTGCAGACGATGGTTGTCACTCATTCGCCTGTGATTCTTCCCTCCATGGGCCCGCGAGGTCGTCGTCCATCTAATATATGACACAACGAGAAAGGTAATTTGGCGAACAAGGAGGATTATTTTCGGGTTGTGTTACGGTACGTACGTAGGAGTATATATTACGCGTCGAAGAGGGAAGGGGGGCAACATATATATACTACGTGTCATGAACCTCGGTTCGTGTGTGGGGAACTTAAAGGTTTCCGAGGCAGGTGCCACATCAAAGTTCTGCATATATATTAGGTATTCAAACATCAAAACCACACATCTCCATGCATATGTGTGTGGCCCACAAGCAAGAGATGGCGGTTGTCCTCTAGCACTCACTCACGGGGTTATCGGCGAGATGCTTCGTCCATCTCTGTGTGCCTGCTTGGTCAATCACTTCGACCGACAGTGATAGAGGTTAATTTGACTTATAATTAGGAGGGGATTAAATTTTGGTTCGTCTTATACGGTTCGGTACATGCAACTATACTTTGTGTGCATGTGTACGCATGAATCCCTCCCACCGGGTCGAAGTGGTGGGGGGGGGGGGGGGAGCACGCGACACATCATGAACCAGATCTGTGTGGGGACTGTGTGTTTTTCGACGCATGCATGCACCACATCAAAATGTTGTGCTTTTGGTATTCAAACATATATGCATGCATCACACATGTCCATACATATGTTTGGGCACATACATGTAGTGGTTGTATTTGGACACTCTCCCTCGCTTGGTTATCATCGACGGCCTATATATTCGTGAGCCCGCGTGGATGTCTCCATCACTTCGACCAACAACGCGAGAGAGGTTACCATGGTGGATTCTTCTTCTCTTGGTTCACGTTACTGTATAGTCGTACGTCGACCATGGTGAGATTTGAGACCTAAGTTTGAGGGCTCGCATACACATGAATCAAAGTTGTGCATTGGGTATATTCAAACACCACATGACACTTCATACATATGTTTGGGCCACATGCACGCAGTGGTTGTCTTCAGGCACTCCCTTGCATGGTTATGACGACAAGCTAGCCTATTTTGTGGGGCCGTGTGTGGAACGTCAATGGATGACTTTGACCCAACAAACAAGAGAGGTTATACGACCAAGGTGGTGATTCTTCTTGGTCAGTCTTACAATACGCCTTGGTGAGATGCCCCCTCCCACTGACTCAAAGTGTGTGTGTGTGGGGGGGGGCACAGTACTAGTTCGTACTAGATGAACCTCCGTGGGGTTGGGGATGCCCGGTTAATTTGCGATGCACATGTGCCACATCAAATTTGTGATTTGGTTATTTAAATATCATAGCACATCGTTTTCACACACAAACACACACACACACACACACACACACACACACACATCGGGCCACCCGTAGGTGTGGTTGGTAAGTGGTGTCACCCATTTAACGCCAGAAGAACACATCTGTGGGCCCGCACACGGTCCACATTTGATCGGAAGCAAAGGGGGGGGTTGATGTACTCCTTTCGGTTTTGTGTTACGGTACGGTGAGATGTCAGACCTAGCTATTTGGGGGCATGCGTTCATAGCTAGGATTCCCCTCCCGGCAACACGAAGTGTGTGTGTGTGTTTTTTGGAGGGGGGGGGGGGCTAGCAATAATAACGTGCGCTTTGTGCGACAGGTGCCACATCAAAGTTGTGCATTGGGTATTTGAACATAAAACCACCCTTTTCATACATATATTTGGTCCACATGCAAGTGTGTTCATGTTCTGACCCTTTCCCGTGTTTTTTGGCCAAATTTATAAACAGCAGATGAGTCGGACGCAGCAACCATCTGCGATCGGGTACGAAACAGACATGGTTCCCTAGGACTACTCGTGTGCCGCGCCCCTGCCCCTCACCTGTCACCCACATGATCACAGTAGATTGGGCTCCATGAGGCTTCCCTCCCCCTCTCAAAAATATCTACTCCCTCGCTATCTCAAAAATATCTACCCATGTAGATGGTTTTTCTGTTTGATAGCACACGATTAGTATGTCTGGACCGTGTGCAATGTCTGTTACTCCTGCTCTGCTTCAATCAGTACATCCAAATTTTCAGTAGCCCCGGCATTTTACTCCCACCCCGCTCTGCTTCAATCCCTTGATCCAAATTTTCGGTAGCCCCGCCATTTTACTCCCGCCTAGTAAAATTTTCAGTACCCGCGACATTTCCTCAAACACCACCTTGGACCCCCTCCACACACACCCCAAATCCTTCGCTCACCCCAAATCCCCCGCTCACACACATACACACCACCCCTCCCTCGCTCCAAACCTAGCTAGGTCGCCGCCGCCGCGCCGCCTCCATCGTCAACCTCTGCCGGTCTGCCCGTGCAGTTTACCCACCGATATACATACCCTCGCCGCCCTGAGTTTCTTAGATGACGCCTGCGAAATGCCCGGCTACGCTTCCCGGGGAGTTCGAGGAGCAAATGGCCCAAAAGAGCTTTACCACGGCCTCTTCGCCCGACGGCGGTGAGGTGGCCGTCGAGGAAGCTGACGATGATGACTGGACCTGGATTGAGCCTTTCAATCAGCGGGCTAGAGTATTCTGGCATGTCGCAGACACCGGCTACGACATCGAGGTCGTCGACACCGATGGCTTGACGCGGGTTATGTCACAGGTTAAGTTGCCCACCCCCAACCCTTCGGGTTCGACAGCCATCGATCTCATCGATGGCCCTACCGCTGATCTCCTGCGGCTTGTTATGAACAATTTGCCATCCTTCATCGCCATGGAGCCCCTTTTGTCTTTTCTGAAGGACATGTTCTGCGACACTAGCCTGGGATCCTCAGCTAGCAAGTCAGACCTCATCGACGGCGACCACGAGGAGGAGCCAATCTGTGACAAGTGAGGAAACCCATGATTTGTTTTCTCGAACCCCTTTTGTAGTGAGAACCTGTCTAGTATTTATTGCTATATTAGGTTGTTTGCATTACGCCTTGTTTATTTCTATGGTTTATGGTTGTTCGGTTGTTTGTAGTTAGCATATGTCCAGTTTCAATTGCCATCTTTGGTTGTTCATAGTATGCCTTGTTTATTTCAGCTATTAACAGTGTGATGTTCTATATGTGCTAGTATGAACTGTGCAGTTCAATTTCATCAATACCAAATTTAACAATAGCTCTATGAATGACTATATTTGGTTGCTGTTAAGCATGTTGTACTCCCTCCGAATCTTTTTAGTTCGCATATAAGATTTGTCTAAAGTCAGGCCTCCAACTTTATAGAACAAAATACCAACATTCACAATATGAAATAAATATCAGTACATGTGTCATGACTTAAATTTTCATATTGTATAACTTTAGCATGCTAGATGTTGATATTTTTTCTTATAAATAAGGTCAAACTTTATGAAGTTTGACTTCAGACAATTCTTATATGCAGAGTAAAAAGGACCGGAGGGAGTATTGAACACGCCTTTCCATTTGATTTAAGAATGGCACTGTTTGGATACTCTAACTTAGTTAGAGGTTAGAGTTAGTTTCTAGCTCATGACAGTTAAAAGGGAGAGAGAGAGATTGGTGGAATAGTTGATTGTATTGCTTGAGCCTCGTGGGTATATATATAGGAGTACATGGTCATCTTGGAGTACAAGTCAAGGTAGAATAAATCCTACGCTATCCTACGTTTCCTAAATAACAATGATACTCAACAATGACTAACCCTGAACTAACTCTAGCCAAAGAGGTGTTTGGATGACAGTGTTAGATTGACAATAAATGCACTAGGAGAACTAGCCCCAATCAGCACCTCTTGGGTGGGATAGTTGTTTTGGGTGGGTTTGACGCAACTAGCTCAAACTAGCCCTCATGTTTGGATACTTTAGGGCTATTTGAGCCCAAACTAGCTCATACTAACTCTAACCCATGGATCCAAACAGGGCCAATAACTAGTGTACTTAGACCTGCACAATACAAGTTTGAATGACTACATTTGCTTGTTTTTAAATATTAGGCCTGTTGCAGTTAATAACACACCTTTCCACTTCTTGTTTTTAAATATTAGGTTTTTAACAATTTGGTCTTGCACATGTAGGTCCTGCTGTCAGAGGTTTTGACCCACTGTTTGACCCTTTTTGCATATGTGGAAATGAGTTATCCATTAATATCAGTCAAGTCAAGACACTCAGAAAGATTGTTACGATAAAGAAATTACCGACAAAAAACAACAAGATCTTTGTCTACAAAATGAAGAAGACATCAGTTCACTATGGGATGGTACTAACTGTTATACCTTGTCTTTTTAATTCCTTTGCACCATTTCAAATATGGAGAAGATATTTATGCATATCCTTGTTTTCAGGCCTTTCCAAAGCAGTTCACTAATGATTACCTCTCAAACCACCTGTATGGTCAGGAGGCGAGGAAGGTTTTCATACAACACCCACGATTCAATATTGAAGTGTTCCTGAAGAGGACAAAGGATGGACGGTCAATCATCCACACGCACTGGCCTAAAGTTGCAAAGACCTTCAACATCAATGAAGGCTCAATATTCGCCTCCCGCTTCAGCAGTTTTCCAGATGAGATTCACCTGTCTATGTTCCGTCTATGATGCTAATTTCGAAAGGTTGTAGATGTTGCATGTGAAACTTGGTGCTGGTGCAGTTGTGTAATGGGGTAGCTGAGTGATGAAGCTATATGATGTTGTACTCTGATGTATTTCAATTATGAAATCCTGCTTCCTTAATTTGGAAATGAAATATATTGTGTGCTTAATATGAAATGTCAATTAGATTAATAAATGGATTATTAATAATAGGGCAATTAGCCTGCTAATTTGGTTTTTCTATTGCAAACGGTTATTGAGAAAACACCGTGGGCGATGACCTCAGGCAACGCACACAGTTTCTAGGAATAAACCGTGTTGGATCAATGAACAATCACAGACGACATCCTCTTGAAAACTGTTTGCGTTAGGCCACCTTGCGCAAATGTTTACCAAATAAAAACTGTGTGTGATGGACAACCTTTGCCACGCAGTTTCTTCTACGCACCGTGTGTGATGCATTCAATAACGCAAACGATAAAATTGTTAATATCATGTGCAATGGCAACGCTATCACAAATGATTTAATGGGGAAAATTGTGTGTGATGTACCTGCTGAAAGTGCATCTAGCCCCTAAGTGTGGTTTTGGTAATTGAATGACAATCTCCATGGACTAATGTTTTCAGTGAGATATATTTGAAGGGTTGTCCATAGATGGTGCCACAAGGATATTGGACTAAATCAAGGATGAAGTCCATATATATGAAGATAGTGTCTCAAGGATATTGGATGGAATCAAGGATGAAGTCCATATAGATGAAGTTATATGTGCTCTAAGCTTTGGTATTAAATGACAATTCCTATGGAGCATCAAGTGCATTGGATCTTATATGAAGATATGTTCCATAGTGATGCCTGAAGTTATTTGGGTTGTTATGTGAAGATTGCCATCAAAGCATCTGAAGAAGTCCTCATGGTATCCCTCTCTGGATACCCCTTGCACACAGGCTTGTACCGTGTGCACGGGGTCGAGTGTCAACTCTCTGGATACCCCGTGCTCACGGGGCCTAGGTGTTGGCTCTCGAGATCCCATATCCAGTGAGGTTTCAGTTCTTTGGAGGATCTCAAAGATTGACATATTTGGGCTTCTGAGGATCAAGGCTTGAGAGAATAATCAAAGAGAAGAATTTGAGTTATGGTTTCAAGACAAGATCATGGTGAGCTCATGTGTTGGGTTTCGGTTGATCAAGTCTTGAAGCAAGCAACTAGAGTGAAGAATTCATGGTGCCTCTCAAGAGCTTGTGATGGAGTTCTTAGAAGGGCAAGTGGTGACCAAGATGATATTCATAGTGGAACTTGATATGGTCATGAAAGAGTCTTTGGTGATATAGTCTTGAAGCAATGAAGGGAAATGAAGAGTTCATTGTGGCTTTCAAGAAACCAAGATGGAGCTTGAAGTAAAGATGTTGGTTGACCAAGATGAAGCTCAAAGATTATATCTAAGTGATCAACCCACAAAGCACAAACATCGTACCACATGAGATCAAGTGATCTAGTGGTATGGTAAGTAACTGTGAATTGTGCTTTGTTACCTAACCCATGCTATGTGTTTGTTATGTCTATGTGGGTTAGGTGTTTCTCATGGGCTTGCAACAAAAGGAAAGATTTCAAGTAGCCTATGTGTGGATGACATCAAGAGGTGATGGTCATCGGGTTCGAGGAGTCCAAGTGCAAGATGAGAAGCCGGAGGTTATATACTTTGAAGCTTGCGGTCCACATCATGATAATGCACATGTGAAGGTGGGCTTAAGTTAAGGCTTCCCTCATTACAATATGAGGAAGCAATTCGAGTATCTTCACCAAGTGGTTGTGGACAAGAAAGGGATTCCAACTTGAGGCAAGCATTAAAGTCATCATCAAGCTCAAGTTGAATATGCAAGGCAAAGGTATAACTTAGCTAGGTTTTCCTAGTTTTGCTGGTCTCATAGTGCTTGGTGGGAGACCGGATTATAGGTTCGATAGCCGTACTATCAAGGGGGACTCTCGGGCAAGTAGCTTGATCGCGTCGCATGTAGAGAGCTCAAACCTTTGCATTACTTGCATCATTCTTTCTTGTTGATCTTGGGTGGTTCTCTATGTGAGGACCTTGGGCTTTTCCATAGCTTCAAAACGAGCCCAAGATCATCGAATTCGGAGTCCGTATACCAAAGTTATCATCGTTTGAGTGGGCTGCTGCTGGCTGTCCTGGGGTACCCCGTGGACACGGACTTGTACCGTGCACACAGGACCCCGTGTGCACGGGGTCTAACCCCCCGTGTGCACGGGGTGCCCAGGAAATGCCCGTTGAGCCCCAACGGCTAGTTTCTGTGTTTGGCTATTTAAGGGCTGCGTCCCCCCTCCGGTTTGGGGGCTGTTCACACACCTTCTAAACACCATTTTGAGCCTCTCTCCACCTCTCCCAAACCCCTATCTCCCCTCTATGTGAAGGGGGATTTGTGGATGGATTTGTGAGCCATTTGTTGATCCTATCCATTGCATCCCCTCTCTTCAATCTCCTACTTTCTTGAGTTGCATCTTGTGAGATTGAGAGAGTGGGTTGAGCATTTGTTGCTTAACCTTGCATTGCATTTGTTGCATTGGTTTGAGCTCCCCGCATCGATTAGTTCGAGTGAGAGCTTGTGAGTTTATTACTCTTGGAGGCTTCCGCCTCCTAGACGGTTTGGTGACATATTGTGAAGATTGTGAAGTGGCCTAGGTGGTCAAGGTTCCCCCGGAAGCTTCCTTTTGTGGTGTGCTCCGGGGAAGGGTGTTGAAGTGGCCTAAGTGGTCAAGGTTCCTCCGGAAGATTCCTTGCTTGTGGTGTGCTCCGGAGAAGTTTGTAAAGGTGTGGTGGTCGCCTTCAAGACCAACCCCGAGTGAATCGAGGCTCATCCGTTGGGGGTGACTCGAAAGGGAGAATACGGTGAGCCACTTGGTGGCGCCCCGAAGCTTTGGCTTCGGCACCGCTCTAACGGAGATTAGCACTCTCATGAGTGTGAACTTCGGGATAAATCCGCGTCTCCGACTCACTTGTGGTTATCTCATACCCTCACCCTTTACTTACCGCAATTCATACTTGCTCATATTGATATATCTTGTGCTAGTTGAATTGCTTAGTTGTTCCTACATTTCCATATCTTGTGATATAGTTTGTGCTTGCTAGTTTCCTTAAGTGCCTATCTTGTTTAGCATAGATTGTTGGTGCACTTAGTTGAGCCTAGCATATTTAGGTTTTGTGCTTGAAAGGTATCCGTTTAGTTTAATTCCGCATTAGGATAAAGCCAAATCCGTAACAGTTTTAAAACGCCTATTCACCCCCCCTCCTCTAGTCGTCATCTAGATCCTTTCACCTGCGAACGAAAATGTTTTCCTTGGAGCGACTGTGTGGGATGTATATACGAATGGAAACGTTTAGCGGGGACTGACTGTGTGGGATGTACTTACGACCGGAAACGATTTCGCCTGTATAATTGTATTTTTTTTAGCACTACTGTATGTATAACCGTATTTAATCGCTCGCCGGTCGCACACGACCTCATTTTGCCGAGCGTGTGTGCCAGGAGGGCATATCCCCGACGGTTTCTGGGTCGTGTGGGAAGGACCCCCTGATACGTCTCCAACGTATCTATAATTTATGAAGTATTCATGCTGTTATATTATCATTCTTGGATGTTTTACAATCATTTTATAGCAACTTTATATCTTTTTTTGGGACTAACCTATTGACCCAGTGCCCAGTGCCAGTTGCTGTTTTTGCTTGTTTTTTTACATCGCATGAAATCAATATCAAACAGAGTCCAAACATCGCGAAACTTTTTGTGGATTTTTTATGGACCAGAAGACATCCAGTGGGCCAGAGAAGCACCTGGGGGCCCAGGCGCGCCCAGGTGGGTTGTGCCCACCTCGGTGGCCTCCCGCACCGCCTCTTCACCCTATAAATTCCCAAATATTCCAAAAACCCTGTGGGTAACCCTAGATCAGAAGTTCCGCCGCCGCAGGCCTCTATAGCCACGAAAAACCAATCTAGACCCCGTTCCAGCACCCTGCCGGAGGGGGAAATCATCACCGGTGGCCATCTTCATCATCCCTATGGCCACCATGATGAGGAGGGAGTAGTCCACCCTCAGGGCTGAGGGTTTGTACCAGTACCTATGTGTTTAATCTCTCTCTCTCTCTCGTGTTCTTGAGATGTCATGATCTTGATGTATCGCGGGCTTTATTAATATAGTTGGATCATATGGTGTTTTCCCCTCTCTATCTTGTTGTGATGAATTGAGTTTTCCCTTTGAGATTTCGTTTTATCGGATTGAATACTTTTATGGATTTGAGAGCACTTGATATATGTCTTGCATATGAATACTCGTGGTGACAATGGGGTATCATATTGATCCACTTGATATATGTTTTGGCACTCAACTCGCGGATTCCCGAGGTGACATTGGGGTAATCTAGGCATAGGGGTTGATGCACGTTCTTGTCTTTGTTTCTCCAGTAGAAATCTTGGGGCACTCTTTGAAGTTCTTTGTGTTGGATTGAGTACTATGAATCTGAAATTATTTGGTGTTATTTTAGTACGAACTCTTGGATAGATCGATCGGAAAGAATAGCTTCGAGGTGGTTTCCTACCCTACAAACGATTTCTTCTTATGTTCTCCGCTAGATAGGAACTTTGGAGTGATTCTTCATCGCACGTTGAGGGATGGTTATATGATCCAATTATATTAGCATTGTTGAGAGATTGCACTAGCGAAAGTACGGACCCTAGGCCTCATTTTCAAGCATTGCAATACCGTGTGTGCTCCGTTTTACCAATTGCTACCTTGCTGTTTTTTTATTTTTAGATTATAAAAATATATTTCTACCATCCATATTACACTTTTATCACCATCTCTTCGCCGAACTAGTGCACCTATACAAATTGCCATTGTATTGGGTGTGTTGGGGACACAAGAGATTTCTTGTATTTTATTGCAGGGTTGTTTGAGAGAGACCATCTTCATCCTACGCCTCCCACGGATTGATAAACCTTAGGTCATCCACTTGAGGGAAAATTGCTACTGTCCTACAAAACTCTGCGCTTGGAGGCCCAACACGAGTCTACAAGAATAAAGTTGCGTAGTAGACATCAAGCTCTTTTCTGGCGCCGTTGCCAGGGAGGCTAGGTAAGCGGCACTCACATCCCATCAACGAAGCTCTTTTCTGGCGCCGTTGCCAGGGAGGTGAGTGCTTGAAGGTATATCTTTAGATCTTGCAATTGAATCTTTTAGTTTCTTGTTTTATCACTAGTTTGGTTCGTAAAAGAAAACTACAAAAAAATGGAATTGAGGTTGCATCATATTATTCATCTTTATAATGTCTTTCGTGAAAATGATGGAAAAGAAAATTGTGCTCAATTGATAGAAGAAGAATTCTATAAAATGTTTGGCATAAATGATGAGCATGATTGCAATGTTATTAGTGTGAATTCTTTGAATATCCATGATGCTAATGATATGCAAAGCTACAAGCTTGGGGATGCTATATTTGATGAAGATGATATTTTTAGTCCCCCAAGTTTTGATGTGCAAATTTGTTATAATGGTAGCATGCCTCCTATTTATGACAATTATATTGATGAAAGTTGGTTTGGAAGAGTGTCAACTCTAGGTACTAATGATCCCACTATTTTGGAGGGTGTTGAATCTTATTGTGATAATTATGAAAGTGGATTTGGAGAGGTCATGACTTTATTTAGTGATGAATCCACTATTTTGGAAGAGGTTTCAATTGACTATGATAACAAAGTTGCTATCTATGATGATTATGATGATGACATGTATGCTATATTGAATAATGATAACCATGAAACTTGTCATCATGATTTTAATTTTCAATCACATGATAGTTATTTTGTTGAGTTTGCTCCCACCACTATTCATGAGAATAAATTTGCTTATGTGGAGAGTAAGAAAATTTCTATGCTTGTGGATCATGAAAAGAATGCTTTATGTGATAGTTATATTGTTGATTTCATTCATGGTGCTACTGAAAATTATTATGAGATAGGAATAAATGCTTCTACATATTTCAATAATATCAAGTTTCCTCTCTATGTGTTGAAAGTTTTGATGTCATGTTTGTTTTGCCTTCCTATGCTAGTTGATTCTTGTTCCCATAAGTTGTTTGCTCACAAAATGCCTATGCATAGGAAGTGGGTTAGACTTAAATGTGCTAGTCATATGCTTCATGATGCTCTCTTTGTGTTTCAATTCTAATCTTTTATGTGAGCATCATTGAAATCATTATGCCTAGCTAAAAGGCATTAAAGAAAAGCACTTGTTGGGAGACAACCCAACACTTTTACCTACTGTTTTTGTGTGTTCACATGATTATGCTACTGTAGTAATCATGTTTTATAGCTTTTGTTTCAATAAAGTGCCAAGTAAAGCCTTTGAGATAGTGTGGATGATAGTTGACTTGAATCTGTGCAAAAACATAAACTTTTGCGATCAGTCCAGGAATTTTAAAAATTCACTGGAACGTCATTTTGATATGAATTTTTACAGGTGATAGATATACAAATTCTTTACGTTGTCCTAATTTTTCAGAATTTTTGGAGTAGCATAAGTATGGTTGGAGTACAGATTACTACAGACTGTTCTGTTTTTGACAGATTCTGTTTTCAATGCATAGTTTGCTTGTTTTCTAGTTTCTATGGCTTATATTGCTCAATATAAATTGTGGAAATGATATGATACAATAATCATTGTGCGTAAACAATTATGAATCTTGTCTTTGACAGTACCAAAGTGAAATGGTTTGCTCTTTGTCATACTAACCTATCTCACGAAGTTCCGTTAAGTTTTGTGTGATTGAAGTTTTCAAGTTTTAGGTGAGATGTCGATATGAGGAGAATAAGGAGTGACAAAACCCTAAGCTTGGGGATGCCCAAGGCACCCCAAGTTAAATATCCAAGGAAGATCCAAGCAACTAAGCTTGGGGATGCCCCGGAAGGCATCCCCTCTTTCGTCTTCAACATTATCGGTAACCTCACTTGGAGCTATATTTTCATTCGTCACATGATATGAGTTTTGCTTGGAGAGTCATTTTATTTTATTATGATTTGCTTGCTGTTAGTTATAATAATGTTTTGCATCTTTTATTTCAATAAAAGTGGCAAGGATAGCCATCACCATGCTTATTTTGCAAATATATGAGTTGCTGTTTCAAAACAGAAAGTTTATCGCTGTTGCAATAATTATCGAGAAAATTCAGAATGTGATAAAATGTTGAAACTTTCTGAAAAATAAGATCTGATAAATTTTCTACAGTGTGGTAAATTTTCATAATTTTTGGAGTTTAAGAAGTATTGATACTCTTGCATTCTTTACAGACTGTGCTGTTTTGGCAGATTGCTGTAATGTTTGCATTGTTTGCATATGTTTGCTTGTTTAATGATTCTATTTGAGGATAGGAGTATTAAATATGCATAGGAATTTAGTATGCAATGTTTAATAATAATTTTAGTGATTTGCTACAGTAGAGAATGATAAGGTTTTTGCATTGGTTTATACTAACTTATCTCACGAGTTCTTGTTGAGTTTTGTGTGGATGAAGTTTTTAAGATTTAGGGAAACCGTGATATAAAAGGAATTAAGGAGACACAAAAGCTCAAGCTTGGGGATGCCCAAGGCATCCCAAGATAATATTTCAAGAAGTCTCAAGCATCTAAGCTTGGGGATGCCCCGGTAGGCATCCCACCTTTCTTCATCAACAATTATCGGTTAGTATCGGTTGAGCCTAAGTTTTTGCTTCTTCACATGAGTTGTGCTATTCTTGGAATGTCATTTTGTTTTGTTTTGCTTGCTGTTTTAATAAAATACTTAGATATGAAAGTTTTTAAATAAGAGAGAGTCCACAATTAGCTACCTATTTACTTAACTACTCGCTTGATCTTCACTTATATCTTTTTGGAGTAGCTTGTCATTTACTCGTGTGCTTCACTTATATCCTATGAGTAAATTGTTGAATGAATTGAATATCATGAAGTTGAAATTATATGTTCATATCATGCCTAGTGGTAGCTTCACACTGGGTTTAGAAAGTGAAATCTTTTGAGGCTTGACAATCACAATATTGGTCATACAAGCAATTCATGAATGATTAGTAGAAGGAAGAGAACTTTCACATGCAAATACACTATCTTGGAAATCTTTTGTGATTGTGAGCCCCCATCAAAATATTATATGCCAAAATTGTTGACGTTGGACAAGGAAGACAACGTAATGATTTATGTTTGTTTATATTCACATAGAAGTTATATTGTCATAGATCCTTCAACATGTGGTGCTTGGCCCCCATCTTTGCTAGCCAAAAATTCCGCACTAAGTAGAGATACTACTTGTGCATCCAAAAACCCTTAAACCCAAATCTTATTTTCAAGAGTCCACAATACCTACCTATGGATTGAGTAAGATACTTCAAGTAAGTTGTCATTGGTGCAATAAGGCAATAAAAATTGCTTCTAAAAGTGTAAGAGAAAATTGAGCATTGTACGAACTTGTGATGGTAAAGAAATAAAAGCGACAGACTGCATAATAAAGGTTGCCATCACAGGGGGCAATATAACATGACATTCTTTTGCACTAAGGGGTTGAGCATACAAACAAATAAGCGCATGGCAACCTCTGCTTCCCTCTGCGAAGGGCCTATCTTTTACTTTTATGTATTTACTTTTATGCAAGAGTCAAAGTTTTTCTCTCTATTCCTTTTTATTTTTCTCCTTTGGCAAGCATCATGTGGTGAGCAAAGATCTAGGCACATATGTCCAGTTGGATATGGGTGGCATGAGTTATTATTGTTGACATCACCCTTGAGGTGAATACGTTGGGTGGCGAAATTATAGGCCCCTATCTTTCTATGTGTCCGGTTGAAACGTTTTGCTCATGTGTATGCGGTGAGTGTTAGCAATCATAGAAGACTATATGATGGTTGAGTATGTGGAGCTCTTACTTAGACTCTGTTGAATAAGTTGAATTGCAATTGTTTGGTGACTGAGAACATAGGTTGTTGAGTTTCAAGAGATATCATTGTTTGAACCTTAACATGTGAATTGGTTGCTACTTTAACATGAGAAGTTTTATAAGAAAGAATTGATGTTATGATGCTAGGAAAAGTGATTGAAATTGCCATTGATCAAACTTGTGCACTTTGCTAGCATTCACACTTCATAAATTATTTCTTTTATCATTTACCTACTTGAGGACGAGTAGGAATTAAGCTTGGGGATGCTGATATGTCTCCAACGTATCTATAATTTATGAAGTATTCATGCTGTTATATTATCATTTTATAGCAACTTTATATCATTTTTTTGGGACTAACCTACTGACCCAGTGCCCAGTGCCAGTTGCTGTTTTTGCTTGTTTTTTACACCGCAGGAAATCAATATCAAACGGAGTCCAAACACCGCGAAACTTTTTGTGGATTTTTTATGGACCAGAAGACATCCAGTGGGCCAGAGAAGCACCTGGGGGGTGCCCCGAGGGGGGCACAACCCACCAAGGCGCGCCTGGGGGCCCAGGCGCGCCCAGGTGGGTTGTGCCCACCTTGGTGGCCTCCCACACCGCCTCTTCGCCCTATAAATTCCCAAATATTCCAAAAACCCTGGGGGTAACCCTAGATCAGAAGTTCCGCCGCCGCAGGCCTCTATAGCCACGAAAAACCAATCTAGACCCCGTTCCGGCACCCTGCCGGAGGGGGAAATCATCACCGGTGGCCATCTTCATCATCCCTATGGCCACCATGATGAGGAGGGAGTAGTCCACCCTCGGGGCTGAGGGTTTGTACCAGTAGCTATGTGTTTAATCTCTCTCTCTCTCGTATTCTTGAGATGTCACGATCTTGATGTATCGCGGGCTTTGTTAATATAGTTGGATCATATGGTGTTTTACCCTCTCTATCTTGTTGTGATGAATTGAGTTTTCCCTTTGAGATTTCGTTTTATCAGATTGAATACTTTTATGGATTTGAGAGCACTTGATATATGTCTTGCATATGAATACTCGTGGTGACAATGGGGTATCATATTGATCCACTTGATATATGTTTTGGCACTCAACTCGCGGATTCCCGAGGTGACATTGGGGTAATCTATGCATATGGGTTGATGCACATTCTTGTCTTTGTTTCTCCGGTAGAAATCTTGGGGCACTCTTTGAAGTTCTTTGTGTTGGATTGAGTATTATGAATCTGAAATTATTTGGTGTTATTTTAGTACGAACTCTTGGATAGATCGATCGGAAAGAATAGCTTCGAGGTGGTTTCGTACCCTACAAACAATTTCTTCTTATGTTCTCCGCTAGAGAGGAACTTTGGAGTGATTCTTCATCGCATGTTGAGGGATGGTTATATGATCCAATTATATTAGCATTGTTGAGAGATTGCACTAGCGAAAGTACGGACCCTAGGCCTCATTTTCAAGCATTGCAATACCGTTTGTGCTCCGTTTTACCAATTGCTACCTTGCTGTTCTTTTATTTTCAGATTATAAAAATATATTTCTACCATCCATATTACACTTTTATCACCATCTCTTCGCCGAACTAGTGCACCTATACAAATTGCCATTGTATTGGGTGTGTTCGGGACACAAGAGATTTCTTGTATTTGATTGCAGGGTTGTTTGAGAGAGACCATCTTCATCCTACGCCTCCCACGAATTGATAAAGTGTTTGGAACTATCATTGATCAAACTTATGCACTATGCTAGCATTCACACTTCATAAATTATTTCTTTTATCATTTACCTACTCAAGGACGAGCAGGAATTAAGTTTGGGGATGCTGATATGTCTTGAACGTATCTATAATTTATGAAGTATTCATGCCATGTTTACAACAATTTATATCGTTTTGATATGATTTGAATAAGAACTAACCCAGGCTGATGTTGTTTTCAGCAGAACTATCGTGGTGCCGTTTTTTGTGCAGAAATAAAAGTTCTCGGAATGGGCTAAAAATTTACGGTGATTTTTTATGGACCAAAAGAGACCCACGAAGCACCGGAGATGAACCAGGAGGTGACCGAGGAGGCCACAAGCCTGGGGGGTGGGCCAACCCCCCTAGGGCGTGCCTCCCGAGCTTGTGGGCCCCTCGGGCACCCCCTTGACGTGAGACCGACGCCAAAAATTCCTATATATACAGTAAAAGAACCCTAGATGAGAACTTCCGCCGCCTCAAGCCTCTGTATCCATGAAAACTCAATCGGAACCCCATTCCGGCACGCTGCCGGAGGGGGAAATCATCACCGGAGACCATCTTCATCATCCCGGCAGCCACCATGACGAGGAGGGAGTAGCTCACCCTCGGGGCTGAGGGTATGTACTAGTAGCTATGTGTTTGATCTCTCTCTCTCTCTCTCTCGTGTTCTTGATTTGGCACGATCTTGATGTACCACAAGCTTTTTTAATATATTTGGATCTTATGGTGTTCTTCCCTCTCTACCTTCTTGTGATGAATTGAGTCTTGCTCTTTGAGGTTTCATTATGTTGGATTGAATATTGGATTTGAGAACATTTGATGTATGTCTTGCATATGGATACTCATGGTGACAATGGGGTATTATATTGATTCACTTGATGTGTGTTTTGGCACTCAACTCGCGGATTCCTGGGTGACATTGGGGTAAGCTATACATAGGGGTTGATGCATGTTTTCATCCTACGTTCTCCGATAGAAACTTTGGAGTGATTCTTTGTTGCACGTTGAGAGATTGTTATATGATCCAATTATGTTATCACTGTTGAGAGATTTTGCACTAGTGAAAGTATGAACCCTAGGCCTTATTTTCAAGCATTGCGATACCATTTTTGCTCACTTTTGTTACTTTCTACCTTGCTGTTTTTATATTTTCAGATTACAAAAACCTATATCTACTATCCATATTACACCTGTATCACCATCTCTTCGCCGAACTAGTGCACCTATACAATTTACCATTGTATTGGGTGTGTTGGGGACACAAGAGACTCTTTGTTATTTGGTTGCAGGGTTGTTTAAGAGAGGCAATCTTCATCCTATGCCTCCCACGGATTGATAAACCTTAGGTCATCTACTTGAGGGAAAATTGCTACTATCCTACAAAACTCTACGCTTGGAGGCCCAACACGAGTCTACAAGAATAAGTTATGTAGTAGACATCACTGCCGGAGCCGGGCACGGAGATCATCGACATCTCCGACGATGAGTAGCTAGGTGATCGACCTAGTACGTAGGTTTATTTTGTTTGCATGTCTTTGTATGGATTTAAGAATCTAGTATGAGATGTCCGGATGCAACTAGTGAAATTTGAGGCGTGCTCGGTCACTGCCCACGGACGCGCCCGGCCGGGTGCCTCCGCGGGCGTTTGAGGGACCATATTTGACATATCCGCCTGTAGATGCTCTAACCTACTCTAAATCTTCATCGACGTCCGGCCTCCATGTTCTTGTTGTTTCCTTCCATGTCAATGTCCGGTGGTCGTGAACGCCGCGAAGTGAAGGTGTGGTCGCCGGCAAGGAAGAGTAGGACATGGGACACGGACTAGCTCACATGGGACACAAAGGGTCGCCATCTCCCACCCTACTCCTCCTTGTCGGAGTCCATGGTCTGGCCATCGCCGGCGGAGGTGAGGTCGATAATGGATTCGGACGTGTCGGCCTCATCGTCGTATCAGTGCCAACGACCCGCACCTGTCGGCGTACCAGTTCGTGACCGCCTACGTCGCACGAGCGCCTCGTATAGGTCTGCTGCTCCTCGACAAAATTGGGGTTCTCCGCGGCCATGGCCGCCACGACCTCCGCACTGGCTAACTCGCCATAGATTTGGCCCTCTGCCAGCCTGTGATGCACGAGGGGCAAGGTTGTACCACTTCTCCTCCTGCGCCTGTCGGAACGCCGATACCGGCAGCGGCACCGGCTCCTCCTCTACCATGATGATGTAGATGTGCGCATGCGCCAGCTCCATGGTCATGCCACATGGACCACGCGGATAGGGGTTCCGGGTCATCATCGGGTCATCGTTGGGGACCTTCACCGAGCTCACTGATACGTCTCTGTTGTATTTATAATTTTTGATTGTTTCATGCCAACATTCTACAACTTTCATATACTTTTGGCAACATTTTATCTCATTTTTTGGAACTAACATATTGGTCCAGTGCCCAGTGCCAGTTCCTGTTTGTTGCATGTTTTTTGTTTCATAGAATACCCATATCAAACAAATTCCAAATGCGATAAAAATTTACAGAGAATTATTTTGGAATATATGTGATTTTTGGGAAGCGGAATCAACGCGATACGATGCTCCAGGGGCCCACAAGCCCTAGGGGGCGCCCCCCTACCCAGGGCATGCCTGGCAGGCTTGTGACCACCCCGTAGGTCGCTTGGATGTGTCCTTTGGTTGCAAGGAAGCTTATATCCGGATAAAAAACGTGTTAAAATTTCAGCTCAATCGGAGTTACGGATCTCCGGGAATTTAAGAAACGGTGAAAGGCCAGAAAACAGGAACACGAAAACAGAAGGAAACAAAGAGAGAGATCCAATCTCGGAGGGGCTCTCGCCCCTCTGCCGCCATGGAGGCTAAGGACCAGAGGGGAAACTCTTCTCCCATCTAGGGGGAGGCCAAGTAAGAAGAATAAGAAGGAGGTGGCTCTCTCCCCCTCTCTCCCGGTGGCGCCGGAACGCCGCTGGGGCCATCATCGTGATGGTGATCTATACCTACAACTTCGCCACCATCATCAACAACTCTCTCCCCCTCTATGCAGCGGTGTAACACCTCTTCTCCCCGCTGTAATCTCTACTTAAACATGGTGCTCAACACTATATATTATTTCCCAATGATGTATGGCTATCCTATGATGTTTGAGTAGATCCGTTTTGTCCTATGGGTTAATTGATGATCGTGATTGGTTTGAGTTGTATGTTTTATTATTGGTGTTGTCCTATGGTGCTCTCCATGTCGCGCAAGCGTGAGGGATCCCCTCTGTAGGGTTTGCAATATGTTCATGATTCGCTTATGGTGGGTGGCGTGAGTGACAGAAGCACAGACCCGAGTAAGTAGGTTGTTTGCGTATGGGAGTAAAGAGGACTTGATACTTTAATGCTATGGTTGGGTTTTACCTTAATGATCTTTAGTAGTTGCGGATGCTTGCTAGAGTTCCAATCATAAGTGCATATGATCCAAGTAGAGAAAGTATGTTAGCTCATGCCTCTCCCTCATATAAAATTGCAATAATGATTACCGGTCTAGTTATCGACTGCCTAGGGACAAATGACTTTCTTGTGACAAAAAGCTCTCTACTAAAACTAACTTAGTTGTTTCTTTATCTAAACAGCCCCTAGCTTTTATTTACGTGTTCTTTATTATCTTGCAAACCTACCCCTTTACACCTACAAAGTACTTCTAGTTTCATACTTGTTCTAGGTAAAGCGAACGTTAAGCGTGCGTAGAGTTGTATCGGTGGTCGATAGAACTTGAGGGAATATTTGTTCTACCTTTAGCTCCTCATTGGGTTCGACACTCTTACTTATCGAAAAAGGCTACAATTGATCCCCTATACTTGTAGGTTATCACTCACTCGCAAACCAGCCTCTATCCGCCGCCCACGGCGGGCCAACCAGCCGGTCGCAAGGCTGGCCACCTCGTGCTTTTGCTTTGTTGAGAGGCTCTTCCACATCACCCTGGAGCTCATGGTCATAGCGAAGTAGGTACAAGGAGGACCAAAAGCGGACGTATTTGTCATGCAGATGGTGACGGGTGAAGTAGCGTTTAAATAGCGGGTGCCGGCAAGGCCAAGCGGTGAGCAATGCCAATGCCGGCGCCGAAGTGAGTTTCTTGGTTGTCGCTCCTGTTTAATACCGACAAGTGGACGGATGGGTAGTCATTTTGAATATGGTAGATAGCCATCCCATCTCATCCTGTCATGTCACTATGACATTGAATAGGCGCGAAGACCGGGACGGCGCGGGCGGCTCTCTCGCCGACACGTCGCTTCAATGTCAGTTGCATTGAGAGGCCATGTCTGCTCTGGGCCCACATGAATGCGGCACTGGAGCTCTAGACCGGCATGAGTGCGTGACAAACTCTTTCTCGTGGGACAGGGTGCGGGCATCTGGTGGCTGACAGAGGCAAGTAGGGGGCGCTGGAGTGAATGCGGCGTTGGGCTGGGATTGTGCAGCCGAGGGGAAGGTTTTTTTACTTCCTACATGGGCTGCCAAGTATATTTAAGAGTCAGCGCAGCCGAGAAGGATTATTTTTACTCCTCTAAAGCTTCTAGGAGAGCAAATAACTGGAGGTACCCCTTGCGGGGACCTCTAGAGGTCACTTTTGGTGCCCTGGGAGCACGCCAAGTGGTGCGTCCAGCCGTCGCCACATGTCGCGTGTTGGGCGTTCTCTTTGGATTTTGTTTTTTGTACGCGTTTTTGGGTTTCAGATGATTTTTTTCAGGTTTTTTGGCCTTTTGTTTTTCGCCTGGTTTTCCTAGGTTTTGCAGAATTATTATTTTGCGCCGGAATTTTTTTATGCTTTCACAAGAAGCACATATTTGCTTCTCATGGAGGCATAGATTTGCTTTGCTTCTGCGGGAAGCAAAGACAGATTCGCGAGAAACACAACTATGCTTCTCGAAAAGGAAAAAAAATGTGCTTCCACGAGAAACACATATTTGCTTCACGTGAAGCCATAGATTTGTTTCAGTTGTGTCTCGGGAAGGGAAAAAAATCTAGGCTTCTACTAGAGGCACATATTTGTTTCTCATGGAGGCACAAATTTGCTTCCACGGGTCGTGCTTCTTGAAAACATGGATTAACTTCTTGAAAAGTGAAAAACAGCAACCGTGCTTCTGGCCCCGATTTTTTTCTTCCTTTTTTCATCATTCCTTTTTCAGTTTGCGTGAACAAAAAAGCTCATCAAACCTATTAACATGGGATCTAGTTTCGAATATCTTGGCCTAAGAAATCCAACGGTGAAAATGGTTCGGGATTTGGACGCACGGTTCAAGATATAAAACATTTTGAATGAACGAATCTACGAAAAAATGAAACTTCTAGGTTGTGACAAGTGGCACAAATGCAATGCGCCATTTGTCAGTTCCTGAGAAGCACAAAGTGACCTTTGCAAAAGATAACTCTTAACTAGTGATTTGGAATTGGTTAGATGTTGTTTCGAGGAGAGAAAAGAAATGAAATTTTACTCCTCTATAGCCTTTTAGGGATCGGTTAGAGGTGCCCTAAGCACCCATGTGAAGCCCATCAGCTTTTTTTATAGGGATATATACTAGCAGATAGTGCGCAGCGGCATGTCGCGCCTCATTGGTTTGTTCAAGATTGGAACCGTGTGGGTTATTAGTTTGAGAGTTGTCGATTTTGTATTTTTGAGTGTCCGATGCACATTTCCTATGTTCGTGTTTTCTAAGGGGAGTGTGCTAATTACTTATTTATAGAATCCATACATGATGCAAACATGGATAACAGAAAATCAAGGCAGCGCGCAGTGGAGAAGGAAGGTACATGTGTAAGGAAGAAATCAAGAGATAGCTGCTTGAAGCAAACATACATAAGGGAGGGGGGGAAAGATGGGGGAAAGAAGACAATATGGAGGACTACCAGTGGCGAGTGTGGCGTCAACATTGAAACATAATGTGAGATGAAATACTCATATTGGCTGCCTTTGCTAATATATGTTGTGTATTTGACCTGGGTTTAATTTTGTTTGTGTTCGGTACTGACACATGTTGGAGGAAGTGATGGAGGAATTTCAAATGCTACTATAACTTGCCCCAAGAGTTCTAGAGCACTGCATCGAAGAGGCAATTTTATGCAGAGAGAGCTTAGGGTGCTTTTTTCTTGCAATCGATCCATGCTACAAAATAAGAGAGTGCAAATGCCAATGCTAACAACATTACCTAGCCCGTTCAAGAAATAGAGAATTGAAATGTCAATACAAACAACATGACCCAGCCTGTTCATAAAGGCCATCTACTCAAATTGGGATTGAGACCATGCTTTACTGATACATCTATGTCATTGATACATCTATATTTGACTTCAACGTGATCGCATTTATTTTTTTTGACTTGTTAGATAAGTCCAGTTCTAGAACGCTCTGCATTGTTTTAGATCACTGTGCAGGAGGTTATCCATATGATAGGGTTCATAAAACTTATATCAAATTGATAACCAACATGACTACGAATTCATCTATATTGATGATTGATACGTCTCCAACGTGTCTATAATTTTTGCTTGTTCCATGCTGTTATATTATCATTGTTGGATGTTTTACAATCATTTTATAGCAACTTTATATCATTTTTTGGGACTAACCTATTGACATAGTGCCCAGTGCCAGTTGTTGTTTTTTGCTTGTTTTTTTTACTTCACAGAATATCAGTACCAAACGGAGTCCAAACGCAGCGAAACTTTTTGGAGAATTTTTCTGGGCCAGAAGACACCTGATGGGCCAAAGAAGTACCAGAGGGGGGCTCCGAGGGGAGCACAACCACCAGGGCACGCCCAGGAGCCCAGGCGCGCCCAGGTGGGTTGTGCCCACCTCGGTGGCCTCCTGCACCGCCTCTTCTCCCTATAAATACCCAAATATTCCAGAAACCCTAGGGGAGTCGATGAAACACAATTCCAGCCGCCGCAAGTCCAGAACCACGAGATCTAATCTAGACACCATCACAGAGGGGTTCATCATCCTCATTGGTGCCTCTCCGATGATGCGTGAGTAGTTCATCATAGACCTATGGGTCCGTAGGTAGTAGCTAGATGGCTTCCTCTATCTCTTTTGATTCTCAATACAATGGTCTCTTGGAGATCTATTTGATGTAACTCTTTTTTGCGGTGTGTTTGTTGGGATCAGATGAACTTTGAGTTTATGATCAGATTTATATCCATGAATATTATTTGAGTTTTCTCTTGATCTCGTATATGCATGATTATTTATAGCCTCGTATTGCTTCTTCGAATCTTTGGTTTAGTTAGGCCAACTAGATCGATTTTTCTTGCCATGGGAAGAGGTGCTTTGTGATGGGTTCGATCTTGCGGTGTTCTTTCCCAGTGACAGAAGGGGCAGCAAGACACGCATGTATCATTGCTACTAAGGATAACAAGATGGGGGCTATTCCTACATGAATAGATCTCGTCTACATCATTTTATCGTTCTTATTGCATTACTCCATTTTTCCATGAACTTAATACACTAGATGCGTGCTGGATAGCGGTCGATATGTGGAGTAATATTAGTAGATGCAGGCAGGAGTCGGTCTACTAATCTTGGACGTGATGCCTATATATTGATCATTGCCTGGATATCGTCATAATTATTTGAGGTTTTATCAATTGTCCAACAGTAATTTGTTTACCCACCGTGTGCTATTTTCTTGAGAGAAGCCACTAGTGAAATCTACGGCCCCCGGGTCTACTCTTTATCATATTTGCCTCGAGATCTATTTTTATTTGCTTTTGTTTTTAGGTCTACTATTCCAAAAACCCAAAAATACCTTGCTGCACTTTTTATTTGCATCTTTTATTTCGTGTTTTATCGAGATATATTTATCCAATCTACCACCAATTTATTTATCTTTTTACCGTGGAGGGAATGACAACCCCTCTTACGCGTCGGGTTGCAAGTATTTATTCTTTGTGTTCATGTACCGTTTACATAGTGTTGCTTGGTTCTCCTACTGGATTGATACCTTGGTTTCATAACTGAGGGAAATACCTACCGTAGCTGTGCTGCATCATCCCTTCCTCTTTGGGGAAATACCGACATAGTTCAAGCGGCATCAAAAGGATTTCTGGCGCCATTGCCGGGGAGACATCATCAACATCTATCAGGTTCCTAATCACAAATCTCATCTCCTTGCAATTTACATTATTTGCCATTTGCCTCTCGTTTTCATCTCCCCCACTTCACAAAAAAAATTGCGGTTTTATTCGCCCTCTTTTTCGTTCGCATTTTTCTTGTCAGATCTATCTTTTTGTGTGTGTTTTGCTTGCTACTTTGTCGCTATGGCTAGCTCTTCCTCTATTGCGTGTACCCCCGAGAATGAAGTTCTTAATTTTAAACAAAGGGGAGGAGAGAATTTAAAAGATGCTTGGTATAGAATTTGCATTGCCCATAATAGATCTATTCATAAGCAATCTATCGTTGTTCTTCTTCGCAGTTTTTATGTGGGCATTACCACTTGGTATAGATTCATCCTTGATACGATTACCGGTGGGAATTTCTTAATGTGTCCGTCTTTGGATGCTTTTAATGCTATGGGAAATCTAGTGGGTTTACCACCTATCATTGTTAATGAAACAGATCTGACCCTCGAGCATGTTATGCAAAGATTAGATGCTATTGAAAAAAAGAGGATTACTAAAGAACAACTTGAAAATTTGGATAAAAGAATGCATAATCTTGCCAATAAATTTGGGTCAAAAGTGGGAGAGGTTTTTAAGCTACTAAAGGAAAAGGAAACCGTAATTAATGAAAGAATTGAAGAAAGTCCATCTCGGATTGATAAGTTGGAAGAAAATTTTAGTAACTTAAGCATGGCCTTCTCTTCCGTTAAAACTATTAATAAAACTCCCGCAAAAATTTGCAAGTCTACACAAGTTACTAAAATAAGGGTGTCGCTTCTAATAGCAACAAGGGGGATCTTAAAATGATTAGTATCCATCCCAATTTTATTGAAGTGATCAAAGACCCTACTTGCAAGAGTGAATTCTTCAATCTTGTTCCTAGGAGTATTATTATTGAAAATATGTATGCTAAATCTTTCAAGAATCCTAGGTGTTTGATTGAGGAGTTGAAAACTAAAGATGACAATACTTGAATCCTTGCATTATGCCTAGCTAAGGGCATAAAACGATAGCGCTTGTTGGGAGGCAACTGAATGAATAAATTTTATTTTTGCCTTTTTCTTTCTGTTACTGAGTGTTTGCACAATTATGCTACTGTTATGATTGTGTTTTTCATGTTTTAATTAGTGTTTGTACCAAGTAAGTCCTTTGGGATTATGTTTGGTGATAGTTGATTTGATCTTGTTGGAAAACAGAAACTTTTGCGTCCAGTAAAATAATTTTCAAAAATCACAGAAGTGATGAAAGTTTCTGAATTTTTTTACACAAGACTGATATACAAATTGTCCACATCGTCCTAATTTTTCAGAATCACAGAAGTATAAGAAGTTTTCAGATTGCTACAGACTGTTCTATTTTTGACAGATTCTGTTTTCTTTGCGTTGTGTGCTTATTTTGATGATTCTATGGGTTGTATCGGGGGGTAGAAGCCATGGTAAAGTTAGAATACAGTAGATATAATGAA
Organism: Thinopyrum elongatum; assembly: GCA_011799875.1. NCBI lineage: Eukaryota > Viridiplantae > Streptophyta > Magnoliopsida > Poales > Poaceae > Thinopyrum > Thinopyrum elongatum. The sequence goes on along the minus strand of CM022303.1, from coordinate 175,855,525 downwards.
AAAATAAAATATGAATGGGTTTGCAATAGTACTTACAGTAGTGATTTGCTTTCTTATACTAACGGATCTCAGAAAGGTTTTGTTAAGTTTTGTGTGATTGAAGTTTTCAAGTTCTCGGTGAGATCACAATGGATGAAGGAACAAGGAGTGAAAAGAGCCTAAGCTTGGGGATGCCCCATGGCACTGATACGTCCATTTTGCATCATGCTTTTATATCAATATTTATTGCATTATGGGCTGTTATTACACATTATGGCACAATACTTATGCCTTTTCTCTGTTATTTTACAAGGTTTACATGAAAAGGGAGAATGCCGGCAGCTGGAATTCTGGACTGAAAAAGGAGAAAATATTAGAGACCTATTCTACACAACTCCAAAAGTCCTGAAACTTCACGGAGCTTGTTTTTGGAATATATAAAAAATATTGGGCGAAGAAAGAACCAGAGGGGGGCCACCAGCCAGCCACAAGGGTGGAGGGCGCGCCCTACCCCCTGGGCGCGCCCCCGACCTTGTGGGCCCCCTGGCAGGCCTTCGGTGCCCATCTTTGGCTATATGGTGTCTTTTACCCTGGAAAAAATCATAAGGAAGCTTTCGGGACGAAGCGCCGCCGTCTCGAGGCGGAACCTGGGCAGAACCAATCTAGGGCTCCGGTGGAGCTGTTCTGCCGGGGAAACATCCCTCCGGGAGGGGGAAATCATCGTCATCGTCATCACCATCGATCCTCTCATCGAGGGAGGGTCAATCTCCATCAACATCTTCACCAGCACCATCTCCTCTCAAACCCTAGTTCATCTCTTGTATCCGATCTTTGTCTCAAAACCTTAGATTGGTACCTGTGGGTTGCTAGTAGTGTTGATTACTCCTTGTAGTTGATGCTAGTTGGTTTATTCGGTGGAAGATCATATGTTCAGATCCTTAATGATAATTAATACTCCTCTGATTATGATTATGAACATGCTTTGTGAGTAGTTACGTTTGTTCCTGAGGACATGGGAGAAGTCTTGTTATAAGTAATCATGTGAATTTGGTATTCGTTCGATATTTTGATGAGATGTATGTTGTCTTTCCTCTAGTGGTGTTATGTGAACGTCGACTACATGACACTTCACCATTATTTGGGCCTAGGGGAAGACATTGGGAAGTAATAAGTAGATGATGGGTTGCTAGAGTGACAGAAGCTTAAACCCTAGTTTATGCGTTGCTTCGTAAGGGGATGATTTGGATCCATATGTTTCATGCTATGGTTAGGTTTACCTTAATACTTCTTTCATAGTTGCAGATGCTTGCGAGAGGGGTTAATCATAAGTGGGAGGCTTGTCCAAGGAAGGGCAACACCCAAGCACCGGTCCACCCACATATCAAATTATCAAAGTAACGAACGCGAATCATATGAGCATGATGAAAACTAACTTGACAACAATTCCCATGTGTCCTCGGGAGCACTTTGCTTTATATAAGAGTTCATCAAGGCTTGTCCTTTGCTACAAAAAGGATTGGGCCACCTTGCTGCACCTTGTTTACTTTTATTACTTGTTACTCGTTACGATTTGCCTTATCACCAAACTATCTGTTACCGATAATTTCAGTGCTTGCAGAGAATACCTTGCTGAAAACCACTTGTCATTTCCTTCTGCTCCTCGTTGGGTTCGACACTCTTACTTATCGAAAGGACTACGATAGATCACCTATACTTGTGGGTCATCAGGCACCCCAAGTTATTATTCAAGGAGAACCAAGCAACTATGCTTGGGGATGCCCCGGAAGGCATCCCCTCTTTCTTCTAACGACCATCGGTATTTTACTTGGAACTATATTTTTATTCGTCACATATCATGAGTCTTGCTTGGAGCGTCTTGTATTATATGAGCCTTTGCTTGTTTTGCTTTTTAGTTTGTGTCATCTATCCTTGCTGGACACACCTATTTGAGAGAGCCAAAATTATGCTATAATTTGTTAGAATTGCTCTTTATGCTTCACTTAAATTTTTTGAGCTATGGAATTGCTCTAGTACTTCACTTATATCTTTTTGAGCACGGTGTGCTTTAATATTTTTGAAGAAATGCTCTCATGCTTCACTTAGATTTATTTGAGAGTTAGTAAATTCTTGAAGAAATTCTCTCATGCTTCACTTATATTATTTTGAGAGAAGAAAAATTTTATGCTCATGTTCTTCACTTAAATTTGTTTGAGCTTATCAAAAGCAATATATGAAACTAGTCCCAAAGTGATAGATATTCAAGAGGGATATAATAAAAACTTTCATGAAGATCATTGGACAAAATAAACTTGATTATTTGTAATAGTTTTGAGATATGATGATAGTGATATGTGAGTCATGTTGGTTAGTAATTGTGCTTTAGTAAGAATATTGGTGTTAAGGTTTGTGATTCCCTATGCAAGCACGAAAGTCAATAGTTATGCAATGAAATTACATCCTACTTGTGGTGCATTATTTGGTGTTAGTTATGCTTAATGTTTGCTTATGTGATTTTTTGTTTCTTGGTTGGATGCTTCTCAATCTTTTTGCTAGCCTTCACTTCTAGTAAGTAGGAATACTACTTGTGCATCCAAAATCCTTAAACCTAGTTTTGCCATATGAGTCCACCATACCTACCTATATGCGGTATTCCCGTGCCGTTCTAAGCAAATTTGTATGTGCCATCTCTAATTTTCAAAATAATTTCCTTTTTGTGTGCTCGTACCGCTCATGAAGCGGCAGGGGGTGGCCAATATTTGCCATGCTAGATGTGTTACTCTCAAGATGAGTGTTTATTCACTTGTCATGGCACATGAGTGCGGCGGTATTAGGGATGCCCAGTCCCGAAATGAAAAAAGAAATTTACTTTATGTTGTCAAATAATAAATTCCTTGGAAAGTGTTGGTATGGACGGTACCTGTGGATACGGCTAGCCGTTGAATGTGAAAGTATGGTGGAAAAAGGAATAAACTTTATTTTCTGTTTGGGAACCGCCTATGATATATCTAGCATGGAAAGTGTTGGGAATTACTCGGTCGTTTTCGTTGACGGGAAAAGTATGCCTCTCAAAAAAAATATTTCTCAATTTAAGCTTTGAGCTCTGGCACCTCTACAAATCCCTACTTCCCTCTACGAAGGGCCTATCTATTTACTTTATGCAATTTTTATTTTTATTTGAGTCCCCATCTTCTCTTATAAAGCACCAACTAAGGGGCACTATGATCGTACTTGAGCATTGGATATAGCTAATATGCGAGTTTTTTTCATGAATGGATCAATGGTTGAGCATGATGGGCTAGGGATAACTTTCTTTAGTGTTGATTTTTTGAAAGACATGGTTGCTTGTTGACATGTTTGAGTATTGAAATCTTCATGTCAAAACTAGACTATTGCTTTGAACCATATAAAAGCCCAAATGTCCATGCTACAAAAGAAAAGAATATGTGATGGACATGTTAGGCAGCATTCCACGTCAAAAATTCTGTTTCTATCATTTACCTACTCGAGGACGAGTAGGAATTAAGCTTGGGGATGCTGATACGTCTCCAACGTATCTATAATTTTTGCTTGTTCCATGCTATTATATTATCATTCTTGGATGTTTTACAATCATTTTATAGCAACTTTATATCATTTTTTGGGACTAACCTATTGACATAGTGCCCAGTGCTAGTTGTTGTTTTTTGCTTGTTTTTTACTTCGTAGAATATCAGTACCAAATGGAGTCCAAACGCAGCAAAACTTTTTGGAGAATTTTTCTGGGCCAGAAGACACCTGATGGGCCAAAGAAGTACTGGAGGGGGCCTCCGAGGGTAGCACAACCCACCAGGGCGCGCCCAGGAGCCCAGGCACGCCCAGGTGGGTTGTGCCCACCTCGATGGCCTCCCGCACCGCCTCTTTGCCCTATAAATACCCAAATATTCTAGAAACCCTAGGGGAGTCGATGAAACACAATTCCAGCCGCCGCAAGTTCCACAACCACGAGATCCAATCTAGACACCATCACGGAGGGGTTCATCATCCTCACTAGTGCCTCTCCGATGATGCGTGAGTAGTTGATCATAGACCTACGGGTCCATAGGCAATAGCTAGATGGCTTCCTCTCTCTCTTTTGATTCTCAATACAATGGTCTCTTGGAGATCTATTTGATGTAACTCTTTTTTGCGGTGTGTTTGTTGGGATCCGATGAACTTTGAGTTTATGATCAGATTTATATCCATGAATATTATTTGAGTTTTCTCTTGATCTCTTATATGCATGATTATTTATAGCCTCGTATTTCTTCTTTGAATCTTTGGTTTAGTTAGGCCAACTAGATCGATTTTTCTTGCCATGGGAAGAGGTGCTTTGTGATGGGTTCGATCTTGTGACGTTCTTTCCGAGTGATAGAAGGGGAAACAAGACATTCATGTATCATTGCTATTAAGGATAACAAGATGGGGGGCTATTCCTACATGAATAGATCTTGTCTACATCATGTCATCATTCTTATTGCATTACTCCATTTTTCCATGAACTTAATACACTAGATGCATGCTGGATAATGGTCAATGTGTGGAGTAATAGTAGTAGATGCAGGCAGGAGTCGGTCTTCTAATCTTGGACGTGATGCCTATATATTGATCATTGCCTGGATATCATCATAATTATTTGAGGTTCTATCAATTGCCCAACAGTAATTTGTTTACCCACCGTGTGCTATTTTCTTGAGAGAAGCCACTAGTGAAATCTACGCCCCCCGGGTCTACTCTTTATCAGATTTGCCTCGAGATCTATTTTTATATTCTTTTGTTTTTAGATCTACTATTCCAAAAACCCAAAAATACCTTGCTGCACTTTTTATTTGCGTCTTTTATTTTGTGTTTTATCGAGATCTATTTATCCAATCTACCACCAATTTATCTATCTTTTTACCGTGGAGGGATTGACAACCCCTCTTACGCGTCGGGTTGCAAGTATTTGTTCTTTGTGTGTAGGTACCGTTTACATAGTGTTGCTTGGTTCTCCTACTGGATTGATACCTTGGTTTCATAACTGAGGGAAATACCTACCGTAGCTGTGTTGCATCATCCCTTTCTCTTTGGGGAAATACCGACGTAGTTCAAGCGACATCAATGATGACAAAATACACACAGCAGACAGGCTCATATGGCTACTCCCTTTCTGAAACTCTTGATATATATCATACAAAGGCTTGTCTGCCAGAACCTTGAAAAAAAGAAATATTGATCAATGGTTTGTCATATTATCTCATAAGTATTAGTACACCAAAGGAGATGCCAAAACTACTAGAACAATTGTAGTTCAACTACTAGAATGTTGCGACTATATAATACAGTGGTGTACATATCAGAATCCTTTGAATGGGAAACCATACCAAGTGGTGTTTCTATTTCAATGTGAAATGCCAGAAGACTTAAAACCAAGGCAGGTTCAAAATGGTCACGAGTAGTGAAGTACATTCCTACGTTTCCTTAGTACACAGTGGTTATGAGTGAGTGAAGTACATTTTTACGGCTTCTTGAGTACACAGGCACACGGTTGTGGCTCCAGGCAAGAATTTTATGAATTGCCTCCCTGCAGAAGCAAGTAAATAAGGAGATTGACAAAGCATTGTGCCTTATAGAAACTGCAAGTAAAGTAAGTTTGTATGCGGAAGGAAATAAAATCCATTACATAGTGTTCTAGATATTATCCTACTTTTTGATTAGTGATTTTTTTAATTATTCCAAGTCAACCGACATCATGAAGCCTAAAGTTGTGTCATAGTGAAAGCCTAACAAAAATGTGTCACTTAAGTTTAGATCTACAGAATAGATCAAGCAAAAGTACCAGGAGCTATATAGAATGGTTTTGAACCTTGCAAGAATAGGAGGGAATACAAAATGACCACCAGATTGAACTGCTTATGGCAACCTTTCAGGTAAACAAAGGACATGTATCTAACAGAAGACCCTTGATAATTCATCTTAAATGCATAAATACAAGTTAATGCTAATGAGTCCATGATGGCTCGTGTCCGCGTCAGTTTTTCCTCGAAGAGGAAGGGATGATGTAGCACAGCTAAGGTAGGTATTTCCCTCAGTTATGAAACCAAGGTTATCGAACCACTAGGAGAACCAAGCAACACTATGTAAACGGTACCAGCACACAAAGAACAAATACTTGCAACCCGACGCGTAAGAGGGGTTGTCAATCCCTCTCGGGTAAAATATAGATTGGTTTGTATGATTTTGGATAAATAGATCTCGCAATAAAACAAAATAAAATAAAGAAAGAAAAAGTGCAGCAAGGTATTTTTGGGTTTATAGAATAATAGATCTGAAAACAAAAGCAAATAAAAATAGATCTCAATGCAAATATGATAAAGAACAGACCCGGGGGCCGTAGATTTCACTAGTGGCTTCTCTCGAGAAAAAAATAGCATACGGCGGGTAAACAAATTTCTGTTGGGTAATATCCAGGCAATGATCATTACATAGGCATCACGTCCAAGATTAGTAGACCGACTCCTGCCTGCATCTACTAATATTACTCCACACATCGACCGCTATCCAGCATGCATCTAGTGTATTAAGTTCATGGAGAAATGGAGTAATGCAATAAGAACGATGACATGATTTAGACAAAATCTATTCATGTAGGAATAGACCCCATCTTGTTAACCTTAATAGCAACGATCAATAAGTGTCTTGCTGCCCCTTCTGTCACTGGGAAAGAACAACGCACGACCGAACTCATCACAAAGCACCTCTTCCCATGGCAAGAAAAATCGATCTAGTTGGCCTAACTAAACCAAAGATTCGAAGAAGAAATACGAGGCTATAAGTAATCATGCATATAAGAGATCAAAGAAACTCAAATAACTTTCATGGATAAATAGATCTGATCATAAACTCAAAGTTCATCGGATCCCAACAAACACACCACAAAAAGAGTTACATCAAATAGATCTCCAAGAGACCATTGTATTGAGAATCAAAAGAGAGAGAGGAAGCCATCTAGCTACTAACTACGGACCCGTAGGTCTACAATGAACTACTCATGCATCATCGGAGAGGCACCAATGAGGATGATGAACCCGTCCGTGATGGTGTCTAGATTGGATCTGGTGGTTCTGGAACTTGCGGCGGCTGGAATTGTGTTTCGTCGACTCCCCTAGGGTTTTTGGATTTTCGGGGTATTTATAGAGCAAAGAAGCGGTGCGGGAGGCGGCCGAGGTGGGCACAACCCACCAGGGCATGCCTGGGCCCCCAGGCGCGCCCAGGTGGTTTGTGCTCCCCTCGGAGCCCCCTCTAGTATTTCTTTGGCCCAACAGGTGTCTTCTGGTCCAGAAAAATTCTCCAAAAAGTTTCGCTGCGTTTGGACTCCGTTTGGTACTGATATTCTGCGAAGTAAAAAAACAAGCAAAAAACAGCAACTAGTACTGGGCACTATGTCAATAGGCTAGTCCCAAAAAATGATATAAAGTTGCTATAAAATGATTGTAAAACATCCAAGAATGATAATATAACAGCATGGAACAAACAAAAATTATAGATACGTTGGAGACGTATCAGCATCCCCAAGCTTAATTCCTACTCGTCCTCGAGTAGGTAAATGATAAAATCAGAATTTTTGATGTGGAATGTTGCCTAACATGTTCATCACATATTTTATTTCTTTAGTAGCATGGACATTTGGACTTTTATATGGTTCAAAGCAATAGTCTAGTTTTGACATGAAGATTTCAATACTCAAGAATATCAACAAGAAACCATGTGATACGTCTCCGTCGTATCTATAACTTTTGATTGTTTCATGCCAATATTATACAACTTTCACATACTTTTGGCAACATTTTATATGATTTATTGGACTAACCTATTGATCCAGTGCCCACTGCTAGTTCCTGTTTGTTGCATATTTTTGTTTCGTAGAATATCCATATCAAAGGAAGTCCAAACGCGATAAAAAATTACGGAGAATTATCTTGGAATATTTATAATTTTTGGGAGGTGGAATCAACGCTAACGGAGGCCTACGGCCTCCACAACTCACCAGGGCGCGCCGGGCACCCCCTGGCACACCCAGGTGACTTGTGCCCTCCCCGTAAATCGGTTTGGGCCCTTCTTCGGGCGCAAGAAAGATAATTTACGGAAAAAAATCGTGTAAAAATTTCAGCGCAATCGGAGTTACGGATCTCCGAGAATTTAAGAAACGGTGAAGGGCCAGAAAACAGGAACGCGAAATAGAAGAGAACAGAGAGACAGATCCAATCTCGGAGGGGCTCCCGCCCCTCTGCCGCCATGCAGGCCATGGACAAGAGGGGGAACCCTCCTCCCATCTATGGGGGAGGCCAAGGAAGAAAAGAAGCAGAGGGGCTCTCTCCCCCTCTCTCCTGGTGGCGCCGGAACGCCGCCGGGGCAATCATCGTGTGACGGCGATCTACTCCAACAACTCCGTCATCTTCACCAATGATGTCTACTACGCAACCTTCTTCTTGTAGACTCACGTTGGGCCTCGAAGCGCAGAGTTTTGTAGGACAGTAGCAAATTTCCCTCAAGTGGATGACCTAAGGTTTATCAATCCGTGGGAGGCGTAGGATGAAGATGGTCTCTCTCAAACAACCCTGCAACCAAATAACAAAGAGTCTCTTGTGTCCCCAACACACCCAATACAATGGTAAATTGTATAGGTGCACTAGTTTAGCGAAGAGATGGTGATACACGTGTAATATGGATGGTAGATATAGGTTTTTGTAATCTGAAAATATAAAAACAGCAAGGTAGCAAGTAACAAAAGTGAGCAAAAACGGTATTGCAATGCTTGGAAACAAGGCCTAGGGTTCATACTTTCACTAGCGCAAGCTCTCTCAACAATGATAACATAATTAGATCATATGGCAATCCCAGAACGTGCGACAAAAGTCACTCCAAAGTTCCTATCGCAGAGAACATAAGATGAAATTGCTTGTAGGGTACGAAACCACCTCAAAGTTATTCTTTCCGATCAATCCATTGAGCTATTCCTATAAGTGTCACAAACAGCCCTAGAGTTCGTAGTAAAATAATACCATATGACACACATCAATCAACCCTAATGTCACATAGATACTCCAATGTCACCACAAGTATCCGTGGGTCAATTATACGATATGCATCAAACAACTTCAGATTCATAATATTCAGTCCAACACAAAGAACCTCAAAGAGTGCCCCAAGATTCCTACCGGAGAAACAAGGACGAAAACGTGCATCAACCCCTACGCATAGATTACCCCAATGTCACCTCGGGAATCCATGAGTTGAGTGCCAAAACATACATCAAGTGAATCAATAGAACACCCCATTGTCACCACGGGTATCCCACGCAAGACATACATCAAGTGTTCTCAACTCCATAATAGTATTCAATCCGATAATAGTGAAACCTCAAAGGTAAAACTCAATTCATCACAAGAAGGTAGAGGGGGAGAAACACCATATGATTCAACTATAGTAACAAAGCTCACGGTACATCAAGATCGTGCCAAATCAAGAACACGAGAGAGAGAGATCAAACACATAGCTACTGGTACATACCCTCAGCCCCGAGGGTGAACTACTCCCTCCTCGTCATGGAGAGCGCCGGGATGATGAAGATGGCCACCGGTGATGGATTCCCCCTCTGGCAGGGTGCCGGAACAGGGTCCCGATTGGTTTTTGGTGCCTACAGAGGCTTGCGGTGGCGGAACTCCCGATCTAGGTTTATTTCTAGGGGTTAATATATTTATATGAATTTTTGGCGTCGAGAACAAGTCAGGGGGGTCCACGAGGAGCCCACAAGACCTGAGGGCGTGCCCTAGGGGGGGGCACGCCCTCCACCCTTGTGGAGGCCTCGTGGCTCTTCTGGCCCAACTCTTTTGCTTCGGGGGCTTCTTCTGGTCCATAAAAAATCACCGTAAATTTTCAGCTCATTTGGACCCCGTTTGGTATTCCTTTTCTACGAAACTCAAAAACAAGGAAAAAACAGAAACTGGCACTGGGCTCTAGGTTAATAGGTTAGTCCCAAAAATAATATAAAATAGCATATAAATGCATATAAAATATCCAAGATGGATAATATAATAGCATGGAACAATAAAAAATTATAGATACGTTGGAGACGTATCAAGCATCCCCAAGCTTAATTCCTGCTCGTCCTCGAGTAGGTAAATGATAAAAACAGAATTTTTGATGTGGAATGCTAGCAAGTGCACAAGTTTGATCAATGATAATTTCATTCACTTTTTCTAGCATCATTATATATCATAAACAGTAGCTCGTCTCATAAAACTTCTCATGATCAAGTAGCAAGCTATTCACATGTTAAAGCATAGATCATAAACTTCCTTGAAAACTAACAAACTATGTTCTCAGTCATCAAACAATTACAATTCATCTTATTTTCAGGAAGGGTCTATGTAAGAGCTTTGATTTAGCAAATTCCACATACTCAACTATCATATAGCCTTCCATGATTGCTACCACTCAAAGCATATTTTTAGAACAAATAGCATCCACTGAACACAGAGAAAGATAGGGGCTTAATGTTTTGCCTCCCAACTTATTTATCATATAGATAATTGTCAACAATAATAATTCATGATCAAATATATTTGAATGGGCATATATGCTTAGATCTTTCCCCACCACATGATGCTTGCCAACTAAAGAGTAGGTTGGAATGAGAAGGAATACTACTGACTCTTGCATAAAAGTAAAAGATAGGCCCTTCGCAGAGGGAAGCAGGGATTTGCAGAGGTGCCAGAGCTCGAAGCTTTTTAAAACAGAGATGAAAATAATTTTGAGAGGCATGCTTTCATTGTCAATATAACAACCAAGAGTTCCCAATATCTTCCATACTAGATACATTATAGGCGGTTCCGAAACAAAAAGGTAAAGTTTTTACTCCCCCTCCCCCAATTATCACACTCCATGGCTGGTCCGAAACAACGGGTACCATCCATACCAACAACAGTCCTGGGGGAGTTTTGTTTAAATTATTTGCGATTTTGTTTTTGATCTTTTGATCATAGGACTGGGCATCCCAATTACCAGCCACTTTCTCGTGAATGACAAGTGAATAAACACTCATCATGAGAATAACCCACCTAGCATGGAAGATACTGACAGCCCCTAGTCGCTACATGAGTGATTCGGGCATACAAAACAGATTATTATTTGAAGGTTTAGAGTTTGGCACATGCAAATTTACTTGGAACGGCAGGTAAATACCGCATATAGGTAGATATGGTGGACACTCATGGAAGAAACTTGGTTCAAGGAGTTTGGATGCACAAGCAGTATTCCCGCTTAGTACAGAAATTTTGGCTAGCAAAAGATTCTAAATAGCAAGCACCACATGTTGGAGGATCCATAACAATATAACTTCTATACAAATATACCCAAGCATAACTCATTATGTTGTCTTCCTTGTCCAACTTCAACTAATTTGCTCAGGTTTGAAAATAATTAATGGGGCTCACAATCATAGAAGATGTCCAAGATAGTATATTTATATGTGAAATCTCTCTTCCTTCAATATTCTTTCTTGAATTGTTCAAGTGACCAATACAATGTTTGCTAACTTTCAATAAATTTACCACCTCTACTTCTTATATGTGAAGTCATTACTCCCCATGGTATAAGCATATGAAGCATATATAATTTCAGATTTATGATATTCAATTCATTCAACCATTTACTCATAGGATATAAGTGAAGCACAAGAGTAAATGACAAACTACTCCAAAAAAGATATAAGTGAAGATCAATGAGTAGTTGAATAATTATGTAGCTATATGAAGACTCTCTCTCATAAATAAAATTTCAGATCTTAAGTACTTTATTAAAACAACAAGTAAAACAAAATAAAATGACATTCTAAAAATAGCACACATCGTGTGAAGAAGCAAAAACTTAGGCTCAACCGACACTAACCGATAATTCTTGATGAAGAAAGGTGGGATGCCAACCGGGGCATCCCCAAGATTAGATGCTTGAGACTTCTTGAAATATTAACTAGGGATGACTTGGGCATCCCCAAGCTTGAGCTTTTGTGTCTCCTTAATTTCTTTTATATCACGGTTTCCCTAAATCTTAAAAACTTCATCCACACAAAACTCAACAAGAACTCGTGAGATAAGTTAGTATAAACCAATGCAAAACCTTATCATTCTCTACTGTGGAAAATAACTAAAATTATTATTTAACATTGCATACTAAATGCCTCTGCATATTTAATACTCCTATCCTCAAATAGAATCATTAAACAAGCAAACATAACAGCAATCTGTCAAAACAGGACAGTCTGTAAAGAGTGCAATTGTACTCATACTTCTACAACTCCAAAAATTCTGAAAAATTACCACACTGTATAAATTTTCTTATTTCTGAACTTGTAAAAATTTCAAGATTTTATCATGTTCTTAATTTCCAGAATAATTCAGACAACGATAGAAAACTTTCTGTTTTCAAAACAGCAACATATAGACTTGCAAAATAAGCATGGTAAAGGCTAAACTTGACACTTTTATTGAAATAAAAGATGAAAGCATTAATATAAATAACAGAAAGAAAATACTAATAAAAGAAAATGACGCTCCAAGCAAAACACATATCATGTGACGAATAAAAATATAGCTCCAAGTGAGGTTACCGATAATGCTGAAGACGAAAGAGGGGATGCTTCCGGGGCATCCTCAAGCTTAGTTGATTGGATATTCCTTGGATATTACCTTGGGGTGCCTTGGGCATCCCCAATCTTAGGTTCTTGTCACTCCTTATTCTCCTCATATCGATTTCTCACCCAAAACTTGAAAACTTCAATCACACAAAACTTAACGGAACTTCGTGAGATGGGTTAGTATGATAAAACAAATCATTCACTTTGGTACTGTCAAGAAAAGATTCAAATTTTTTATCACATGATACCTATTGTACCCTATCATTTATACAATTTATATTGAGCAATATAAGCCATAGAAACTAGGAAACAAGCAAACTATGCATCGAAAACAGAATCTGTCAAAAACAGAACAGTCTGTAAAGATCTGAATTAAGGTCATACTTCTGTAAGTCCAAAAATTCTGAAAAATTAGGAAAACGTAGAAAATTTGTAGATCAATAAAATTTAAAATTTTCATAAGTTTTCCAAGTTCCAGTAAAATATAGGAATTTCTGTACTGGACGCAAAAGTTTCTGTTTTTGCACAGAATCAAGTCAACTATCATCCACACTATCCCAAAGGCTTTACTTGGCACTTTATTCAAGCAAAAGCTATAAAAACATGATAACTATAGTAGCTTAATCATGTTAACACACAAAAACAGTAGGGGTAAATATTGGGTTGTCTCCCAACAAGCGCTTTTCTTTAATGCCTTTTTAGCTAGGCATGATGATTTCAATGATGCTCACATAAAAGATAAGAATTGAAACATAACGGGAGCATCATGAAGCATATGACTAGCACATTTAAGTCTAACCCACTTCCTATGCATAGGGATTTTTTGAGCAAATAATTTATGGGAACAAGAATCATCTAGCATAGGAGGGCAAAACAAGCATAACTTCAAGATTTTCAACACATAAAGAGGAAACTTGATATTATTGCAATATGTAAAAGCATATGTTCCTCCCTCATAATAATTTTTAGTAGCATCATGAATGAATTCAACAATATAACTATCACATAAAGCATTCTTTTCATGATCCATAAGCATAGAAATTTTATTACTCTCCACATAAGCAAATTTATTCTCATGAATAGTAGTGGGAGCAAACTCAACAAAATAACTATCATGTGAGGCATAATCCAATTGAAAATTTAAATCATGATGACAAGTTTCATGGTTATCATTATTCTTTATAGCATACATGTCATCACAATAATCATCATAGATAGCAACTTTGTTCTCATAATCAATTAGAACCTCTTCCAAAATAGTGGATTCATCACTAAATAAAGTCATGACCTCTCCAAATCCACTTTTATCAATATTGTGAAATGATTCAACACCCTCCAAAATAGTGGTATCATTAGTACCTAGAGTTGACACTATTCCAAACCCACTTTCATCAATATAATCATCATAAATAGGAGGCATGCTATCATCATAATAAATATTCTCATCAAAACTTGGGGGACTAAAAATATCATCTTCATCGAACATAACACCCCCAAGCTTGTAGCTTTGCATATCATTAGCATCATGGATATTCAAGGAATTCATACTAACAACATTGCAATCATGCTCATCATACAAAGATTTTATGCCAAACATTTTATAGACTTCTTCTTCTAACACTTGAGCACAATTTTCCTTTCCATCGTTTTCACGAAAGACATTAAAAAGATGAAGCATATGAGGCAACCTCAATTCCATTTTTTTGTAGTTTTATTTTATAAACTAAACTAGTGATAAAACAAGAAACTAAAAGATTCGATTGCAAGATCTAAAGATATACCTTCAAGCACTCACCTCCCCGGCAACGGCGCCAGAAAATAGCTTGATGTCTACTACGCAATCTTCTTCTTGTAGACTCGTGTTGGGCCTCCAAGCGCAGAGTTTTGTAGGACAGTAGCAAATTTCCCTCAAGTGGATGACCTAAGGTTTATCAATCCGTGGGAGGCGTAGGATGAAGATGGTCTCTCTCAAACAACCCTGCAACCAAATAACAAAGAGTCTCTTGTGTCCCCAACACACCCAATACAATGGTAAATTGTATAGGTGCACTAGTTCGGCGAAGAGATGGTGATACAAGTGTAATATGGATGGTAGATATAGGTTTTTGTAATCTGAAAATATAAAAACAGCAAGGTAGCAAGTAACAAAAGTGAGCAAAAACGGTATTGCAATGCTTGAAAACAAGGCCTAGGGTTCATACTTTCACTAGCGCAAGTTCTCTCAACAATGATAACGTAATTAGATCATATGGCAATCCCTCAATGTGCGACAAAAGTCACTCCAAAGTTCCTATCGCGGAGAACATAAGATGAAATTGCTTGTAGGGTACGAAACTACCTCAAAGTTATTCTTTTCGATCAATCCATTGAGCTATTCCTATAAGTGTCACAAACAACCCTAGAGTTCGTAGTAAAATAACACCATATGACACACATCAATCAACCCTAATGTCACCTAGATACTCCAATGTCACCACAAGTATCCGTGGGTCAATTATACAATATTCATCAAACAACTTCAGATTCATAATATTCAATCCAACACAAAGAACCTCAAAGAGTGCCCCAAGATTCCTACCGGAGAAACAAGGACGAAAAACCCCTATGCATAGATTACCCCAATGTCACCTCGGGAATCCGCGAGTTGAGTGCCAAAACATACATCAAGTGAATCAATAGAACACACCATTGTCACCACGGGTATCCCACGCAAGACATACATCAAGTGTTCTCAAATCAATAATAGTATTCAATCCGATAATAGTGAAACCTCAAAGGTAAAACTAAATTCATCACAAGAAGGTAGAGGGGGAGAAACACCATATGATTCAACTATAGTAACAAAGCTCGCGGTACATCAAGATAGTGCCAAATCAAGAACACGAGAGAGAGAGAGATCAAACACATAGCTACTGGTACATACCCTCAGCCCCAAGGGTGAACTACTCCCTCCTCGTCATGGAGAGCGCCGGGATGATGAAGATGGCCACCGGTGATGGATTCCCCCTCCGGCAAAGTGCCGGAACAGGGTCCTTATTGGTTTTTGGTGGCTACAGAGGCTTGCGGCAGCGGAACTCCCGATCTAGGTTTATTTCTGGGGGTTTCTATATTTATAGGAATTTTTGGCGTCGAGAACAAGTCAGGGGGAGTCCACGAGGAGCCCACAAGACCGGAGGGCCGCCCTAGGGGGGGCACCCTCCACCCTTGTGGAGGCCTCGTGGCTCTTCTGGTCCAACTCTTTTGCTTCAGGGGGCTTCTTCTGGTCCATAAAAAATCACCGTAAATTTTCAGCTCATTTGGACTCCGTTTGGTATTCCTTTTATGCGAAACTCAAAAACAAGGAAAAAACAGAAACTGGCACTGGGCTCTAGGTTAATAGGTTAGTCCCAAAAATAATATAAAATAGCATATAAATGCGTATAAAACATCCAAGATGGATAATATAATAGCATGGAACAATAAAAAATTATAGATACATTGGAGACGTATCAACCAACAACTCCATCACCTTCTCCCATCTATATTCAGCGGTCCACTCTCCCGCAACCCGCTGTACCCTCTACTTGAACATGGTGCTTTATGCTTCATATTATTATCCAATGTTATGTTGCCATGCTATGATGTCTGAGTAGATTTTTGTTGTCCTACCGGTAATTGGTGAATTGCTATGGTTGGTTTAATTTGCTTGTGGTTATGTTGCTGTCCTTTGGTGCCCATCATATGAGCGTGCGTGTGGATCACACCATAGGTTTAGTAGTATGTTGATAGGACTATGCATTGGAGGGCAAGGGTGACAGCAGCTTTAGCCTAAACATAGAAATTGATACGTACGGGATTGATGGGGGCCATTATAAATCTTAATGCTATGGTTCGGTGTTTTACCTTAATGAACATTAGTAGTTGTGGATGCTTGCTAATAGTTCCAATCATAAGTGCATAGAATTCCAAGTAAGGGACGACATGCTAGCAGTGGCCTCTCCCACATAAAAACTTGCTATCGGTCTAGCAACGTAGTCAATTGCTAAGGGACAATTTCGCAAATCCTACCACCACTAATCCACACTCGTTTTACTAAACTTAATTGTTTCTTTATCTAAACAGCACCTAACTTTTATTTTCATGTTCTTTATTATCTTGCAAACCTATCACACCTACAAAGTACTTCTTGTTTTATTCTCGTTCTAGGTAAAGCAAACGTTAAGCGTGCGTAGAGTTGTATCGGTAGTCGATAGAACTTGAGAGAATATTTGTTCTGCCTTTAGCTCCTCATTGGGTTCGACACTCTTATTTATCAAAGAAGGCTACAAACGATCTCCTATACTTGTGGGTTATCAAGACCTTTTTCTGGCGCCGTTGCCAGGGAGCAATAGCGTGGGGTGAATATTCTCGTGTGTTCTTGTTTGCTTTTATCACTAAGTAATTTTTATTTTGTGCTCTTGTTTTCTATCTCTAGTTATGGGTAGGAAATGTAAAATAACAAAAAAAATTAGTTGTACCTAATAAACCAATGGTTGAAGAACCACCCAAAATCTATCATACTGCTGAAGCTTTCTACTTGGATCATCTTTGATCCCTATGTGCTCGTGCTAAAACCCCAACTAACTTAGATGAGGGAAAACCATTAAATGAGCATGCTTATTTTGTGCGACACCGCTTATCTCAAAAAGGGAAACTTTTACTACATCAAATTAATACTATGCAATGCTATGCTTGGATTTTATGTGAATTATATGATTTTACTTGTTGTTCTGAAGACCCTAAGAAACACCTTCCCTACCAATGTGAGTTTATTGGTAATGGAATCTTATCTTATTATGCCAAGGGTGTTTATAATTACTATGATGTTGAACAAATTGAAGAATTTGTTGCTTTTAAGGGTGCTTATGAAATTGCTTCTTTGATTGAAAAGTATGATGCTACTCTTTACAAATCTGAAAATTTTGCCACACTTAAATATTGCTATGAAAATTATTCTTCTAATGCTTATATTAAACCATATATTGAGGACTTCTCCGTTGTCCAAGAAGAGACTAATATTTTGCATGAGTCTATGGAAGAAGGAATTGATGAACCTGTGAGCTCATTGGATGAAAAAGATGATGAGGAGAGTGAAGAACAAAAGGAGGAAGAGCGGATTAGCTACCTGTGCCCACCTTCTAATGAGAGTAACTCTTTAACTCATACATTTTTAGTGTCCCTTCGTGCTTACTGAAGGATGAGTGCTATGATAATTGTCATGATCCCGTTGATTCATTTGAAATATCCCTTTTTGATGAAATTGATGCTTGCTATGCTTGTGGCCATGATGCCAATTTGAAATTTTGAATTATGTTTATGGAGATGAACTTGCTATAGTTCCTTATGTTAAGAATGAAATTGTTGCTATTGCACCCACACATGATAGTCCTATTATCTTTTTGAATTCTCCAAACTACACTATATAGGAGAAGTTTGTGCTTATTAAGGATTATATTGATGGGTTGCCTTTTACCGTTGCACATGATGACTTTGATGAATATAATATGCATGTGCTTTGCTCCTACTTGCAATTATTATGGGAGAGGAACTACATCTCTGCCTCTCTATGTTTCCAACACGAAAAAATTGCAAGAAACTTCTTATGCTATGTATTGGCCTTTACTTGATGTGCATGAATTGTTCTTTTATGACATGCCAATGCATAGGAAGAGAGTTAGACTTCGTCATTGCATGATATATGTTTCTTTGTGCTCACTACTAAATTATAAGTCATTGCTAATTAAAATTGGCTTTGATATACCTTGGGATCCGGGTGGATCCATTACTTGAGCACTTTATGCCTAGCTTAATGGCTTTAAATAAAGCGCTGCCAGGGAGACAACCCGAAAGTTCTAGAGAGTCATTTTATTCTGTTGTATGCTTTTATAAAGTTTTAAAACAAAAAAAATTATAGAGGGCAACTTAAAACTTCACAAAAGGAAAAGTGAAAGTGAGAGGGACGAGCATTGTCAAAGTGGGAGCTAGCCATGAACTTTGTTCATGCCCATGGAAACTTTGTGAATCTTAATTACAGAAAATTTTCAACAAAAATAATTATCCCCTTGTACAAATCCATTGTATTATAAAAATAATGTGCCAAGATTTGCCTTTAGGATGATTAGATTGCTTGTTGGTATGTGCGGTGTAAAAACAGAAAATTTGGTTGTAGTGCGTGAACTTACATTTTTTACTGGAACATCAAAAGTTTCTGAAACTTTTTGCACAGTATTTCTATACAAATTTTTTATTCTGTCCTAATTTTTCAGATTTTTTGGAGTAACAGAAGTATGGTAGATGTTCAGATTGCTACAGACTGTCCTGTTTAAGACATATTCTGTTTTTGATGCATTGTTTTGCTTGTTTTGATGAAACTATCGATTCTATCGGTGGTATAAGCCATGGAAAAGTTATAATACAGTAGCTAAAATGCAAAAAACAAAATATGAATTTGTTTGAAACAGTACTTAAAGTAGTGATTTGCTTTATTATACTAACGGATCTTACTGAGCTTTCTGTTGAGGTTTGTGTGGATGAAGTGATCAAAGATCGAGGAGGTCTCGATATGAGGAGAAGGAGGAGAGGCAAGAGTTCAAGCTTGAGGATGCCCATGGAACTCCAAGTAAATATCCAAGGAGACTCAAGCATCTAAGCTTGGGGATGCCCCGGAAGGCATCCCATCTTTCTTCAACAAGTATCGGTATGTTTTCGTTCTCGCTTCGTTCGTGTGATATGTGTAAATCTTGGAGCGTCTTTTGCGTTTAGTTTTCATTTTTGTTTTATGCACCATGCTGGTATGAGATAGTCCATGGTTGATTTATAGAATGCTCATTGCGCTTCACTTATATCTTTTGAGTATGGCTTTATAGAATGCTTCATGTGTTTCACTTATATCATTTGAAGTTTGGATTGCCTATTTCTCTTCACATAGAAAACCGTTATTTGTAGAATGCTCTTTTGCTTCACTTATACTTATTAGAGCATGATCTTTTGTAGAAAGAATTAAACTCTCATGCTTCACTTATATCTATTCAGCGAGTCAACAGGAATTGGTCATTTACATGGTTAGTCATAAAATCCTACGTAAAACTTGTGGATCACTGCATATGATATGTTTGATTCCTTGCAATAGTTTTGCGATATAGAGATGGAATATGTGGGAGGTACTAGTAAACGGTTGTGGTTAGTAAGAATATTGGTGTTAAGGTTTGTGATTCCCGAAGCATGCACATATAGTCTCTTGTTATGCTATGAAGTTGGAGCATGATTTATTATTGATTGTCTTCCTTATGAGTGGCGGTCGGGGACGAGCGATAATCTTTTCCTACCAATCTATCCCCCTGGGGGCATGCATAGTAGTACTTTGCTTCGAGGGCTAATAAACTTTTGCAATAAGTATATGAGTTCTTTATGACTAATGTGGGTCCATGGATTATACGCACTCTTACCTTTCCGCAATTTGCTAGCCTCTACAGTACCGTGCATTGCCCTTTCTCACCTCGAGAGTCGGTGCAAACTTCGCCAGTGCATCCAAACCCCGTGATATGATACGCTCTATCACACATAAGCCTTATTATATCTTCCTCAAAACAGCCACCATACCTACCTATTATGGCCTTTCCATAGCCATTCCGAGATATATTGCCATGCAACTTTCACCGCTTCCGTTTTGATGACTTGAGCATTCATTGTCATATTGCTTTGCATGATCGTAAGATAGCTAGCATGATATTTCCATGGCTTGTCCATTTTTTTGTATCATTGTTATGCTAGATCATTGCACATCCTGGTACACTGCCAGAGGCATTCATATAGAGTCATACTTTGTTATAGGTATCGAGCTGTAATTTTTCTTTCTTTTGAGTTATAAGTAAATAGACGTGTAATGATCATCATTATTCATTTTTAGAGCATTGCCCCAGTGAGGAAAGGATGATGGAGACTATGATTCCCCCATAAGTCGGGATGAGACTCCGGACAAAGAGAGACAAAAAAAAGAAAAGAAAAAGAAAAACAAAAAGAGAAGGGGCATGCTAATTCCACACTTGTGCTTCAAAGTAGCACCATGTTTTTTCATATAGAGAGTCTCCTATATTGTCACTTTCATATACTAGTGGGAATTTTTCATTATAGGATTAGATGCACACCCACTTAGTTTTCATTTTGAGCTTTCATACACTTATAGATCTTAGTGCATTCGTTGCATGGCAATCCCTACTCATTGCATTGATATCAATTGATGGGCATCTCCATAGCCCGTTGGTTAGCCGCGTCGATGTGAGACTTTCTTACTTTTTTTTTGTCTTCTCTATATTTACCCCTATCATCATACTCTATTCCACCCGTAGTGCTATATCCATGGCTTGCGCTCATGTATTGCGTGAAGGTTGAAAAAGCTGAAGCGCGTTAAAAAGTATGAACCAATTGCTCGGCTTGTCATCGGGGTTGTGCATGATAAATACTTTGTGTTAAGAAGACAGAGCATGACAAGACTATATGATTTTGTAGGGATAACTTTCTTTAGCGTTGATATTTTAAAAGACATGATTGTTTGTTGGGATGCCTGAGTATTGATGTCTTTATGTCAAATTATAGACTATTGCTTTGAATCACTCGTGTCTTAATATTCATGCCATGATTAGATATATGATCAAGATTGTTCTAGGTAGCATTCCACATCAAAAATCATCTTTTTTATCATTTACCTACTCGAGGACGAGCAGGAATTAAGCTTGGGGATGATGATACGTCTACGGCCTCCACAACCCACCAAGGCGCACCAGGCAACCCCTGGCATGCCCAGGTGTCTTGTGCCCTCCCCATAAGTCGGTTGGGGCCCTTCTTATAGCGCAAGAAAGATAATTTATGGAAAAAAATCGTGTAAAAATTTCAGCGCAATCGGAGTTACGGATCTCCAGGAATTTACGAAACGGTGAAGGGCCAGCAAACAGGAACGCGAAATAGAAGAGAACAGAGAGACAGGAGCCCCTCCGCCGCCATGGAGGCCATGGACCAGAGGGGGGACCCTCCTCCCATCTAGGGGGAGGCCAATGAATAAGAAGAAGGAGGGGGGCTCTCTCCCCCTCTCGCGCCACCGGGGCAATCATCGTGTGACGGTGATCTACTCCAACAACTCCGTCATCTTCACCAATAACTCCATCACCTTCCCCCATCTATATTCAGCGGTCCACTCTCCCGCAACCCGCTGTACCCTCTACTTGAACATGGTGCTTTATGCTTCATATTATTATCCAATGATATGTTGCCATCCTATGATGTCTGAGTAGATTTTTGTTATCCTACCGATAATTGGTGAATTGCTATGGTTGGTTTAATTTGCTTGTGGTTATGTTGCTGTGCTTTGGTGCCCATCATATGAGCGCGCATGTGGATCACACCATAGGGTTAGTAGTATGTTGATAGGACTATGCATTGGAGGGCAAGGGTGACAATAGCTTCAGCCTAAACA
This sequence comes from Thinopyrum elongatum, assembly GCA_011799875.1. Taxonomy (NCBI): domain Eukaryota; kingdom Viridiplantae; phylum Streptophyta; class Magnoliopsida; order Poales; family Poaceae; genus Thinopyrum; species Thinopyrum elongatum. Next base: position 175,833,374 of record CM022303.1, on the reverse strand, counting down.
TAGAAATTGATACGTACGGGATTGAAGGGGGGCCATTATAAATCTTAATGCTATGGTTGGGTGTTTTACCTTAATGAACGTTAGTAGTCGGGATGCTTGCTAATAGTTCCAATCATAAGTGCATAGAATTCCAAGTAAGGGATGACATGCTAGCAGTGGCCACCCCCACATAAAAACTTGCTATCGGTCTAGCAACGTAGTCAATTGCTAAGGGACAATTTCGCAAATCCTACCACCACTAATCCACACTTGTTTTACTAAACTTAATTGTTTCTTTATCTAAACAGCACCTAACTTTTATTTTCACGTTCTTTATTATCTTGCAAACCTATCACACCTACAAATTACTTCTAGTTTTATTCTTGTTCTAGGTAAAGCAAACGTTAAGCGTGCGTAGAGTTGTATCGGTGGTCGATAGAACTTGAGGGAATATTTGTTTTGCCTTTAGCACCTCGTTGGGTTTGACACTCTTATTTATCGAAGAAGTCTACAAACGATCCCCTATACTTGTGGGTTATCAAGACCTTTTTCTGGCGCCGTTGCCAGGGAGCAATAGCATGGGGTGAATATTCTCGTGTGTTCTTGTTTGCTTTATCACTAAGTAACTTTTATTTTGTGCTCTTGTTTTCTATCTCTAGTTATGGGTAGGAAATGTAAAATACCAAAAAAATTAGTTGTACCTACTAAACCAATGGTTGAAGAACCACCCAAAATCTATCATACTGCTGAAGCTTTCTACTTGGATCGTCTTTGATCCCTATGTGCTCGTGCTGAAACCCCAACTTGCTTAGTTGACGGAAAACCATTAAATGAGCATGCTTATTTTGTGCGACACCGCTTATCTCAAAAAGGGAAAATTTACTACATCAAATTAATACTATGCAATGCTATGCTTGGAATTTATGTGAATTATATGATTTTACTTGTTGTTCTGAAGACCCTAAGAAACACCTTCCCTACCAATGTGAGTTTAGTGATAATGGAATCTTATCTTCTTATGCCAAGGGTGTTTATAATTACTATGATGTTGAACAAATTGAAGAATTTGTTGCTTTTAAGGGTGCTTATGAAATTGCTTCTTTGATTGAAAAGTATGATGCTACTCTTTACAAATCTGAAAATTTTGCCATACTTAAATATTGCTATGAAAATTATTCTTCTAATGCTTATATTAAACCATATATTGAGGACTTCTCCGCTGTCCAAGAAGATACTAATATTTTGTAGGAGTCTATGGAAGAAGGAATTGATGAACCTGTGAGCTCATTGGATGAAAAAGATGATGAGGAGAGCGAAGAACAAAAGGAGGAAGAGCAGATTAGTTGGTGCTTTACAAGAGAAGATGGAGACTCAAAAAAATTGCATAAAGTAAATAGAAATGCCCTTCGCAGAGGAAAATAGGGATTTGTAGAGGTTCCAAAGCTCAAAGAGAAAAAATAGAGATAAAACATTTTGGGTGGTATGCCTTTCCTGTCAACGAAAACGATCGAGTAGTTCCCAATACTTTCCATGCTAGATATATCATAGGCGGTTCCCAAACAGAAAATACTTTCCATGGTATAATACATAGAAAAAACTAGATACATGGTTGCAATTCCTATTTAATCTACAAATTAATGGTCGACAGATTAATCCAGTTAATAGGCCGAATCACCGATTAACTACTCCCAAGACGACCGAGCAGCTACCGGTTACCAATTTCCTGAACAATGGTTCTTTCTACAAGTAAGTTATCATGTGCATCTCAATTACCATAAGAAATGTTGGATGATTCTATAAACATATACATTATGTATGCATATATTCTAGCTTGATAATCATTACCAAATTGTACCGAAGAGGCACACCAAACTTTCTAGGATTGTAGACTATGATAAGCGCAACATAAATCTTATGATTTCAGCTTGTAAGGAAAAAATAGATGGAATCACAACATATGATGCAGATGCACACACGGTATGTAGTTTGTTGTTTCAAGTAGTTGTTCGCGTTAAATGTTGTTTTAATTGTTTGAAAGAACGTGCAGCTTTGCTTACCTTCAACAAATCCACAACGTATATCAGATGGAAAGTTTAGTGATCATATAAGAGATATTTGTCAATAAATGGTAAATTTTTATTTATATACATTAGAAATTCTAAATTTTGTTAATTTTTGCGCACTGATTTGAACTATATTTGAAGATGCGACTTCTGTAACTCAAGAATTCAAACTGAGACATGCTAAAAGAATTCATGAATGGAATATGAAGAAGGATGGTGTAATTAGAAAAGATATTGAATTCTTAGATAAAGTATTCTTGTTGTTAAACCAAACTTGCATGTATTGCACTCAAAAGAGGTCTGAGTCCATGCTTCCTTGAGAGATCAAATAAGGTGACATGTGTTGCTAAAAGAAATGAATTGTGTATTATAGACTTTAAAAATTATTGTTCATATATATGTATCTTAGTTTATTGTCTCAGATAATGAAATTCGGCCAAGCATTTTGAAAGTTTCTATTCTCAGTAGTTGTTACAAGATCAGAAGGTAATATTTTTGAACCACTTGTTTTGTTGGTTGTGTTAATATAATTGTGATTAAATATTGTTGGATGTATAGATGAAGGTTCTACTTGTAACAATGCAAGTGATTCAAAGAGAAAATTTAGTGACAGAGTTGAACCGAATGTGGAACAAACAATTGAAGGGAAAGTACGATAAGGGTGAACGATGGTAAAAGTTTTTTGCTATAAATTTTAGTTGCTTTCTCAGAAATGATCTTATCTTAGGTAATGTTGAATTCTAGGTTTAAATGCTGAGAGGTCCATTACTCAGTGTGATCCAACTAAAAATCTAAGTATCGAAAGTGTTGAGCATGATCATGGCAATTTTGATACATCAAGTGTGTAATTATGGAACATAATGTTATAATTTTGTTTTAGACTTGTACAAGAAGGTCAAGCGGCATTACAAAGAAATTGAAATAACTCGAGCGCATCATGTTGATTTTGGTGATTTCTATGACTGTGAGATTATGCATAGAGACAAGTTAATTCTGTTCAACTAAAATGTAACGTAATGTTTGATAATATGTGTTCCAACTTGCCAACCAAATTACAGTGTGAATCTCTTAAGGGATTTATTGTAGCAATAGAGAAAGGTGAATTTGACAGGAAGTAAATATTTTTCTCATTATTTCATATTATATTATGTTAATATTAATGTTATGTATATCTTTTGTTATAACTTATGGAAATAACACTAGAAGAGTTAGGCGCGCTTTGCTGTGTCGTTGGTGCTGTTGAGTTTCTTCAAAAATAATCACTCTGATGTATTACTTTTTTGAAAAGACAAACCTTTTAAGTTTGATCAAATATGTAGAGAAATATATCAAAATTCATAATATCATATCGGTATTTTAAACTTCACCATGACATGAATTTCCATACTTTTTTGTTTAATATTGTGGATGTCGATATTTTTGCTCTAAACTTTGTCAAAGTTAAAGAAATTTGACTTTCTATAAAACTAATACCCCTTATATTTTGACCGATGGAATATTTTGTTTGGCTGTTGGGGGAGATGATAGAGTTTGTTTTATTTTTATTTATAATGCGGTTATTTGGTGGGCCTTTTGTGGCGTGATTATGTGTTATCCACCAACCAACCTATATTTATGTAAGGAAATTTCTATGCCGGTGGTCGCATGTACTACTATATTGGTGCTACAATATCACATGGTGGCACTTCTTTTTTCAGATGGTGGGAGGGTGTGATGACCCACAAGTATAGGGGATCAATCGTAGTCTTTTCGATAAGTAAGAGTGTCGAACCAAACGAGGAGCGGAAGAAAATGACAAGTGGTTTTCAGCAAGGTATTAACTGCAAGCACTGAAATAGTCGGTAACAAGTTGTTTGATAGCAAGATAATTTGTAACAAGCAAGTAACGGTAATGGTAACAAAAGTGCAGCAAGGTAGACCAATCCTTTTGAGGCAAAGGACAGGCCAAAACGGTCTCTTATAATAAGCAAAGCGTTCTTGAGGGCACACGGGAATTTCATCATATCACTTTCATCATGTTGGTTTCATTCATGTTCGCTACTTTGATAATTTGATATGTGGGTGGATCGGTGCTTAGGTGCTGTTCTTACTTGAACAAACCTCCTACTTATGATTAACCCCCTCGCAAGCATCCGCAACTACGAGAAAAGTATTAAGATAAAATCTAACCATAGCATTAAACTTTTGGATCCAAATCGGTCCCTTACGGAATAGCGCATAAACTAGGGTTTAAGCTTCTATCACTCTAGCAACCCATCATCTAATAACTACTCCATAATGCATTCCCTTAGGCCCAAATATGGTGAAGTGCCATGTAGTCGACGTTCACATGACAGCACTAAGGGAATCACAACATACATATCATCAAAATATCGAACACATATCAAGTTCACATGATTACTTGCAACATGACTTCTCCCATGACCTCAAGAACAAAAGTAACTACTCACAAATGATAATCATGCTCAAGATCAGAGGGGTATTAAATAGCATAATGGATCTGAACATATAATCTTCCACCAAATAAACCATATAGTAATCAACTACAAGATGTAATCAACACTACTAGTCACCCACAAGCAACAATCTAAGGTTCCGGTACAAAGATTGAACACAAGAGATGAACTAGGGTTTGAGAGGAGATGGTGCTGTTGAAGATGTTGATGGAGATGGCCCTCCCAAAGATGGGAGAGTTGTTGGTGATGACGATGATTTCCCCCTCCGGGAGGGAAGTTCCCCCGGAGGAATCGCTCCACCGGAGGGCAAAAGTGCTCCTGCCCAAGTTTCGCCTCGAGACGGCGGCGCTTCGTCCCGAAAGTCCTCCCCTTATTTTTTCTAGGTCAAAATGACTTATATACCAGAAGAGAGGCACCGGAGGTGGGCCGAGGAGGGCACAACCCACCAGGGCACGCCTGGGCTCCCTAGCGCGCCTAGGTGGGTTGTGCCCACCTGGTGGGCCTCCTCTGGTAGTTATTTGCTCCAATAATTCTTAAATAATCCATAAAAAATCTCCGTGAAGTTTTAGCTTATTTGGAGTTGTGCAGAATAGGTAGCTCTGACGTGCTTTTTCAGGTCCAGAATTTCAGCTGCCGGTATTCTCCCTCTTTGTATGAACCTTGCATATTATGAGAGAAAAGGCATTAGAATTACCCCCAAAAACATTATTATGCATAAAAACATTATAAATAATAGTAGGAAAACATGATGCAAAATGGACGTATCAGGGTGCACGGGATTGATATGTTTTTATAGGCCGGTTGTTGCTGATTGATTGAGAAAATCATTGGTCTGGTTAAAATCGTAAACCAAATCCAAAATTGAATAGCTCAATTGAATGAAAGAGTTTCAAAATTAGGGTGAATTAAAAGAATTGAATGGGACAACTTTATAACGCCCAGATAATTAAGCTACAGTAATGCCCTGCTAATGATGCCGTGTCATCACTTTTACTGTTGCTAGAAATCACTTTGATTCAAACCGATTTAAATTCAAATTTAAATTAAAGTCAAATAATTAAAGTTCTGAAATGTCAAAACTAAATAGTACAAACTGTGGCAAATAATTCATAGATAATATTGGTGAAGAAACCACATTTTTATAAAGGGTTTAAATGGACTAAAATAAATAAAATAGTAGCTAAAATAATTAATTAAAGGCCTTTTAAAAATTATAAAATTACAAACTATTTTAATTGAATGCCAAAAATTATTGTAGCAGTGGTATATTTAGTGACACTAGTTTAGGTGTTGTTTAGATATTTTATAAAACTAAAATAAATAGAAAACAAATAAACAGAAATAAATAAAAGAAAATAAAAAAGAAATAAAATAAAAAGTACCGAACACTCCCCCCCACTGGGTCGATTGCTGGCCGACCAGGCCAGCCCACCTGGCCCAACTGCGCCCCCCGTCCTCCTCCTGTTCACAGGGGGGCGTGGCGGCCATCGGCAGCGACCATCAGCGCCGTGGCGGCCATCGCTCGGCCGCCCCCGCCTATAAGCCGTCCCCTCGCCCCGGGCCGAACCCTAGCCTCTCCCCCACTCTCCCTCGTGCCCCCCTTCTCCCTCTGCGTCGAGGTCACCGTGCCTCGACGCCGGCGTCGAGGCCGTGCGCCACCGCCGTCTCCACTGCCTCCCCGTCGCCTCCCCGTCCCCTCCTCACCAGCCTCCCCGAGCCTCGCCGCCCCCTCCTCTCTTCAACGCCGGTGAGGCCCCGGCCATCTTTTCCCCCTCTCTTCCCACAGCGACGCCATCCTCCTCTCTAGCCTCGCCCTCACCGTGGCCAGGCCGCGCCCGGCACCACCTCCAGCCCGACCCTGCGCCGCTCCATGGCCTCACCTACTCCTGCTGCTGCCGCCTGCTGTGCTGCGTTGCTGCCGCGCCCGGCCAAACTCGTCGCACTGCCGCCCCCGCGCGCGTCCTACCTTTGCTCGCTCGGGCCGCCCACGTCGTGCCTGCTCTGCTCCTGCTGCCGCTGCAGCGCTGCTGGTGTTCGCCGTAGGCTGCGCTCCCCTGCTCCCCCTGCCGATGCGCGCATGCGCCACGGGCCGCGTCGCCACGTCCAAGCCGCCCACGCATGAGCCCTGCCTCGTCCGGCCTCTACAGGCGCCGCCGCTCGCCCGCTGCTGCCTCGTACTCCGTCGCCTGGCCACGCGCCGCCTCCGGCCACCGACACAGCCGCCGCCCTGTCGCGCCTGCCCGCAGCCGCTGCTGGCCATGGCCGACGGAGCCTTCGGCTCCTGTGCGTGCCCGCCGGCCCTCCCCCCCTCAGTTGACTTAGCGAGGATAACCCCGTTTAGCAATAACCCCCTGTTAAGTAGATAGGTTAATTAATAAAATTACCTAGATATTTAAGCCAATAAAATTACCTAGTTAGACACTGACTAGTGGACCCCATCTAGTTAATTAAGCCAATAAAATTTCTGTTAGAACATGTACCTATGACACATGGGTCCCATTGGTCCCATTGACCACAAACTGCTGACTGGGATAACCCAGTCAATGACATGCGGGCCCCCTGGGCCCTTTGACTAGTCAACGGTCTCAGTTGACTGCTGACTGGGCAGTCAACTGGACCCCACCTGTCAGCCCCTGTTGCACGTTTCTGGGTACACTTATGTGTACCCATAGCAAATACACTTTTATTTTCAATTTAAGTTAAATTCCAAAAATTGATTAAAACTTTAGAAATTAATATAAAATAAACCGTAACTCGGATTAAAATACTTTATACATGAAAGTTGCTTAGAAAAATATGAAGAATCCGAATATGCCCTCCGTTCGCCTGTCACATGCCCCTAGCATAGCGAACATGGAACCGTCCCCCTCCATTTCATCTGTCCGAAAATGCCAAACTTCAGGAAAACATTCCCGGATGTTTTCCCCCTTCGCCTGTATCGTGTAGTACTGTGTTAGAACACCCCTAGCACCGCATATCGTCATGTCATGCTTAGTGATGCATCTGTGTGCCTTATATTTACTGTTTCTTCCCCTCTTCTTCTCTGGTAGACCCCGAGACAGACGTTGCCCCTGTGATCGACGACGTCACTGACGGGCCTTCTTCGCTTTCAGCAGAGCTTCCAGGCAAGTAAACCCCCCTTGATCATTCCGATATCGCCCATTCCATTCTCTCTCATGCTTGCATTAGATTTTGTACTGTAATTGATTGCTCCTATTCTGATGCATAGCCTGCTTTTGTAACCTGCTCTTGTACCTTACCTGCTTATCCTAAACTATTTAGTATAGGTTGGTTAGTGATCCATCGGTGACCCCTCACCTTGTTCCTGTTGCCCCGGCTTGATGACCGATGACTCGATCAACATGATCGATGTCCTGAGCCCGACACATCACGTCACCCCCCCTTTAGTTGTACGACTCTGCAGAGTTACTATTGATTGCCGAGGGCGATACCTCATACAACACTTCTGATGAGATCTCTGTAGTGTAGCTAGTCGGTCGTGGTCTATCGAGGGTGATTCCTCCTTCACCACTCCATATGACGACTCTGTCGTGCAACCCCTCAAGTGTGAACCCTTCGAGGGTGATTCCAACAAGTTCACCTTGACGATTACATCGAGTGGAATCCATCGAGGGTGATTCCTCGGGTTTTCCCCCTTGACGTTTGGACACACGGTTACCTTGACTTTACTTCAGACCTTGGTTAAAGTCGGGTCGACCCGAGGGGTACCCGCGAGAGATACATGTGAAAGTCGGGCGAGCCCGGAGAGCACCCGCGAGAGTTGTTGTGGTGCCTGGCTGTTTAGTGGCATCACCCAGGATGTTTGATCTGAGTTGGCCACTGGCCTATACGCACTAACCGCCACGCAGGAACAGTTATGGGCACTCGGCGTCGTACGTTTCTCCCGAAAGCTCTGTCAGACGTCTAGTTCAGCATTGTGGTCGGGCCGGATCACGCCATCTAGGCAGAGGTGGCGCTAGTATTCCCCTGCGCACAACGACCCGGAGTGCAAAGGGCGATGGGCCCAAGACCCCTGAGCGCTTAGGATGTAGACCGGCGGGGACTTCTCTACGGAGCCTAGGTAGGACTACGACGTGTTGATCTTCCGAGGCTGGGCATTACCCAGGAAAGTGTGTCCGGCCAGAGTAATCAAGTGTGTTGGGTAATTTGGTGCACCCCTACATGGAAGTTATCTATTCAGGGACGAATCTAAGGGGGGACGAGGGGGGGCGAGACCCCCCCTGACGATTTCGTTGTCCCTTGTAGCGATTAGGTACATGCGTAGTTAGTGGTCTTCCTGACGTATTTTTTTGAGTCTTTGCCCCCCCTGTCGTGACTCGTGAGGCCATCTCGTGTCGTGTAACAACGTGAGGCCCTCCCAGGAGCAGGGCCAGCTATTGTATATGGAGTAGCAGATAATGGGTCAAAACTGAAGAAAGGAAATAGCCCACTACCATCCCATCGAGGGTCCAAGGAAAATTAGCTCCGCAGCAGCAGTGCAGCACGCAACCGCGCAATCAGTTGCTCGCTTCCCGGCTGTTGCGATCAACGCGATTTTATCGCTGCCAAACGCATCGTGCGATCTCCCTACGCCGTGTGAGTATCCGCCTACGACCGCCGTCCGCCGCTAGGGAAAATTTGCTTCAGCCTCTAAGAGAAGATCAGGAGACTAATTAAGATCCATGGCTGCATCGGTGCATGGTTAGTCTTTATGCTTTTGAATCCCCAATTGATCACTGTCATCAACCATCATAAAAGGGATTAGGGGAAGCACCACCACTGCCATGACCGACCATGGAGCTGACTGTGCGCGACGTCCTCTCTATGGTACGCCCACTCCCGTAATTAACCTCGGGTTCAAATCTCTAAATTTTTGTTGTCTAATATGAATGATTTGATCGACCTGAAAATTGGATTTCGAGTCTGTTTGGTACACATCCATGTATCAATTCTTTATTATATAACTAATTTGGGAATTAAATTTGTCGTGTCGAATATGAGCAATTTGGTACTAGTAATTTTTCAGTTTTTAATTACACCAATGAAAACACTGGTTCAAATCTAGGCTTCTTAGCGCGCTATGAATTATTTTGGCTTGGCCAGTCCTCACCGGTCTGCAAGAGCTTAAGTGTGGAGCTCGCCCCCCCCCCTATACAAAATTTCTGGCTCCGTCCCTGTATCTATTTGAATAGTCGTGTCCACTGTAACGGACGCTCAGATTTGTATCCCGATCTATTACAACTAGAAATGGATACTTGAGACATGAGGTGGATAGGATGGCTCCGGGATTGCTTTCTTGCAAGGAGTCGAGGAAGGATCCCTGGGCGTTAATACTACAACATGCTTGTTAATTAAAAAAATTGCTATTATGTACTCTTCTGAATGCTGCAAGATGCTAGTCTTCGATAGGCTAGGCTTTCTCTTCTCTTCTGGCATTCTGCAGTTCAGTCCACAGATACAGCTCATTCCTTTGATACCGATGCATACTTAGTATAGATCTGATGTCAGTCTTGCGAGTACTTTGGATGAGTACTCACGGTTGCTTTGCTATCTCCTTTCCCCCTATACCCGGTTGCTACGATCAGATAGTGGATCCCAGGAGCCAGATGCCACCACTGATGGCTACTACTACCCCGAGGGTGCCTACTACTACGTGGAGACCGCCGACGACCAGGAGTAGTTAGGAGGATCACAGGCAGGAGGCCTTGCCTTTTCGATCATTATTGCTTTTGTGCTAGCCTTCTTAAGGCAGTCTTGTTTAACTTATGTCTGTACTCAGATATTGTTGCTTCCGCTGACTCTTGTGTTTTCAAGCTTATGTATTCAAGCCCTCGAGGCCCTTGGCTTGTAATATAAAGCTTGTATTATTTCAATTTGTGTCTAGAGTTGTGTTGTGATATCTTCCCGTGAGTCCCTGGTCTTGATCGTACACATTTGCGTGTATGATTGAATCGGGGGCGTCACAACTTAGTATCAGAGCCGACTGCCTGTAGGTAGCCCCCTTTCCAACTCTTTGGCCGAAGTTGAGTCTAGACTTTGAAAAACTATTTACATGGCTGTGTGGCTTACAGGCCCACGTCGCCATTGGGTGGTATTAGGATCTTTTATTTCTCGTCTATACTCTGGGACTCTGATCTCTCTTCCTTTCGGGTCAAATGAATTTACTAACTCTAACATTAGGTTCTCAAGATCACATCTACCCGGAGAGCTGGATTATCTGCAATAAGTCCTTTGAAAAGTATATTGAATAATACACACACTGTCATTTGACTCCTTTGAAACGTCTTTGCTTTCAGATGGATCCTACGAGGTAGGTCGTGTGCCACACGACGGCTATTGGAGCCTCAGGATCACCTGCTACGCTAGCTGAGATGATGACCTACCTGGGTTATCGCTGGCACCTTGAGTACACCGTGTACGAGCAGTACCGGGACTTTAACCAGGAGCAGTACCGTGCCATCGTTCACATCAATTCTCGTGATGCTGACTCCTCTACTGTGTTGCACACCGCTCATGGTGTTGGAGTGACCATCGATATGGCAGTCCACGATGATGGTTATGCTGCTTTGACACGTCTTCGTGGAGAGTATCGGGAATTGGATAACTCCCCGTTCAGGTACATTGCTATTGCATCCAGTGAGGGTGAACAGGGATACTACACTGCTGCTTACACCACTGTCACCCGTGAGCCCTTCTACCACCAGAACTTCGTCCGGCATGCTGATGGTCTAGATCGAGCTAACCGAGCTCTTCGCCATGAGTTGTAGACCACCCGTGTGCACCTTTACGACACTCTGACACAGTTGCACCCCTTTGTCGTATCTGGGTAACTGCCCCGTTCTGTGGTCTACCAAGCCAGGACTGTGATGCCCCGTGGTGTCGGATGGCCCGAGGTTGGAGGCTACACCCCCGCTTGTGGTCCCCTTTTGCCACCTGAGCGTCGGATTCTACACCAGAGTATCCACGGGCCGCAGGATCCTTATGTGGAGATTTCCCGACACGTCACCAACAGCTGCCAGACTACACCTACCTCTGTAGTTCCTTCTGGGACTGATGTAGTCCTACTTATTAGTATCAGATGCATTCATCGTGAGCCTGCGTGCCGCCTGCGATGTCGCTAGACCATGTACTGAACTCTATGTATGACCCCTTTTGTAAAATATGACTACTACTATGTGGTATCCATCGGACCCCATACATTATGCATGTTACATCATGGATGGTCCCTGTTGTTGATGACCCATGCTGAGTGACGGAATTCTCCTCGAGGGTGACCCATGCTGAGTGACAAAACCCTTATGTTGTTGATGATATCTCGGTCAACATAGTATGTGTGCTTGTATCTCCATGGGTCTCCGTTGGGTTTTAGATCATCATGGGCCTATCCACTGGGTGATAACCTCGTCAACTAGTCCGTCGCCGCGCTACTAGTGCACGCCATCAGATAGGCAGAGACCATAGGGAGGCGACACAAAAGAGGGAGATACGCAAGAGTGGTTGCCGTCGTCACAAATCGAGAGGAGGGGATGAGGGGGTGGGCGGCGCTGGTTTGGGGGTGAGTGAGAGTCAGAGGAGGGGAAAGAGCGATCCGTTTCATGACGTCCGATCAATTTGGAGGAACGACCAAGTTTAGCATATCTAGCAAATATGGTATTTTAGGAAACGCGTGGGTTTCGGTTTCTCTGATGGACCAAACATGAGAATAGGCCCTAGGTATGGAACGGGCCCATTACATTTCATGATGGACCGAAACCACACGCAACCTAAAAACGTCACCCATGCGAAGCCTGGGGAATCCTATTCCGCGCGTAGGTTGCTATGTAGCGACCTAGCGCGTACCCTCCTCGTGCGCGTGGTCCTCTTCTGGGCCGGCCCATTTCAAGTTCTTCCTCATAGCGTTTTTGGGAAGGTTCTAGAACCTTCCCTAAACTGGGTTTTTTTCATTGTTTTTCTTCCGGTGTTTTTTTTAGTTTTTCCTTGTCTTTTTTGCTTTTTCCTTTATTTTCTATTTTTTTTTCTTTTTTCGTGTGGCGAGCATCTTTTTCAAATTCATGAACATTGTTTTGAAACCAATAATATTTTATCGAATTCACGAACATAATTTTGAAATCATGAACATTGTTCAAATTCACAAAATTTTTATATCCTGAACATTTTTTTCAATTCATAAACATTTTTTATGAAACAGTGAACATTCCTCACATTGATGAACATTTTTCGAAATTGTGAACATTTATTTTGAAACTTGTGAACATTTTTTGGATCAGCAATAATTTTTGGAATGATGCATATTTTTTTGAATCGATGAACATTTTTTGAATCGGTGAACATTTTTTAAATTCATGAGAATTTTTTGTTTCGACGAACATTTTCATGAAATGCATGTTCATTTTTTGTTTGACGGACACTTCTATTGAAATGCATGAACATTTTGAATAGGCAAACATTTTTAGAATCGATGAACATTTTTGCAATTCATGATCATTCTTTATTGATGTGAAAATTTTAAAAATATAAGAACATTTTTTGAATTCGTAAAAAAATGTTCAAATTCACCAACAATTTTCAATATTCTAACATTTTTTCAAAATAATGAACATTTTGTTAATCCAGAAACATTTGAAGTTTTCAGGAACATTTTCGAACATTTCACTTTTTAAAATTTTGAATTCCCGAATAGTTTTAAAGAAGAAAAAAAAGCATAAAAACAAATGAAAAAACTGGCGGGTGTCCCGGCCCTCTCATGGGCCTGTCCAATAGGGTGCGTGGTATCGGAGGTCCAGTGAAGCCCATCGATTTTTTTTATGGTGGTGTTTTGGGCTGCGAAGCGGAAAATCCACTAGAGCATTCTCCTTGCCTCCAAAAGAAAAACTAGGGTATTCTAAAAAAAAAACTAGGGCCTTCTCCTGCTTACTCCGCCCAGCCGCCATCAGCAGACCGATCTGCCCCCTTACCCAGCCGGCACAGTCCATTATGGCAGCCAACGCCGGCCACCCCGCCAGGCTCCTCACTGCCGTAGAAGGCTGCATCGGCGACCGGTCCAACGAGAGGACCGCCACAGGCTTCACGAGGAAGGGCCTGAGCATCAAGGCGTCCCTTTTCCCCAACCGCCCGCCACAACCATCCAAGCTGTGGGTGCACTGCCCGGAGGCCGTGCACGTCGACACCCCCCGCGTCCTCTGCACCGCCGGCGACCTGATCCTCTTCCGGGTCGACGTCTCCCCCGATTGTGTCCCAGACAGCCGTTTCTCGATGCGGCAGGATTGCGACTACTTCCTCTACCGCGCTGACCCCAACTCGCGAGTGCTCACGCTCCTCGACGACATGCGCACCAGAGGTTTCGGAAAGTTTTGGATTTCGTTTTGCCATTTTTTCCGGTCCTAGGCGAAACGGGCGAAATCCGGTTTTTCGAAAAAATTTCGGATAATCTCGGACGAAAAGGGCAAACCAAAATTTGAATTTTTGGACGAAAGTTGACCGAAAATTGAACGAAATTCGTCCAAAATTTTGAAACAAATCAGAAAAAGAAATTAATATCAGAACTTTAGAAAAAATTGCACGCACAAATCATACAGCAGAACCTAGGCATCAATACGTTACGCATCAGTGGTAACCATCCAGAAAGCAACAGCATAGTCAACAATAGTCCATGGCGCTGCCACCCCCGCCTGGTCGGCACGGCACGGCCACTGTCCATGGAGCTTCCACACTACGTCGCTGGGAAGGAGGAGATCAAGGAGCAGGGTGGGAAGTGGTTAGTGATTGAGTAGGAGAAGGATGGGCAAAGGCAGCGCAGCCCCGCGCCCCCGCCTCGCTCGACTTCCGTTGCGTGCAGCCGCAGAGAGAGGGGAGGAGGGGAAAACGGAAAATAGGGTTAGGAGAAGCTCGGTTACGTTTTTATACTGCAGAGCCTTATCTGTGGGCTGTGTTGAACCATGGGCTGGGCTGGAAATTCTAAACAGGCCGAAATTTTTGGACCGGTTTGCATTGTTACCGGGCCACAGCGGGATTGGCGAAATTCGGACGGAATTTACTTTTCTCGGACGAAATCCAAAACTCTAATCGAAGACAATGAGATTGGTATACTTCCCCGTGGTCTCCACCACTACACCATCGCCGCGCTACTTCCTGGTCCTCTCAGCTTCCACGAGTTCGTGCTCCATTTGTTCCACTCCGAGACATCGAGCTGGACCTCCATGGTGCTGCCTGTGGCGGAGCCACAGGTGGAGTTCGATTGCGTCATCCCCACCAACACGGATCTTTATTACCATTATACTTCCAACGTCATCACAATCGGCGGTGAGTACGGCACCATGGGCTGGGTCGATCTCTGGCGAGGCATCCTGTTGTGTGATGTGCTGCGTGAGAAGCCAACTCTGAGCGGAATACCCAGGGACGAATCTAAGGGGGGACGAGGGGGGGCGAGACCCCCCCTGACGATTTCGTTGTCCCTTGTAGCGATTAGGTACATGCGTAGTTAGTGGTCTTCCTGACGTATTTTTTTGAGTCTTTGCCCCCCCTGTCGTGACTCGTGAGGCCATCTCGTGTCGTGTAACAACGTGAGGCCCTCCCAGGAGCAGGGCCAGCTATTGTATATGGAGTAGCAGATAATGGGTCAAAACTGAAGAAAGGAAATAGCCCACTACCATCCCATCGAGGGTCCAAGGAAAATTAGCTCCGCAGCAGCAGTGCAGCACGCAACCGCGCAATCAGTTGCTCGCTTCCCGGCTGTTGCGATCAACGCGATTTTATCGCTGCCAAACGCATCGTGCGATCTCCCTACGCCGTGTGAGTATCCGCCTACGACCGCCGTCCGCCGCTAGGGAAAATTTGCTTCAGCCTCTAAGAGAAGATCAGGAGACTAATTAAGATCCATGGCTGCATCGGTGCATGGTTAGTCTTTATGCTTTTGAATCCCCAATTGATCACTGTCATCAACCATCATAAAAGGGATTAGGGGAAGCACCACCACTGCCATGACCGACCATGAAGCTGACTGTGCGCGACGTCCTCTCTATGGTACGCCCACTCCCGTAATTAACCTCGGGTTCAAATCTCTAAATTTTTGTTGTCTAATATGAATGATTTGATCGACCTGAAAATTGGATTTCGAGTCTGTTTGGTACACATCCATGTATCAATTCTTTATTATATAACTAATTTGGGAATTAAATTTGTCGTGTCGAATATGAGCAATTTGGTACTAGTAATTTTTCAGTTTTTAATTACACCAATGAAAACACTGGTTCAAATCTAGGCTTCTTAGCGCGCTATGAATTATTTTGGCTTGGCCAGTCCTCACCGGTCTGCAAGAGCTTAAGTGTGGAGCTCGCCCCCCCCTATACAAAATTTCTGGCTCCGTCCCTGGGAATACCGTTGCCGCTGCCCGCTGCCGATGGAACATATCACCCGCGGCGATCATTTAGGCCGTGCAATGGATTGCCGAGGCATTGCCGTCGTCAATGGCTGTCTCAAGCTTGTCCAACTGGACATCACCGGCAATTACCTCTTACACTCCATAGACTCTAAAACAGGGTTTCCAACTTTGCTGGTGGATGACTGGGCGATCTCCTCATGGAGCAATAGCACGATGGAGAACTCTTACGCAGCTTGGGGCGAGCCTGAATGCACGGTCCAAGCTGCTGAGGTCAAGATCAAAACCGATATGATTTCGCACCCGACCGGAATGCTGCTGCTGCCATCAGAGGAGGGTGTTGAGAACCCAGAACAAGAGGCAGCCTACTTCCAGCGCCTTGTGATCTCTGACCCGTCTCCGAGCTTGGATGGTGATGGTGTTGTTTACCTAATTGCTGCCAGGGAGAAATCATATGACCAAAAGTCATGGATCCTTGCTCTTGACATGAATACCAAGACGCTGCAAAGTGTTGTTCCGTTTGGCACCGTAGAAGACCCAAGTGACTCTATCATGTATTGCACTAGCAGGTCTGCCTCCAATACTTGAGGTAATTCACACTGCAACGTCTTATTGCATCTCCGCGTAAAGACTTCATTCCACATTATAGCCAAATTCATCTATTTCTAAAAAAAATTATCGTTGTGTGTTTTTCTCCTGCCTGTCTCATATACATGAAGCAAATTATCTATTTTGTTGGATGCAGTTATGTGGTGGAACTGGAGACCATGGGCTATCTACAGCAGGAGTAAATTTAGCATGAAGATATTTTTCTCAAGGTTAAATTAAGAAAGCATGCCCCGGTGCTGTACGCAGTTTATCTCTTGGTCTTGCTCGACATATCCATTTAGTGCATTTTACTTCCTCCATCCCATAATATAAGAGCGTTTTTGACACTACGGAGAGTATGTTAGGTACAAGACATGATCTCTTGTGTTTGTGATTTGTGGTCAACTTTCTTAATATGTTTGAGCAACATATATCTCTCGTTGTGAGTATTTTATTGTGTTGGACATATTGGCATGTGTCTTCGGTCAACTTGTCTATTATGTTTCAGCCGACTTATATGGTACTCACTCTGTAAAAAAATATAAGAGCGTTTAGATCACTACTTTATGGAGGGCGTAGTTGTTTGAAGAATCCACGTGGTTCTTTGGTCTCCTATGTGAGATGTGTCTGTTCAATGGTGATAATGTTGAAGGACATAAGATTTGTGTGTGCTTGTTGTTTTCCAGATTGCCTACTTGAACCAACTTAAATTACTACGGGAGTAGTATTTACTTAAAATGTCTCTTTGTCCTTTCACATTGTACACTAGATCATGGTGGCGCGCCATTGCTGTGCATGTCTATTTTTTACAATAAAAACAATGGGAATTTATATAAATATAGAAACATGAAAGTTGAATTTGCATAAAACAATACATAGTTGTTAGCAACAGAAGGGGAAGTGAGGCTTTTTGTCTCTCAGACTCCTTCAAAAATTCAAAATTCAACTTTTTAAGTTTAAAAAAAATCTGAAAATAAATATAGAAGTACTTATAGATGTGTGTAAAATTTCATTATAAAATACTTTTTGATGTAAGTTGTACAAAAAAATCATGTACTTTTTATAGTGAATAGTATATGTGCTAGAAATACATGATTTTGTGTAGATTGCGTAAAAATGCATTTCATGATGAAACTTTGTAGATAAGTGCTATACATCCATAGGTGTATGTGTATTATTTCTAGAATTTTTTGGAGAATAAAATTTTGATTTTTGAATTTTTCAATTTCGCAGAAGAGGTAAAGTCAACTATTTTCTGTCTATATCAAATTACAAGAGGTCGTCGTACATGGTGATCTTATAAATTAAGGGAAACTACCAATTACATATTATGGTCTTGGTAATGAAAAAAAATTCCTAAGCTTAGTGCTACAGGATCTCCATCCGCCCCGAGATTTGCATGAAGTATATGACAAATAGTATGCCTGAATGATCCCGAACAAATGTTGTTGCTTTTTGCATAAAAAACTTAGATCTATTATAAAGGTTCACTGGAAGTACAAAGTACCTCAAACATAAGACAAATTACATCAATGTCTATGGACCATCGAGTGACCAAAATCGTTGATCGAATGTGCCGTTGTTGCCACTCCCATACCGGTGCCGACATGGCCTTGTTAATGACAGCCAAGTAGTCTTTGTGCACCTGCCCTATGGACCAGCACCTCGGAGTCGCAGCTGTCGCCATTGAACCCTTGAATCGATTTGAAGAACCTGACACCAATATCACCGTCGCGTACGCACGACGAGAATCTAGGCTGGAGCATCGCCTAATCCGTCCCAACGACAAACTTGAAAAATATCAGAGCCCGGAAGACTAACTCGAAGAAGAAGCGTCTCCATCCGTCCGAGCATCACCTCTGAAAGGACTAGAACCCTAAAGTAGGATCGATAAGCATGTCTACAGGGGTGGTGAACTAAGCTCAAAATAGACTCTGTTCCCAAGTTTTAATTTCTTGGCGGATTTTAAACTTTTCTAGCAATCTATAGAGAATGCTACACATGCAAGTCTAGACTATATGCAATGGAAAGTAAATACACGCAAGTGCAAAGTACACGAGGTAGAGTTGAGAGAATCGCAAACACAATTGGCTCAGTGAAGTTTTTCCCGTGGTTCGGATAGTTGGCGCTATCTTACGTCCATGTTGATGGATGTTGATGGAACCTTCGATCTGTGAAGGATCTAAGATCACAAGTATCCCGGTTGTGATCTTCCACGAAGGAATAAGGTCCATAAAGGCTTCACGAAGGAGAAACCACACCTATTCCACCATGGCTCATGCCCATGAAGGAATTGTCTCACTAAGGCAGATCTTCATGAATTAGGCGATCTCCAAGACCGTGCAAACTTCTTGGGTTCTTCACACCCTTGAAGACTTCCAAGCGACACCTAGCTGATCTAGGAGGCGCACACCCATCAAAAGTAGCAAGAAAGAGGTTGCTTGGTGATGAATCATTTGCTCCTGTGCTTCAAAAGATAATCTCCCCAATACTCATACTCTCTCAAGATTTGGCTATGGATTTGGAGAAGTAGGAGTGGAAAGCAAGAGGGGATTAAATCTCAAAGGGTTTGATTGGATAGTTGGATTGGAAAGCCTTTAGAAATCAGCACAAGGAGGTGGAGTTTTCTCTCCGAACATATGATGGAGTGGAGTTTGCTTCAAGTTGATCTAGTCGGATAAGTGGGGGTATATATAGACTGGACCATAAATCTGACCGTTACTCACTTTATTGCACATCTCGGAGGTTCTGACAGGAATTGCTTGGTGGCTCTAGAGTGAACAAAAGTGTCAAATTTCAGATGCATCAGTACTTCCGAATGAAAAACAATCGGTGGCTCCCAAGAGATCACTTCAACAGTGGCACTCTCTGTTAATGTTGCACAAGTTTTGACTTGTATTGCTCGGAATTTCCGACATGGTAACAGTAAGTTTACCAGGTTGCTTTCGATGACTTTGGATGGAATGTTGGAGGCTTGGATTGAATAGGGTTTGTCCAACGACTATATCTTGATGATTAGGTGGTTTCAAGTAGAAGTGCTTCAATAACACGGAGATGAATGGGACTAGGTATACATAGTGGAAACTTTGAAGCATTTTGGCAAGTTTTTTGAGTTTGATCTTTAAGCACATGGCGCAAAAGGCTCATTACTACATCCTTGTCCCCTTTTGATAGTAGTGGCATGCCCATGTACTCAATGTGATCTTGGATCACTAAAATGAAAATGTATTCCATTCGGAGGGAAAACCTTTCAGTTCCAGAGTTTGGAGGAGAGAAGGACATTTGATCATGTCAAAAGCTTTTCCAAAGTTAGTTTAAAAGGACACCATAGCCTTTTTTTTCTATCCAGTTCTTTTAGTGTTTCATGGGGAATCAGTATCCCCTCAAATTTGTATCTCCCTTTTAGGAAGGTTGTTTGAGAACATCTAATTTCCCATTTTATGACTGCAATCCGTGTGTTAACCATGACCTTGGTGATTATCTCAAAGACAACATTCAAGAGACATATTGGCCTATACTTTTGAATTCTTTCAGTATCAGTGCCCTTTGGTATCAGTGTGATAACACCGTAGTTAAGTCTATAAATATCCAGTTCATTATCATAGAGATGTTCTAGCAAGGCAAACATGTCAGTCTTGATGATTTCCTAGAATTTCTGGTAAAATTCAATATTAAACCCATCTGGCATAGCTGGTTTGTTAGATTCCATGCTAAAAACTTTTGAGTGCAGTTCTTCCATAGAAAAACTTATAGTTAAAAAAGCTTGCTCTTCTCAGTCAACTACTCTACTCCAACATGGTTAATAGTTATGGAAGAAACCTCGGGCTCACTGAACATGTTGTTATAAAAATTGGTGATGTATAGCTTAAGGGTTTTCTGTCCTTGAATCAACACATCATCCTGTTGGAATTTCAGATAGTATTTTCCTATGTCTGCCATTTGCCTTTGCATGATCATATTTGGTGTTTGCATCTCCATCATGAAATTCTCTCTCATGTGATTTTTGAAGCCATTTCATCTCGTTTGTGAGTCAGGATCATGCCTAGCTTGCCCCGTGGCATCCCAAAAACCTTGTTTTCTTCGTCTTCTTCTTCACCACCTCCTCCACCTTGTACGTGTCCACCTCCTTCTACTCGTCAGTGTTGGGGCCACCGTCATCACTAAAGTCTATATCAACCATTGCCTCCCACTCCTCCTCGGATGAAATCGAGCTCGACACTGTGATGATGTAATAGCCTGCGATCTATTGTAGGAAAAAACCAGACGCTATCACAGATTTATATCACTGCTTGGATAGAGACCTTCTCGAACGCGGTGACTGTAACACAATTTTTTAGAGTGCACCTACTCTTTGTTAGATAATGATAGTTTGATGAATACAAATTTCCTCATGGAACTGTTAACCAAATATTATGGCCAAGTGAAGGTACAAAGCGCCACGAGCTAGGTTATGAGCATATTTTTTGACTTCATGTTCTCGTGCACGAAATGAACTTCCTCGAAAGCCTTATCCCTCCCATGTATCTCCATAAAAATGTGTCCATACAAAATCAATGATGATGCCCGAAGATTCGTCACAACAACCCGACAATCTCTTGCAATCATGATTTTATGTAATA
This sequence comes from Thinopyrum elongatum, assembly GCA_011799875.1. Taxonomy (NCBI): domain Eukaryota; kingdom Viridiplantae; phylum Streptophyta; class Magnoliopsida; order Poales; family Poaceae; genus Thinopyrum; species Thinopyrum elongatum. Next base: position 175,812,295 of record CM022303.1, on the reverse strand, counting down.
GGGGATATTCCACTACAACGCCTCCCAACATGCCAATGCTTTGAGGGTTTACAGATAGGAAAATTCCTCAAAGAACAGTGTAGATGCTCCCAAGAAGACACCATTGTCGTCTCTTGCCACTGCCACCACCAAACCAACACACATATTCTTATATATCCCTGCACCGACATTGATCTTCGCAGTTCCTGGTCTTGGTGCAATCCCATGTAGGATGAATGCTACACGATTTGGCCCATAGGAATTTCGGTGAAGAAGCTCGGTTTTGTGCTTGATGCATGAAGCACATTTTTGTTCTGGTGCATAGCCCAATGCAGCCAGCATAGAGTGCTCCTCCTCATCACTTATAGCGTCGATTGGGGAACCAGCACCCATGAGGATGGTTGTTGAGCCGCATTCCATTAGCGCCGCTCTCGCTACTTCGCTCGTGTGGTTTAGCTTGCCTGGCTTTTTTTGCTAGCCTATGGCTGCTAGCTAAAAAATAGCTCTTGGTTTTTTTGGTAGATTTTAAAAAGTCCACAAATTCAAATAAAATGTAACCAAGTTTGAAACATTCAAAAATTTAAAAGTGTTCACAAATTCAAAAAAATCATGAATTAAAAAACTTCAAGAACCTTAAAAAATCCCACAAACTAAAAAAATGTTCACAAATTCAATAAAAAATGTCAATTAAAAAATGCTGACGAATTAGAGAAAACGAATTTGAAAAAAAGTTCACCAATTTAAAAAATGTTCATGATTGTTTTGAAAAGTTCATGGAATTATAAAATTAAAATAAAAAACATTTTTTTTAAATGGACAAAAACCAGCCAAAAAAAGAAGAAGAAACCGGTTCTTCACAAAACCAGACCGAGCCTTCCGAGGCCATTACAGGCGATACAGATGGTCCAGCCCACTAGCTGTGCCTTCTGCGAAAACAGTAGAAACCGGAGCTCCTGGGGCCTAAGGCAGGCGGGATCCTATATAGCGCGTAGGTCGCCCGCTAGTGAGATAGCGCGCACCCCCCAAGCTCCCCCGTTCAGCATATGGGCCGGCCCGTTTTGCGGGGTTTTTTTTTGCCACTGGTTTCGGGAAGGTTCTAGAACCTTCCCAGAACCAGTTTTTACTTTTTTTTTATCTTTTCTATACTGGTTTTTCGTTTATATATTATTTTCTATTTTTTATTTCATTTCTTATTTTTCTTTCGTTTTCTCTTTCTTTTCCTTTATCGTTTTTCTTTTTCTTTTTCTTTCTATATTCTTCTTCTTCAGTTTTTGACTATTTTTGACATTTTTTATTTTCAAATTCGTTAGCACCTTTTTTGTTCATCGAATTCAAAATATGTTCAACAATCCAAAAATTGTTCATCGAATTCAAAATTTTGTTCATCAGATTTAAAAAATGTTCATAAAAATTTAAAAAATTGTCCATCGAACTAAAAAAATGTTCATCGGATTCTATTTTTGTTCATTGTTTTCAAAAAATGTTCACTGAATTAAAAATTTGTTCATCATTTTCTCAAAAAAAGTTCATCAAATCCAATTTTTGTTCATAATTTCAAAAAATGTTCTTGAATACAAATTTTGTTCATAAAAGAAAAAAAATGTTCATCAACAATTTGCTCATCAATGTTCAAAATATGTTCATCAATTTCAAAAAAAGTTCACTCCTTTGAAATCATGAACATTTTTTGAATTCAAGAAATGTTTTTGAATTCGGTGAACATTTTTTAATTTGTGAGCATTTATCATTTCTCAAACATTTTTTCAAATCCTGAACAATTTTTGAATTCACGAACATTTCACAAGTTGTATCTTTTTTGAAATCCCGAATTCAGTCTTACAATGGAAAACAATTTAAAAAAAGCAAAAAAAAGATGCTTCCTCTTTCCTGCCCCACACATGGGCCGGCCCATGAGGGAGCGCAGGGAGAGCGGGGGTACGCGCTCGGTGGTTCGCTGGCGCGTACAGCGCTAAATAGGAGGTCTCCTAAGGCAGCACGTCGCGTGTTGCTAAAAAAAAAAAAAGGCAGCACGTTGCGTGGGTAAGGAATTTCGTCGCGTGCACCCAAACGGGAAGTACATAATTCCAAAAAGACCCTCCCCCGGGCCAGCCCCACGCCATTACTACCGTCCAACGCTAGTCCAAGCTCCACACGACTTCCCCAACCGGAGACTCGGACAGACAGGGTCGCCCAGATCGGAGCAGATGGCGGCGGCAGCGGGAGCCGCGACCCGGCCGGCGCTGGTAGTGGGGGCGCTCGTGGCGGCGCTGATGATGCTGGGCTCGGAGGCTGTGTGGCTCGACCTGCCCCCCACGGGAACCAAGTGCGTCTCCGAGGAGATCCAGCCCAACGTGGTGGTGGTCGCGGACTACATGCTCATGTACGAGGCCCACGCCACCGCCCACCCCACCGTCGCCGTCAAGGTAAGCGCGGCGCGATCCCCTCCCTTCGTCTTCGCCTGTTTGATTTCTGGTTCCGGTGGTTTGATCTTGATCTGGACCGGTGAACTCTCGCGTGTTGGGATCCAGGTGCAGGCGAATTTGGGGGCGGCAGATACTAGCTTGTTCTAATTATCCGTGTTAAGTTTAGTTGGTGGATTGAACTTTTTGAGTCAAAAACTCAAAATCAGAGCCTCTGTGGCAATTGAATTTGGGCATTTTTAGAAGAACCGAGAGAATAGAAGAGAAAACTGACCAGTTTAAGTTAACATCTCCTAGAGAAGTCAACAGGCAAACGTTTTACATTTAGTGTAAGTTGGTGCACAGGGTCCGTGTTATGTGAATTATGCTAAGGTTAAATGATGTTAATCCAGTACTCCAGTAGTTTGTCATGAATCTGCTCATATGCTCCAGTGCTTTGTTCTGGAGGAAGCAGCTGAGGTATGAACCGTTGAGCAAGACTGGGTGGACTGGATGCAAATTGACTCAAAGTGCCACTTCCTAATTGCTTCACATCGGGGCAACATACTGTGGATTGATAATTTCTATGCATGTAGCAATATCCTAAGTAACGTGACCTGCAGCTGCAGGACTCCACCTTCTCTTTGGGCACCTGACATCCTATTATTAGAATTGCAATGGTTGTAGGTACAGAGGCTAATAAAAAATGATTGGGGATAACCATAACATGATAAAACAAGCGAGGGATGGATTGGTGTATTCATTATCACTGCTATGGATGGGCTGATGAGATTCTGGTAGGATGCAATCATGTTTGCATGTGGGCAGACGGGTGAACATACAGGGAGATGACATACGGTCCCACTTCTCACCCATCCTGTTGTAGATAAGGAGAACTTCAAATTTCAGACTCATTATGTGTTTTGCGCAATCCAGGGAACCAGAGATTCGATGATACATGTGTATTGTAGCTCATAACTGGAAAAAGTACCAGTAACTGGGATTAGCCACACGTTCACAACTCTGTCGTTCATATGTCCAAGAATTCTGCAAGCAGCACATGGTGGATGTTGTATTGTACTTTTGCGGTGCCTATGTTCTCTTCTGTAAAACTTTTGTGGTGGCTAAATGGTGCTTTGGCATGCTGAGTGTGTATGAATATGGTGACTTTTTTTGCTAATGTTCACACACATAATTAGCATAGCATGTCCATATATCAGTTAGTCTTGTGGAAGATTTCTTAGAAATGATGATTTCTGAAGACTATGTTTTTTCTTGCTTACTCATTTGTATTGTACATGTTTGTGTTTTGTGTAGGTTACCTCACCATATGGCAATACTGTACATCACAAAGAAAATGCCACAGTGGGCCAATTTGCATTTACAACTTCAGAAGCTGGAAACTACCTTGCTTGCTTCTGGCTAGACAGCGCAGAGAAAGGATCAGGAGTATCTCTAAATCTTGATTGGAAGATAGGGATTGCGACAAAGGACTGGGACTCTGTTGCCAAGAAGGAGAAAATTGAGGTGTGTCAATTATTTAAATGCACCTAATCCAAATGGCACTATACTTCAATGTAATGCATTGTTTTTTGTTCCTGATTATTTTTAATCTGAAATTTCTGTGTTCAGGGTGTTGAATTAGAGCTCGCGAAACTTGAAGCTGCAGTGGAATCCATTCATCATAACTTATTATATCTCAAAGCAAGGCAAGTTATCTATTCTACTTTTTGTGTGTGTTTTAATAGCCAGACAACAGATTATGGTCGTTGTGCTACGCTGCACCAGTCTATTTAGGTAGGGCAGTCTGTAGTCTGTACTATTTCCAGTTGGATGTTTTTATATAGGCTAAATGTAAATATACTTTCAACTAACTGTTATATATGAAAGTTGGTGACTGTAAAACTACAGCATTGTGATTTGTGAAACAGAGCCTACGGGTATCATCTGTCTTGGGCTGTGGATTGAGCTGCTATTTGAAGTTCTTTGGTGGTCTTTCTGTTTTGTAGTGGATGAGATATTTGGGATATGGACAAGCAAACCTACTAGCTTTACTTATCTTTACTACAATGTAGTATTTTGAACGGGCAATGCATAGCATAATGTGTATCTTGATATGTTGTTTATGCAGGGAAGCGGAGATGCGGGAAGTGAGCGAGAAAACAAACTCTAGGGTTGCTTGGTTCAGCATCTTGTCACTGGGCGTGTGTGTCGTGGTCTCCGCCCTGCAGTTATGGCATTTACAAGGCTTCTTCCAGAAGAAGAAGCTCATCTGAATTCATTTGTTTCACCATGTACTCCTGTGTTGTTAACTACCTTAGCAAGAGGACAGTTTTGTCATATTTATTTCGACAAACTCATGTGATGCAAGATATTATGTGCAATAGAAATATGTTCAAATCTGCTACTCCTGGAATCATTTGGCCTTGTGTATAATGTATAACATATACTCCCTCCGTCCCAAAATAAGTGACTCAACTTTGTACTAACTTTAGTACAAACTTGAGTCACTTATTTCGGGACGGAGGGAGTATTATAAATTTGTGAAACTTAATGCTTGTCTCACTCATCTGAAAAAAATGGTACCAGGGGAATTGAAATATTAACTAACCAAATGTATAGTACCATTTTCCTTTTAGAACACTTGATTTTGGGACTGTAGTACTAGGCTTGGCTGAGCCACATAATCTTGGATTCAGATCCTTTGACATTGGGAGGGAAATCAGGAAAAGCTACAGTACCCTGACATCCCTTTGTCAGATTTCCCTAAACCATGATCTAACATATAGATTTATAAACAGTAATTTATGAATACTACTGGGTCTGGCTCCCATATATAATCTTTGGGAACCAATCCTTAGAGAAGGAAAGTCACGGTGCTACAGGCTAGCCTAATGTAAAATGAAGATATAAATAATCTAATTTAAATTAATTTTATTTTACCATCGATTTGTTTGTATGTAATTACTATAAATGTAGACAATAGGTTTGTAATTTGCAAATTAATTTAAGTCATTTTAGACGTAAAAGTTAGGTAATGTGGCTTTTGCATGTTAGAGGATCCAGTTTCATAATCTTCTGTAGAACAGGCTGTGCCATGTCAGATAGAAACAGTGGGGCTTCCCGCCTCTTGATACGTGTGATGTTACCCATAGTCTCTACTATTAAAGGGGAGTAAAAGAACTGCTCCATTCCGCACGCAGCAGAAATCAAGAAAACACGTCCCACGCTCACACCCATCGTCGCTAAAAAAAACTGCCAACACACAAACACGTCCCGCCCCACCTCTCCCCAACCCCTCGCTCCTGATCTCGTCTCTCTCCTGCCAAAAATCATCGAAGCCAGTGCTCGCCATTCCAGACCAACACCCCTCTGCAGGCTACCTTGCGATCTACTCTCTCATGTCGTCTGGATCTAGGGAAGGAGGGATGCCTTCCATCCCGTCACTTGTGCTGGCTGTGGAAGAGAGATATATAGGAGAGAGAGGAAGGAGCGTAGCGGCGGTTCCTCCAACGCCACGTCATGCTCCGGCACCGTCTCCCTCCAACACTAACGCCGCAACCGTCGCCTCGGGCTGCAATGGTTTCCAGTTTACCAAATTAAACCTTCTATTTTCTTCTAATCTTTGGTTGTGCAGATTCGTTTTGTCGATGTTGGCAGATTCGTCGTCGCCGGCGCTGCCCGGTGCGGCGCGTCCTCCTCATCCCACCCTCCCGTGTGCTCCACCTCGCCCGACCACCCATCCACGTGGCCCTGGCTGTCCGGCGTCCTCCCGGCGGCAGGACCTCGTCCCGGCCAGGCCTCCTCTCGGACTGGCCGTGGCGGTGCTGTCCACGGTGGTTGTCGGTGGTGGTGGAGCGTCCGGCGGCGCCCGTCGTCACCTCCCCCGGTGCTGGGTGCGGCTCTTCTTGCGGCAGTTGAGGTCTTGGCCTGTCATGGTTTCCACTTCTTCGATTCCTTATCCGCTGCTTTTGGGATTGCGCGGACTTTGGCCGGGGCGAAAGCCCTGATCGGCTCGCCGATGCTGGCGGCGTCGACACCTACGGGTGCCATTTCCTTCTTGAAGGCGCCGCCATGGCCTTTCCTCCGTGCCCCTACTCGAGTATCAGGGGAAACCCTAGATCTAGTTCCCTAGATCGGATGGCGGCGGCGGCTCGTCGTTGTACCGTTCATGAAGGCGTCGTCTTGCTGCTCGTGTTATGTTCGGTGTTGGATTCGAAGATTGTGGACGCTTTGCTGGTCCGGGCTGCTCCTCGCGGCGTGGGCATCCGGGGCGCAATGTACGGCCTCGACGGCGCTCTCTCCATGGCTTCTCCTCCTAATCCGGCCTGGTCCTGCACCCCACTTGCCGATCCTCTAGGCGCATAGGTGGGAAGTACGTTGATTCGGTCGGGCCTGGAGTTGTGGTTGTGCGATGATGGTTCTCGGCGTCGGTCGCGACGTGGTCTAGATGCCTTGTATCTCGTCTCTTTGCCTTTCGGCTGGAGTTCGAGCTAGAAGAGCTTTGTGCTATGTGTATCTCTCTTTGTTTTTCCCACACCTTGTGTGGTGCTCTTCTTATTTTCTCATGTATGTCTCTGTTTGTTCTCTCCTACCTATCAATGAATGATACGCAAGTTTTGCGTATTCGCGAAAAAAAAGATGTTGGCAAGGTGATTGATGGAAATCCAACCTGACTATACGCTTGCTATGTATTTGATGACAATCCAAACAGGTTGCAGTTGAAAATCCAAACATGTATTTGATTATTCTCATATGATTAGAAGAGAAACTTACCGGTGGACGCGTATACAATTAGCTCATCGTTGCTGAGCATCATACACGGATGGATTTGCAATATCCAGACCTAGGAAACCCCATGCAAACTTACTGGCCTACACGGTGCTGTGAGCTGGATCAAATATCCAGCCGGCAATTGCATGCACCACTGGCCGTTAGCAGAAGATGCTCTTGACCGCCAGGAAATGGCACGGGGCGCTGTGTACACCATCGTGGAGATGAGCGAATATGCAGGCTAGGGTAGAAAAAACTTGTCATGGATCGATGCAAACATACACGGATCGACGGCGCTCGATCTGCCGCCAACGGGCGAGCTGATTCTATGCAAACATTAGGAAAAACACTCAAGATAATTTTGTGAGAATTTTACCCAGTCAATGTTATGACTAGATTAGTTCATCTAACTAATTATGTTTAGGTTTTTTAGCACTGTATGTTATGCCCTAACCAATTACAGAGGTTGCAGTATGAGCATGTAGGATACAGATGCATCCTATAGTGTTCTTCCTGATGATTTACAAATGGACTTGATTGCCCTGCTGGTGATGAAATACTAATCTTCTTTCCCATGTTTTTGTCTTCTTTACCACTTCAAACTTGTTACCACTTTGTGCAGTCCTACCCATGCCAATTTGTTGGAGTGAGATCATCTGACTTAGTTGAGTCTAAGTCAGAGGGACGTCCATTGCCCAGCAGTCCATGCCGCATCAGACGACAATGAAATCTAGAGAGGATCTATCACTCTGGTCGCCACAAAACCAGCGGCCCATCCGGCTCAGTATGATGCAAGCAAAGGAAACAACATGTGAGGTGTAAAGAAACTGCATGGGGTCGGCCAGAACGAGACCGCCAAGGCCGAATGGGACGTATTACTCTACTCGTGACCTAATACGTCTTCAACGTATCTATAATTTTTAATTGTTCCATGCTATTATATTATCAATCTTGGATATTTTATATGTATTAATATGCTATTTTATATCATTTTTTGGGATTAACCTATTAACCTAGTGCCCAATGCCAGTTGCTGTTTTTTTCCTTGTTTTTGTCTTTTACAGAAAATCAATACCAAACGGAATAAAACTTTATGATGATTTTTCTTGGACCAGAAGACAACCACGACGCTTCGGGAGGAGGCCAAAGGAGCCACGAGAGGGCCACAAGCCCTGAGGGCGCGCCCTAGGGGGGGGGGGGGGGGGGGGGGGGGGGCGCTCCCCGGCTTGTGGGCCCCTCGGACTCCCCTAACCCTAATCTTTGCTTCATAAATACCCAAATATTCCCCCTACGTCAGAGGGCATGCCAAAATTTTTTTTCGCCGCCACAAGCTTCTGTTCTCGTGAGATCCCATCTTGGGGCCTTTTCTGGCACATCGTCGGAGGGGGATTCGATCATGGAGGGCTTCTACATAAACCTTGCTGCCCTTCCGATGATGTGTGAGCAGTTTACCACAGACCTACGGGTCCATAGCTAGTAGCTAGATGGCTTCTTCTCTCTCTTTGATCTTCAATACAATGTTCTCCTCGATGTTCTTGGAGTTCTATTCAATGTAATCTTCTTTTGCGGTGCGTTTGTTGAGATCCGATGAATTGTGAATTTATGATCAGATTATCTATGAATATTATTTGAGTCTTCTCTGAACTCTTTTATGCATGATTAAGATAGCTTTGTATTTCTCTCCGATCTATTGATTTAGTTTGGCCAACTAGATTGATCTATCTTGCAATGGGAGAGGTGCTTTGTGATGGGTTCAATCTTGTGGTGTTCTCATCCAGTGACAGAAGGGGTAGCGAGACACATATTTGTATTGTTGCCATTAAGGATAAAAAGATGGGTTTTATATCATATTGCTTGAGTTTATCCCTCTACATCATGTCATTTTGCTTAAGGCGTTACTCCGTTCTTGTTAACTTAATACACTAGATGCATGCTAGATAGCGGTCGATGTGTGGAGTAATAGTAGTAGATGCAGAATCGTTTCGGTCTACTTGTCACGGACATGATGCCTATATTCATGATCATTGCCTTAGATGTCGTCATAACTATGCGCTTTTCTATCAATTGATCAACAGTAATTTGTTCACCCACCGTATGCGTTCTTTCAAGAGAGAAGCCTCTAGTGAAAACTATGGCCACCGGGTCTATTTACCATTATATATTTTCAGATCTATAAAACCAAAAATACAAAAATACCTTGCTTCACTTTATTTATATTTACTTTATTTTGCACTTTTGCTTATCTTTTATATCTATCTCTATCAGATCTCACTTTTGCTAGTGACCATGAAGGGACTGACAACCCCTTTTTCGCATTGTGTGCAAGTGTTTGTTAGTTTATGCAGGTGCATCTATTGGGGACTTGCTTGTGCCTCCTACTGGATTGATACCTTGGTTCTTAACTGAGGGAAATATTTATCTCTACTTTGCAGCATCACCCTTTCCTCTTCAAGGGAAAAATCAACGCAAGCTCAAAAAGTAGCAGGAAGAATTTCTGGTGCCGTTGCCGGGGAGGTTCTGCTACTTCTTGAGCTTGCGTTGTTATTTCCCTTGAAGAGGAAAATGTGATGCAACAAAGTAGAGATAAGTATTTCCCTTAGTTAAGAACCAATGTATCAATCCATAGGAGGAACAACCAAGTCTCCAATAGATGCATCTGCACAAACTAACAAACACTTGCACACAACGCGAAAAAGGGGTTGTCAATCCCTTCACGGTCACTTGCAAGAGTGAGATCTAAAAGAGATAGATATAAAAGATAAATAAAAGTCAAAATAAAGTAAAGGTAAAAATAAATTGCAGTAAGGTATTTTTGGGTTTTATAGATCTAAAAATAATATGATGAAAAATAGACCCGGGGGCCATAGGTTTCACTATAGGCTTCTCTCTTGAAAGAAAACATACGATGTGTGAACAAATTACTGTTGAGCAATTGATAGAAAAGCGCATAGTTAAGACGATATCCAATGCAATGATCATGAATATAGGCATCACGTCCATGACAAGTAGACCGAAACGATTCTACATCTACTACTATTACTCCACACATCGACCGCTATCCAGCATGCATCTAGTGTATTAAGTTAACAAGAACGGAGTAACGCCTTAAGCAAGATGACATGATGTAGAGGGATAAACTCAAGCAATATGATATAAAACCCATCTTTTTATCCTTAATGGCAACAATACAATACGTGTCTCGCTACCCCTTCTGTCACTGGGCGAGGACACCGCAAGATTGAACCCATCACAAAGCACCTCTCCCATGGCAAGATAGATCAATCTAGTTGGCCAAACCAAATCAATAGATCGGAGAGAAATAAAAATCTATCTTAATCTTGCATAAAAGAGTTCAGAGAAGACTCAAATAATATTCATAGATAATCTGATCATAAACCCACAATTCATCGGATCTCAACAAACACACCACAAAAGAAGATTACATCGGATAGAACTCCAAGAACATCGAGGAGAACATTGTATTGAAGATCAAAAAGAGAGAAGAAGCCATCTAGCTACTAGCTATGGACCCGTAGGTCTATGGTAAACTACTCACACATCATTGGAAGGGCAACAATGTTGGTGTAGAGGCCCTCCGTGATCGAATCCCACTCCGGCAGAGTGCCAGAAAAGGCCCTAAGATGGGATCTCACGAGAACAGAAGTTTGCGGCGGCGAAAAAGTATTTTTGTGAACGCTTTTGATGTAGAGGGAATATTTGGGTATTTATGGAGCAAGAATTAGGGTTAGACGGTCTACGGGGGGCCCACAAGCCTGGGGGGCGCGCCCTTAGGGCTTGTGGCCGCCTCGTAGGTTTTCTGGCCTCCTCTCCAAGTCTGCTGGGTTTCTTCTGGTCCAAGAAAAATCATCATAAAGTTTTATTCCATTTGGACTCCGTTTGGTATTGATTTTCTGTAAAAGACAAAAACAAGGAAAAAACAACAACAGGCACTGGGCACTAGGTTAATAGGTTAGTCCCAAAAAATGATATAAAATAGTACCATAATGCATATAAAACATCTAAGATGGATAATATAATAGCATGGAATAATAAAAAATTATAGATACGTTGGAGACGTATCAAGCATCCCCAATCTTAATTCCTGCTCGTCCTCGAGTAGGTAAATGATAAAAACAGAATTTTTGATGTGGAATGCTACCTAACATGTTTATCAATGTAATCTTTCTTTTATGTAGCATGAATATTCAGATCCATAAGATTCAAAACAAAAGATTAATATTGACATAAAAACAATAATACTTCAAGCATACTAATAAAGCAATTATAGATTTTCAAAATATCATGGCTAAAGAAAGTTATCCTTACAAAATCATATAGTCTTGTCATGCTCTATCTTCATCACACAAAGTATTTATCATGCACAACCCCGATGACAAGCCAAGCAATTGCTTCATACTTTTAATGTTCTAAAGCTTTTTCAACTTTCACGCAATACATGAGCGTGAGCCATGGATATAGCACTATAGGTGGAATAGAATATGGTGTAGGTTGTGTGAAGAAGACAAAAAGGAGAAAGTCTCACATCAACTAGGCAAATCTATGGGCTATGGAGATGCCCATTAATTGATATCGATGTGAGTGAGTAGGGATTGCCATGCAACGGATGCACTAGAGCTATAAGTGTATGAAAGGTCAAAAGAAAACTAAGTGGGTGTGCATCCAACTTGCTTTCTCACGAAGACCTAGGGCAATTTGAGGAAGCCCATCATTGGAATATACAAGCCAAGTTCTATAATGAAAAATTCCCACTAGTATATGAAAGGGACAAAATACGAGACTCTCTATCATGAAGAACATGGTGCTACTTTGAAGCACAAGTGTGGAAAAAGGATAGTAACATTGTCCTTTCTCTCTTTTTCTCTCATTTTTTTCTCTTTTTTTCTTTTTTTTGTTTTGGGCTCTTTTTTTTCTCTCTTTTTATTTTTTCGTCGGGAGCCTCATCCCGACTTGTGGGGGAATCATAGTCTCCATCATCCTTTCCTCACATGGGACAATGCTCTAATAATGATGATCATCACACTTTTATTTACTTACAACTCAAAGATTACAACTCGATGCTAGAACAAATATGACTCTATATGAAGCCTCATGCATATGAGAACAATATGACAATGATGGTGTGTGTCATAATAAAACGGAATGGTGAAAGTTGCATGGCAATATATCTCGGAATGGCTATGGAAATGCCATAATATGTAGGTATGGTGGCTGTTTTGAGGAAGGGTATATGGTGGGTTTAATGCACCGGCGAAAGTTGCGCAGTACTAGAGAGGCTAGCAATGGTGGAAGGGTGAGAGTGCGTATAATCCATGGGCTCAACATTAGTCATAAAGAACTCACATACTTATTGCAAAAATTTATTAGCCCTCGAAACAAAGTACTAATACGCATGCTCCTAGGGGGATAGATTGGTAGGAAAAGACCATCACTCGTCCCCGACCGCCACTCATAAGGAAGACAATAAAAAATAAATCATGCTCTAACTTCATCACATGACGGTTCACCATACGTGCATGCTTCGGGAATCACAAACCTTAACACAAGTATTATTACTCAACCACAATTACTAACTAGCATGACTCTAATATCACCGTCTTTATATCTCAAAAGAAATGCAAGGAATCAAACTTCTCATATATTCAATGATCTTCATGAAAGTTTTTATTATATCCCTCTTGAATGCCCATCATATTAGGACTAAATTCATAACCTAAGCAAATTGCCGTACTATTTTCAAGACTCTCAAAATAATATAAGTGAAGCATGAGAGTTCATCAATTTCTATAAAATAAAACCTCCGCCGTGCTCTAAAAAGATATAAGTGAAGTACTAGAGCAACTGCCTAGCTCAAAAGATACAAGTGAAGCACATAGAGTATTCTAATAAATTCACGATTAATGTGTGTCCCTCTCAAAAGGTGTGTACAGAAAGGATGATTGTGGCAAACTAAAAAGCAAACAAAGCAAATACTCATATATCACAAGATGCTCCAAGCAAAACACATATCATGTAGTGAATAAAAATATAGCCTCATGTAATTTTACCGATGGATTGAAGACAAAAGAGGGGATGCCATCCGGGGCATCCCCAAGCTTAGATGATTGGTTATCCTTGAATTTTACCTTGGTGTGCCTTGGTTATCCCCAAGCTTAGACTCTTGCCACTCCTTATTCCGTTGTCCTTCAAAACTTTACCCAAAACATGAAAACTTCACAACACAAAACTCAACAAAAACTCGTAAGCTCCGTTAGTGTAAGAAAAGTAAATCACCACTTAGGCACTGTTTTGAACTAATTATAAATTTATATTGGTGTTTTTACAACTTATCCATGGTTCATACCCCCCGATACTACCCATAGATTCATCAAAAAAAGCAAACAACACATAAAAACAGAATCTGTCAAAAACAGAACAGTCTGAGAAGATCTGAATTGTTCTCATACTTATGTAACTCTAAAAATTCTGAAAAATTAGGACAATGTAGGAAATTCGTATATCAATCTTGTGTAAAAAATTCAGAACCAGAACAGGTTCCTGTGAAATTTAACAATTCTACTACTAGACACAAAAGGCTTATATTTTTCAGCAAAATCAAATCAACTATCACCATAGATCATCCCAAAGGTCTTGCTTGGCACAAACACTAATAAAAACACTTAAACAAAATTACTACAAAGTAATAATGTGTATACTCATAAAAAAGAAAGGAAAAATATTTTGTTGTCTCCCAGCAAGCGCTTTTCTTTAAAGCCTTTTAGCTAGGCATTGATAATTTTAATGATGCTCACATGAAAGACAAATATTGAAGCACAAAGAGAGCATCAAATAACATGTGAGAAACAAGTTTAAGTCTAACATACTTCCTATGCATAGATATTTTATAAGTAAATTAATTATCAAGACAAGAAATATCTAGCATATGCAAGGAAGAAGAATAAAACATTGCAATCTCAACATGAAGAGAGGTAATTTAGTAACATGAAAATTTCTACAACCATATTTCCCTCTCTCATAATAATTACATGTGGGATCATATTAAAATTTAACAATATAAGTATCACATAAAATATTCTCTTCATGATCCACATGCATGCAAAGTTGACACTCTTCCAAGATAGTGGGATTATCATCAACTAAAGTCGTGACCTCTCCAAACCCACTTTTATCAAAAAATTCATAAGATTGATCTTTCTCCAAAGTAGTGGGATCATTATTACCTAGAGTTGACACTCTTCCAAACCCACTTTCAGTATTATCACAAACATATTTATCATGAGGCTTAAATAAATTTTCAAGATCATAAAAATAATCACCCCAATCATGATCATTGCAATAAGTAGTGAACATATCAAAATTAGCATCCTCAAGCATGGGGTTTTGCATATTATTAGCACAATTGACATTAATAGGATTTATAATAACACCATTGCAATCATGCTTATCGTGAATCACTTCATAAATTTCTTCTTTTAGCACTTCATCACAATTTTCAGATTCACAAATTTCAAGCAAAACTTCATAAAGATAATCTAGTGCACTCAACTCACTAGCAATTGGTTCATCATAATTGGATCTTTTAAAAAGATTAGTGATGTCTACTACACAACTTGTTCTTGTAGACTCGTGTTGGGCCTCCAAGCGTAGAGTTTTGTAGGACAGTAGCAAATTTCCCTCAAGTGGATGACCTAAGGTTTATCAATCCGTGGGAGGCGTAGGATGAAGATGGTCTCTCTCAAACAACCCTGCAACCAAATAATAAAAAGTCTCTTGTGTCCCCAACACACCCAATACAATGGCAAATTGTATAGGTGCACTAGTTCGGCGAAGAGATGGTGATAAGAGTGTAATATGGATGGTAGAAATATATTTTTGTAATCTGAAAATAAAAAAACAGCAAGGTAGCAATTGGTAGAATGGAGCACAAACGGTATTGCAATGCTTGAAAATGAAGCCTAGGGTCCGTACTTTCGCTAGTGCAATCTCTCAACAATGCTAATCTAATTGGATCATATAACCATCCCTCAAAGTGCGATGAAGAATCACTTCAAAGTTCTTATCTAGCGAAGAACATAAGAAGAAATTGTTTGTAGGGTACGAAACCACCTCAAAGCTATTCTTTCCGATCAATCTATCCTAGAGTTCGTACTAAAATAACACCAAGCTATTCTTTCCGATCGATCTAACCAAGAGTTCGTACTAAAATAACACCATATGATACACATCAACCAACTCTAATGTCACCTAGATACTCCAATGTCACCGCGAGTATCCGTGAGTTGATTATACGATATGCATCAAACAATTTCAGATTCATAATACTCAATCCAACACAAAGAACCTCAAAGAGTGCCCCAAGATTTCTATCGGAGAAACAAATACAAGAACGTGCATCAACCCCTATGCATAGATTACCCCAATGTCACCTCGGGAATCCGCGAGTTGAGTGCCAAAACATATATCAAGTGAATCAATATGATACCCCATTGTCACCACGGGTATTCATAGCAAGACATACGTCAAGTGTTCTCAAATCCATAAAAGTATTCAATCCGATAAAATGAAATCTCAAAGGGAAAAATCAATTCACAACAAGATAGATAGGGGAAAACACCATATGATCCGACTATATTAACAAAGCCCGCGATACATCAAGATTGTGACATCTCAAGAACACGAGAGAGAGAGAGATTAAACATATAGCTACTGATACAAATCCTCAGCCCCGAGGGTGGACTACTCCCTCCTCATCATGGTGGCCGTCGGGATGATGAAGATGGCCACCGGTGATGATTTCCCCCTCCGGCAGGGTGCCGGAACAGGGTCTAGATTGGTTTTTCGTGGCTACAGAGGCCTGCGGGTTTTTGGAATATTTGGGAATTTATAGGGCGAAGAGGCGGTGCGGGAGGCCACCGAGGTGGGCACAACCCACCTGGGCGCGCCTGGGCCCCCTGGCGCACCCTGGTGGGTTGTGCTCCCCTCAAAGCTCCCCTCTGGCACTTCTTTGGCCCACAGGGTGTCTTCTGGTCCCAAAAAAATCTCCAAAAAGTTTCGTTGCGTTTGGATTCCGTTTGGTATTGATTTTCTGCGAAGTAAAAAACAAGCAAAAAACAGCAACTGGCACTGGGCACTATGTCAATAGGTTAGTCCCAAAAAATGATATAAAGTTGCTCTAAAATGATTGTAAAACATCCAAGAATGATAATATAACAGCATGGAACAATAAAAAATTATAGATACGTTGGAGACATATCAGCATCCCCAAGCTTAATTCCTGCTCGTCCTCGAGTAGGTAAATGATAAAAATAGAATTTTTGATGTGGAATGCTGCCTATCATGTTCATCACATATTCTTTTCTTTTGTAGCATGGACATATGGACTTTTATATGGTTCAAAGCAATAGTCTAGTTTTGACATGAAGATTTCAATACTCAAGCATATCAACAAGCAACCATGTCTTTCAAAATATCAACACTAAAGAAAGCTATCCCTAGCCCATCATGCTCAATCATTGGTCCATTCATGAAACACACTCGCATATTAGCTACATCCAATGCTCAAGTACGATCATAGTGCCCCTTAGTTGGTGCTTTATAAGAGAAGATGGAGACTCAAAGAAAAAGAAAAATTGCATAAAGTAAATAGATAGGCCCTTCGCAGAGGGATGTAGGGATTTGTAGAGGTGCCAGAGCTCAAAGCGAAAAAGAGAGATAGAAACATTTTGGGTGGCATGCTTTTCCTGTCAACGAAAACGATCGAGTAGTTCCCAATACTTTCCATGCTAGATATATCATAGGCAGTTCCCAAACAGAAAATAAAGTTTATTCTTTTTTCCACCATACTTTCACATTCCACGGCTAACCGAATCCACGGGTGCCGTCCATACTAACACTTTCCAAGGAATTTATTATTTGACAACATAAGGTAAATCCATTTTTCATTTCGGGACTGGGCATCCCTAATACCTTTGCCGTACTCTCGTGCAATGACAAGTGAATAAACACTCATCTTGAGAATAACACATCTAGCATGGAAAAATATCAGCCACCCCCTACCGTTTCATGAGCGGTACGAGCACACAAAAAGGAAATTTATTTTGAAGATTAGAGATGGCACATACAAATTGGCTTAGAACGGCATGGAAATACCGCATATAGGTAGGTATGGTGGACTCATTTGGCACAACTTTGGGTTTAAGAATTCGGATGCACAAGTAGTATTCCCACTTAGTACAAATGGAAGCTAGCAAATAGATTGAGAAGCAACCAACCAAGAAACAAAAATTCACATAAACGAGCATTGAGCATAACTAACACCAAATAATGCACCACAAGTAGGATGTAATTTCATTGCATAATTATTGACTTTCGTGCTTGCATAGGGAATCACAAACCTTAACACCAATATTCTTACTAAAGCATAATTACTCACCAACATGACTCACATATTATTATCTCCATATCGCAAAACTATTGCAAGAAATCAAACTTATCATATCCAGTGATCTACATGAAAGTTTTTATTATATCCTTCTTGAATATCCATTACTTTGTGACTAAATTTATATATTACCATTGCTACTAACAAGCTCTCAAATAAATTTAAGTGAAGCATGAGAGCATAAGTATATCTTCAAAATTTTGAACTCTCAAAATAATCTAAGTGAAGCATGAGAGTAAATGAAATACTATTCCAAAAAGATATAAGTGAAGATCAAATGAGTAGTTAAGTAAATAGGTAGCTATGTGAGGACTCTCTTTTATTTAAAAACTTTCAGATCTAAGTATTTTATTGAAAAAGCAAGAAAAACAAAATAAAATGACATTTCAAGAATAGCACAACTCATGTGAAGAAGCAAAAACCTAGGCTCAACTGAGGCTAACCGATAATTGTTGATGAAAAAAGCTGGGATGCCTGCCGGGGCATCCCCAAGCTTAGATGCTTGAGACTTCTTGGAATATTAACTTGGGATGCCTTGGGCATTCCCAAGCTTGAGCTCTTGTGTCTTCTTCATTCCTCTCAAATCACGGTTTCCCTAATTCTTAAAAACTTCATCCACACAAAACTCAACAAGAACTCGTGAGATAAGTTAGTATAAATCAATGCAAAACCTTATCATTCTCTATTGTAGCAAATCACTAAAATTATTATTCAACATTGCATACTAAATGCCTCTGCATATTTAATACTCCTATCCTCAAATAGAATCATTAAACAAGCAAACATATGCAAACAATGCGAACATAACAGCAATCTGTCTAAACAGGACAGTCTGTAAAGAGTGCAGTTGTACTCATACTTCCCTAACTCCAAAAATTCTGAAAATTTACCACACTGTATAAAATTTATCAGAGCTTATTGTGTGTAACACCCCATGTATTAAGCTACAGTGATCATCCTTTTTTATAATGCCATGTCATCATGATCAATAGTGCTTAAACATCATTTGGATCATATCTTTTTTCAAATTCAAATGGAAATTCAAACTGAAAGTGTAAATAAAAGTTGTTCAAATCCAGAAACTAAAATGTTCATAATATTGTAAATATTCCAGAGTCAATTCTAAAATTATAACCAACATATACTAAATTAATTATGTGCCTCTAACAGTAACAAAACAGCACCAATTAATACTTTTTCAATTAAATAAAATTCTAATGAACTCATTTATTTACCCAAACCATTTTATGGCAGTGCCTAAATGTGACGCCCCCGACACAATCGTACACTAATCATACACGCAAACGTGTACGATCAAGCACAGGGACTCACGGGAAGATATCACAACACAACTCTAACACAATTTAAACGGAGATCCACAATATTACAGACCAGGGTTCCGAAGATCCGAATACATAAGTCAGTCATACAAATATTATCTGAGTACAGACATAGTTAGACAAGTTTTGCCTTAAGAAGGCTAGCACAAACAGCGACACTAGATCGAAAGGCGTTGGCCTCCTGCTTGGGAGCCTCCGATCCTACTCCTGGTCGGCTGGCTCGATCCAGTAGGAAGTGCCCTCTGGACCCTCCTGGTAGTAAGCTTCGGTGGTGGCATCTGGCTCCTGGACTCCATCGTCTGATGTATCATCAAGGTGGGGTATGGGGAAAAGAGAAAGTAAAGCAACCGTGAGTACTCATCCGAAGTACTCAGCAAGCAAGGATCTATATTACATATGCAACATTATCAATGGAGAAAGGCTGTATAAGTGGACTGGGCTGCAGAAATGCCAGAATAGAGAGAAGGCCTAGTCCTATCGAAGACTAGCATCTTCAAACTTCTTCTCGAGGCCATCATCTTGCAGCAGTAGAAGAGAGTAGAATAGCATTTTATTTAGCAAACATCTTGAAGTACAGCTTAAAGATCCTTCCTCGACTCCCAAGCGAGAAAGCGATCCCGAAGCTTCAATTAAGTAACAAGTATCCAGTTCAAGTAGTAGATCAGAATACACAAACTGAGCGTCCTTTACCGTAGAACGGCTATCGATAGATGATTCATCCCTGCAGGGGTGCACTACTATTACCCAACACGCTCGATCAACTCTGGCCGGACACACTTGCTGGGTAATGCCCGTCCTCGGAAGATCAACACGAAGCAGCGCTCTACCTAGGCTCGGCAGAGAGGTCAGCACGCCGGACTAACCTATGCACCCAGAGGTCTTGGGCCATCGCCCTGGGCACCCTGCGCGTTGCGAGACTGGCCGGGGTGCAGGCGCGACATTGAACTCGTCAGTGAAGTATCCGGCCCAATCCCGACAATCAGCCCGCACGGTGAATCGTGACATCAGACGAGCTTTCGGGAGAAACGTACATCGCAGAGGGTCCCATAACCATTATCCCGCGTGGTGGTAGTGCGTATAGGGCACGTCGACCCACTCAGATCACACACCCAAATCCAATAGGCTCAATTAGTATCACGCGGAGACAATCAGAGTCTCTGATGCTCCGCCACAATATCACACTCGGGTGCCCTTCCGGCACACCCGACATCATAGATCCCCAGCGGGTTCCCACCAGGGTGGACCCGCCTGTAACAAAGGTCAAGCAATCGTGTGGTCATAACATCAAGGGGGAAACCCGAGGAATCACCCTCGGCGGATTCCACTCGACGAAATCATCAGGGTGAACATATGAGGCATCACCCTCGAGGTTCACACTGAGGGTTGCATGACAGAGTCGTATCGGAAGTGGAGAAGGAGGAATCACCCTCGATGACCACGACCGAACAGCTACACTGCAGAGTATTCATCAGGAGTGCATTACGAGGTATCACCCTCGGCACTCGATAGTTACTACGCAGAGTCATACAACTAAAGGGGTGTGAGGTGAGGTGTCGATCTCTGGTCGACGATCACGTTGATCGAGTCGTCGATGATCAAATAGGGGCAACAAGGATAAGGTGGTGGGGTCACTGATGGTTCACTACCAACCTATACTAAACAGTTTATCATAGGCAGGTAAGGTAACAATGAACAGGTTACAACAGCAGGCTATGCATCAGAATAGGAGCATACATTAACAGTACCAAAATCTAATGCAAGCAGGAGAATAGAATGGGCGATGTCTGATGCTCATCAAAGGGGGGGGGGGGGCTTGCCTGGTTGCTCTGGCAAGAGAGAGGGGTCATCAACGGGCTGCTCGTCGGTAGTGTAGTCGTACCCAGGTGCAGCGTCGTCGGTCTCAGCGTCTATCGAGAGAGAAGGAGGGGGAGAGAAATAATAAATTCACGGCAATAATGCAAACAATATGTATGACATGCCTAAATGATATGCCGGGGTGTTCTACTGCCTAACTAAATGATTTAGTTAATTTAGGAATTTATTCGGATTTATTTAATTAAAGTTGGGCACTATTCATTTATCGAATTCGGTCTAAAAGTTCAATGTTTATATAGCTATGGGCATCTGATAGGAATACGGATGGCGTATTCGGGTTCGTATCAGAATTCTGAGCAAGTTTCATATACAAATTATTTTCATCGGAGTTACGTTTTATTTAATATGATTTTCTAAAGTTTTAAACATTTTCTAAATTTAATTATTAATTTAAATTTGAATTATCCAGAATAGTGAATGATGATGTCAGCATGAGGTCAGGGTGATGTCAGCAGGTCAACCCTGGCTGACCAGAGTCAAACCTGACAAGTGGGGCCCACATGTCATACGCTGAGATATTAACAGAGGGGTTAAGTTAACTGATTGGATTAATTAGAGGGTGGGCCCCAGCAGTCAGTGATTGATTAGTATTTAAACTAATTCACTAACTAATTAACATATTTTCTATTTATTTTAAATTCATTTAAACGATCGGGCCCCACATGTCAGTGAGACAGGGCGGCCACGTCAGCGTTGACCCCGGTCAAGGGGGTCAAAGGGGCCCACGGGGCCCCACAGTCAGTGGCACGGGGATGGGACCCACCGGTGCCACGTCGGTCCGGCCGCCGAAGAGCGCTCTGGCGAGCCCGAGCGCGGCGCCGAGCTCCGGCGAGCTCGGGATTCGCCCATAGGGCATCTCCGGGGGCGGGATTGGGCTCTATCGAACGGGCGCAACGAGCCGCATCACGTGGTGGTGGTGGTTGGTCCCGGGGTGGCCGAAACGGCGGCGGCATCGACTGCTGCGGGCGCCGATGTTCGGCCCCAGATGGAAACGAGGCGGGAGCGGGCTAGGTGGCTAGTTGGGGGCCGAGATCGACGCAACTCGCGCTCTAGAGCACGCCAGTGCCTCGCGCGGGGGCTCGGGAGCACGTACGCCGCGCGGGCAGCGGCAATGGCGGTGGTCGGAGCACGGCAATGTGGCGAGCTACCCTACGGCGATCAAGCTAGCGCGCAGAGAGGCAGGGGAGGGAGGAGGAGCTCACAGTGGGGCGTAGCTGATCAAAGCGGGCTCGGGGAAGGCGTGGGGTGGCCGGATTCGACGACGACACGCGGCGGCGATCCGAGGAAGAAGATGATGGCGTGGGGTGATGTAGAGGCGCTCCTGCTCGGGTGACTCATCGGGGAGGAAGAGGAGGTCGCGGCGATCCTTCCTGGCGCGGAGGCGAGGCGAAACGGTGGCGGTGGCCGCGCGCGTCACGACGGCGGAGCCATGGTTGCGCTCGGGAGGGGGGAAGCAGAGAGGGAGAGCGGGGGAAAATGGCGAGGGAGACGCCAGGTGTTCGGGGGGGGGGTTGCCCTTATCCTCTACGCGGGCGCGGCGACGCGCGTTGTCGACCAGGGAGCGAGGGGGGCCAGGGCGGCGAGCGCGGGCACGGGCGACAGCGCGGCGAGGTGAATAGGAGAGGTAGGGGACAACGCTAGATGGGCTGGGCCGCGGCTGTAGCGAGCAGGCCAAGTGCACAGTAGTTCCTTTAGGCCTTTTTCCTTTTTCTCTTTTTCTGTTTCTTTCTCTTCTGATTTGTTAATTATTTGGGCCCCAAATGGTTTTTGTAAAAAGTGTGACCTAGTCCATAAATACCAGTGCATTATACCCTAACACCAAAAACTAGTTTGGGCAAAACATCATTTCATATTTGATCTAGATTAATTAAAAGGCTATTAAATATTATTTCCAGCCACTGTTAAAAGAGGTATGGGTCACCTAATTAATTTATTAAATGTTGGTTACAATTTTAGAATGGTCTCTGTAATATTTGTTAGTTATTGATCATTTTAGTTTCTATGTTGGATAACTTTTATTTTCCACTTTCATTTAAGTATTGAATTTTGTCTTAGGAGTTGAAATGCAATATGATGCTAATGATGATTATGCACTATTAAACATGCTGACGTGCCATTATCAAAAGTGATTACTGTGGCTAATGACATGGGGTGTTACAATTCTCCTCATCTATCAAGAATTCTCGTCCTGAGAATTAAGAGGAAGACTGAAAGAAAGAGGGGTATTCTTCACGAAGACGATCCTCGCGTTCCCAAGTGGCTTCGTCTTCAGAATGATTCGACCACTGAACCTTGAGGAATTTGATTGACTTTGACGAGTCCGATGTTCAGCTTCATCAAGAACACGGATGGGATACTCTGGATAAGACAGATCTTCCCGTAATTCAAGCACTTCGTGATCCACAGCTCGAATAGGATCCTTGAAGCAGCGACGGAGTTGGGATACATGAAAGACATCATGTACTTGTGAAAGACTTGGCGGCAATTGCAACTGATATGCCACTTCTCCTCGACGGGCAAGAATACGGAATGGGCCAATGTAACGAGGAGCTAACTTGCCTTTGATTCCGAGCCGATGAGTGCCTTTCAACGGAGTGACACGGAGGTAAGCTTGCTCGCCAGGTTGATAGACCATTTCCTGGTGCTTTCGGTCATAGTTGCTCTTCTGACGAGACTGAGCAGTTTTCAAATGTTCACGGACAATGCGGACTTGTTCTTCTGCTTGCTGAATAATGTCCGGTCCGACGAGTGAGCGTTCCCTAGTTTCTGGCCAATTCAGAGGGGTTCGACACTTACGTCCGTAAAGAACTTCAAACGGTGCCATCTTCAGACTAGCCTGATAGCTATTGTTGTAAGAGAATTCGGCATACGGGAGAGATTCCTCCCATTTCTTACCGAAGGAGATGACGCAAGCTCGAAGCATATCTTCGAGCACTTGATTAACTCGTTCAACTTGACCCTGTGACTGAGGGTGAAAAGCGGTGCTGAAAGACAGATGAGTTCCCATAGCTTCTTGGAAACTATTCCAGAATCTGGAGGTGAAGAGGCTGCCATGATCAGAACTGATCTCCAACGGAACACCATGGAGTGACACAATTCAGGAAACATACATGTCTGCTAACTGGCTAGCAGTGATTGTCTCCTTAACTGGCAGAAAGTGAGCAACCTTGGAGAATCGGTCAATGACGGCAAAAATAGCATCATGACCCTTCTGAGATCTGGGAAAACCAGTAATGAAATCCATTTGGACCTTGTCCCATTTCCATTCAGGAATTGCAAGGGGTTGCAGAGTTCCAGCGGGCCTTTGATGTTCTGCTTTAATGCGGCGGCAAACGTCACACTCAGAAACATAACGAGCAATATCTCGTTTCATATTAGGCCACCAGTATCTCTGAGAAATGTCACGGTACATCTTTGTGCTACCAGGATGAATTGACAGAGGAGTGTCATGAGCTTCCTTCATAACGTGTTCCCTCTCATCCTTGAACTTGGGTACGAAGAGACGGTGTTGGAAAAATAGGATCCCATCATCATTAAGATGGAATTCCGACGGTTTTCCTTTTTCGAGGTATCGCTTGATCCTTTCAACTTCAGAGTCATACCGTTGCATAGTCTTGATGCTGTGTTCTAAATCTGGTTCGACAACCAGGGTATTGAGATAACCCTGTGGAACAATATGGAGGTTCAATTTGCGAAGCTCTTCATGGAGAAGAGGTTGTGTTTCCTGAACCGTAAGATTGTTGCAATAAGCCTTACGGCTCAAAGCATCGGCCATTACATTAGCCTTGCCAGGGGTGTATGAGATATTCATATCATAATCGGCAATTGTTTCGAGCCATCTTTGTTGACGAAGGTTTAGATCTGGTTGAGTATATAAATACTTCAAACTTTGATGATCCGTATATATCTCGCAATGATTATCGAGAAGGTAATGTCGCCATAGCTTCAGGGCATAAATAACCGCAGAAAGTTCAAGATCGTGCACTGGGTAATTTTCTTCATGAGGACGCAATTGTCGGGAGGCATAAGCAATCACCTTGCGTCCTTGCATTAGGACACAGCCTAATCCTTGACGGGAGGCATCACAGTATATCATGAAATCCTTTTGGGAATCCGGGGGTGCTAATACTGGGGCAGATGTCAATTTATCTTTTAGTGTGTGAAAGCTTTCTTGACATTTTTCTGTCCACTCAAATTTAACACCTTTGTGAAGCAGATTTGTCAATGGTTTTGCAATCTTTGAAAAGTTCTCAACGAATCGACGGCAATAACTTGCAAGTCCGAGAAAACTTCTAACTTGCTTAACATTCTTCGGGGGAGTCCAGTCAAGAATAGCCTGAACTCGTTCGGGGTTAACAGCAATTCCATCCTTGGAAATCACATGTCCAAGGTAAGTTACTTCAGAAAGCCAAAATTCACATTTGGAATACTTGGCATACAGCTGGTGTTCTCGGAGCCTTTCTAGTACCAGACGGAGGTGTTCAGCATGTTCTTCTTTATTCTTAGAATATATAAGGATATCATCCAAATAAACCACGACGAATTTGTCGAGGTAATCCATGAATATATAATTCATCAGATGGGAGAAAGTTGCTGGAGCATTCGTTAGGCCAAATGACATGACGGTGTATTCATAGGAGCCATAATGAGTGACGAATGCAGTCTTGGGAATATCCTCTTCACGGACACGGATCTGGTGATAACCCAACCTCAAGTCGAGTTTAGAGAACACCGATGATCCAGCAAGTTGATCATAAAGATCATTGATCTGGGGTAGTGGGTATTTATTCTGGATTGTGGCTTGGTTAATGGGCCGATAATCCTGAACCAAACGGTTAGTTCCATCCTTCTTCTTAACGAAGAGTGAAGGTGCTCCCCAAGTAGAGGAACTGGGGCGGATGAAACCACTCTTAAGCGACTTGTCGATTTCTTCCTTAAGCTAGAGTAGGTGATGCGGAGGCATCTTATAAGGTCGCTTGGCAATAGGGACAGTGCCAGGCTTCAAGTCAATGACAAACTCGACAGCTCTAGCCAGGGGTATTCCTGGAAGTTCTTCTGGAAAGACGTCTGGAAAATCTCGAACGACAGGAACATTCTTGATTCCTTCCAGAGGTGAGGCGTTCAAAGCATTCAGAACATATATCTGAGCTTCAGCGTCCCGTGTAATGCGGGCGGTATAGTTCACTATCTCGTCGGAGGGGTGAAGAAGTTGGACGACTTTAGTGGCACAATTGATCGAAGCAATGTGAGCTTTCAACCAATCCATTCCAAGAATGAGGTCTATGGTGGAAGACTTTAAGACGATGCGCGATGCAAGGAATTCCAACCCTTTAATTTCGATGGTAATGTTAGGTGCTATCACGTCAGCATGACAATGACCTCGGGGAGTTTTAATGACTAACGGAGTATGCATTTTCTCATATCGAATGCCATGCATAAATGCAAATTTTCCAGAGATGAATGAATGTGATGCTCCTGAATCAAACAAAACAGAAGCAGGTACTGAGTTAACGAGAAGGGTACCCATCACAGTAGCAGGTTGATCCTGGACTTCTTCAATGTCAATGTTGTAAGCGTGTCCACGACCATGTGCAGCAGACCAAGTATTATAGTTGTGGGTCTGATTGTTGCCACGACTATTTCCACGGCCAGCACGAGGAAAAGCTAACTGATTCTAAGTTTGGCGGCAGTCTTTAGCCTGGTGACCTGGTTTGCGGCACTTGAAGCACCGACCATCTTCAGGACGAAGAGGAGCATTGTTTTGAATAGCTTGAGCTTTTGGCTGCCTCGGTGGTGGAGGAGGCAGACGTGGTGAAGCATAGTTGTTCTTTTGCGCAGAGGTATTGGGACGAATCGCATTGTTGGGAATCCAAACTCGACGCTTCTGTGCTGAGCCCGAAGATGAGCCAACATCACGATAACGCTTCTGCGAGTCTTTGTATTCCATTTGAGCGGTCTCAACAAGAATAGCCTTGTTCATTGGAGTTGAAAAGTCGTTGAAGTCTTGAGCAGCAAGTGCAAGCTTGAGGTCGGGGTGTAGTCCATTATGGAACTTCTCCTGTCTGCGTGCATCTGTGGCGATGTCTTCTTCAGCATAGCGGGAGAGGTCTAGAAATTCCCGCTGATAAGCTTCGACAGTCTTGTTGCCCTGGGTGAGGTTATGAAATTGGGTCTTCATGCGTTCCATAATTGCCTGAG
Source organism: Thinopyrum elongatum (assembly GCA_011799875.1). Lineage (NCBI taxonomy): Eukaryota > Viridiplantae > Streptophyta > Magnoliopsida > Poales > Poaceae > Thinopyrum > Thinopyrum elongatum. Next base: position 175,785,272 of record CM022303.1, on the reverse strand, counting down.
GGATGTAACGTGTACGGAAAGCAGCCTGGAACTCATACCAGGTGATGACTATTCCAACAGGCAGAGTACGCTTGTGTGTGTCCCACCATTGAGCTGCGGGTCCCTTTAAGAAAAAGGCCGCGAAGTTGACGAAGTTGGCAGGGGCGACATTAGCAGACTCCATCTCGTGAGTGATGTCGCGGAGCCAGTCATCAGCATCCAGTGGCTTGTCAGAGTTGCGGAACTGAGTTGGGTTAAGTCGCATAAACTCTGTCAAAGTTATTGAAGCTGGGTTCTGGTTCTAGTTGTTCTGATGCGGAAGCTGAGCCATGATTCCAGTCATGAACTGGCGGTTAAGCTCAAACTGTTGCATCATAGCTGCCATATAGTCTGGCGGTGGTGGGTGTTCAGGGGTACCACGACCACGACCACCTGGTCTAACCATCCTGCTAAGCATCAACAGGGGGTAGTTTAGTAAAAGCAATTGCGAGCATTTAGTGACAAGCATGATGTAACTCGACAACAATTTAAGTAGTGTAACAGATACATAACAGTAGTCAATTAAGACATACAGATCCATACATAGAGTCGGGTACATGCGGACAGCATAACGGCGCAAATTCAAAAGCTAGACATACTAGGCGGTGCGCAGGCACGCGGTAAGGAAGTACACAACGAGACATAGCAAAGGCTACATCAACGTCGGAGAAAACCACCGAAACGGGGTAACTGCAAGTGCGGACGACGAATGTTCGTCGCGGAAGGATCCTGCGCTCCATGTGCACTCTGATGCAGAATCCGGTCTCGAGCTGTAAGAAGAGGTCCACGTGCAGGTGTATGACCTCCAACAGCAGGCCAATCAATACCAGCATACATCTGAGTCCTGCGCGGGTAAAGGATGTGCTCCGGATGTATCCCTACGCGAACAGTAGGTAGCAACTGCGTCATAGCATCGTAGAGACGTGCTCGAGTGGCAACCAACTCGATGGCAAGAGCCCGAACAGTGCGATCCAGAGCCTGAGTGCACTGAATCAGAACGCGTGGGTCATAGCGACGAGGCTCGTACGGGGCACAGATAGCTGTGTAGTATCTAGTAGCATCTCCAGCAGGGGCATACGAAATTTATCGGAACTCAGAGTCATCCAAGATATCGCTGAACTGTCCTCGGAGACGTGCGACAGCAGAGTAGGCGGCATCATGGACTGCCATCTCAGTCGTCATGCCGATACCGTGGAAAAGGTGTAGCTCGGTGTCTGAGTCATTTTGCTGATCATAGATACGAACATCAGCATGGTACTGCTCCTGATTGAACTCGCGGTAATCCTCGTAAACCAAGTACTCAGGATACCAACGGTAGCCAAGTCTGGTCATGAGAGCGATCAAGACAGCTGGAAACCCAGGGGCATCACGAGCCCAAGTGCGAAGCACAAGCTGTGTCATAGGACGTGGTGGAAACAAACGGTCCATCTGAAACAGAGGAAATTCAGATTTGTCAAATGACAATGAGAAGTTTAACACAACTCGGAGAGAAAGGTTAAACAAAACAATGGAAAGGAAAATGATTATCAGACTAATCAGATCAATGACAGGGAAATCGCACAGATATCCAGCTCTCCGGGTAGATGGGATTTACGAGATCCTACGTGTCGGCGTTAGTAAAATTTATTTAACCCGAGTAGAAGAAAGATCAGAGTCCCAGAGTATAGACGAGGAATAAAAGATCCTAATACCACCCAGTTGGCGACGTGGGCCCGTAAGCCTCACAGCCAAGTTAGTAAATTAGTTTTTTGGTTTCTAGACTCAACTTCTGCCAAGGAATTGGAAGGGGGCTTCCTACAGGCAGTCGGCTCTGATACCAACTTGTGATGCCCCTGACTCAATCATACACTAATCATACACGCAAACGTGTACGATCAAGCATAGGGACTCACGGGAAGATATCACAACACAACTCTAACACAATTTAAACAGAGATCCACAATATTACAGACCAGGGATCCAAAGATCCGAATACATAAGTCAGTCATACAAATATTATCTGAGTACAGACATAGTTAGACAAGTTTTGCTTTAAGAAGGCTAGCACAAACAGCGACACTAGATCGAAAGGCGTTGGCCTCCTACCTGGGAGCCTCCGATCCTACTCCTGGTCGGCTGGCTTGATCCAATAGTAAGTGCCCTCTGGACCCTCCTGGTAGTAAGCTTCGGTGGTGGCATCTGGCTCCTGGACTCCATCGTCTGATGTATCATCAAGGTGGGGTATGGGGAAAAGAGAAAGTAAAGCAACCATGAGTACTCATCCGAAGTACTCAGCAAGCAAGGATCTATACTACATATGCAACATTATCAATGGAGAAAGGCTGTATAAGTGGACTGGGCTGCAGAAATGCCAGAATAGAGAGAAGGCCTAGTCCTATCAAAGACTAGCATCTTCAAACTTCTTCTCGAGGCCATCATCTTGCAGCAGTAGAAGAGAGTAGAATAGCATTTTATTTAGCAAACATGTTGAAGTACAGCTTAAAGATCCTTCCTCGACTCCCAAGCGAGAAAGCGATCCCGAAGCTTCAATTAAGTAACAAGTATCTAGTTCAAGTAGTAGATCGGAATACACAAACTGAGCGTCCTTTACCGTAGGACCAGCTATCGATAGATGATTCATCCCTACAGGGGTGCACTACTGTTACCCAACACGCTCGATCAACTCTGGCCGGACACACTTGCTGGGTTATGCCCGTCCTCGGAAGATCAATACGAAGCAGCGCTCTACCTAGGCTCGGCAGAGAGGTCAGCACGCTGGACTAACCTATGCACCCAGAGGTCTTGGGCCATCGCCCTGGGCACCCTGCGCATTGCGAGACTGGCCGGGGTGCAGGCACGACACTGAACTCGTGAGTGAAGTATCCAGCCCAATCCCGACAATCAGCCCGCATGGTGAATCGTGATGTCAGACGAGCTTTTGGGAGAAACGTACATCGCAGAGGGTCCCATAACCATTATCCCGCGTGGTGGTAGTGCGTATAGGGCACGTCGACCCACTCAGATCACACACCCAAATCCAATAGGCTCAATTAGTATCACGCGGAGACAATCAGAGTCTCTGATGCTCCGCCACAATATCACACTCGGGTGTCCTTCCGGCACACCCGACATCATAGATCCCCAGCGGGTTCCCACCAGGGTGGACCCGCCTGTAACAAAGGTCAAGTAATCATGTGGTCATAACATCAAGGGGGAAACCCGAGGAATCACCTTCGGTGGATTCCACTTGACGAAATCATCAGGGTGAACATATGAGGCATCACCCTCGAGGTTCACACTGAGGGTTGCACGACAGAGTCGTATCAGAAGTGGAGAAGGAGGAATCACCCTCGATGACCACGACCGAACAGCAACACTGCAGAGTATTCATCAGGAGTGTGTTACGAGGTATCACCCTCGACACTCGATAGTTACTACGCAGAGTCGTACAACTAAAGGTGTGTGAGGTGAGGTGTCGGTCTCTGGTCGACGATCACGTTGATCGAGTCGTCGATGATCAAGCAGGGGCAACAAGGATAAGGTGGTGGGGTCGTCAACGGGCTGCTCGTCGGTAGTGTAGTCGTACCCAGGTGCAGCGTCGTCGGTCTCAGCGTCTATCGAGAGAGAAGGAGGGGGAGAGAAATAATAAATTCATGGCAATAATGCAAACAATATGTATGACATGCCTAAATGATATGCCGGGGTGTTCTACTTCCTAACTAAATGATTTAGTTAATTTAGGAATTTATTCGGATTTATTTAATTAAAGTTGGGCACTATTCATTTATCGAATTTGGTCTAAAAGTTCAATGTTTATATAGCTAGGGGCATCTAATAGGAATACGGAGGGCGTATTCGGGTTCGTATCGGAATTCTGAGCAAGTTTCATATACAAATTATTTTCATCAGAGTTACGTTTTATTTAATATGATTTTCTAAAGTTTTAAACTGGATCGGGATCGAGAGCTCCAGCCGCCGCCGCCCTTCGACGCCACGGCGCGCCCCGCTGGCCGGTCGCCGCCCCGACGCCGCCGAACGCTTCCTCGCCTCCTCCCCGCACCGCATCACCACGCCTCGCCGCCCCCTCTCCCCTGCTCCGCTGGTGAGCACTTACACCCGCCGCATCGCCTCTGTCCCCTGCCCGCAGTCACCGCCGTGCCGGGCCGCGCTCGCCGTGCCCCTGCCGCGCGCACCGCGACAAGCCCACGCGCCCGCTGGCCTCGCACGCTCCTGCCACATCCCGAGCGCCCTACCGCTCCGCCCCGCTCGGCCTCCGCCTCCTTGCCGCCATGCCTGTCTGCCCCTACTCGCGGTGCTCGCCGCGCCGTGCCTGCCGAGCCCGCACCCCTCGCCCCGCTTCAGCCGCAGCGGCTGCTCGCCCGCGCGCGCTGCCACGCTCCCTGCCCGCTAAGCCGCCCGCGCGCGCGCACGCGCGCTTGGCTTCTGCCTCCGTCGCTCGCCCGCGGACAACCCCCCTACTGCCACTCGCCGGCCACGCCCCCTCGCCGTGTTGCTACGGCGCCGGCCTGCGCCCCATCGCGCACCGGCGCCCGCTCGCCCGCACGCCCGGGTTCGCCCATCGGGCGCCCGGCGTCAGCGCCCATCGCCCGCGCCCGCTAATGGCCCTTGGGCCACAGACAGCTGGGCCCCACCCCCCCTATGCCAATGACAAGTGGGGCCCAGCCACAGAACGTTAAAAAAATAATAAAAATGAAAATGGATTAATAAAATTATTAATTAATTAATTAATTAGTGAATTAATTCTATTTAATTAAACTAATTAATTAGTTAGTCTAATTAAACTGTAATTAGTTTAGCTAAACCCTAATTAACCTAAACAATCTATGACAAGTGGGACCCACGTGTCAGTTTGACCAGTCAACGGTCAGAGTTGACCGCTGACGTCGTGATGACGCAATAAACATTTTTGAATTAAATTAAATCTGTTATTTCCAGAAAGTGATTAAATCTTTATAAATTAATATAAAATAAACCGTAGCTCGGATCGAAAAACTTTGTACATGAAAGTTGCTCAGAACGACGAGACGAATCCGAATACGCAGTCCGTTCGTCCGCCGCACGTCCCTAGCATAGCGAACATGCAACAATCCACCTTCGTTTCATCTGTTCGAAAATGCCAAACACTGGGGATACTTTCCCGTATGTTTTCCCCTTCGCCGGTATCGTGTAGCACTACGATAGGTCACCCCTAGCACCGCGTATCGTATTGTCATGCATTAGTTTGCTCCGTATTTACTGTTTCTTCCTCCTCTTCTCTCTCGGTAGACCCCGACACTGACGTCGTCCCCGAGACCGACGCAACTTAGGAGCCCGACGCCAGCGTTGACGACCTTGCCTTTGCCGTCGAGAACCAGGCAAGCACCCCCCCTTGAGCATACCGATATCGCCTATTCTTTTTCTTGCATGCTTGCATTAGAATTGCTGCTACTACTGCTTTACCTATTCTGATGCATAACCTGTTTATTGTAACCTGCTATTGAAACCTTACCTGATTATCCTAAACTGTCTAGTATAGGCTGGGTAGAGACCTATCAGTGACCCCACTTGTCCTGACTGCCCCGCTGGATTATCAGAAGACCCGATCAACGGGATCGAAGACAGGCCCCGGCACCGCACATCACCCCCTTGGTTGTACGACACTGCATCGTTACCATCGAGTGCCGAGGGTGATACCTTGTGTAGCACTTCTGATGTTAACTCTGTAGAGTAGCTATTCAGTCGTGGTCATCGAGGGTGATTCCTCCTCCACTTCCAATAACGATGCTGTCGTGACACACCTCAAGTGTGAACCCATCAAGGGTGATCCCTCCGAGTTCACCTTGATGGTTACATCGAGTAGGAATCCAATGAGGGTGATACCTCGGATTCCCCTGATGTTATGGACACAAGGATACTTGGACCTTACACTGTTACTTGGAAAGGCGGGTCGACCCTGAGGGGTACCCGCGTGAGCCTAAGTGGCGAGGTTGTTTAGACGGGTTGACCTGGATGGTGCCCGAGTGATGAATACGAGGCATGGCAGAGCATTCTTGGCCCTTGCCGCAAGTCCTCGAGACGGGGCGACGGGGTCACATCGATCGTGAGTCTCTGCTCGTTACCGCACCCCCAAGGTACTAACGATTTGGATATTTGATTTGAGTGGGCCTCTGGCCTGATAGCACTAACCATCATGTGGGCATAGTATGGGCATTCTGCATCATAGCATCAGCCGAAAGCTCTGTCAGACGTCCAGTTCAGCATTGCGGCACGGTCGGATCGTGTCGGCCATCCGAGGCGACGCTGGTATCCACCCTGTGCACAACGACCCGGAGTGCGCAGGGCGATGGCCCAAGACCCCTGAGTGCTTAGGATGTAGACTGGCGGGGACCTCCCTGCTGAGCTCTAGGTAGGGTTGCGGTGTATCGTTTGGCCGAGGTCGGGCATGACCCAGGAAAGTGTGTCCGACCGGAGTTAAGCGAGCGTGGTGGGTAAGTTGGTGCACCCCTGCAGGGAAGAAAACATCTATCGATAGCCGGTCCTACGGTAAAGGACACTCGGAGTTGTATCCCGATCGATACAACTAGAACTGGATACTTGTGATGAGTATGGCTCTGGGATTGCTTCTCGCAGGGAGTCGAGAAGGGATCTCAGGACGAGGTTGATGACTGTATGGCTCTGGGATTGCTTTCTCGCAGGGAGTCGAGAAAGGATCTCTGGGTGAGGTGGATGACACTAGACCTGGCCATCCTCCGGGCCGGGCCGGGCCTGACTAAGCCCGAGGTAGAAAACTCAGGCCCGAGCCCGGCCCGGCCCGGCCGTCGGGCCTAATTTTCAGACCCAAGCCCGGCCCGTCACAGCAAAAAAAACACCGGGCCTCAGGCCTCGGGCCGGGCCTCTTCAGGAAATGGCAGAAACATCGGGCCCAGGCCCGGCCCGACCTAGTCTTCGGGCTCAAAACCTAGGCCCAGGCCCGGCCCGGGAGCAGCGTCGGGCCGGGCTTTTTCGGGCCGGGTCGGGCCGGGCTTTTCGGGCCGGGCGGCCCATGGCCAGGACTAGATGACACTACTACTACATTATACTGTGTTAATCTACTCTCTTCTATTGCTGCAAGACCGCTAAAGATGCTAGTCTTCGATAGGACTAGGCCTCCTTTCTATTCTGGCATTTCTGCAACCCATTCCACATATACAGCCGTTCTTTGATAATGTTGCATATGTAGTGTAGATCCTTACTTGCTGAGTACTTTGGATGAGTACTCACGGTTGCTTTGCTTTCTTTTTCCCCCATATCTTTTTGATGCAACCAGATGACGGAGCCCCTGAGACAGCTGCCCCCACCGATGATCGCTACTACTACTACCCCGAGGGTGGATACTACTACGAGCTAGCTGACGACCAGGAGTAGGTTTGGAGGGTCCCAGGCAGGAGGCCTGCGCCTTTCGATCGTAGTGTTTTCTTTTGCCCCGCCTTCTAAGGGCCTATCTATGTTTTCTTTTATATCTGTACTCAGATATCTGATGCTTCCGCTGACGCTTGTATGCGAGCTTATGTATTCGAGCCCTCGAGGTCCCTGGCTTGTAATATAAAGCTTGTATGACTTTATTTATGTTTTAGAGTTGTGTTGTGATATCTTCCCGTGAGTCCTTAGGCTTGATCGTGTGCATTTGCGTGTATGATTAGAGCACGATTGAGCCGGGGGCGTCACAAGTTGGTATCAGAGCCGACCGCCTCTAGGAATCCCCCTTTCCATCTCCTTGGCCGAAGTTGAGTCTAGTAACCGAAAACTGTTTTACTAACTTGGCTGTGCGGCTTACGGGCCCACGTCGCCAACTGGGTGGTATTAGGATCTTTTATTTCTCGTCTATACTCTGGGACTCTGATCTCTCTTCCTTTCGGGTTAAAATTTTACTAACTCCAACATTAGGTTCTCGTGATAACATCCACCCGGTGTTCTGAAATTCCCCCTTTCTTCAAGATTGTGGGCCAGGTTCTGCTTATAGGATCCTTTTATAGAGGGCACCATGTGTTGTTACTTGCAGATTCCTCGCTCCAATAGTTTTCTCCGACATTGACGTAGCCTTTGCTATGTCTCGTTGTGTACTTCTTTACCACGTGCCTGCGCGCCGCCTAGTTGTCTAGCCTTCCCCTTTCAGCTGTCGTAATGCTGGATTCTAACCGAGGCTATGTGTGGCTTTGAATGTCTGGTGCGAATATGATGAAGTATCTATTGCACTTTCTTATGTTGTGCGTGTTACTTCATGAATCATTCCATACACATGCAGTTTTCTTGCTAAACTGCCCCTGTTAATTTGGCAGGATGGCTGACGATCCTCCCCCTCCACCCTATATTGCCGCAATGATGCAGCAGTTTGAACTCAACCGTCAGCAGTTTGAACTCAATCGTCAGTTTATGACCAGAGTATTGGCTCAGTTCCCAACTCAGAATGTTCAGCAACAGACTGCTCCAATAACTCTGCCAGAATTTGTGCGCCTCAATCCATCCGTTTTCTGCAACTCCACCAATCCTATGGATGCTAATGATTGGCTTCGTGACATTCTGTTTGAGATGGAGTCAGCAAATGTGGCCCCTAACAGTTACGTCACTTTGCGACATTCCATTTAAAAGGTCCAGCTGCTCATTGGTGGGAAAACCACAAGGTTATGTTGCCTGCTGAAACAGTAACCACTTGGCAGGAATTTCAGTCAGCTTTTCGTGCACGATACATTCCTCAAGGTCTGAAGGACCAGAAGAAGCAGGAGTTTCGCAAACTCACCCAGGGAATAATGATTGTGGATGAATATCAGAGAAAATTCCTTGAATTATCCCGCTATGCCGAAGATGACGTATGCACTGACGCACGCAAGCAGGAGAAATTCCGTGAAGGACTGCATACTGATATAAACCTCGCACTTGCGGTCCATGATTACACAGACTTCGCAACGCTTGTCAGCCGATCTTTCCAAGTTGAAACTGCTCTGACTAAATGCCAGGAGTCGCTCAAGCGCACTCGTGATGTTGGCTCATCCTCGGGTCAACCTGCTCAGAAATGTCGAGTATGGATCCCACACAATGTTCATCACCGACCTACTCCAACACCAAGGCCGTCTTATGTTGCACCTCGACTGCCTTCACCACTGAGACAGCTAACGGTTCAGGGTGGACAGCCTAATGCTATGGCTTTTCATCAGGATGCACCACGTCCTCCTGTTGGTCGCAAGAAGAGCTGTCGGAACCATCGTCTCAGAAGTTGTAATGCCAGGCCGTCTGCTATAGTTCGGGTCCATGTCAACCATGTCAAAATTGAAGAAGCTCGACAAGACAACCAAATTTTGATGAGTACTCTATTAGTGAATTCAATCCCAGCTTCTGTACTCTTTGATTCAGGAGCGTCGCACTCCTTCATGTCCGAAAGTTTTGCGCGAAGCCATGGTATACCTTTCGAGGAGATGTGCACCCCATTAGTAATCCAGTCACCCGGGGCTAATTGGCAAACTACCATGGTAAGCCATGGTAACCACATTGAGATTGGAGGATTGGTGCTCGCCGTTTCACTCATTGCTCTCAAGATCTCCAACATAGACATTATTCGGGGTATGGACTGGTTGAAGCCTCATAAAGCTTTAATTAACTGTGCCGCTGAAACAGTCCGCATCACACACCCTTCTGGCCAGACAGTCAAATACTCAGCCCGAATAGCTCAGGATGCTGAGAGCCAGATATATGCTCTGAATGCGTTGAATGCTTCACCTCTTGAAGGCATCGAGAATGTTCCCGTTGTTCGTGATTTTCAAGACATCTTCCCAGAGGAACTTCCAGGAATACCCCCTGCTAGAGCTGTTGAGTTCGTCATCGACTTGAAGCTTGGCACTACCCCTATTGCGAAGCGTCCTTATAAGATGCCTCCGCACCACCTTCTTGAACTTAAGGAGGAAATCGACAAGTCACTTAAAAAGGGTTTCATCCGCCCCAGTTCCTCTGCTTGGGGAGCACCTTCACTCTTCGTTAAGAAGAAGGATGGAACTAACTGATTGGTTCAGGATTATCGGCCCATTAACCAAGCAACAATTCAGAATAAGTATCCGCTTCCCAGAATCAATGATCTGTATGATCAACTTGCTGGTTCCTCAGTATTCTCTAAGCTTGATTTGAGATTGGGATACCACCAGATTCGAGTTCGTGAAGAGGATATTCCGAAGACAGCATTTGTTACTCGCTATGGTTCTTATGAGTACACTGTCATGTCATTTGGCTTAACAAATGCTCTAGCAACCTTCTCCCGGTTAATGAATTACATCTTCATGGATTATCTCGACAAATTCATCATGGTTTATCTGGATGATATTCTGGTGTATTCAAAGAATAAAGAAAACATGCTGAACACCTTCGTCTTCTTCTGGAAAGGCTCCGAGAACACCAGTTGTATGCCAAATACTCCAAATGTGAATTTTGGCTTTCTGAAGTAACCTACCTTGGTCATGTGATTTCCAAGGATGGAATTGCTGTTAACCCAGAGCGGGTTCAGGCTATTCTGGACTGGACCCCTCCGAAGAACGTCAAGCAAGTGAGAAGTTTTCTTGGCCTTGCAAGCTATTGCCGTCGATTTGTTGAGAACTTTTCTAAGATTGCTAAGCCTTTGCTGGATCTGCTTCACAAGGGAGTTAAGTTTGAGTGGACGGACAAATGTCAGGAAAGTTTTCAAATACTCAAAGACAAGCTAACATCTGCCCCAGTACTGGCTCCTCCAGATTCTCGCAAAGACTTCGTGATTTATTGTGATGCATCCCGCGAAGGATTAGGCTGTGTCCTAATGCAAGAGCGTAAAGTGATTGCTTATGGCTCTTGTTAGTTGCGCTCGTATGAAGAGAACTATCAAGTACATGATCTAGAACGAGCTACTGTCATCTATGCATTGCAGTTGTGGCGACATTACCTTCTCGGTAATCGTTGCGAGATATACACGGATCATAAAAGTCTGAAGTACTTGTTCACTCAGCCATCTCTAAACCTCCATCAGCAAAGATGGATGGAGGCCATTGCGGACTATGATTTGGGTATTTCCTATACCCCTGGCAAGGCTAACGTGATGGCTGATGCCTTAAGCCGCAAGTCCTATTGCGACAACCTCATGGTTAATCAAGCTCAACCTCATCTTTTTGAAGAACTGCGCAAGCTGAATCTGCGTATTGTTCCACATGGTTCTCTTAATAACCTTGTGATACAACCAGATCTTGAGAAAGCTGTTAAGAATGTGCAAGCTAAAGATGCTGAAATTGATCTGATGAAGAAAGATCTTCACCTTGAAAAGTACAGGGATTTCTCGCTGTCTGAAGATGGAACCTTGTATTTCAGAAACCGCATTGTGGTACCTCGCTTCGAGCTTATGACTGATAAGGTCATGAAGAAGGCACATGATACACCACTGTCTATTCATCCGGGTAGCACCAAGATGTATCGTGATCTCCGTCAAAGGTACTGGTGGTCTAGAATGAAGCAGGATATTGCTCGATATGTTGCTGAATGTGATGTGTGTCGTCGCGTTAAAGCAGAACATCAGAAGCCTGCTGGAATTCTGCAACCCCTTCCTATTCCTCTGTGGAAATGGGATAAAGTTCAAATGGATTTCATTACCGGCCTTCCCAAGTCACAGAAGGGTCACGATGCTATTCTTGTCGTCGTCGACCAACTCTCTAAAGTTGCACAATTTCTGCTTGTCAAGGAGACGATCACTGCTAGTCAGTTAGCAGAGTTGTACATCTCCAGAATTGTTTCACTCCACGGCATTCCGAAGGAGATCAGTTCGGATCATGGCGGTCTTTTCACCTCAAAGTTCTGGGAAATTTTCCAAGAAGCTATGGGAACTCATATTACCTGGAGTTCAGCTTATCACCCCCAATCCCAAGGCCAAGTCGAGCGAGTTAATCAAGTGCTTGAAGACATGCTTTGAGCTTGTGTTATATCCTTCGGCAAGAAATGGGAAGAATCTCTCCCGTATGCCGAGTTCTCTTATAACAACAGCTAGCAAGCCAGCTTGAAAATGGCCCCCTTCGAAGTACTATATGGACGTAAGTGTCAAACCCCTCTGAATTGGTCAGAAACTGGGGAACGACCGCTCGTGGGTCCGGATATTATTCAACACGCCGAAGAACAAGTCCGTATCGTCCGTGAAAACCTCAAGGCATCTCAGGACCGCCAAAAGAGCAACTATGATCGCAAACGATGGGGTTTGACTTATCAACCTGGTGATCAAGCTTATCTGTGTGTCACTCCTATGAAGGGCACTCACCGCTTCGGAATCAAGGGCAAGTTAGCTCCACGCTACATTGGTCCCTTCCGCATTGTTGCAAGACGTGGTCAGGTGGCGTATAAATTGGAGTTGCCACCGCAATTCTCTCATATCCATGACGTCTTCCATGTGTCGCAACTTCGTCGTTGCTTCAAGGAATCTCCGCACCGTGTAGTGGATCACGAGATGCTCGAATTGCAAGATGACCTATCTTATAAGGAGCATCCGATCCGCATTCTCGATGAAGCTGAACGTCGGACCCGTCAGAAGGTTACCAAGTTCCTCAAAGTGCAGTGGTCAAATCATACTGAAGATGAAGCCACTTGGGAATGCGAGGATAACCTCCGTGCTGAATACCCCGATCTTTTCCCTTCTACCTCTTAATTCTCGGGACGAGAATTCTTGTTAGTGGAGGAGATTTGTAACACCCCATGTATTAAACTACAGTGATCACCCTTTTTGATAATGCCATGTCATTATGATCAATAGTGCTTAAACATCATTTGGATCATATCTCTTTTCAAATTCAAATGGAAATTCAAACTGAAAGTGCAAATAAAAGTTGTTCAAATCTAGAAACTAAAATGTTCATAATATTGTAAATATTCCAGAGTTAATTCTAAAATTATAACCAACATATACTAAATTAATTATGTGCCTCTAATAGTAACAAAACAGCACCAATTAATACTTTTTCAATTAAATAAAATTCTAATGAACTCATTTATTTACCCAAACCATTTTATGGCAGTGCCTAAATTTGCATTGTAAATTATGGGCCAAGTCTCTTATTTTAAAAAATCCCTTTTGTTGTTTAAACTAAATACTAAACAGAACTAAAAGAAAACAGAAAAGAATAAAAGAAATTAAAGAGAAAGAACCAGCCCCCCTCCCCGCTGGGCCAAACGGCCCAGCTGGCCTCCGCACTGGCCGGCCCACCTGGCCCAGCCGGCCCCCTCGCCCACCCTCTTAACCCCCCACCCCTGGGAAACCCTAGCCTACCCCCACAACCCCCCCTGTTTCCCCCGGCCCACCTCTCCCTCCCCCGATCCAAACTGGATAGGGATTGGGAGCTCCAGCCGCCGCCAACCTTCGACGCCACGGCGCGCCCCGCCGGCCGGTCGCCGCCCCGACGCAGCCGAACGCTTCCTCGCCTCCTCCCCGCGCCGCATCACCACGCCTCGTCGCCCCCTCTACCCTGCTCCGCTGGTGAGCACTCACGCCCGCCGCATCGCCTCTGTCCCCTGCCCGCGGTCACCGCCGCACAGGGCCGCGCTCGCCGTGCCCCTGCCGCGTGCTGGCTGTGCGCCGCGCGCCCACGCCCGCGCGCACCGCAACCAGCCCATGCGCCCGCTGGCCTCGCGCGCTCCGGCCACGTCCCGAGCGCCCTACCGCTCCGCCCCGCTCGGCCTCCGCCCCCTTGCCGCCATGCCTGTCTGCCCCTGCTTGTGGTGCTCGCCGCGCCCCGCCTGCCGAGCCCGCGCCCCTCGCCCCGCTTCAGCCGCAGCCGCAGCCGCCGCTCGCCCGGGCGCGCTTCCCCGCTCCCTGCCCGCTAAGCCGCCCGCGCGCGCACGCGCGCTTGGCTCCTGCCTGCACCGCTCGCCCGCGGACACCCCCCTGCTGCCACTCGCCCGCCACGCCCCCTCGCCGTGCCGCTTCGGCACCGGCCTGCGCCCCGTCGCGCCCCGGCGCCCGCTCGCCCGCACGCCAGGGTTCGCCCATCGGGCGCCCGGCGTCAGCGCCCGTCGCCCGCGCCCGCTAATGGCCCCTGGGCCACAGATAGTTGGGCCCCACCCCCCCTGTGCCAATGACAAGTGGGGCCTAGCCACAGAACGTTAAAAAAACAAAAAAAATAAAAAAAATGAAAATGGATTAATAAAATTAATAATTAATTAGTGAATTAATTAGTTAGTCTAATTAAACTGTAATTAGTTTAGCTAAACCCTAATTAACCTAAACAGTCTATGACAAGTGGGACCCACGTGTCAGTTCGACCAGTCAACGGTCAGAGTTGACCGCTGATGTCATGCTGACATCATGATGACGCAATAAACATTTTTGAATTAAATTAAATCTATTATTTCCAGAAAGTGATTAAATCTTTATAAATTAATATAAAATAAACCATAGCTCGGATCGAAAAACTTTGTACATGAAAGTTGCTCAGAATGATGACACGAATCCGAATACGCAGTCTGTTCGTCCGCCGCACGTCCCTAGCATAGCGAACATGCAACAATCCACCTCCGTTTCATCTGTCCGAAAATGCCAAACACTGGGGATACTTTCCCGGATGTTTTCCCCTTTGCCGGTATCATGTAGCACTACGATAGGTCACCCCTAGCACCGCGTATCGTATTGTCATGCATTTGTTTGCTCCGTATTTATTGTTTCCTCCCCCTCTTCTCTCTCGGTAGACCCCGACACCGACGTCGTCCCTGAGACCGACGCAACTCAGGAGCCCGACGCCACCGTTGACGACCTTGCCTTTGCCGCCGAGCAGCCAGGCAAGCACCCCCCCTTGAGCATACCGATATCGCCTATTCTTTCTCTCTCATGCTTGCATTAGAATTGCTGCTACTACTGCTTTGCCTATTCTGATGCATAACCTGTTTATTGTAACCTGCTATTGAAACCTTACCTGATTATCCTAAACTGTCTAGTATAGGCTGGGTATTGAGCTATCAGTGACCCCACTTGTCCCGACTGTCCCGCTGGATTATCAGAAGACCCGATCAACGGGATCGAAGACAGGCCCCGGCACCGCACATCACCCCCTTGGTTGTACGACACTGCATCGTTACCATCGAGTGCCAAGGGTGATACCTCGTGTAGCACTTCTGATGTTAACTCTGTAGAGTAGCTATTCGGTCGTGGTCATCGAGGGTGATTCCTCCTTCTCCACTTCCAATAACGACGCTGTCGTGACACACCTCAAGTGTGAACCCATCGAGGGTGATCCCTCCGAGTTCACCTTGACGGTTACATCGAGTAGGAATCCAACGAGGGTGATACCTCGGATTCCCCTGATGTTATGGACACACAGATACTTGGACCTTACACTATTACTTGGAAAGGCGGGTCAACCCTGAGGGGTACCCGCGTGAGCCTAAGTGGCGAGGTTGTTTAGACGGGTTGACCTGGATGGTGCCCGAGTGATGAATACGAGGCGTGGCCGGGCATTCTTGGCCCTTGCCGCAAGTCCTCGAGACGGGGCGATGGGGTCACATCGATCATGAGTCTCTGCTCGTTACCGTACCCCCAAGGTACTAACGATTTGGATATTTGATTTGAGTGGGCCTCTGGCCTGATAGCACTAACCATCACGTGGGCATAGTATGGGCGTTCTGCATCGTAGCATCAACCGAAAGCTCTGTCAGACATCCAGTTCAGCATTGCGGCACAGTCGGATCGTGTCGGCCATCCGAGGCGATGCTGGTAATCACCCTGTGCGCAACGACCCGGAGTGCGCAGGGCGATGGCCCAAGACACCTGAGTGCTTAGGATGTAGACTGGCAGGAACCTCTCTGCTGAGCTCTAGGTAGGGTTGCGGTGTATCGTTTGGCCGAGGTCGGGCATGACCCAGGAAAGTGTGTCCGACAGGAGTTAAGCGAGCGTGGTGGGTAAGTTGGTGCACCCCTGCAGGGAAGAAAACACCTATCGATAGCCGGTCCTATGGTAAAGGACACTCGGAGTTGTATCCCGATCGATACAACTAGAACTGGATACTTGTGATGAGTATGGCTCTGGGATTGCTTCTCGCAGGGAGTCGAGAAGGGATCTCAGGACGAGGTTGATGACTGTATGGCTCTGGATTGCTTTCTCGCAGGGAGTCGAGAAAGGATCTCTGGGTGAGGTGGATGACACTACTACTACATTATACTGTGTTGATCTACTCTCTTCTATTGCTGCAAAACCGCTGAAGATGCTAGTCTTCGATAGGACTAGGCCTCCTCTCTATTCTGGCATTTCTGCAGCCCAGTCGACATATACAGCCATTCTTTGATAATGTTGCATATGTAGTGTAGATCCTTGCTTGCTGAGTACTTCGGATGAGTACTCATGGTTGCTTTGCTTTCTTTTCCCCCATATCTTTTTGATGCAACCAGATGACGGAGCTCCTGAGACAGCTGCCCCCACCGACGATCGCTACTACTACTACCCCGAGGGTGGTTACTACTACGAGCTTGCCGACGACCAGGAGTAGGTTCGGAGGGTCCCAGGCAGGAGGCCTGCGCCTTTCGATCATAGTGTTTTCTTTTGCCCCGCCTTCTAAGGGCCTATCTGTGTTTTCTTTTATATCCGTACTCAGATATCTGATGCTTCCGCTGACGCTTGTATGCGAGCTTATGTATTCGAGCCCTTGAGGTCCCTGGCTTGTAATATAAAGCTTGTATGACTTTATTTATGTTTTAGAGTTGTGTTGTGATATCTTCCCGTTAGTCCTTAGGCTTGATCGTGTGCATTTGCGTGTATGGTTAGTGCATGATTGAGCCGGGGGCGTCACATTGTGCAAAAAGTTTCAATATTTTATCACATTCTAAATTTTCTGGAGAATTTTTGCAACAGCGATAAACTTTCTGTTTTGAAACAGCAACTCATAGAATTGCAAAATAAGCATGGCAAAGACTATACTTGACATTTTTATTGAAGTAAAAGATACAAAAAATTATTCAAAATAACAGCAAGCAAATCCTAATAAAAGAAAATGACTCTCCAAGAAAAACTCATATAATGTGACGAATGAAAATATAGCTCCAAGTGAGGTTACCGATAATGTTGGAGACGAAAGAGGGGATGCCTTCCGGGGCATCCCCAAGCTTAGTTGCTTGGATATTCCTTGAATATTAACTTGGGGGTGCCTTGGGAATCCCCAAGCTTAGGGTCTTGTCACTCCTTATTCCCCTCATATCGATATCTCACCCAAAACTTGAAAACTTCAATCACACAAAACTTAACGGAACTTCGTGAGCTGGGTTAGTATGATAAAGACAAATCATTAACTTTGGTACTGTCAAGATAAGATTCATAATTGTTTTCACATAATTACTAATGTACTCTACAATTTACATAATTTATATTAAGCAATATAAGCCATAGAAACCATAAAACAAGCAAATTATGCATTGAAAACAGAATCTGTCAAAAACAGAACAGTAAGTAAAGATCTGAATTAAGGTCAGACTTATGTAACTTCAGAAATTCTGAAAAATTAGGAAAACGTATATAATTTGTATATCCATGAAATGTAAAAAATTCAGTATTTTTCCACTTTCCAGTAAAAGACAGGAATTTCTGTACTGGACGCAAAACTTTCTGTTTTTGCACAGAAGCAAGTCAACTATCATCCACACTATCCCAAAGGCTTTACTTGGCACTTTATTGAAACAAAACCTATAAAACAAGATCATTACAGTAGCCTAATCATGTGAACACACAAAAACAGTAAGGGTAAATTTTGGGTTGTCTCCCAACAAGCGCTTTT
Organism: Thinopyrum elongatum; assembly: GCA_011799875.1. Lineage (NCBI taxonomy): Eukaryota > Viridiplantae > Streptophyta > Magnoliopsida > Poales > Poaceae > Thinopyrum > Thinopyrum elongatum. Next base: position 175,767,507 of record CM022303.1, on the reverse strand, counting down.
CTTTAGTGCCTTTTTAGCTAGGCTTGATGATTTTAATGATGCTCACATAAAAGATAAGAATTGAAACACAAAGAGAGCATCATGAAGCATATGACTAGCACATTTAAGTCTAACCCACTTCCTATGCATAGGGATTTTGTGAGCAAACAACTTATGGGAACAAGAATCAACTAGCATAGGAAGGCAAAACAAGTGCAACTTCAAAACTTTCAACATAAAGAGAGGAAACTTGATATTATTGAAATATGTAGAAGCATATATTCCTCCCTCATAATAATTTTCAGTAGCATCATGAATGAATTCAACAATATAACTATCACATAAAGCATTCTTTTCATGATGCATAAGCATAGAAATTTTGTTACTCTCCACATAAGCAAATGTATTCTCATCAATAGTAGTGGGAGCAAACTCAACAAAATAACTATCATGTGATTGAAAATTAAAATCATGATGACAAGTTTCATGGTTATCATTATTCAATATAGCATACATGTCATCATCATAGGTAGCAACTTTGTTATCATAGTCAATTGAAACCTCATCCAAAATAGTGGATTCATCACTAAATAAATTCATGACCTCTCCAAATCCACTTTCATCAATATAATCATCATAAATAGGAGGCATACTTTCATCATAATAAATATTCTCATCAAAACTTGGGGGACTAAAAATATCATATTCATCAAACATAGCATCCCCAAGCTTATGGCTTTGCATATCATTAGCATCATGGATATTCAAAGAGTTCATACCAACAATATTACAATCATGCTCATCATTCAAAGATTTTTTGTCAAACATTTTATAGAATTCTTCCTCTATCAAATGAGCACAATTTTCCTTTCCATCATTTTCACGAAAGACATTATAAAGCTGAACAATATGATGCAACCTCAATTCCATTTTTTTGTAGTTTTCATTTACAAACCAAACTAGTGATAAAACAAGAAACTAAAAGATTCAATTGCAAGATCTAAAGATATACCTTCAAGCACTCACCTCCTCGGCAACGGCGCCAGAAAAGAGCTTGATGCCTACTACACAACTTGTTCTTGTAGACTCGTGTTGGGCCTCCAAGCGCAGAGTTTTGTAGGACAGTAGCAAATTTCCCTCAAGTGGATGACCTAAGGCTTATCAATCCGTGGGAGGCGTAGGATGAAGATGGTCTCTCTCAAACAACTCTGCAACCAAATAATAAAAAGTCTCTTGTGTCCCCAACACACCCAATACAATGGCAAATTGTATAGGTGCACTAGTTCGGCGAAGAGATGGTGATAAGAGTATAATATGGATGGTAGAAATATATTTTTGTAATCTGAAAATAAAAAAACAGCAAGGTAGCAATTGGTAGAACGGAGCACAAACGGTATTGCAATGCTTGAAAATGAGGCCTAGGGTCCGTACTTTCGCTAGTGCAATCTCTCAACAATGCTAGTCTAATTGGATCATATAACCATCCCTCAAAGTGCAATGAAGAATCACTTGAAAGTTCTTATCTAGCGGAGAACATAAGAAGAAATTGTTTGTAGGGTACAAAACCACCTCAAAGCTATTCTTTCCGATCAATCTATCCTAGAGTTCATACTAAAATAACACCAAGCTGTTCTTTCCGATCGATCTAACCAAGAGTTTGTACTAAAATAACACCATATGATACACATCAACCAACTCTAATGTCACCTAGATACTCCAATGTCACCGCCAGTATCCGTGAGTTGATTATACGATATGCATCAAACAATTTCAGATTCACAATACTCAATCCAACACAAAGAACCTCAAAGAGTGCCCCAAGATTTCTACCGGAGAAACAAAGACAAGAACGTGCGTCAACCCCTATGCATAGATTACCCCAATGTCACCTCGGGAATCCGCGAGTTGAGTGCCAAAACATATATCAAGTGAATCAATATGATACCCCATTGTCACCACGGGTATTCATAGCAAGACATACATCAAGTGTTCTCAAATCCATAAAAGTGTTCAATCCGATAAAATGAAATCTCAAAGGGAAAACTCAATTCACAACAAGATAGAGAGGGGAAAACACCATATGATCCAACTATATTAACAAAGCCCATGATACATCAAGATTGTGACATCTCAAGAACACGAGAGAGAGATTAAACACATAGCTACTGGTACAAACCCTCAGTCCCGAGGGTGGACTACTCCCTCCTCATCATGGTGGCCGCCGGGTTGATGAAGATGGCCACCGGTGAAGATTTCCCCCTCCGACAGGGTGCCAAAACGGGGTCTAGATTGGTTTTTCGTGGCTACAGAGGCAGGCGGCGGCGGAACTTCTGATCTAGGGTTACCCCGAGGGTTTTTGGAATATTTGGGAATTTATAGGGCGAAGAGGTGTTGCGGGAGGCCACCGAGGTGGGCACAACCCACCTGGGCATGCCTGGGCCCCCAGGCGCGCCCTAGTGGGTTGTGCTCCCCTCAGAGCTCCCCTTTGGTACTTCTTTGGCCCATAGGGTGTCTTCTGGTCCAGAAAAAATCTCCAAAAAGTTTCGCTGCGTTTGAACTCTGTTTGGTATTGATTTTCTGCGAAGTAAAAAACAAGCAAAAAATAGCAACTGGCACTGGGCACTATGTCAATAGGTTAGTCCCAAAAAATGATATAAAGTTGCTATAAAATGATTGTAAAACATCCAAGAATGATAATATAACAGCATGGAACAATCAAAAATTATAGACACGTTGGAGACGTATCAATTAGCAACTGGATGAGGATCCATAAACTTTTTGCTTTCTGATTTTCAATAAACACACAATTATGCCAAGCGAACAAGCAAACAAACCAAGTAAGACATAAAGGCAAACAGAAAGGTAAACGGAAAGAAGGCAAATATTTTTGTGTTTTTCTGAAAACGTTTTAGAAATGGGGGAGATGAAAACGAGAGGCAAATGGCAAATAATGTAAGTGCAAGAGATGAGAGTTTATGATAGGTACTTGGTAGGCTTGATGTGTATCCTCCCCGGCAACGGCGCCAGAAATTCTTCCTGCTACTTCTTGAGCTTGCGTTGTTATTTCCCTTGAGGAGGAAAAGGTGATGCTTCAAAGTAGACATAAGTATTGCCCTCAGTTAAGAACCAAGGTATCAATCCAGTAGGAGGAACAACCAAGTCTCCAATAGATGCACCTGCACAAACTAACAAACACTTGCACACAACGCGAAAAATGGCTTGTCAATCCCTTCACGGTCATTTGCAATAGTGAGATCTAATAGATATAGATATAAAAGATAAATAAAAGGCAAAATAAAGTAAAGGTAAATAAATTAAAGCAAGGTATTTTTGGGTTTTTGGTTTTATAGGTCTGAAAATAATATGATGGAAAATAGACCCGGGGCCATAGGTTTCACTAGAGGCTTCTCTTGAAAGAAAACATACGATGGGTGAACAAATTACTGTTGATCAATTGATAGAAAAGCGCATAGTTATGACGATATCCAAGGCAATGATCATGAATATAGGCTTCACGTCCGTGACAAGTAGACCGAAACGATTCAGCATCTACTACTATTACTCCACACATCGACAGCTATCCAGCATGCATATAGTGTATTAAGTTAACAAGAATGGAGTAACGCCCTAAGCAAGATGACAAGATGTAGAGGGATAAACTCAAGCAATATGATGTAAAACCCATCTTTTTATCCTTAATGGCAACAATACAATACGTGCCTCGCTAACCCTTCTGTCACTTGGCGAGGACACCGCATGATTGAACCCATCACAAAGCACCTCTCCCATGGCAAGATAGATCAATCTAGTTGGCCAAACCAAATGAATAGATCGGAGAGAAATACAAAGCTATCTTAATCATGCATAAAAGAGTTCAGACAAGACTCAAATAATATTCATAGATAATCTGATCATAAACCCACAATTCATTGGATCTCAACAAACACACCACAAAAGAAGATTACATCGGATAGAACTCCAAGAACATCGAGGAGAACATTGTATTGAAGATCAAAGAGAGAGAAGAAGCCATCTAGCTACTAGCTATGGACCCGTAGGTCTGTGGTGAACTACTCACACATCATTAGAAGGGCAGCAAGGTTGGTGTAGAGGCCCTCCGTGATCGAATCCCTCTCCGGCAGAGTGCCAGAAAAGGCCCCAAGATGGGATCTCACGAGAACAGAAGCTTGCGGCGGTGGAAAAGTATTTTTGTGGACGCTTATGATGTAGAGGAAATATTTTGGTATTTATGGAGCAAGAAATATGGTTAGACAGTCTACGGGGGGAGGGGGGGCACAAGCCTGGGGGGCGCGCCCCAAGGGCTTGTGGCCGCCTCGTAGGTCTTCTGGCCTCCTGGGTTTCTTCTGGTCCAAGAAGAATCATCGTAAAGTTTTATTCCGTTTGGACTTCGTTTGGTATTGATTTTCTGTAAAAGACAAAAACTGGACACTAGGTTAATAGGTTAGTCCCAAAAAATGATATAAAATAATAACATAATGCATATAAAACATCCAAGATGGATAATATAATAGCATGGAATAATCAAAAATTATAGATACGTTGGAGACGTATCAAGCATCCCCAAGCTTAATTCCTACTCGTCCTCGAGTAGGTAAATGATAAAAACAGAATTTTTGATGTGGAATGCTACCTAACATGTTATCAATGTAATCTTTCTTTTATGTGGCATGAATATTTAGATCCATAAGATTCACAACAAAAGTTTAATATTGACATAAAAACAATAATACTTCAAGCATACTAATAAAGCAATTATAGCTTTTCAAAATATCAGGGCTAAAGAAAGTTATCCCTACAAAATCATATAGTCTTGTCATGCTCTATCTTCATCACACAAAGTATTTATCATGCACAACCCCAATGACAAGCCAAGAAATTGTTTCATACTTTTAATGTTCTAAAGCTTTATCAATTTTCACGCAATACATGAGCGTGAGCCATGGATATAGCACTATAGGTGGAATAGAATATGGTGGAGGTTGTGTGGAGAAGACAAAAAGGAGAAAGTCTCACATCAACTAGGCGAATCAATGGGCTATGGAGATGCCCTTTAATTGATATCGATGCGAGTGAGTAGGGATTGCCATGCAACGGATGCACTAGAGCTATAACTGTATGAAAGGTCAAAAGAAAACTAAGTGGGTGTGCATCCAGCTTGCTTGCATCCATCATTGGAGTATACAAGCCAAGTTCTATAATGAAAAATTCCCACTAGTATATGAAAGTGACAAAATAGGAGACTCTCTATCATAAGAACATGGTGCTACTTTGAAGCACAAGTGTGGAAAAAGGATAGTAACATTGTCCCTTCTCTCTTTTTCTCTCATTTTATTTCTTTTATTTCTTTCTCTTTTTTCTTTCTCTTTTTTTATTTTTTCGTCCGGAGCCTCGTCCCGACTTGTGGGGGAATCATAGTCTCCATCATCCTTTCCTCACATGGGACAATGCTCTAATAATGATGATCATCACACTTTTATTTACTTACAACTCAAATATTACAACTCGATGCTAGAACAAATATGACTCTATATGAATGCCTCATGCATATGAGAACAATATGACAACGATGGTGTGTGTCATAATAAAACGGAACGGTGGAAGTTGCATGCAATATATCTCGGAATGGCTATGGAAATATCATAATATGTAGGTATGCTGGGTGTTTTGAGGAAGGGTATATGGTGGGTTTAATGCACCGGCGAAAGTTGCGCGGTACTAGAGAGGCTAGCAATGGTGGAAGGGTGAGAATGCGTATAATCCATGGACTCAACATTAGTCATAAAGAACTCACATACTTATTGCAAAAATTTATTAGCCCTCAAAACAAAGTACTAATACGCATGCTCCTAGGGGGATAGATTGGTAGGAAAAGACCATCGCTCGTCCCCGACCGCCACTCATAAGGAAGACAATAAAAAATAAATCATGCTCTAACTTCATCACATGATGGTTCACCGTACGTGCATGCTTCGGGAATCACAAACCTTAACACAAGTATTATTACTCAACCACAATTACTAACTAGCATGACACTAATATCACCATCTTTATACCTCAAAAAAATGCAAGGAATCAAACTTCTCATATATTCAATGATCTTCATGAAAGTTTTTATTATATCCCTCTTGAATGCCCATCATATTAGGACTAAATTCATAACCTAAGAAAATTTCCATACTATTTTCAAGACTCTCAAAATAATATAAGTGAAGCATAAGAGTTCATCAATTTCTATAAAATAAAACCACTGCCGTGCTCTAAAAAGATATAAGTGAAGTACTAGAGCAACTGCCTAGCTCAAAAGATATAAGTGAAGCACATAGAGTATTATAATAAATTCATGATTAATGTGTGTCCCTCTCAAAAGGTGTGTACAGCAAGGATGATTGTGGCAAACTAAAAATCAAACAAAGCAAAGACTTATATATCACAAGACGCTCCAAGCAAAACACATATCATATAGTGAATAAAAATATAGCCTCAAGTAATTTTACCGATGGATTGAAGACAAAAGAGGGGATGCCATCTGGGGCATCCCCAAGCTTAGATGATTAGTTCTCCTTGAATTTTACCTTGGGGTGCCTTGGGCATCCCCAAGCTTAGGCTCTTGCCACTCCTTATTCCGTTGTCCATCAAAACTTTACCCAAAACTTGAAAACTTCACAACACAAAACTCAAAAAAAACTCGTAAGCTCCGTTAGTGTAAGAAAAGCAAATCACCACTTAGGTACTGTTGTGAACTCATTATAAATTTATATTGGTGTTATATCTACTGTATTCCAACTTCTCCATGTTCATACCCCCCGATACTACCCATAGATTCATCAAAATAAGCAAACAACACATAAAAAACAGAATCTGTCAAAAAACAGAACAGTCTGAAAAGATCTGAATTGTTCTAATACTTGTGTAACTCTACAAATTCTGAAAAATTAGGACAACGTACTAAATTTCTATATCAATCTTGTGTAAAAAATTCAGAACCAGAACACGTTCCCGTGAATTTTAACAATTCTGCTACTGGACACAAAAAGTTTTTGTTTTTCAGAAAAATCAAATCAACTATCACCACTTGGCACAAACACTAATTAAAACACTTAAACACAATTACTACAGAAGTAATAATGCGTATACTCATAAAAACAGAAAGGAAAATATTGGGTTGTCTCCCAGCAAGCGCTTTTCTTTAAAGCCTTTTAGCTAGGCATTGATAATTTTAATGATGCTTGAATGAAAGACAAGAATTGAAGCACAAATAGAGCATCAAATAACATGTGAGAAACAATTTTAAGTCTAAGATACTTCCTATGCATAGGCATTTTATAAGTAAATTAATTATCAAGACAAGAAATATCTAGCATATGCAAGGAAGAAGAATAAAACATTGACATCTCAACATGAAGAGAGGTAATTTAGTAACATGAAAATTTCTACAACCATATTTCCCTCTCTCATAATAATTACATGTGGGATCATATTCAAATTCAACAATACAAGTATCACATAAAATATTCTCTTCATGATCCACATGCATGCAAAGTTGACACTTTTCTAAGATAGTGGGATTATCATCAACTAAAGTCGTGACCTCTCCAAACCCACTTTTATCAAAAATTTCATAAGATTGATCATTCTCCAAAGTAGTGGGATCATTATTACCTAGAGTTGACACTCTTCCAAACCCACTTTCAATATTATCGCAAACATATTCATCATGAGGCTTAAATAAATTTTCAAGATCATAAGAATAATCACTCCAATCATGATCATTGCAATAAGTAGTGAACATATCAAAATTAGCATCCCCAAGCTTGGGGATTGGCATATTATTAGCACAATTGACATTAATAGGATTTATAATAGCACCATTGCAATCATGATTTTCATTCAAGGAGCTATCGTGAATCACTTCATAAATTTCTTCTTTTAGCACTTCATCACAATTTTCAGATTCACGAATTTCAAGCAAAACTTCATAAAGATAATCTAATGCACTCAACTCACTAGCAATTGGTTCATCATAATTGCATCTTTTCAAAAGATTAGCAAGTGGATGAGGACCCATAAACTTTTTGCTTTCTGATTTTCAATAAACACACAATTATGCCAAGCGAACAAGCAAACAAACCAAGTAAGGCATAAAGGCAAACGGAAAGGTAAATGAAAAGAAGGCAAATATTTTTATGTTTTTCTGAAAACGTTTTAGAAGTGGGGGAGATGAAAACGAGAGGCAAATGGCAAATAATGTAAGTGCAAGAGATGAGAGTTTATGATAGGTACGTGGTTGGCTTGATGTGTATCCTCCCCGGCAACGGCGCCGGAAATTCTTCCTGCTACTTCTTGAGCTTGCGTTGTTATTTCCCTTGAAGAGGAAAAGGTGATGCAACAAAGTAGAGACACGTATTTCCCTCAGTTAAGAACCAAGGTATCAATCCAGTAGGAGGAACAACCAAGTCTCCAATAGATGCACCTGCACAAACTAACAAACACTTGCACACAACACGAAAAAGGGGTTGTCAATCCATTCACGGTCACTTGCAAGAGTGAGATCTAATAGAGATAGATATAAGAGATAAATAAAAGGCAAAATAAAGTAAAGGTAAATAAATTGCAGCAAGGTATTTTTGGGTTTTTGGTTTTATAGATCTGAAAATAATATGATGGAAAATAGACCCGAGGGGCATAGGTTTCACTATAGGCTTCTCTCTTGAAAGAAAACATACGATGTGTGAACAAATTACTGTTGAGCAATTGATAGAAAAGCGCATAGTTATGACGATATCCAAGGCAATGATCATGAATATAGGCATCACGTCCGTGACAAGTAGATCGAAACAATTCTGCATCTAGTACTATTACTCCACACTTCGACCGCTATCCAGCATGCATCTAGTGTATTAAGTTAACAAGAACGGAGTAACGCCTTAAGCAAGATGACATGATGTAGAGGGATAAACTCAAGCAATATGATATAAACCCCATATTTTTATCCTTAATGGCAACAATACAATACGTACCTCGCTACCCCTTCTGTCACTGGGTGAGGACACCGCAAGATTGAACCCATCACAAATCACCTCTCCCATGGCAAGATAGATCAATCTAGTTGGCCAAACCAAATCAATAGATCGGAGAGAAATACAAAGCTATATTAATCATGCATAAAAGAGTTCAGCGAAGACTCAAATAATATTCATAGATAATCTGATCATAAACCCACAATTCATCGGATCTCAACAAACACACCGCAAAAGAAGATTACATCGGATAGAACTCCAAGAACATCGAGGAGAACATTGTATGGAAGATCAAAGAGAGAGAAGAAGCCATCTAGCTACTAGCTATGGACCCGTAGGTCTGTGGTAAACTACTCACACATCATTGGAAGGGCAGCAAGGTTGGTGTAGAGGTCCTCCGTGATCGAATCCCCCTCTGGTAGAGTGACAGAAAAGGCCCCAAGGTGGGATCTCACGAGAACAGAAGCTTGCGGTGGCGGAAAGTATTTTTGGGGACGCTTCTGATGTAGATGGAATATTTGGGTATTTATGGAGCCAGAATTAGGGTTAGACAGTCTACGGGGGGCCCACAAGCCTGAGGCGCGCCCCTAGGGCTTGTGGCCGCCTCATAGGTCTTCTAGCCTCCTCTCCAAGTCTCCTGGGTTTCTTCTTGTCCAAGAAAAATCATCGTAAAGTTTTATTCCGTTTGGACTCTGTTTGGTATTGATTTTCTGTAAAAGACAAAAACAAGGAAAAAACAGCAACTGGCACCGGGCACTAGGTTAATAGGTTAGTCCGAAAAAATGATATATATAAAATAGTACCATAATGCATATAAAACATCCAAGATGGATAATATAATAGCATGGAATAATAAAAAATTATAGATATGTTGGAGACGTATCAGGTTCTACATCAACCCTACCAAGTACCCATCATATACTCTCATCTCTTGCACTTACATTATTTACCATTTGCCTCTCATTTTCATCTCCCCCACTTCTAAGACATTTTTAGAAAAACATAAAAAAAAAATCCTTTTTATTCGCCGTCTTTCCGTTCGTCTTTTTGTTTGCTTGTGTGCTAGATTGCTTGCTTGGTCAAGATGTCTCAAGAAAAATACCAAGTTGTGTGATTTTTCCAACACTAATAATAATGGTTTTATTAGTACTCCGATTGATCCCCCAACTAGTGCAGAATCTTATGAAATTAATGCCACTTTTTTGAATCTTGTTATGAAAGAACAATTTTCTGGTAGCCCTAATGAAGATGCCGCATCCCATCTAAATACTTTCGTTGAGTTATGTGATATGCAAAAGAAAAAATATGTGGATAATGATATTGTTAAATTGAAGCTACTTCCGTTCTCACTACGAGATCGTGCTAAAACTTGGTTTTCATCTTTGCCTAAAAATAGTATTGATTCATGGGATAAGTGTAAAGATGCTTTTATTTCCAAGTATTTTCCTCCCGCTAAGATCATCTCCCTTAGGAACGATATAATGAATTTTAAGCAACTTGATCATGAACATGTTGCACAATCTTGGAAGAGGATGAAATTGATGATAAGAAATTGCCCTACTCATGGTTTAAGTTTATGGATGATCATACAAATTTTTTAAGCTGGATTAAATTTTGCATCTAGAAATCTTTTAGATTCTACCGCGGGAGGTACTTTTATGAAAATCACATTAGGGGAAGACACTAAACTGCTAGATAACATTATGGCAAATTTCTCTCAATGGCATACCGAAAGATCTTCTACTAGTAAAAAAGTGCATGATATCGAAGAAATTAATACTTTGAGTGAAAAGATAGATGAAATTATGAAATTGATTGCTAGTAGGGGTGCTCCTATTGATCCTAATGATATGCCTTTGTCTACCTTGATTGGGAATAATAATGAATCTGTGGATGTGAATTTTGTTGGTAGGAACAATTTTGGTAATAACGCGTATAGAGGCAATTTTAATCCTAGGCCTTTTACTAGTAATTCCTCTAATAATTATGGTAATTCCTACAACAATTCTCATGGAAATTATAATAAAATACCTTCTGATCTTGAGAATAATATTAAAGGTTTTATAAATTCACAAAAGGTTTTCAACACTATGGTAGAAGAAAAATTATTCAAGATTGATGATTTGGCGAGGAACGTTGATAGAATTTCTCACGAGATTGATTCTTTTAAGATTAGATCTATGCCACCCAAGCTTGATATTAATGAATCTTTTAAAACTATTCATATCTCTATTGATGAAAGTAAGGAGAGAATCGCTTGGATGCTTGCTAAGAGAGATTGGTTCAAAAAGGCATGTTCTTCTAGTTTTTGCCATAATCATGATGAAGATCTTAAAGTAATTAATGTGAATCCTATTGAATCTTTGTTTGCTAATATAAAACTTGCTCAATATGGGACTGGAGATGAGTCAACTTTAGCTAGAAGGTGTCCCAATAATTTGGGGAGTGATGATCTTAATGAAAAATTTGATAAAAGTGGGATTGGAGAGGTCAAGACTTTAACTAGTGGTGAGCCCACTCTTTTGGATTTTAAGGACTTTAATTATGATAATTGTTCTTTGATTGATTGTATTTTCTTGTTGCAATCTATGCTTAATTCACCTCATGCTTATAATTAAAATAAGGCTTTTACTAAACATATCGTTGATGCTATGATGAAATCTTTTGAAGAAAAACTTGAGTTAGAAGTTTCAATCCCTAGAAAGCTTTATGATGAGTGGGAACCTACAATTAAGATCAAGATTAAAGATTATGAGTGCAATGCTTTGTGTGATTTGGGTGCTAGCGTTTCCACTATTCCAAAAACTTTATGTGATGTGCTAGGTTTCCATAAACTTGATGATTGTTCCTTAAATTTGCACTTAGCGAATTCCACTATTAAGAAACCTATGAGAAGGATTAATGATGTTATTATTGTTGCAAATAGGAATTATGTGCCCATAGATTTTATTGTGCTTGATATAGATTACAATCCTACATGCCCTATTATTCTTGGTAGACCTTACCTTAGAACGATTGGTGCAATTATTGATATGAAAGAAGGAAACATTAGATTTAAATTTCCATTAAGGAAGGGCATGGAACACTTTCCAAGAAATAAAATTAAGTTGCCATATGAAACTATTATGAGGTCCACTTATGGGTTGAATACCAAAGATGACAATACCTAGATCTATGCATTATGCCTAGCTAGGGGCGTTAAACAATAGCGCTTGTTGGGAGGCAACCCAATTTTATTTTGTGTTTTTTGTTTTTGCTTCTGTTTTTAAATAAACACACAATATTAGTTATGTAGTAATTGTGTTTAAGTGTTTTAATTAGTGTTTGAGCCAAGTAAGACCTTTGGGATGATCTATGGTGATAGTTGATTTGATTTTGTTGAAAAACAGAAACTTTTTGCGTACAGTAGCAGAATTTTTAAAATTCACAGCAGCATGTTATGGTTCTGATTTTTTTACAAAAGATTGATATAAAAATTTCCTATGTTGTCCTAATTTTTCAGAATTTTTGGAGTTACAGAAGTATGAGAACAGTTCAGATGTTCGCAGACTGTTCTGTTTTTGACAGATTTTATTTTTATGTGTTGTTTGCTTATTTTAATGAATCTATGGGTAGTATCGGGGGGTATGAACCATGGAGATGTTGGAATACAGTAGATATAACACCATTATAAATTTAGAATGAGTTCACAACAGTACCTAAAGTGGTGATTTGTTTAATTATACTAACGGAGCTTACGAGTTTTCTGTTCAGTTTTGTGTTGTGAAGTTTTCAAGTTTTGGGTAAAGTTTTGATGGACTGCGGAATAAGGAGTGGCAAGAGCCTAAGCTTGGGGATGCCCAAGGCAGCCCAAGGAAATATTCAAGGAGAACCAAGCATCTAAGTGAAGGAAATATGCTCTAGAGGCAATAATAAAGTTGTTATTTATATTTCCTTATATCATGATAAAAGTTTATTATTTATGCTAGAATTGTATTAACCGGAAACTTAATACATGTGTGAATACATAGACAAAACAAAGTGTCCCTAGTATGCCTCTACTTGACTAGCTCGTTAATCAAAGATGGTTAAGTTTCCTGACCATAGACATGTGTTGTCATTTGATGAACGGGATCACATCATTAGGAGAATGATGTGATGGACAAGACCCATCCGTTAGCTTAGCATAATGATCATTAAGTTTATTGCTATAGCTTTCTTCATGACTTATGCATATTCCTCTGACTATGAGTTTATGCAACTCCCGAATACCGGAGGAACACTTTGTGTGCTATCAAACGTCACAACGTAACTGGGTGATTATAAAGATGCTCTACAGGTGTCTTCGAAGGTGTTTGTTGGGTTGGCATAGATCAAGATTAGGATTTGTCACTCCGTGTATCGGAGAGGTATCTCTGGGCCCTCTCGGTAATGCACATCACTATAAGCCTTGCATGCAATGTGACTAATGAGTTAGTTATGGGATGATGCATTACGGAACGAGTAAAGAGACTTGCTGGTAATGAGATTGAACTAGGTATTGAGATACCGACGATCGAATCTCGGGCAAGTAACATACCAATGACAAAGGGAACAACGTATGTTGTTATGCGGTTTGACCAATAAAGATCTTTGTAGAATATGTGGGAGCCAATATGAGCATCCAGGTTCCGCTATTGGTTATTGACCGGAGATAAGTCTCGGTCATGTCTACATAGTTCTCGAACCCGTAGGGTCCGCACGCTTAACGCTCGATGATGATCGGTATTATGAGTTTATGTGTTTTGATGTACCGAAGGTAGTTCGGAGTCTCGGATGAGATCACGGACATGACGAGGAGTCTCGAAATGGTCGAGACATGAAGATTGATATATTGGAAGACTATATTCGGACACCGGAATAGTTCCGAGGTGTATCGTGTATTTTCCGGAGTACCGGGGGGTTACCGGAACCCCCCGGGGGGTTATTGGGCCTCATGGGCCTAGTAGTGGAAGAGAGGAGGCAGGCCATAGTGTGGCGCGCGCCCCCCCTAGCCCAAACCGAATTGGACTAGGGGGCCGGCCCCCCTTTCCTTCTCTCCTCCCTCTCCTTCCCCCTTCTCCTTGTTGGAATAGGAAAGGGGGGGCCGAATCCTACTTGGAGAAGGATTGCCCCCCCATGGCGCGCCTCCTCCCCTTGGTCGGCCTCCTCCTCCCTCCCCCCTTTATATACGTGGGAGGGGGGCACCCCAAATACACACCAAAGTTTCTCTTAGCCGTGTGCGGTGCCCCCCTCCACAGAAACACACCTCGGTCATATCGTCGTAGAGCTTAGGCGAAGCCCTGCGCCAGTAACTTCATCATCACCGTCACCACGCCGTCGTGCTGACGAAACTCTCCCTCGACCTCAGCTGGATCAAGAGTTCGAGGGACGTCATCGAGCTGTACGTGTGCAAATCGCGGAGGTGCCGTGCGTTCGGTACTTGATCGGTTGGATCGCGAAGACGTTCGACTACATCAACCGCGTTACTAAACGCTTCCGCTTTCGGTCTACGAGGGTACGTAGACACACTCTCCCCGCTTGTTGCTTTGCATCACATAGATAGATCTTGCCTGATCGTAGGTAAATTTTTTGAAATACTGTGTTCCCCAATAGTGGTATCAGAGCCAGGTCTATGCGTAGATGTTATTTGCACGAGTAGAACACAAAGGAGTTGTGGACGTGGGTGTATACATATTGCTTGCCGTTACTAGTTGTTACTTGGTTCAGCGGTATTGTGAGATGAAGCGGCCCAGACCGACATTACGTGTACGCTTACGCGAGACTGGTTTCACCGCTACGAGCACTCGTTGCTTAAAGGTGACTGGCGGGTGTCTGTCTCTCTCACTTTAGTTGAACCGGTTTCAATGAAGAGGGTTCTTTTGGAAGATCAAAAAGCAATCACTACACCATGTTGTGGTTTTGCGTAGGTAAGAACGGTTCTTGCTAGAAGCCCGTAGCAGCCACGTAAAACTTGCAACAACAAAGTAGAGGACGTCTAACTTGTTTTTGCAGGGCATGCTGTGATGTGATATGGTCAAGACATGATGTGATATATGTTATTGTATGAGATGATCATGTTTTGTAAAAGTTATCAGCAACTGGCAGGAGCCTTATGGTTGTCTCTTTATTGTATGAAATGCAATCGCCATGTAATTGCTTTACTTTATCACTATGCGGTAGCGATAGTCGTAGAAGCAATAGTTGGCGAGAGGACAACGATGCTACTATGGAGATCAAGGTGTCAAGCCGGTGACGATGGAGATCATGACGGTGCTTTGGAGATGGAGATCAAAGGCACAAGATGATTATGGCCATATCATGTCACATATTTTGATTGCATGTGATGTTTATCTTTTATGCATCTTATTTTGCTTAGTACGGCGGTAGCATTATAAGATGATCCCTCACTAAATTTCAAGGTATAAGTGTTCTCCCTGAGTATGCACCGTTGCAAAAGTTCTTCGTGCTGAGACACCACGTGATGATCGGGTGTGATAGGCTCTACGTTCAAATACAACGGGTGCAAGACAGTTTTGCACATGCGGAATACTCGGGTTAAACTTGACGAGCCTAGCATATGCAGATATGGCCTCAGAACACTGAGACCGAAAGGTCGAACGTGAATCATATAGTAGATATGATCAACATAGAGATGTTCACCATTGAAAACTACTCCATCTCACGTGATGATCGGACATGGTTTAGTTGATATGGATCACGTGATCATTTAGATGACTAGAGGGATGTCTATCTAAGTGGGAGTTCTTAAGTAATTAATTGAACTTTAATTTATCATGAACTTAGTCCTGGTAGTATTTGCAAATTATGTTGTAGATCAATCGCTCGCGTATAGCTCCCCTGTTTTATTTTTTATATGTTCCTGCAGAAAACTAAGTTGAAATATGATAGTAGCAATGATGTGGGCTGGTTCCGTGATCTGAGGATTATCCTCATTGCTGTAGAAGAATTATGTCCTTGATGCACCGCTAGGTGACAGACCTATTGCAGGAGCAGATGCAAACGTTATGAACATTTAGCAAGCTCGATATGATGACTACTTGATAGTTTAGTGTGCCATGATTGACGGCTTAGAACCGGGACTTCAAAAACATTTTGAACGCCACGGAGCATATGAGATGTTCCAAGAGCTGAAATCGGTATTTCAGACTCATGCCCATGTCGAGAGGTATGAGACCTCTGACAAATACTTTGCCTACAAGATGGAGGAGAATAGCTCAACCAGTGAGCATATGCTCAGAATGTCTGGGTACTACAATCGCTTGAATCAAGTGGGAGTTAATCTTCCAGATAAAATAGTGATTGACAGAGTTCTCTAGTCACTATCACCAAGTTACTAGAACTTCGTGATGAACTATAATATGCAAGGGATGAATAAGACAATTCCCGAGCTCTTCGCGATGCTAAAGGCTGCAGAGGTAGAGATCAAAAAGGAGCATCAAGTGTTGATGGTTAACAAGACCACTAGTTTCAAGAAAAAGGGCAAAGGGAAGAAGGGGAACTTCAAGAAGAATAGCAAGCAAGTTGCTACTCCCGGGAAGAAGCCCAAGTCTGGACCTAAGCCTGAAACTGAGTGCTTCTACTGCAAAGGGACTGGTCACTGGAAGCGGAACTGCCCCAAGTATTTGGCGGATAAGAAGGATGGCAAAGTGAACAAAGGTATATTTGATATACATGTTATTGATGTGTATTTTACTAGTGTTCATAGTAGCCCCTGGGTATTTGATAATGGTTCAGTTGCTAACATTAGTAACTCAAAACAGGAGTTGCAAAATAAACAGAGACTAGTTAATGACGAGGTGACGATGTGTGTTGGAAGTGATTCCAAGGTTGATAAGATCACCATCGCACACTTCCTCTACCTTCGGGATTAGTGTTGGACCTAAATAAATGTTATTTGGTATTTGCGTTGAGCATGAATATGATTGGATCATGTTTATTGCGATACGGTTATTCATTTAAGTCAGAGAATAATTGCTGTTCTGTTTAAATGAATAAAACCTTCTATGGTCATACACTCAATATAAATGGTTTGTTGAATCTCGATCGTAGTGATACACATATTCATAATATTGATGCCAAAAGATGCAAAGTTGATAATGATAATGCAACATATTTTGTGGCACTGCCGTTTAGGTCATATTGGTGTAAAGCGCATGAAGAAACTCCATTCGGATGGACTTTTGGAATCACTTGATTATGAATCATTTGATGCTTGCGAACCATGCCTCATGGGCAAGATGACTAAGACTCCGTTCTCTGGAACAACGGAGCGAGCTAATGACTTATTGGAAATAATACATATCGATGTATGCGGTCCGATGAGTGTTGAGGCTCACGGCTGGTATCGTTATTTTCTGACCTTCACAGATGATTTGAGCAGATATGGGTATATCTGCTTGATGAAACATAAGTCTGAAGCATTTGAAAAGTTCAAAAGAAATTCAGAGTGAAGTGGAAAATCATCATAACAAGAAAATAAAATTTCTACGATCTGATCGTGGAGGTGAATATTTGAGTTATGAGTTTGGTCTTCATTTGAAACAATGTGGAATAGTTTCACAACTCACGCCACCTGGAACACCACAGCGTAATGGTGTGTCCGAACGTCGTAACCGTACTTTATTAGATATGGTGCGATCTATGATGTCTCTTACCGATTTACCACTATCGTTTTGGGGTTATGCATTAGAGACAGCTGCATTCACGTTAAATAGGGCACCATCTAAATCCGTTGAGACGACACCATATGAACTGTGGTTTGGCAAGAAACCTAAGCTGTCGTTTCTTAAAGTTTGGGGCTACGATGCTTATGTGAAAAAGCTTCAACCTGATAAGCTAGAACCCAAATCGGAGAAATACGTCTTCATAGGATACCCAAAGGAGACTGTTGGGTACACCTTCTATCACAGATCCGAAGGCAAGATATTCGTTGCTAAGAATGGATCCTTTCTAGAGAAGGATTTTCTCTCAAAAGAAGTGAGTGGGAGGAAAGGAGAACTTGATGAGGTAATTGTACCTTCTCCCGAATTGGAAAGTAGTTCACCACAGAAATCAATTCTAGTGATGCCTACACCAATTAGTGAGGAAGTTAATGATGAAGATCATGAAACTTCGGATCAAGTTGCTACCGAACCTCGTAGGTCAACCAGAGTACGTTCCGCACCAGAGTGGTACGGTAATCCTGATCTGGAAATCATGTTACTAGACCATGACGAACCTACGAACTATGAGGAAGCGATGATGAGCCCAGATTCCACGAAATGGCTTGAGGCCATGAAATCTGAGATGGGATCCATGTATGAGAACAAAGTGTGGACTTTGGTTGACTTGCCCGATGATCGGCAAGCCATTGAGAATAAATGGATCTTCAAGAGGAAGACAGACGCTGATAGTAGTGTTACTATCTACAAAGCTCAACTTGTCGCAAAAAGGTTTTCGACAAAGTTCAAGGTGTTGACTACGATGAGATTTTCTCACTCGTAGCGATGCTTAAGTCTGTCCGAATCATGTTAGCAATTGCCACATTTTATGAAATCTGGCAAATGGATGTCAAAAACTACATTCCTTAATGGAATTTTTAAAGAAGAAGTTGTATATGATGCAACCAGAAGGTTTTGTCAATCCTAAAGGTGCTAACAAAATGTGCAAGCTCCAGCGATCCATCTATTGACTGGTGCAAGCATCTCAGAGTTGGAATATACGCTTTGATGAAGTGATCAAAGCATATGGTTTTATACAGACTTACGGTGAAGCCTGTTTTTACAAGAAAGTGAGTGGGAGCTCTGTAGCATTTCTGATATTATATGTGGATGACATATTGTTGATTGGAAATGATATAGAATTTCTAGATAGCATAAAAGGATACTTGAATAAGAATTTTTCAATAAAAAAGACCTCGGTGAAGCTGCTTAAGTATTGAGCATCAAGATCTATAGGGATAGATCGAGACGCTTAATAGGACTTTCACAAAGCACATACCTTGACAAGATTTTGAAGAAGTTCAAAATGGATCAGTCAAAGAAGGAGTTCTTGCCTGTGTTACAAGGTGTAAAATTGAGTAAGACTCAAAACCCGACCACGGCAGAAGATAGAAAGAGAATGAAAGTCATTCCCTATGCCTCAGGCATAGGTTCTATAAAGTATGCCATGCTATGTACCAAACCAGTTGTGTGCCTTGCTATGAGTTTAGCAAGGAGGTACGATAGTGATCCAGGAATGGATCACTGGATAGCGGTCAAAGTTATCCTTAGTTACCTAAGAGGACTAAGGAAATATTTCTCGGTTATGGAGGTGATAAAAGAGTTCGTCATAAAAGGTTACATCGATGCAAGATTTTACACCAATCCAGATGACTCAGAGTCTCAATCTGGATACATATCGAAAGTGGGAGCAATTAGCTAGAGTAGCTCCATGTAGAGCATTATAGACATAGAAATTTGCAAAATACATACGGATCTGTATGTGGCAGACCCGTTGACTAAACTTCTCCCACAAGCAAAACATGATCACACCTTAGTACTCTTTGGGTGTTAATCACATGGCGATGTGAACTAGATTACTGACTCTAGTAAAACCTTTGGGTGTTGGTCACATGGCGATGTGAACTATGGGTGTTAATCACATGGTGATGTGAACTATTCGTGTTAAATCACATGGCGATGTGAAACTAGATTATTGACTCTAGTGCAAGTGGGAGACTGAAGGAAATATGCCCTAGAGGCAATAATAAAGTTGCTATTTATATTTCCTTATATCATGATAAATGTTTATTATTCATGCTAGAATTGTATTAACCGGAAACTTAATACATGTGTGAATACATAGACAAAACAAAGTGTCCCTAGTATGCCTCTACTTGACTAGCTCATTAATCAAAGATGGTTAAGTTTCCTGACCATAGACATGTGTTGTCATTTGATGAACGGGATCACATCATTAGGAGAATGATGTGATGGACAAGACCCATCCGTTAGCTTAGCATAATGATCATTAAGTTTATTGCTATAGCTTTCTTCATGACTTATACATATTCCTCTGACTATGAGATTATGCAACTCCCAAATACCAGAGGAACACTTTGTGTGCTATCAAACGTCACAACGTAACTGGGTGATTATAAAGATGCTCTACAGGTGTCTTCGAAGGTGTTTGTTGGGTTGGCATAGATCAAGATTAGGATTTGTCACTCCGTGTATCGGAGAGGTATCTCTGGGCCCTCTTGGTAATGCACATCACTATAAGCCTTGCAAGCAATGTGCCTAATGAGTTAGTTACGGGATGATGCATTACGAAACAAGTAAAGAGATGTAGCGACCCGACCCGGATGGATCGAATCTCTGTGTTCAAGTGTCATCCCTGGATCGGTAATGCTGACACACACAATACTCGAAGGATATATAACAGAGTGCAATCACACACTTATTACATCGAATGTATCCAAAGAGAACTTATTACAGTAAATATGGCTTAAGGCCATCTAAATAAGATAACAGCGGAAGGCTTCGAAGATAAAGTGAGTCCATCAACTCCAACAGCATAGCTGAGTGCACGACAACGACCTAGCGCACGTTACTCTTCGTCTGAAAAGTCTGCAACATGATATGTTGCAGCCCGAAATGGGTCAGCACATGGAATATGCTGGCAATATACACAGTAGAGCAAAGAACAGATGAAAGCTATCACTACATGCATATATGGCTGGTGGAAAAGCTCTAGGGTTATATTGTTTTGTGAAAAGCCAATTTTCCCCTACATCAAAGGAATATGTTTTATTTTAACTATCATGGTAGTTGAAACATTGAGACGGTAAATCCCCATCTCAATCCCAATTAAAAGTAATCATTAAAACCAACAAATTAATTTAGAGTGATGAGATCAAATCAATAATTCAAGTACCAGATACTCGAGATGTCCGTAACCGGGGACACGGCTAACCATGATTAGTTTATACACTCTGCAGAGGTTGCACACTTTTCCCCACAAGACTCGACCGCATCCATGATCGGAAGATCGAGACATAGTCTTTCTGAAGCATTAACTCTCTACTCCGGGTAGACCGGTACACCTACTTTCCCCTACATCTGCTAGTTTACCTCTTCGAGAGCTCACACAACTTAATCAACTATGCCAGAGCCCATAATGGCTTGTGGCTGCACACGGAAGTTTCCAGACATGAAATATCATATGATCCCTTTGAGCCTGGGTGGCGGACCTAGGGTAATCACACGGGTACTCCGGGATTCCCATGGGCAAGCACTGGTTTCTCCAGGTGCCCCAAGCAATCCACCCAGATGTGTATTAAAGTTGCCACCTTAATGTTGTCCAAAATTATCATCTCTCACAACTTCCATGTACATCACGATCCAATCCCCGTCTACGAGCATGGCTAAGCAATTCATGAGCATAACGTATATATATCTCCCAGGGTTTGATAATAAAGGGCAATAGGTTCTACCTCATCATCTACTTCCCAATACCCACAAGTTAATCACATCCTAATCATGCAGTGTTTGAGGATTTGTAACTAATGGATAAAAACTGGGTAATAAAGGGGTATGATCAAAGTGTAACTTGCCTTGCTGACGATCCGCAAAACCTAGAGACTTGTAGTAGCACGCTTCGCACTCCGGGAATTCTATTGCAAACAAACAATAGCATACATAAGCAATCAAGTGAAGATGCACGGGTAAATCCCAAATAAGAAGATCTAACCAGAAAGTTCAACTGAAAAACTCTGGTTGCAAAAAGAATCAAAACAAACGAAGCAACGAAACTCAAACTGCGAAAGAAACAGGATCCAATTTACTAATCTGGACTAAAGTCAAATTTTACAGTACCAAAATCTTGTTCAAGTTGGTTAAACAGAAAGAGGGTTTCGAGACGAAGATCTAGGCGCTTGTTTCACCTTATTTGGATAAACGAGCGAAAAGATAAACTAAAACGAAAATTGGGTCAGAAATCGCGAACGAAAATAATCGCGAAAAAAACCCTGGAGAAAGAAAAACTGACGAACAGGCTAACAAACGAACGTTCGCTGTCTGTGACTAACGGGTGAACGGCGTTTGTTAAAACGACCGTACGGACGAACGTCCGCTAAATAACTAAACCGAGAAAACCGAACGAACCGATAAAATAAAAAAACGCATCTAGGGTTTCTAAAAAAAACCGATCGGTTTTTACCTAAACCAAAAAAAAAACTGGGCGTCGGATTGGATCGGAACGGCGGCGGCTCCGGCGGCAAGGTGGCGGCTCCGGCGAGGCGAGGCACTGAGGGGCGGCGGCGGGGTGCGGCGCGGCGGCGCGGCACGGCGAAGTGCGGCGGCGGCGCTGCAGCGGCGGCGCTGCAGCGGCGGCGGCGGGCGGCGGGCGCGGCGGCGGCGGCTGCTGCTGCGGGAGGCGGGGCGAGGCGAAGTGGGGGCGGGGCGATGGCTATTTAAGGAGGGGAGGGGACGGGGTGGCTTGGGGAAGGGGCAAACCACGGCGGCGGGGGCGTCCCGGACTCCGGCGGAGTCCGGCTCGGGCACGGGGCGCGCGCGAGCGGAGGTGGCGGCGGTGCCGGGCCGGCTGGGCTTCGGCCCAGTTCGGTCCACGAAGTTTTTTTTTAAATAAATCCTGACGCAGAAAAACAAAGAAAAGAAATACTAAACAGACTCCAAAAATCCTGAAATAAATTTTCCCCGTCCTCTAAAAATAAAGCGGACAAAGTGAACATTTATTTGGGCCTCTAATGAAATTTTGAAAAACGCATATTTTTCCTAAATTCAAATAAAATTGCAATAAAAATCCAAATAAAATATTTATTTGATTTTAATATTTTTCCTCCAATATTCCATTTATTTTGGAGAAGTCATATTATCTCCTCTCATATATTTTTAATATGAAATATTTTCGGAGAGAAAAATAATTAAACCAAATTGATCCTTGTTTCAATATTTGAGAAAATTCAAATATGAAAACGGTGAAATCCCCAACTCTCTCCGTGGGTCCTTGAGTTGCTTAGAATTTTCGAGGATCGCAAAACAAAATGCAATAAAATATGATATGCATGGATGACCTATGTATAACATTCCAAATTGAAAATTTGGGATGTTACAAACCTACCCCCCTTAAGATGAATCTCACCCTCGAGATTCGGGTTGGCTAGCAAAAAGGTATGGGTGGTCCTTTCGGAGGTCTTCTTCGTGCTCCCAGGTAGCTTCCTCCTCGGTATGGTGACTCCACTGAACTTTGCAAAATTTGATGACCTTGCTGCGAGTAACTCGGCTGGCAAACTCGAGAATTTTGACGGGTTTCTCCTCGTAGGTCAGATCACTATCCAATTGAATTGCTTCTAGGGGCACTGTATCTCTCAGAGGAATATCGGCCATCTCTGCATGGCACTTCTTTAGCTAGGAAACGTGAAACACATCATGAACTCCTGACAAATCTTCGGGTAATTCCAACTTGTAGGCAACTTCACCCATACGTTCCAATACTCTGTATGGTCCCACAAATCGTGGCGCTAACTTTCCCTTGACTCCAAACCGTTTAACTCCTTGCAGAGGTGACACATGAAAATATGCTCTGTCTCTGATTTCATAGACTACCTCCTTGTGCTTCAAGTCTGCATAACTCTTTTGTCTCGACTGAGCTACCTTCAGTCTATCTCGTATTAACTTAACCTTCTCTTCAGGCTCTTTAATCAAATCTGGTCCAAACAACTGACGATCTCCAACTTCATCCCACATCAATGGTGTTCTGCACCTCCGTCCATACAAAGCTTCGAAAGGTGCCATCTTCAAACTGGCTTGGTAGCTGTTGTTGTATGAGAACTCCGCGTAGGGCAGATTGTCATCCCAACTAGATCCATAATCTAGCGCACAAGCTCTCAACATGTCCTCCAGAATCTGATTGACTCTCTCGCTCTGTCCATCTGTCTGCGGATGAAAGGCTGTACTAAACTCTAGCCTGGTACCCAAAGTTTGGTGCAGCTGGTGCCAAAACTTTGAAGTAAACTGTGTTCCTCTATCTGATACGATGGTCCTCGGAACTCCATGCAGACATACGATCCTGGTCATATATATCTTGGCCAACTTTGCACTCGTATAGGTGGTTTTTACTGGGATAAAGTGAGCCACTTTGGTCAAACGATCCACTACTACCCAAATAGAATCATATCCCGATCGGGTCTTGGGTAATCCGGTGATAAAATCCATGCCAAGCTTATCCCACTTCCATTCGGGTATCGGCATAGGCTGCAGTAATCCTACTGGCCTCTGATGTTCTACTTTTACTCTCTGACATACATCACATACGGCTACATACTCGGCAATATCCTTCTTCATACCAGTCCACCAGAAACGCTCTTTTAAATCCAAAAACATCTTGGTGTTTCCGGGGTGTATCGAGTATGGCGAGTCGTGAGCCTCCTGTAGTATCAACTTCCTGATCTCTGCATTATTGGGTACATAAACACGTTCCTCAAACCATAAAGTGTCGTGCTCATCCTCACGAAAACCTTTGGCTTTTCCTTTGTTCATCCTCTCCTTTATCTCGGCAATTTCTTTGTCATCCTTCTGAGCTTCTCGAATCCTTCCCAATAATGTTGACTGAACTTCCATTGCTGCGACAAAACCTCTAGGGACTATCTCCAAACGAAGCTCCCTGAGATCTTCGGCTAACTCCTTTGGTAATCCTCCGCTTTCAAGGGTATTGACATAACTCTTTCGGCTCAAAGCGTCTGCTACGACATTGGCCTTTCCTGGATGATAATGCAACTTCATATCATAATCCTTTATAAGCTCCAACCATCTCCTCTGCCTGAGGTTCAGCTCCTTCTGTGTGAAAATGTACTTCAAACTCTTATGATCCGTGTACACATCACAACGGTTCCCAATAAGAAAATGTCTCCAAGTCTTGAGTGCATGAACTACAGCTGCTAACTCCAAATCATGCGTGGCATAATTCAACTCATGTGGTCAAAGGTGACATGAGGCATATGAGACAACTCTTCCGTCCTGCATAAGTACACCTCCAAGTCCTAAGCGAGAAGCGTCGCAATACACTTGGAAATCCTTGCGTATATCCGGCAGAATCGGCACTGGGGCTGTAACCAAACGTTTCTTCAGCTCCTGAAAACTTGCCTCACATTCATCTGTCCATTTGAACTTGGTGTCCTTCTTCAGTAACTCCGTCATAGGCTTCGCAATCTTAGAAAAATTCTCGATGAATCTCCGATAATATCCTGCGAGTCCCAGAAAACTGCGGATCTCTCCTACTGAGATGGGTGCTAGCCAGTCAGTGACTGACTTAACTTTGGTAGGGTCTACTGCTATACCTTCTCCTGATATAACATGTCCAAGGAATCCAACTTCCTTCAACCAAAACTCACATTTGCTGAACTTGGCATACAACTGATGTTCCCTGAGCTTCTCGAGAACTAAACGCAAATGCTCCTGGTGCTCTTCTTCATTCTTCGAGTACACCAAGATATCATCAATGAACACCATGACAAACTTATCCAAGAACTCCATGAACACTTTATTCATCATACTCATAAAATAGGTAGGGGCATTAGTTAATCCAAATGACATAACCATATACTCATATAGCCCATACCTTGTGGTGAAGGCTGTCTTAGGTATATCCTGTTCTCGGATCTTCAGCTGGTGGTATCCTAATCTCAGATCAATCTTGGAGAACACTTTAGCTCCTTGCAACTGATCAAACAAATCATTAATCATCGGCAGTGGGTACTTGTTCTTAATCATCACTTCATTTAATGCACGATAATCAACAACCATTCTCAAGGATCCATCCTTCTTCTCAACTAAAAGCACTGGGGCTCCCCACGGTGATGAACTTCGTCGAATGTAACCTTTCTCCAATAACTCCTTGATCTGCTTCTTAATCTCCTCCAGATCATTTGCGGGCATCCGGTATGGTCTCTTCGATATCGGTCCGGTGCCTGGCAACAGCTCTATCAAAAATTCAATGTCTCGATCCGGCGGCATGCCTGGTAACTCCTCTGGAAATACATCTGGGTAATCCTTCACTACTGGCACTTCCTCCTGAACAACTCCTGAGAGGGAATTTATTTGGGTTCTCCTTGATGCATGCCTGGATACATACTTGATCCTTTTTCCCTCCGGGGTGGTGAGCAGAATTGACTTACTGGCGCAATCGATGTTTCCTCCATTGTGAGAATGGCCTCCATGGTTATGTCCTCCATGGGTATGATGAGTGTGTCCTCCCGAGTACGGGGAATAGTGGGGCTTCTGCTGGGCTCCAGAGTTGTACCTTCCCTGTCCATACTTCCGTTTGCAGTTCTCTATCTGCTGCTGCTTGCCTTCAATCATGAGAGCCCTGTCTACCAGCTCCTGGTAGTTGGTGATTGTTGCCACCATCAACTGCATACTCAGCTCATCATTCAGTCCTTCGAGGAACTTCTCCTGCTTCGTGGCATCTATGGCCACATCATCTGGGGCGTAACGAGCTAACTTGCTGAACTCATCCACGTACTGCGCCACAGTACGATTCCCCTGGCGTAAGTTGCGGAACTCACGCTTCTTCATACTCATGGCTCCAGCTGAGACATGTGCGGTGCGGAAGGCCTGCTGAAACTGATCCCAAGTAATGTTGGCCACGGGAAAGGTGGTGGTGTAGTTCTCCCACCATGAGGCTGCGGGTCCATCCAATTGATGTGCAGCAAAGCACACCTTCTCAGCATCAGTGCAACCTGCGGTGATCAGTTCCCTTCCAATCTTGCGGAGCCAATCATCAGCAACAATCGGCTCGGTGCTGCTAGAAAACACCGGCGGATTCAACCTTAGAAAACGGGCTAAGTTGTCAACTGGGGGTGGTGGCGGTGGATTGTTGTTATTATTGTTGCCTTGGTTCTGGACTAGTATCTGCATCAAGGCATTCTGCTGCTGGATCAACTGTGTGATCTCCGGTGGGAAGACAAATCCGGTGTCGCGTCTCGGAGGCATCTGATGGGTTTAGAGGGAAGAGATTAGAATAGAGTAAGGTCTAGTGAGGTAGCACTACCCGTATGCACATGAGACAAACACATTCATATCACACCTAAGTCAATTCAAGCAAGGGCATACAATCGATCTAACTCTCGTTACAGTGCTCGGACTACTACTATATACATGGGGAAAATACTAATGATAATATGGTGGTTATCTAGAAATTTTGATCGGTGGAAGACTCCATGATGTCCGCTCCAGCTTCGTCTTCATAATCATCATCACTACTGTCGGGGTCGGAGTCGGTGTCGTCGATGAGGATGTAGTCTTCAGAACGAATGTCGTCGGGATGGTCGTCATCTCCTTCTGGCGCGGGGTCTCCCATGAATACTCCTAGCTTCCTTGTTAGGTCGTCGTTCTTCTCCACTAGTATTGTGATTTCCTCCTCGTATCCATCGCGTGTAGTCTTGAGTTCCTCTTCTAGCTCCATGTTCCTGGTCATCACCTTCTTTAGGTCTATCATGCTTGCACACATCTGGTTCTCCTGTCGACAAATGTGCTGGTTTAACTCCTGGATGAAAGCTGCAATGGACCTGTCCCTCCTGGTGCTGATCATCTCCCATTGCTCATCTCGGCGCCCACATATCTGGTAGATGGTGTCCTTAAGATCCTTGTGATACACTTCGCCGATGCGTCCCGTGGCGATGTGGGCTGCCATGCTCTTTCCTAGACTCCAGGTTGGTCAAGGAAAAAATCTATGGGCTCAGTAACTGGCGTGAATGTCCTTCCTGGAACTTGAACTCGAATCGTCCAATGCTCCTCTTCTGGTACAGTGGCGGTGTAGGTCCCGGTGAAGCTTGGTATTCTGTTGTTCAGGTACCTAGTGACTTCCTTCAAGTGTCGTCCAAAAGGTGTGTCTTCATCCGGTTGTGCAAACTTGTTCCTTGAGTCCGCCATCCTAGAGAGTAGAAGATGGAGAGAGTCAGAAATGAGTAGAGAAGAGTGACCTATGGCTTTTTTTCTTAGTGGTCGTGTCCTACAGTCAGCGTGTGCTCTGATACCATTCTTTGTAGCGACCCGACCCGGATGGATCGAATCTCTGTGTTCAAGTGTCATCCCTGGATCGGTAATGCTGACACACACAGTACTCGAAGGATTTATAACAGAGTGCAATCACACACTTATTACATCGAATGTCTCCAAAGACAACTTATTACAGTAAATATGGCTTAAGGCCATCTAAATAAGATAACAGCGGAAGGCTTGGAAGATAAAGTGAGTCCATCAACTCCAACGGCATAGCTGAGTGCACGACAATGACCTAGCGCACCTTACTCTTCGTCTGAAAAGTCTACAACATGATATGTTGCAGCCCGAAATGTTGGGGAACGTAGTAGTAAATCAAAAAAAATTCCTACGCATCACCAAGATCAATCTATGGAGAGACTAGCAACAAGAGAGAGAGAAGTGCATCTCCATACCCTTGAAGATCGCAATGCGGAAGCGTTGCAAGAACGCGGTTGGAGGAGTCGTACACGCAGCGATTCAGATCGCGGTCGATTCCGATCTAAGCGCCGAACAACGGCGCCTCTACGTTCAACACACGTGCAGCCCGGTGACGTCTCCCGCGCCTTGATCCAGCAAGGAGGAGGGAGAGGTTGGGGAAGACAACTCCAGCAGTAGCACGACAGCGTGGTGGTGTTGGAGCAGCGTGGTTCTCCAACAGGGCTTCGCCAAGCACTACGAAAGACGAGAAGGTGGAGAGGTAGGGCTGCGCCAAGAGGGAGAGAGATTCGTGTCCCTGGCAGCCCCAAAACCCCCACTATATATAGGAAGAGGGGAGGGGGGTGCGCCCCCTCTAGGGTTCCCACCCTAGGGGGGGCGGCAGCCCTAGATGGGATGGAGGGGGGCGACCAAGAGGGGGAGAGAGGGGGGGGGCGCCCTAGGGTGGGCCTAAGGCCCATCTGCTCCTAGGGTTTCCCCCTTCTCCCCTTTGCTGCGCCTTGGGCCTTGGTGGGAGGCGCACCAGCCCACTCAGGGGCTGGTCCCTTCCCACTCTTGGCCCATGCAAGCCTCCGGGGCTGGTGGCCCCACCCAGTGGACCCCCGGAACCCTTCCGGTGGTCCCGGTACATTGCCGGTGACGCCCGAAACACTTCCGGTGACCAAAACCTCACTTCCTATATATTATTCTTTACCTCCGGACCATTCCGAAACTCCTCGTGACGTCCGGGATCTCATCCGGGACTCCGAACAACATTCGGTAACCACGTACAAACTTTCCCTATAACCCTAGCGTCATCGAACCTTAAGTGTGTAGACCCTACGGGTTCGGGAGGCATGTAGACATGACCGAGACATCTCTCCGGTCAATAACCAACAGCGGGATCTGGATACCCATGTTGGCTCCCACATGTTCCACGATGATCTCATCGGATGAACCACGATGTCGGGGATTCAATCAATCCCGTATACAATTCCCTTTGTCTACCGGTATGATACTTGCCCGAGATTCGATCGTCGGTATCCCTATACCTTGTTCAATCTCGTTACCGGCAAGTCTCTTTACTCGTTCCGTAACGCACGATCCCGTGGCTAACTCTTTAGTCACATTGAGCTCATTATGATGATGCATTACCGAGTGGGCCCAGAGATACCTCTCCGTCATACGGAGTGACAAATCGCAGTCTCAATTCGTGCCAACCCAACAGACACTTTCGGAGATACCTGTAGTGCACCTTTATGGTCACCCAGTTACGTTGTGACGTTTGATACACCCAAAGCATTCCTACGGTATCCAGGAGTTACACAATCTCATGGTCTAAGGAAATGATACTTGACATTAGAAAAGCTTTAGCAGACGAACTACACGATCTTGTGCTACGCTTAGGATTGGGTCTTGTCCATCACATCATTCTCCTAATGATGTGATTCCGTTATCAACGACATCCAATGTCCAGGGTCAGGAAACTGCAACCATCTATTGATCAACGAGCTAGTCAACTAGAGGCTCACTAGGGACATGTTGTGGTCTATGTATTCACACATGTATTACGATTTCCGGATGACACAATTATAGCATGAACAATAGACAATTATCATGAACAAGGAAATATAATAATAACCACTTTATTATTGCCTCTAGGGCATATTTCCAACAGTCTCCCACTTGCACTAGAGTCAATAATCTAGTTACATTGTTATGAATCGAACACCCATAGAGTTCTGGTGTTGATCATGTTTTGCTCGTGGAAGAGGTTTAGTCAACGGATCTGCGACATTCAGATCCGCATGCACTTTACAAATATCTATGTCTCCATCTTGAACATGTTCACGAATGGAGTTGAAGCGACGCTTGATATGCCTGGTCTTCTTGTGAAACCTGGGCTCCTTGGCAAGGGCAATAGCTCTAGTATTGTCATAGTAGAGAGTCATTGGGCCCGACGCATTGGGAATAACTCCTAGGTCGGTGATGAACTCCTTCATCCAGACTGCTTCCTGTGCTGCCTCCGAGGCTGCTATGTACTCCGCTTCACATGTAGATCCCGCCACGACGCTTTGCTTGCAACTGCACCAGCTGACTGCCCCACCATTTAAAATATACACGTATCCGGTTTGTGACTTGGAGTCATCCAGATCTGTGTCGAAGCTAGCATCGACGTAACCCTTTACGACGAGTTCTTCGTCACCTCCATAAACGAGAAACATATCCTTAGTCCTTTTCAGGTACTTCAGGATGTTCTTGACCGCTGTCCAGTGTTCCATGCCGGGATTACTTTGGTACCTTCCTACCAAACTTACGGCGAGGTTCACATCAGGTCTGGTACACAGCATGGCATACATAATAGACCCTATGGATGAGGCATAGGGGATGACACTCATCTTTTCTCTATCTTCTGCCGAGGTCGGGCATTGAGCCGTGCTCAATCTCACACCTTGTAATACAGGCAAGAACCCCTTCTTGGACTGATCCATATTGAACTTCTTCAATATCTTGTCAAGGTATGTGCTTTGCGAAAGACCAATGAGGCGTCTCGATCTATCTCTATAGATCTTGATGCCTAATATGTAAGCAGCTTCTCCAAGGTCCTTCATTGAAAAACACTTATTCAAGTAGGCCTTTATGCTTTCCAAGAATTCTATATCATTTCCCATTAATAGTATGTCATCCACATATAATATGAGAAATGCTACAGAGCTCCCACTCACTTTCTTGTAAACACAGGCTTCTCCATAAGTCTGTGTATACCCAAATGCTTTGATCATCTCATCAAAGCGAATGTTCCAACTCCGAGATGCTTGCACCAGCCCATAAATTGAGCGCTGGAGCTTGCATACCTTGTCAGCATTATTAGGATCGACAAAACCTTCCGGCTGCATCATATACAATTCTTCCTTAAGGAAACCATTAAGGAATGCCGTTTTGACGTCCATTTGCCATATCTCATAATCATAGAATGCGGCAATTGCTAACATGATTCTGACGGACTTCAGCTTCGCTACGGGTGAGAAGGTCTCATCGTAGTCAACCCCTTGAACTTGTCGATAACCCTTAGCGACAAGTCGAGCCTTATAGATGGTCACATTACCATTCGCGTCTGTCTTCTTCTTAAAGATCCATTTGTTCTCTATGGCTTGCCGATCA
This sequence comes from Thinopyrum elongatum, assembly GCA_011799875.1. NCBI lineage: Eukaryota > Viridiplantae > Streptophyta > Magnoliopsida > Poales > Poaceae > Thinopyrum > Thinopyrum elongatum. The sequence continues at coordinate 175,735,874 of CM022303.1, read as the reverse complement.
TCGGGCAAGTCTGTCAAAGTCCATACTTCGTTTTCATACATGGATCCTATCTCGGATTTCATGGCTTCAAGCCATTTGTTGGAACTCGGGCCCGCCATCGCTTCTTCATAGTTCGAAGGTTCACCGTTGTCTAACAACATGATTTCCAGGACAGAGTTGCCGTACCACTCTGGTGTGGAACGTGTCCTCGTGGACCTACGAATTTCCGTAGCAACTTGATCCGAAGTTTCATGATCATCATCATTAACTTCCTCTCTAGTCGGTGCAGGCACCACAGAAACATCTTCCTAAGCTGCGCTACTCTCCGGTTCAAGAGGGGTTACCTCATCAAGCTCTACTTTCCTCCCACTTACTTCTTTCGAGAGAAACTCTTTCTCTAGAAAGGATCCATTCTTGGCAACAAAGATCTTGCCTTCGGATCTGAGGTAGAAGGTATACCCAATAGTTTCCTTAGGGTATCCTATGAAGACGCATTTTTCCGATTTGGGTTCGAGCTTTTCAGGTTGAAGTTTCTTGACATAAGCATCGCATCCCCAAACTTTCAGAAACGACAGCTTAGGTTTCTTCCCAAACCATAATTCATACGGTGTCGTCTCAACGGATTTCGACGGAGCCCTATTTAAAGTGAATGCGGCAGTCTCTAAAGCATAACCCCAAAATGATAGCGGTAGATCGGTAAGAGACATCATAGATCGCACCATATCCAATAGAGTGCGATTACGACGTTCGGACACACCATTACGCTGAGGTGTTCCAGGCGGCGTGAGTTGTGAAACAATTCCACATTTCCTTAAGTGTGTGCCAAATTCGTGACTCAAATATTCCCCTCCACGATCTGATCGTAAGAACTTTATTTTCCTGTCACGTTGATTCTCAACCTCACTCTGAAATTCCTTGAACTTTTCGAAGGTCTCAGACTTGTGTTTCATTAAGTAGACATACCCATATCTACTTAAGTCATCAGTGAGGGTGAGAACATAACGATAACCACCGCGAGCCTCAACGCTCATTGGACCGCACACATTAGTATGTATGATTTCCAATAAGTTGGTTGCTCGCTCCATTGTTCCGGAGAACGGAGTCTTGGTCATCTTGCCCATGAGGCATGGTTCGCACGTGTCAAATGATTCATAATCAAGAGACTCCAAAAGTCCATCTGCATGGAGTTTCTTCATGCGTTTGACACCAATGTGACCAAGGCGGCAGTGCCACAAGTATGTGGGACTATCATTATCAACCTTACATCTTTTGACATTCACACTATGAATATGTGTAACATCACGTTCGAGATTCAATAAAAATAAACCATTGACCAGCAGGGCATGACCATAAAACATATCTCTCATATAAATAGAACTACCATTATTCTCGGATTTAAATGAGTAGCCATCTCGCATCAAACGAGATCCTGATACAATGTTCATGCTCAAAGCTGGTACTAAATAACAATTATTGAGGTTTAAAACTAATCCCGTAGGCAGATGTAGAGGTAGCGTGCCGACGGCGATCACATCGACCTTGGAACCATTCCCGACGCGCATCGTCACCTCGTCCTTCGCCAGTCTCTGCTTATTCCGCAGCTCCTATTTTGAGTTACAAATGTGAGCAACCGCACCGGTATCAAATACCCAGGAGCTACTATGAGCGCTGGTAAGGTACACATCAATAACATGTATATCACATATACCTTTGGTATTGCCGGCCTTCTTATCCGCTAAGTACTTGGGGCAGTTCCGCTTCCAGTGACCGTTTCCCTTGCAATAAAAGCATTCAGTCTCAGGCTTGGGTCCATTCTTTGGCTTCTTCCCGGCAGCTTGCTTACCGGGCGCGGCAACTCCCTTGCCGTCCTTCTTGAAGTTCTTTTTACCCTTGCCTTTCTTGAACTTAGTGGTTTTATTCACCATCAACACTTGATGTTCCTTTTTGATCTCTACCTCCGCTGATTTCAGCATTGAATACACCTCAGGGATGGTTTTTTCCATACCCTGCATATTGAAGTTCATCACAAAGCTCTTGTAGCTAGGTGGAAGCGACTGAAGGATTCTGTCAACGACCGCGTCATCCGGGAGATTAACTCCCAGCTGAGACAAGCGGTTGTGCAACCCAGACATTTTGAGTATATGCTCACTGACAGAACTATTCTCCTCCATCTTACAACTATAGAACTTGTCGAAGACTTCATATCTCTCGACCTGGGCATGAGCTTGGAAAACCATTTTCAGCTCTTGGAACATCGCATATGCTCCGTGTTGCTCAAAACGCTTTTGGAGCCCCGGTTCTAAGCTGTAAAGCATGCCGCACTGAACCAGGGAGTAATCATCACTACGCGACTGCCAGGCGTTCATAACGTCTTGAGTTGCTGGGAAAACAGGTGCGTCACCTAGCGGTGCTTCAAGGACATATGCTTTCTTGGCAGCTATGAGGATGATCCTCAAGTTACGGACCTAGTCCGTGTAGTTGCTACCATCGTCTTTCAGTTTGGTTTTCTCTAGGAACGCGTTGAAGTTGAGGGCAACATTAGCGTGGGCCATTTGATCTACAAGACATATTGTAAAGATTTTAGACTAATTCATGATAATTAAGTTCATCTAATCAAATTATTCAATGAACTCCCACTCAGATAGACATCCCTCTAGTCATCTAAGTGATACATGATCCGAATCGACTAGGCCGTGTCCGATCATCACGTGAGACGGACTAGTCATCAACGGTGAACATCTCTATGTTGATCGTATCTTCTATACGACTCATGTTCGACCTTTCGGTCTTCCGTGTTCCGAGGCCATGTCCGTACATGCTAGGCTCGTCAAGTCAACCTAAGTGTTTTGCATGTGTAAATCTATCTTACACCCGTTGTATTCGAACGTTAGAATCTATCACACCCGATCATCACGTGGTGCTTCGAAACAACGAACCTTCGCAACGGTGAACAGTTAGGGGGAACACTTTCTTGAAATTTTAGCGAGGGATCATCTTATTTATGCTACCGTCGTTCTAAGCAAATAAGATGTAAACATGATAAACATCACATGCAAATCATAAAGTGACATGATATGGCCAATATCATTTTGCTCCTTTTGATCTCCATCTTCGGGGCACCATGATCATCATCGTCACCGGCATGACACCATGATCTCCATCATCATGATCTCCATCATCGTGTCTTCATGAAGTTGTCTCGCCAACTATTACTTCTACTACTATGGCTAACGGTTAGCAATAAAGTAAAGTAATTACATGGCATTTTCATTGACACATAGGTCATACAATAAATTAAGACAACTCCTATGGCTCCTGCCGGTTGTCATACTCATCGACATGCAAGTCGTGATTCCTATTACAAGAACATGATCAATCTCATACATCACATATATCATTCATCACATCCTTTTGGCCATATCACATCACACGGCATATGCTGCAAGAACAAGTTAGACGTCCTCTAATTGTTGTTGCAAAATTTTTTTACGTGGCTGCTATAGGTTTCTAGCAAGAACGTTTCTTACCTACGCCACAACCACAACGTGATATGCCAATTTCTATTTACCCTTCATAAGGACCCTTTTCATCGAATCCGATCCGACTAAAGTGGGAGAGACAGACACCCGCTAGCCACCTTATGCAACTAGTGCATGTCAGTTGGTGGAACCTGTCTCACGTAAGCGTACGTGTAAGGTCGGTCCGGGCCGCTTCATCCCACGATGCCGCTGAATCAAGATAAGACTAGTAACGGCAAGTAAATTGACAAAATTGACGCCCACAACAACTTGTGTTCTACTCGTGCATAGAAACTACGCATAGACCTAGCTCATGATGCCACTGTTGGGGAACGTAGTAGTAAATCAAAAAAAATTCCTACGCATCACCAAGATCAATCTATGGAGAGACTAGCAACAAGAGAGAGAGAAGTGCATCTTCATACCCTTGAAGATCGCGATGCGGAAGCGTTGCAAGAACGCGGTTGGAGGAGTCGTACACGCAGCGATTCAGATCGTGGTCGATTCCGATCTAAGCGCCGAACAACGGCGCCTCCACGTTCAACACACGTGCAGCCCGGTGACGTCTCCCGCGCCTTGATCCAGCAAGGAGGAGGGAGAGGTTGGGGAAGACAACTCCAGCAGCAGCACAATGGCGTGGTAGTGTTGGAGCAGCGTGGTTCTCCAGCAGGGCTTCGCCAAGCACTACGAAAGACGAGGAGGTCGAGAGGTAGGGCTGCGCCAAGAGGGAGAGAGATTCGTGTCCCTGGCAGCCCCAAAACCCCCAGTATATATAGGAGGAGGGGAGGGCGGTGCACCCCCTCTAGGGTTCCCACCCTAGGGGGGGCGACAGCCCTAGATGGGATGGAGGGGGGCGGCCAAGAGGGGGAGAGAGGGGGGCGCGCCCTAGGGTGGGCCTAAGGCCCATCTGCTCCTAGGGTTTCCCCCTTCTCCCCTTTGCTGCTCCTTGGGCCTTGGTGGGAGGCGCACCAGCCCACTCAGGGGCTGGTCCCTTCCCACTCTTGGCCCATGCAAGCCTCCGGGGCTGGTGGCCCCACCCGGTGGACCCCCGGAACCCTTCCGGTGGTCCCGGTACATTATCGGTGACGCCCGAAACACTTCCGGTGACCAAAACCTCACTTCCTATATATTATTCTTTACCTTCGGACCATTCCGGAACTCCTCGTGACGTCCGGGATCTCATCCGGGACTCCGAACAACATTCGGTAACCACATACAAACTTTCCCTATAACCCTAGCGTCATCGAACCTTAAGTGTGTAGACCCTACGGGTTCGGGAGGCATGTAGATATGACCGAGACATCTCTCCGGTCAATATCCAACAGCGGGATCTGGATACCCATGTTGGCTCGCACATGTTCCACGATGATCTCATCGGATGAACCACGATGTCGGGGATTCAATCAATCCCGTATACAATTCCCTTTGTCTACCGGTATGATACTTGCCCGAGATTCGATCGTCGGTATCCCTATACCTTGTTCAATCTCGTTACCGGCAAGTCTCTTTACTCGTTCCATAACGCATGATACCGTGGCTAACTCTTTAGTCACATTGAGCTCATTATGATGATGCATTACCGAGTGGGCCCAGAGATACCTCTCCGTCATACGGAGTGACAAATCCCAGTCTCAATTCGTGCCAACCCAACAGACACTTTCGGAGATACCTGTAGTGCACCTTTATGGTCACCCAGTTACGTTGTGACGTTTGATACACCCAAAGCATTCCTACGGTATCCGGGAGTTGCACAATCTCATGGTCTAAGGAAATGATACTTGACATTAGAAAAGCTTTAGCAGACGAACTACACGATCTTGTGCTACGCTTAGGATTGGGTCTTGTCCATCACATCATTCTCCTAATGATGTGATCCCGTTATCAACGACATCCAATGTCCATGGTCAGGAAACCGCAACCATCTATTGATCAATGAGCTAGTCAACTTGAGGCTCACTAGGGACATGTTGTGGTCTATGTATTCACACATGTATTACGATTTCCGGATAACACAATTATAGCATGAACAATAGACAATTATCATGAACAAGGAAATATAATAATAACCACTTTATTATTGCCTCTAGGGAATATTTCCAACACGAAACGGGTCAGCACATGGAATATGCTGGCAATATACACAGTAGAGCAAAGAACAGATGAAAGCTATCACTACATGCATATATGGCTGGTGGAAAAGCTCTAGGGTTATATTGTTTTGCAAAAAGCCAATTTTCCCCTACATCAAAGGAATATGTTTTATTTTAACTATCATGGTAGTTGAAACATTGAGAGGGTAAATCCCCAACTCAATCCCAATTAAAAGTAATCATTAAACCCAACAAATTAATTTAGAGTGATGAGATCAAATCAATAATTCAAGTACCAGATACTCGAGATGTCCATAACCGGGGACACGGCTAACCATGATTAGTTTATACACTCTGTAGAGGTTGCACACTTTTCCCCACAAGACTCGACCGCATCCATGATCGGAAGATCGAGACATAGTCTTTCTGAAGCATTAACTCTCTACTCCGGGTAGACCGGTACACCTACTTTCCCCTACATCTGCTAGTCTACCTCTTCGAGAGCTCACACAACTTACTCAACTATGCCAGAGCCCATAATGGCTTGTGGCTGCACACGGAAGTTTCCAGACATGAAATATCATATGATCCCTTTGAGCCTGGGTGGCGGACCTAGGGTAATCACACGGGTACTCCGGGATTCCCATGGGCAAGCACTGGTTTCTCCAGGTGCCCCAAGCAATCCACCCAGATGTGTATTAAAGTTGCCACCTTAATGTTGTCCAAAATTATCATCTCTCACAACTTCCATGTACATCACGATCCAATCCCCGTCTACGAGCATGGCTAAGCAATTCATGAGCATAACGTATATATATCTCCCAGGGTTTGATAATAAAGGGTAATAGGTTCTACCTCATCATCTACTTCCCAATACCCACAAGTTAATCACATCCTAATCATGCAGTGTTTGAGGATTTGTAACTAATGCATAAAAACTGGGTAATAAAGGGGTATGATCAAAGTGTAACTTGCCTTGCTGACGATCCGCAAAACCTAGAGACTCGTAGTAGCACGCTTCGCACTCCAGGAATTCTATCGCAAACAAAAAATAGCATACATAAGCAATCAAGCGAAGATGCACGGGTAAATCCCAAATAAGAAGATCTAACCAGAAAGTTCAACTAAAAAACTCCGGTTGCAAAAAGAATCAAAACGAACGGAGCAACGAAACTCAAACTGCGAAAGAAACAGGATCCGATTTACTAATCTGGACTAAAGTCAAATTTTAAAGTACCAAAATCTTGTTCAAGTTGGTTAAACAGAAAGAGGGTTTTGAGACGAAGATCTAGGCGCTTGTTTCACCTGATTTGGATAAACGAGCGAAAAGATAAACTAAAACGAAAATTGGGTCAGAAATCGTGAACGAAAATAATCGTGAAAAAAAACCCTGGAAAAAGAAAACCTGACGAACAGGCTAACGAACGAACGTTCGCTGTCTGTGACTAATGGGTGAACGGCGTTTGTTAAAACGACAGTACGGACGAACGTCCGCTAAATAACTAAACCGAGAAAACCGAACGAACCGATAAAATAAAAAAAACGCATCTAGGGTTTCTAAAAAAAACGATCGGTTTTTACCTAAACCAAAAAAAACCGGGCGTCGGATTGGATCGGAACGACAGCGGCTCCGGCGGCGAGGCGGCGGCTCCGGCGAGGCGAGGCGAGGCACTGAGGGGCGGCGGCGGGGTGCGGCGCCGCGGCGCGGCGCGGCGGAGTGCGGCGGCGGCGCTGCTGCGGCGGCGGCGGCGGGCGCGACGGTGGACATAGCGGCAGCGGCGGCTGCTGCTGCGGGAGGCGGGGCGAGGCGAAGTGGGGGCGGGGCGGCAGCTATTTAAGGAGGGGATGGGGCGGGGTGGCTTGGGAAAGGGGCAAACCACAGCGGCGGGGGCGTCCCGGACTCCGGCGGAGTCCGGCTCGGGCACGGGGCGCGCGCGAGCGGAGGCGGCGGCGGTGCCGGGCCGGCTGGGCTTCGGCCCAGTTCGGTCCGCGAAGTTTTTTTTTAAATAAATCCTAATGCAGAAAAACAAAGAAAAGAAATACTAAACGGACTCCAAAAATCCTGAAATAAATTTTCCCCGTCCTCTAAAAATATAGCGGACAAAGTGAACATTTATTTGGGCCTCTAATGAAATTTTGAAAAATGCATATTTTTCCTAAATTCAAATAAAATTGCAATAAAAATCCAAATAAAATATTTATTTGATTTTAATATTTTTCCTCCAATATTCCATTTATTTTGGAGAAGTCATATTATCTCCTCTCATATATTTTTAATATGAAATATTTCCGAAGAGAAAAATAATTAAACCAAATTGATCCTTGTTTCAATATTTGAGAAAATTCAAATATGAAAACGGTGAAATCCCCAACTCTCTTCGTGGGTCCTTGAGTTGCTTAGAATTTTTGAGGATCGCAAAATGAAATGCAATAAAATATGATATGCATGGATGACCTATGTATAACATTCCAAATTGAAAATTTGCGATGTTACAAGAGACTTGCTGGTAACGAGATTGAACTAGGTATTGAGATACCGACGATCGAATCTCGGGCAAGTAACATACCGATGACAAAGGGAACAACGTATGTTGTTATGCGGTTTGACCGATAAAGATCTTCGTAGAATATGTGGGAGCCAATATGAGCATCCAGGTTCCGCTATTGGTTATTGACCGGAGATAAGTGTGTGTCGGTGTCAAAACCGGCGGCTCTCGGGTAGGGGGTCTCGAACTGTGCGTCTAAGGTCGATGGTAACAGGAGACGGGGGACATGATGTTTACCCAGGTTCGGGCCCTCTCTATGGAGGTAATACCCTACGTCCTGCTTGATTGATCTTGATGAATATGAGAATTACAAGAGTTGATCTACCACGAGATCGTAATGGCTAAAAACCCTAGAAGTCTAGCCTGTCTGATTATGATTGTCCCTATGGACTAAACCCTCCGGTTTATATAGACACCGGAGGGGACTAGGGTTGTACAAAGTCGGTTACAGAGAAAGGAATCTTCATATCCGAACGCCAAGCTTGCCGCCCACGCCAGGGAGAGTCCCATCCGGACATGGGAGAGAGTCTTCTGTCTTGTATCTTCATGGCCCATCAGTCCGGCCCACGTTACGTAGCTTGGACGCCCGAGGACCCCTTAATCTAGGACTCCCTCAGTAGCCCCTGAACCAGGCTTCAATGACGATGTGTCCGGCGCGCAGATTGTCTTCGGCATTGCAAGGCGGGTTCCTCCTCCGAATACTCCAGAACAGACTTCAAGCACAGAAAGCGTGTCCGGCTCTGCAAAAACAAGTACCACACACAACCGCAGAGAGTATAATATTTCACGAGTCCAATCTGCTGACAACTTTTTGTAACGCGACACCACGTTCCTGCACGGTCATTATTTCGAACCGTTTTCTTTTTAGCCTCCCGCTCCATGTTTCAAGAAGCGGTTTTATTGGCACGTCTTGTCGAAGCAGAGATCATGTCCCCTTATTACGGGATTCTCATCAATACGGGCGTGGGTAACCCAACCGTCCCGTTGGTATGATTCCTTGGGAATAGGCAGGTTTTGAGGCCTAGGAGGAGGCGTTTCGATATTCATCGCCTTTATAAAGGGGCACGGACCCGTCCTTCTCCTCTACGCTTTCCAACCTCGAGTTCTAGCACCCAAGGTTCAATTTATTTTTTTGAGTCTCTTATCCATGTCTGGACCCAACCTTCCTTCAAGGCCGGTGGGTGGCCTCCTCCGTCACAGAGGAGGATATCGCGACGCTCCGGGCGGCAAAATACCTGACCACGGAAATCCCCCACAGGCTCCCTGCTCAAGGGCAGGTCATTCCTACTCCCAGATCCGGTGAGAGGGTCGTATTCATCTCTCACTTCCTCTGAGGGCTAGGGTTCGCTCTCCATCCCTTCGTTCGCGGACTCATGTTCTATTACGGGCTAGATTTTCATGATCTAGCTCAGGACTCCTTTCTTCACATCTCAGCGTTCATCGTCATGTGCGAGGCCTTTCTCCGTATTCCCCCGCACTTCGGCTTATGGCTTAAGACCTTTAATATGAAGCTGAAGGTAGTCGATGGGAAGCAAGCGGAGTGCGGCAGTGCGATGGTGAGCAAACTCGCCCACACACCTTGGCCAAAAGGCTCTTTCACGGAAACCTCCAACCTATGGCAACGGGAGTGGTTTTACATCACTGAACCCCGTGGTACCAAGTGGGCAGCTACACCTGCATTCCGGCCTGGCCCTCCATTACGGCTCGCATCATGGATTAATAAGGGGCTGGACTGGGGATCAATGGACGAAGTGCAGACGCTTCAAAGCCGCATCCGGAGCCTCCTCGAGAAGGACACCGGCCTCGTCGATGCAATCTAGGTAATGCTAGTCCGTCGGGTCCTGCCGTGCCAGCGACGGCCCCTCTGCCTGTGGGAGTTCAATCCGGAAGGACCACGGACTCTTCAGCAGTTCTTTGGCACAACGCACAAAGGAATGTGGAAGTTATTCTTCGGGACACGAAAACAGTAGCCGGATACTACCGAGGACGTCGGCCTTGACTGCCAACATCCGGATACCTCGGTAGGCCCTCGACTCCTAAACACAGCTTAGTTAAATATCTCATAACAATATACTGAGAAAACCGTCTTCGACCAGGGCTGGATCAAGAAGGCGGAAAGAATTAGGTGTTCGGCCCCTCTTCCCGAAGACTCAGCAGATCCTATGTTAACAAGGATGCTGGCTCCGGTGCCATACCAAGTGTCGGCGAAGGGGGACAAAGAGGAGAGCAAGAAGGCCGAAGGTGGCCTCTATTCTAGAGGTACACCAGACACTATGTCCAGGGAGATTGGAACTCCATCTTCCGAAGACAAAAGAGAAGGAGAAACTGACATCCCCTCTCCCGATGGGAAGAAGAGGGCCGCCTCCGAAGATTTGGAAGCAAAGGCTCCTAAACGAGGGAAGACGTCCCTGTCAGGTGGCTCGGGTTCAGAAGATGACGTTGTGGTGCAGTTCCTCCGTAAGGATAAGCCTTTAGCCGAATCGTAAGTGAACAGAGGCGTCCGAAACATATCCCATTGCTTTCCGGTTACCAGGGTAACATTTAAAATATATGTTTGTAGTCCGGCACGCAGCCTTCCTCAACAGTCCTCCTCCTCGGGGGATCTTCTTCCAGAGATGATGGAAAGCGAGACGCCTCCATAGACCTTCTCGCCCGATAGGGCAGACGACTCCGAGGTGTCGTCCCGGAGGATCTCTCCCGACCAACAAGCGGTGCGAGGGATAATGAAAACTACGCCCGAAGGTGATACTTCGGCCGTCCACAGTCCGGGGCATGCGGACCCTATGAGGACCAACAATAAAGGGCCCGGACTATCCGGTCTACAGCCGGGGACGACTCTAGAGCCGGACAAACATATTCTTTCCAGGGGAGTCCATACTCCCGCGGCCGCTCCCAGAGATCCGGGGGCGCTGGATACAATGACGGGCATGCTGCAACATGCGTCCGTTTCAGAGGAACATCGTACCTTAATGGGTACGGTTGTTAAGAGGATTCTGTCCGCAAAAAATGGATTGAATGAATCCTTCATGAGCCTGCTAAGAGGCTTCGAGGTATGCAATGTAATATCTTTAATTGCACTTCTACGTGCAAAATGCACCTGTGTATAGATAGTAGCCCCTAAGACTCTATTTGCCGTCCGAAGGGAGGCGATCAGAGGATAAAAAAAGATATTCCCGGGAAATAATCTGATGATTTGGAACATAGGTTGTTTCATCCATGACGACTGCCCAAGCTACAGAGGTTGCAAGGCTGAAGTAGAAACTTGATGTGGCGGATGATGACCTCACACTTATTAACAGGCGGCTCGACGAGGCGCAAGGTATGTTTTTGGGGCCGTCAGTATATGTAAATATGATAATATGAGCATGACACTGAAAATTGTATACTGAGATATGCATAACTGCAGATAATGTTGCCACAATTGAGGCCCTATGGGCTGAGCTTGCCCGAGCCAAGGAGCAAGCCAGGATGAGTGAGGCGGCTGCCAAGAAGACAGTTGCTGAGTTAAAGGCCGAACAGGCTGCTCGGCGCTAGTGCGAGGAGAGAATATCTACCATGACGCGCGAGCTAAAGGATGCCAATGTTCGATGCGAATTCCTCGAGAAGGATAACAAAGCCAGAACGGTCAAACTCGGCAAGGCCTTACAAGAGGCGAGAGAAGCTCGGTCCGAGTCTAGAGCGGCTCGGGAAGAAATCCGGCAAGCTGGGGAGATAGCGGCCGGTAAGCCTTTCTTATTACAGACTAAATTCAGCGATCCAAAGTATGCCCCCCTTAATCAAATGTGGAGTTCTCCAGACGCATTCTTGGACTTGCCGAAGAGTGTCTCCGATGCGGCGCAGTTTTTTCAAGCGTAAGAAAGACGTGCAACGGAGAAGCTTTTCTGGTCGCAATTCAGCATGTCGAAGCGTCCGCTGTTGCTGAACGAACAGATGGCCCAGTGGGCCGAGCTCCACAAGATATCCGGATCTGCCATGAAGGACGTCGTGGTCCGGCTGTGGCCGACTGAGCCAATTCAGAATAGTTATTTCGGTTTGGTGCAGCGACTTGTTGATGCGGTGCCGCGTATCGACGCTGTTAAGCGGTCAACGTGCATTGAGGGTGCACGGATGGCCTTTGCCCGCGTCAAGGCGTACTGGGCAAAGATGAAGGCCACCGGTATTGCAGCAAAGAGTCCACCCAAGGGCCAGGACCATCACACGCCAGAGCATTATTTTGAGGACGTCCTAGAGGGTGACCGCTTGATAGAGGGTCAGTGCTCGAAAGATATGATGTTCGAGTGAATATACCAAGTTTGTAAAAACAATATTATGGTATATTAAGGCCATATTTTTATACTTTTGCCTGAAAGTATTGGTTCCTCCTGTGCGGCCATTCTTTGTATAATCTGAAAGTTTGCCCGTCGTCGGCTTCAGCCCCCTCGCATATAATGCGGGGGTGTTCGGAAAAGCACTTGATCACTCTTTGACCCAACGTCTTGGTCCATGAAGGAGGTGTCAATGCGGCGAACTAGGCAATCAGACTATAGGGCTTTAACACTTTCCCTTAGCCATAGGAGTTTGACGGCGGGTCTACGATATAGCCCCTGGTATGTGCGCGTTTACCCGAATACGGTGCGTTACATAGGTGACCAGAAAAAACGGTCCTTCGTGTAATACGGAAAGAATCGCTAAGGATTCTGATGAGTCATCGAGTGGTTGACCAGCTCTCGCCGCATCATGACAGTCAGTTTTCGGCTTTCTCTACTGAGGTGCTCATCCGGATGAACCAGGACACAATCGCAGTAGTTCTCCCTTTACTACCCTAGCCGATATAGCGGAACATAAGGTAGTAAGCACAGGAGCCGGGCAACCCAACTATTGACCAATGACATGATTCAGAGCTGATGCATATAAGGCCAAACTCGTGACGCCAAAGTGTGCTGAAAAGCTGTTCGGACTTGTCGGCAACTCATGTGTTGCCGTATCGAGCCCCTGGCAATTTATGCCGAGGTGCGTTCGTGAAACAACCGAAGAAGCAAAATTCAGAACGTAGAAAAAGTGAATACTGAATATAGGTTATGTTCACCGGAATCTGATTGATACGTCAAACGCAATTCTACAGATTATAATGCCCCTACCCGGGCTATTTAACATGCCGGGGGCCGAGGGTTGAGGAAAAAGGCAATTTACAGGTTTAAAATAAAGAGTGCGGTCTTACAAAAATCATTAGGACCTCCTGTCGCATGTCTGCGCTGCCTTGCCTCGGTGAAAGGACTTCTTGGTAGAAATAGCCTTTGGTTATTTATACGAAGCCGGACTGTAGAAAGAGTCCGTAAGATGACCAGGCTTTGAATCACCTATTGTAAAGGATAAAAAAAGGTAGTTAGAAAAAGTAAAAAGACTATGAGAGTGCGGACCGCATTGTAAGCCTGTCCGTACTATGCCTCCGCCAATGACCATGGTATTTTAAGTGCATAATTATATATGCGCGGTATAAACTTCACGGCTATATGGGGCGGACGACAGAGGCCAAACTGCTAATCTAGCTTTGAGATTGATTGGTCCTGTTTAGTAGAGACCGGCGGCTTGACGGCTGATGGGATACGCGGCTTAATAAGGCCGCTTTGTACTTTGGCTGCAGCAGCCATAGTATGCTCCTCTGTACGGAGGGAGCATTCCGTATTTCCGTTTATCGTGATGACGCCACGTGGACCGGGCATCTTAAGATTGAAATAGGCGTAATGTGGGACCGCATTAAAACGAGTAAAAGCGGTACGCCCGAGTAGTGCGTGGTAGCTGCTGCGGAGCGGTACAATATCGAAGGTCAAGCCTTCGCTTCTAAAGTTGTTTGGTGAGCCGAAAACGATTTCCAATGTAATTGATCCCGTGCAGCGAGCTTCTACACCGGACACTGCACCTTTGAAGGTACCTGTGGTGGGCTTGATTCGTGAAGGATCAATGCCCATTTTGCGGACAGTGTCTTGGTAGAGTAGATTAAGACTACTGCCGCTGTCCATAAGGACTTTCGTGAGATGGAACCCATCAATAATTGGATCGAGGATCAGAGCTGCCGAACTTTCGTGACGGATAATGGCTGGGTGGTCCTTGCGATCAAAAGTGATCGGGCAGGCCGCCCATTGGTTTAATTTTGGGGTGCCTGGCTCTATGGCATTGGCGTCCTGTAGTGCGCGCTTGCACTCTTCTCTAGGGATGTGTGTCACGTATACCATGTTGACTGTTTTTACTTCGGGGGAAAAATCTTCTAACCCCCGGTGTTCGGTTGGCGAGTTTCTTCGTCATCGCTGTCACTGGGCGGCCCCTTCCCCTTGTGTTCGGCGTTAAGCTTGCCGGCTTGTTTGAAGACCCAACAGCTTCTGTTGGTGTGATTGGCTGGTTTACCGGGGGTGCCATGAATCTGGCAGGGCCGATCCAGTATCTTGTCTAAATTGGATGGTCCGTCTCTATTTGCCTTGAATGGCTTTTTCCGTTGACCGGCTTTGGAGCTGCTGAATCCGGCGTTTACCGCCGTGTCTTGCGTTCCTTCATTATTATTTTGACGCTTGTGTTTCTTGCGTTGTGGCCTGCCGTTGCCGTCTCGAACTTTGGAAGTGCCCGGATCACTGGTGCTGTTGCTTCTACGAGCGAGCCAGCTATCTTCTCCCGCGCAAAAGCGGGTCATCAGAGCGGTAAGGGCTGCCATGGATTTTGGTTTTTCTTGACCGAGGTGGCGGGCAAGCCATTCGTCTCGGACGCTATGTTTAAAGGCCGCGAGGGCTTCGGCGTCCGGACAATCGACAATGTGGTTCTTTTTAAATAGGAACCTAGTCCAGAGCTTCCTGGCTGATTCCCCGGGCTGCTGGATGATGTGACTTAGGTCGTCGGCGTCCGGAGGCCGGATATATGTACCTTGAAAGTTATCATGGAAGGCGTCTTCCAAGTCTTCCCAGCTGCCAATGGAGTTTTCTGGGAGGCTGTTCAGCCAGAGTCGTGCTGGTCCCTTTAATTTTAGTGGGAGGTATTTGATGGCGTGGAGGTCATCACCGCGGGCCATGTGGATATGGAGAAGGAAATCTTCAATCCATACTGCGGGATCCGTTGTTGCATCGTATGATTCAATATTCATGGGTTTAAACCCTTCCGGGAATTTGTGTTCCATTACTTCATCAGTGAAGCAAAGGGGATGTGCGGCGCCTCTGTATCGGGCCAAGTCGCGACATAGTGCGGATGTAGTCCATCTGCGGTTTTCGGCCCGGACATGGTTATGCTTGGTACGTCTGGCTTCAATGCCGTCGTCGCGCGCCAGGGCATGCCCCCGCGATCCATAGATCGATCTAGACTGACCTGCTCTGTTCTCCAGGTTTTGCCGCAGGTCATATGTGTATTCCCGAGCTGTAGTGTCTTTGCCTTTACGGCGAGATAGTATGGGCAGGTGTTCGGCTTGAGTTGCCACTTTGTCCTGGCCACGTGGTGGTCGGTCAGCCGCATTACGTGTTGATGGCATGGGCTCAAGTGCCTCGTCGTCGAATTGGGGTAGCAATTTTCGCTTTAAAAGTAACTTTTAATGGGGCGCTCGAGTCCGTATTCCTCGGCTGCCAGGACATCAGTCCATCTGTCGTTGAGCAGATCTTGATCAGCTTGAAGTTGCTGTTGTTTCTGTTTCAGGCTCCTCGCAGTGGCTATTAGCCGGCGCTTAAAGCGCTCCTGCTCGACGGGTTCCTCAGGCACGATAAAGTCTTCGTCGCCGAGGCTCACCTCATCTTCGGAGAGTGGAAGATAGTTGCTATCCTCCGAGTCTTCGTTGATGGCCTGTTCGTCAGGGCTGACTTGCCCATCTTCCCTACCGTCCTGTTCGGAAGTCGGCTCGGCGGGATCTTCTTTGTCTTCGGCATCGTCCGGAGTATTGTTTTCTCTTGTGCCGGTATTGCTGTCTTTTCCACGGCGTGATTTAGAGCGGTGCCGCTGACGTCGGCGCTTTGGCTGTGTCTCAGGAGGTTTATTCTCGACTGGATCTTTCTCGTTATCGCCGTTATTCTCTTTGGGAGTATCCACCATGTACACGTCATATGAGGAGGTGGCTGTCCAGTGCCCAGTAAACGGCGGGTTTTGGGCCTGCTCCTCTCCGGCATCGTCGTCCATACCGTCGATGTCTTCGGAGTCGTGATCGGGCATGTTGGTTAAGTCTTCGACAGTGGCAATGAAGTGGGCGGTGGGTGGGAAGCGAAATTCTCCGTCATCAGCCTCCAGTTCAAACCGGATATAATTCGGCTGTGAGTCCCCCGCTAAGGAGAGGGTTTTTAATGATTTGAGCACATCACCCAAAGGTGAGTGTCGAAAGATGTCCGCGGAGCTGAACTCGATGGTCGGCGCCCGATCGAGCTTGATGGGCGCGGACGTACACGGTTCGGAACCTCTGGCCGGAGACGAATCCGAGGTTCCGGTGACACAGATCCTGTTCAAAGTTGGGTCTGTGTGCGGCTCCAACGCCGCTGAGTCTGCGGCTTCCGTGGCAGGGTTGAGCTTCCCGTCCTAGGATGGCGCAATCTGCTCCGGATCTAGGGCCAGGGCAGTTACAGGCACTATCTCCCGGGTATGGTCCGATGACAGATTTAGGTCATGTTCATCGCGGTGGTAGGGAGCGACTGCCATGGGCTTGAATCCGTCGAAGATCAAGTCTCCGCGGATATCAGCAATGTAGTTCAAGCTTCCAAACCTGACCTGATGGCCAGGGGCGTAGCTGTCGTTCTGCTCTAGATGGCCAAGCGAGTTGGCCCGCAGTATGAAGCCGCCGAATACGAAGATCTGGCCGGGGAGAAAAACCTCCCTCAAGGCCGCATCGTTGTGGATGATTGATGGAGCCATCGAGTCTTCTAGCGACGACACAGCGAAACTCTCAATGAAAGCACCAATGTCGGTGTCAAAACCGGCGGATCTCGGGTAGGGGGTCCCAAACTGTGCGTCTAAGGTCGATGGTAACAGGAGACGGGGGACACAATGTTTACCCAGGTTCAGGCCCTCTCTATGGAGGTAATACCCTACGTCCTGCTTGATTGATCTTGATGAATATGAGAATTACAAGAGTTGATCTACCACGAGATCGTAATGGCTAAAAACCCTAGAAGTCTAGCCGGTCTGATTATGATTGTCCCTATGGACTAAACCCTCCTATTAATATAGACACCGGAGGGGACTAGGGTTGTACAAAGTCGGTTACAGAGAAAGGAATCTTCATATCCGAACGCCAAGCTTGCCGCCCACGCCAGGGAGAGTCCCATCCGGACACGGGAGAGAGTCTTCTGTCTTGTATCTTCATGGCCCATCAGTCCGGCCCACATTACATAGCCTGGACGCTCGAGGACCCCTTAATCCAGGACTCCCTCAGTGGGAGCCAATATGAGCATCCAGGTTCCGCTATTGGTTATTGACCAGAGATAAGTCTCGGTCATGTCTACATAGTCCTCGAACCCGTAGGGTCCGCACGCTTAACGTTCGATGACGATCGGTATTATGAGTTTATGTGTTTTGATGTACCGAAGGTAGTTCGGAGTCCTAGATGAGATCACGGACATGACGAGGAGTCTCGAAATGGTCGAGACATGAAGATTGATATATTGGAAGACTATATTCGGACACCGGAATAGTTTCGAGGTGTATCGGGTATTTTCCAGAGTACCGGGGGGTTATTGGGCGTCATGGGCCTAGTAGTAAAAGAGAGGAGGCAGGCCATAGGGTGGCGCGCGCCCCCCTAGCCCAAACCGAATTGGACTAGGGGGGCCGGCCCCCCTTTCCTTCTCTCCTCCCTCTTCTTCCCCCTTCTCCTTGTTGGAATAGGAAAGGGGGGGCCGAATCCTACTTGGAGTAGGATTGCCCCCCCCCATGGCGCGCCTCCTCCCCTTAGCCGGCCTCCTCCTCCCTCCCCCTTTTATATACGTGGGAGGGGGGCACCCCAAAGACACACCAAAGTTTCTCTTAGCCCCGTGTGGTGCCCCCCTCCACAGAAACACACCTCGGTCATATCGTCGTAGTGCTTAGGCGAAGCCCTGCGCAGGTAACTTCATCATCACCGTCACCACGCCGTCGTGCTGACAAAACTCTCCCTCGACCTCAGCTGGATCAAGAGTTCGAGGGACGTCATCGAGCTGTACGTGTGCAGATCACGGAGGTGCCATGCATTCGGTACTTGATCGGTTGGATCGCGAAGACGTTCGACTACATCAACCGCGTTACTAAACGCTTCCGCTTTCAGTCTACGAGGGTACGTAGACACACTCTCCCCGCTCGTTGCTTTGCATCACATAGATAGATCTTGCGTGATCGTAGATAAAAAATTTGAAATACTGCGTTCCCCAACACTAAGCTTGGGGATGCCCCGGATGGCATCACCTCTTTCATCTTCAATCCATCGGTAAAATTACTTGAGGCTATATTTTTATTCACCACATGATATGTGTTTTGCTTGGAGCGTCTTGTTTTATATGAGTCTTTGAAGGAAATATGCCCTAGAGGCAATAATAAAGTTGTTATTTTATGTTTCCTTATTCATGATAAAGGTTTATTATTCATGGTAGAATTGTATTGATTGGAAACTTAAATACATGTGTGGATACATAAACAAATACCGTGTCCCTAGTAAGCCTCTACTAGACTAGCTCGTTGATCAAAGATGGTTAAGGTTTCCTAACCATAGACATGTGTTGTCACTTGATAACGGGATCACATCATTAGGAGAATGATGTGATGGACAAGACCCATCCGTTAGCTTAGCATATGATCATTCAGTTTATTGCTATTGCTTTCTTGATGTCAAATACATATTCCTTCGACTATGAGATCATGCAACTCCCGGATACCGGAGGAATACCTTGTGTGCTATCAAACGTCACAACGTAACTGGGTGATCATAAAGATTCTCTACAGGTATCTCCGAAGGTGTCTGTTGAGTTGGCATGGATCGAGATTAGGATTTGTCACTCCGAGTATCGGAGAGGTATCTCTGGGCCCTCTCGGTAATACACATCACAAGAAGCTTGCAAGCAAAGTGACTAAGGAGTTAGTTACGAAATGATGTATTACGGAACGAGTAAAGAGACTTGCCGGTAACGAGATTGAACTAGGTATGAAGATACCGATGATCGAATCTCGGGCAAGTAACATACCGGTAGACAAAGGGAATTACGTATGTTGTCATAAGGTTCGACTGATAAAGATCTTTGTAGAATATGTAGGAACCAATATGGGCATCAAGGTTCCGCTATTGGTTATTGACCGGAGAGGTCTCTCGGTCATGTCTACATAGTTCTCGAACCCATAGGGTTTGCACGCTTAACGTTTGTTGACGATATAGTGCTATATGAGTTATGTGATTTCGTGACCGAATGTTGTTCGGAGTCCCGGATGAGATCACGGACATGACGAGGAGCTCCAGAATGGTCCGGAGGTAAAGATTGATACATAGGACGATGATGTTTGGACACCGGAAGAGTTTCAGGGGTACCAGGTATTCATCGGATCACCGGAAGGGGTTCCGGGAAGCCCCGGGAGGCTATATGGGCTTAATGGGCCAAAGGGGGGAACACACAGCCCACAAGGGGCTGGTGCGCCCCTCTCCCTGGCCGCCAGCCCTAGGGGAAGGAAAGGAGGAGGGTTGTCCCCTCCTGCCTTTCCCTCCTCATGAGAGAAAGGAAAGGGGGGCGCCACCTCCCCCTGCCTTCCTCCCGCGCACAAATAAGGAAGGGGGCGCGGCTAGGGCAGGAGCCCAAGGAGGATTCGGCCTCCTTGGGGGCGCCTCCTGGCTGCCTCTCCTCTGCCCCCACCTATATATATGAGGGAGGGGGCGCCACACAACACCACGACAATCTCTTAGCCGTGTGCGGTGCCCCTCTCCACAGTTTCGCCCCTCGGTCATATTTTCCGAGTGCTTAGGAGAAGCCCTGCGGAGATAGCATCACCACCACCGTCACCACACCGTCGTGCTGTCGGAACTCATCCACTACTTCGCCCATCTTGCTGGATCAAGAAGGCGAGGACGTCACCGAGCTGAACGTGTGCTGAACGCGGAGGTGCCGTACATTCGGTACTTGATCGGTTGGATCACGAAGAAGTTCGACTACATCAACCGCGTTACTAAACGTTTCCGCTTATGGTCTACGAGGGTATGTAGACACACTCTCCCCTCTCGTTGCTATGCATCTCCATGGATAGATCTTGCGTGTGCGTAGAAGTTTTTTTGTTTTCCATACAACGTTCCCCAACAGTCTTTGCTTTTTAGTTTGCCACAATTATCCTTGATGTACACACCTTTTGAGAGGGACACACATTAATCGTGAATTTATTAGAATACTCTATGTGCTTCACTCATATCTTTTGAGCTAGGCAGTTGCTCTAGTACTTCACTTATATCTTTTTAGAGCACGACGGTGGTTTTATTTTGTAGAAATTGATGAACTCTCATGCTTCACTTATATTATTTTGAGAGTCTTAAAAATAGTATGGCAATTTGCTTGGGTTATGAATTTAGTCCTAATATGATGGGTATTCAAGAGGGATATAATAAAAACTTTCATGAAGATCATTGAATATATGAGAAGTTTGATTCCTTGCATTTGTTTTGAGATATAAAGATGGTGATATTAGAGTCATGCTAGCGAGTAATTTTGGATTAGTAAGAATATTTATGTTAAGGTTTCTGATTCCCAAAGCATGCACTTATGGTCTACCGTCATGTGATGAAGTTAGAGCATGATTTATTTTTTATTGTCTTCCTTATGAGTGGCGGTCGGAGACGAGCAATGGTATTTTCCTACCAATCTATCCCCCAAGGAGCATGCGTATTAGTACTTTGCTTCGATGGCTAATAAACTTTTGCAATAAGTATGTGAGTTCTTTATGACTAATGTTGAGTCCATGGATTATACGCACTCTCACCCTTCCACCATTGCTAGCCTCTCTAGTACCGCGCAACTTTCGCCGGTGCATTAAACCCACCATATACCTTCCTCAAAATAGCCACCATACCTACATATTATGGCATTTCCATAGCCATTCTGAGATATATTGCCATGCAACTTCCACCGTTCCATTTTATTATGACACACACCATAATTGTCATATTGTTCTCATATGCATGAGGTATTCATATAGAGTCATATTTGTTCTAGTATCGAGTTGTAAGTAAATAAAAGTGTCATGATCATCATTATTAGAGCATTGTCCCATGTGAGGAAAGGATGATGGAGGCTATGATTCTCCCACAGTAGAGATGAGACTCCGAACTTAAAAAAATAAAAATAAAAAGAGGCCAAAGAGCCCAAAATAAAAAAAGAAAAAAGAAAAAAATGATAGAAAAGAGAGAAGGGACAATGTTACTATCCTTTTCCACACTTGTGCTTGAAAGTAGCACCATGTTCTTCATGATAGAGAGTCTCCTATTTTGCCACTTTCATATACTAGTGGGAATTTTTCATTATAGAACTTGGCTTGTATATTCCAATGATGGGCTTCCTCAAATTGCCCTAGGTCTTCTTGAGCAAGCAAGTTGGATGCACACCCACTTAGTTTTCTTTTGAGCTTTCATACACTTATAGCTCTAGTGCATCTGTTGCATGACAATCCCTACTCACTCGCATCGATATCAATTAATGGGCATCTACATAGCCCATTGATTTGCCTACATGATGTGAGACTTTCTCCTTTTTGTCTTTGCTTTTTATTTTGCCACAATTATCCTTGTTGTACACACCTTTTGAGAGGGACACGCATTAATCGTGAATTTATTAGAATACTATATGTGCTTCACTTATATCTTTTGAGCTTGGCAGTTGCTCTAGTACTTCACTTATATCTTTTTAGAGCACGGCGGTGGTTTTATTTTGTAGAAATTGATGAACTCTCATGCTTCACTTATATTATTTTGAGAGTTTTAAAAATATTATGGCAATTTGCTTGGGTTATGAATTTAGTCCTAATATGATGGGTATTCAAGAGGGGTATAATAAAAACTTTCATGAAGATCATTGAATATATGAGAAGTTTAATTCCTTGCATTTGTTTTGAGATATAAAGATGGTGATATTAGAGTCATGCTAGTTAGTAATTGTGGTTGAGTAATAATACTTGTGTTAAGGTTTGTGATTCCCAAAGCATGCACGTATGGTGAACCATCATGTGATGAAGTTAGAGCATGATTTATTTTTTATTGTCTTCCTTATGAGTGGCGGTCGGGGACGAGCGATGGTCTTTTCCTACCAATCTATCCCCTAGGAGCATGTGTATTAGTACTTTGTTTCAAGGGCTAATAAATTTTTGCAATAAGTATGTGAGTTCTTTATGACTAATGTTGAGTCCATGGATTATACGCACTCTCACCCTTCCACCATTGCTAGCCTCTCTAGTACCACGTAACTTTCACCGGTGCATTAAACCCACCATATACCCTTCCTCAAAACACCCAGCATACCTACATATTATGACATTTCCATAGCCATTCTGAGATATATTGCATGCAACTTCCACCATTCCGTTTTATTATGACACACACCATCGTTGTCATATTGTTCTCATATGCATGAGGCATTCATATAGAGTCATATTTGTTCTAGCATCGAGTTGTAATCTTTGAGTTGTAAGTAAATAAAAGTGTGATGATCATCATTATTAGAGAATTGTCCCATGTGTGGAAAGGATGATGGAGACTATGATTCCCCCACAAGTTGGGATGAGGCTCCGGACGAAAAAATAAAAAAAGAGAAAAAAGAGAAAGAAAAAAAGAAAAAAATGAGAGAAAAAGAGAGAAGGGACAATGTTACTATCCTTTTTCCACACTTGTGCTTCAAAGTAGCACCATGTTCTTATGATAGAGAGTCTCCTATTTTGTCACTTTCATATACTAGTGGGAATTTTTCATTATAGAACTTGGCTTGTATATTCCAATGATGGGCTTCCTCAAATTGCCCTAGGTATTCATGAGCAAGCAAGTTGGATGCACACCCACTTAGTTTTCTTTTGAGATTTCATACACTTCTCTAGTGCATCTGTTGCATGGCAATCCCTACTCACTCGCATCGATATCAATTGATGGGCATCTCCATAGCCTATTAATTTGCCTAGTTGATGTGAGACTTTTTTTGTCTTCTCCTCACAACCTCCACCATATTCTATTCCACCTATAGTGCTATATGCATGGCTCCCACTCATGTATTGCGTGAAAGTTGAAAAAGTTTGAGAACATTAAAAGTATGAACCAATTGCTTGGCTTGTCATAGGGGTTGTGCATGATAAATACTTTGTGTGATGAAGATAGAGCATGACAAGACTATATGATTTTGTAGGGATAACTTTCTTTAGCCATGATATTTTGAGAAGACATGATTGCTTTATTTAGTATGCTTGAAGTATTATTGATTTTATGTCAATATTAAACTTTTGCTTTGAATCTTATGGATCTGAATATTCATGCCACAATTAGAAAGAATACATTGATAAACATGTTAGGTAGCATTCCACATCAAAAATTCTGTTTTTATCATTTACCTACTCGAGGACGAGCAGGAACTAAGCTTGGGGATGCTTGATACGTCTCCAACGTATCTATAATTTTTGATTGTTCCATGCTATTATATTATCAATCTTGGATGTTTTATATGCATTAATATGCTATTTTATATCATTTTTTGGGACTAACCTATTAACCTAGTGCCCAGTGCCAGTTGTTGTTTTTTTCCTTGTTTTTGTCTTTTACAGAAAATAAATACCAAATGGAGTCCAAACGGAATAAAACTTTACGATGATTTGTCTTGGACCAGAAGACAACCACGAAGCTTCGGGAGGAGGCCAGAGGAGCCACGAGAGGGCCACAAGCCCTGAGGGCACGCCCTAGGGGGGGCCTAGGCTTCTGGGCCCCTCGGGACTCCCCTAACCCTAATCTTTGCTCCATAAATACCCAAATATTCCCGCTACATCAGAGGGCACACCAAAAATACTTTTCCGCCGTCGCAAGCTTCTGTTCTCATGAGATCCCGTCTTGGGGCATTTTCCGGCACTCCGCCGGAGGGGGATTCGATCACGGAGGGCTTCTACATCAACCTTGCTGCCCTTTCAATGCTGTGTGAGTAGTTTACCACAGACCTACGGGTCCATATCTAGTAGCTAGATGGCTTCTTCTCTCTCTTTGATCTTCAATACAATGTTCTCCTCGATGTTCTTGGAGTTCTATTCGATGTAATCTTCTTTTGCGGTGCGTTTGTTGAGATCCGATGAATTGTGGATTTATGATCAGATTATCTATGAATATTATTTGAGTCTTCTCTGAACTCTTTTATGCATGATTAAGATAGCTTTGTATTTCTCTCCGATCTATTGATTTGGTTTGTCCAACTAGATTGATCTATCTTGAAATGGGAGAGGTGCTTTGTGATGGGTTCAGTCTTGCGACATTCTCACCCAGTGACAGAAGGGGTAGCGAGGCACGTATTTGTATTGTTGCCATTAAGGATAGAAAGATGGGGTTTATATCATATTGCTTGAGTTTATCCCTCTACATCATGTCATCTTGCTTAAGACGTTACTCTGTTCTTGTTAACTTAATACACTAGATGCATGCTAGATAGCGATCGATGTGTGGAGTAATAGTAGTAGATGCAGAATCGTTTCGGTCTACTTGTCACGGACGTGATGCCTATATTCATGATCATTGCCTTAGATGTCATCATAACTATGCGCTTTTCTATCAATTGCTCAACAGTAATTTGTTCACCCACCGTATGCGTTCTTTCAAGAGAGAAGCCTCTAGTGAAAACTATGGCCCCCGGGTCTATTTACCATTATATATTTTCAGATCTATAAAACCAAAAATACAAAAATACCTTGTTGCACTTTATTTATATTTACTTTATTTTGCACTTTTGCTTATCTTTTTATATCTATCTCTATCAGATCTCACTTTTGCTAGTGACCGTGAAGGGATTGACAACCCCTTTTTTGCGTTGTGTGCAAGTGTTTGATAGTTTGTGTTGGTGCATCTATTGGGGACTTGCTTGTGCCTCCTACTCGATTGATACCTTGATTCATAACTGAGGGAAATACTTATCTCTCCTTTGCTGCATCACCCTTTCCTCTTCAAGGGAAAAATCAACGCAAGCTCAAGAAGTAGCATGACCTCATGTGAATATCAATAGTAGGCCATTCTCGTGACGCCTTCCACATGAATAAAAACACTGGAATTGACTGAACTCCCACTATCAAATTTCGTTGGAACCTGGTCAATTTCCCTTTTTCTTATGGATGAAGCAGCTGATTGAACTTCATTAAATATCCCTTTTTTCCTATGGAAGAATAGGTTAACACAAAACACATTTAGATTCCAATAAGTACGTATTTTTATTATTCCAGGTAAGTTCAATTTGGCACTAGTTCAACATTTCGTCATCCAGAGCAACAATCCAAGTTTTGTGCTATTCAGTTGTGTTCAATTATACATATTCACAAGTTGCTTATCAGTCTATCGGTTATGTATAATTCTGGATAATTTTGACATTCAGCTCAGAGGCTTGTTTTGGAGGTGTCAGCATGTTTGTAATATTTTTATCAATTTGTATGATGCCATATTTGTCCAGTTTTGGGTATCTTAGACTTAGTAGGATAGTTATATTGTGTTGTTCATGCGCATTTACCTTGATTTTCTTAGGCAAGGAAGATGGTGGCTGGAGCGTCCTACAAAAGGGGGCGAATGAGAGAGGAGAGAGGAATGGGGTGGATAATGAGATGGAGGGAGAGAGGAAGAATATTGACACAGTGGAGGGGCTTATTGAGGTGAAGGCTGGGAGCTTCTCGGAGATGGTGGACTTACCATCGTAAGTTCCTAATGGAGTTGTCGGTGACACTGGCACTACTCAAAATGCAAATACATGAAAATTTGGCAAATTGTAAATTCTTGTGCATGTGTGGTAGTGCCAGTGTCAAATAAAGCCAGTGGGAGGATTTGTCAATTGATTTCATAGTCTTGTTATAGCTGGCAGATAGGTTATGTAAACCTTTTGCACATTGACTTCTGTCTAGAAGAAGTTTTTGTTGTGTTGGCTTGTTGTCCCATTTTAGTTGTAGGGGACATTAGCACAATGAACTACCTGCGAGAGCTAGCTTATTTTCATATGTAGTCTAATTGTTCTTTCATCGTTCCCTATTCTCCTTTTGCTAGGACAGAAGTTCATGTAATCTTTACTACCAATATTATGAATGGGAGTTCATGGTAGGCAATGGCGGTGTTATCCCCCGTTCTCATTTAAAAAGTGAATATTGTAATCATATAGAATCAAGGATCATATTATAGTTATTTGTAGCTATTTTGTTCCAATGTTCTAAAGTATCTTTGCAGAAAAATATTCCTTGGGATTTAGATCCATACAAAGGAGGAGGGTGGGAAGAAAGGGGGGAGGTATGATGCCATAACTTCTTGTGCTATAGAGCGGCAGAGATATATTGTTTAAAGACTAGTTTGGGTGCCTTCAAATCAAGGGCAAATACTTATTCTATGTTCTAGAATAAAATGATTATTATTTATTTATTATGTAGCAATGTACCCACTATGGTATTAGTGGTGGATGCGTAGAAAAGTTCGACAATATCAGTTGATGTGTATAAGGATTCGCAAGGACACGACATGTGTTGAACCACTATCTGAACTCCTAAAGGGGGAGTTGGTAGTCTCGCCTCACTCCCAGCAACCCCTCGACAAACCCTATATTATGACTGCAAGGGTCTTACAGATGACCTTTCGCTCATGCACAACCAATTTGGGCGGACCCATTTGATGCATGCATTAACTCAATAAAATCGGCACTTTCCCAAAACAACTTCATGCATTAACTCATTCAATTCAAATCTTAAGAAAATCATACACAATTCAAACTCAGTCAAATCGGCACTTTCCCGAAACAACTTCATGCATTAACTCATTCAATTCAAGTCTTAAGAAAATCTCAACTAAATCCATGAAGTTTGAATTATGTATGATTTTCTTAAGATTTGAATTGAATGAGTTAATGCATGAAGTTATTGTGTATGATTTTGTTAAGATTTGAATTGAATGAGTTAATGCATGTAGTTATTGTGTATGATTTTCTTAAGATTTGAATTGAATGAGTTAATGCATGAAGTTGTTTTGGGAAAGTGCCGATTTGATTTGTAATATCTTGTGAAATATTGATTTGTAATGCAATTAATATATTGCCTAATATTGACGTACATTACAGCAATATATGTGCACTTTCCCATACTAGCAATTTTTGCAGAATATATATTGTCCACGTAATATCACCGGAAGTCATGGAACTTGCGTTCTTTGAAATACAGAATTACAGTCACGTATCTTGACTCAAGTGTGCACATACTCTGCTTCTGGATGTGGACTATATGATGACTAGTAGAACGCCCATGCGTTGTTATAGGCTACAATGCATATAAATGAATCAAATAAATGCTCATTTCCTTATCATACATCCGGACATGTTCGGATATCAAATGAGAGCCTAGGAGGCTCCTCAAAATTCAATCACCTAGATAGTCCGAGATCCCCCAAATCTAGAACATATGTGGGGGAGAAATGTGATGTCCAAACTATCCGTCATGTTATCTCCAACACGTGGACCTAACACAAAAACGTCACCCCATGACGCACTATTTTCTTTTCCTACCGGACCCTTCCCTTCCCGCTCAGTTTCCCACCATAGATGGACATTTCTTGCTGGAGCCCTCTTCTTTAAAACCGGATGACACCTACCTCATCTTCTCCATGAGGCCCTCTCTCCTTCACACCGTATTTTCCACGGACTGCCAAGGAGGATTCCCCCACCAACCGCCCCACTCTCCGCCCTAATACCCTCCCCCCTTGTTCGTGTCAGTCAGCCACCCCTAGCAAGGGTAAGAGGTGTATGCTGCCCATGACCGCCCCCCCGAGCCAAGAAGGCAGATCCAATGTCTCCTGAGCCATTGCCGCATTGCAACATATAGTTGAATGTCATGCATTCCACAAAAATATTATGTCCATTGTTGGACACACCTCATCTTCGCCATGGCGCCCTCTCTCCTTCACACTGTACTTATCCACTGAGCGCCAAGGAGGAGTCACCCGCCAACCGCCCCACTCTCTGCCCTGATCCCCTCCCTTTGTGCTTGTGCCGATCCTGCACCGCCTCGCTCTCCGCTCTGATCCCCTCCCCTTGCGGGAAATGTGGTTGTCTAGACTAACCATCATGTTATTTCCATCACATGGGTTCAACACAAAAAACCACCCCACAACACACCCTTTCCTTTTCCTACTAGACCCTCCCCTTCCCACTTGGTTTCCCCCCGTAGAGGGACATTTCTTGCTGGAGCCCTCTCCTTTTAAAGCCAGATGACACCATCTCACCTTCGCCATGTCGTCGTCTTTCCTTCACACCATACTTCTCCATGGACCACCAAGGAGGAGTCTCCCACCAAGCGCCTCGCTCCTTCTGCCCTGATCCCATCCCCCCATGTTCGTGCTGATCCGCCACCCCCATCAAGGGGTAAGAGGTGTGCACTGCCCGTGATGCCCCCACCCCCGAGCCAAGAAGGCAAATCCAATGTCTCCTGAGCCATTGCCACGTTGTGACATACTGTTGAATGTCGTGCATTCCACAAAAATATCATGTCTATTGTTGGGGACACCTCATCTTCGCCATGGCACCCTCTCTCCTTCACACCATACTTCTTCAATGACGGCCAAGGAGGATTCCCCTGCCAACAGTCCCGCTCTTCGCCCTGATCCCCTCCCCTCATGTTTGTGCCGATCCGGCACCCGCTCCTCTCTCCACCCTGATCCCCTCCCCTCATGAGAAATATGGTTTTCTAGACTATCCATCATGTTATCTCCAACACATGGACCCAACACAAAAACCCACCCCCACTACGCACCCTTTTTCCTGCCGGACCCTCCCCTTCTCACTCGGTTTCCCACCGTAGCAGAATATTTCTCGCTGGAGCCCTATCCTTTAAAACTAGATGACGCCCACTTCACCTTCCCCATGGCTCTCTCTCTCTCTCTCTTTCACACTGTACTTCTCCATGGACCGCCAAGGAGGAGTCTCCCGCCAACCACCCCACTCATCACCCTGACCCCCCCCCCCCCCATTTTCATGCCGATCTGCCACCCCCATCAATGGGTAGAAGGCGTGCGCCACCTGATACGTCTCCAACGTATCTATAATTTTTTATTGTTCCATGTTATTAAAGTATCAATCTTGGATGTTTTATATACATTTAGTAGCAACTTTATATCATTTTTTGGGAGTAACCTATTAACCTAGTGCCCAGTGCCAATTGTTGCTTTTGCTTGTTTTTTACTTTGCAGAATATCAATATCAAACAAAGTCCAATTGCCAAGAAACTTTTTAGAGATTTTCTTCTGGTGATAAGAGCGCTGGAAGCTTCTGGAGCACACGAGAGGAGGCCCATGGGGCCCACTAGGCACCAGGGCATGCCAGGGGCCTCCAGTGCGCCCTCGCGGGTAGTGGAGCCCATGGGAACCTTCTCGACCTACTTTCACCTCTATAAATACTCTAAAATCCCAGAAACCCTAGGGGAGTCGACGAAACACCTTTTCCACTGCCGCAAGTTCCAGAACCATGAGATCCAATCTAGAGGCCTTTTCCAGCACTCTGCCGGAGGGGGCAACGATCACGGAGGGGTTCTTCATCATCCTTGTTGCCCCTCCGATGATGCGTCAGTAGTTTACCACAGACCTACGGGTCCGTAGTTAGTAGCTAGATGGCTTCTTCTCTCTTTTTGATCTTCAATACAATGTTCTCCTCGATGTTCTTGGAGATCTATTTGATGTAACTCTTTTGCGGTGTGTTTGTTGGGATCTGATGAATTGTGAGTTTATAATCTGATCTATCCATGAATATTATTTGAGTCTTCTTTGAACTCTTTTATGCATGATTATTATAGCTTTGTATTTCTTCTCCGATTTATTGGTTTGGTTTGGCCAACTAGATTGATTTATCTTGCCGTGGGAAGAGGTGCTTTGTGATGGGTTCGATCTTGCGGTGCTCAATCTCAGTGATAGAAAGAGACATGGCACACATGTATCGTTGCTATTAAGGGTAACAAGATGGGGTTTATTCATACGTGAGTTTATCTTGTCTACATCATGTCATCGTTCTTAATGCATTACTCCGTTTTTCCATGAACTTAATACACTAGATGCCTGCTGGATAGCGGTCGATGTGTGGTGTAATAGTAGTAGATGCAGAATCGTGTCGGTCTACTAATTTTGCACGTGATTCCTATATACATGATCATTGCCTTGGATATCGTCATAATTATTTGCTTTTCTATCAATTGCCCAACAGTAATTTGTTTACCCACCGTATGCTATTTTCTCGAGAGAAGCCTCTAGTGAAAACTATGCCCCCAGGTCTATTTCCTATCAAATTAAAACCAAAAATACCTTGCTGCAATTTTATTTTATTTTGTGTTTTAGTTAGATCTATTTATAAAATCTCGTACAATTTAATCTATCTCAATAACATTGAGGGATTGACAACCCCTTTACGCATTGGGTTGCAAGTATTTGTTGTTTGTGTGTAGGCTCAGACGACTCCGCTCCGGCTCCCGCACCTCCTGTGCACGCCGGCTTCACCATGGAGCAGGCGCAGACGCACTTCAACGCTGCCATGGCAGAGCTGCAGCCTGCGCCGACACCTCTGTCGGTGTTCTAGCAGACGCAGGAGGAACAATGGTACAACCTGTTCCTCCTGGAGCAGCATCGGCTGGCTAAGGGCCAGATCTACGACGAGCGCGCAAGCGAGGAGGCCATGGTGGCCATGGCTGCGGCGAACCCCAACTTTGTGGTGGAGCAGCATGCCATGTATGATATCGTCCACGCTCAAGCCTCCACTCACCAGGAAGCGGCCGCCGCGGAGGCACAGCTGCAGGCGATCGCGAAGGAGAACAATGCTACTTGCGCCTCCTACGCACCATCGACGAAGCATCAGCCGGCCCGATGGGACGAAGATAGTGTCGGCGCCACCATTTCCATCGTGGACCTTACGTCCACCGGCGACGAACAAGCCGCGGTATACTCCAAGGATGAGTAGGCCATGGGAGGCGGTGGTTCCTTGTGTCCCATGTGGGCCAGTCCGTCTCCCGTGTTCTACTCTTCCTCGCTGGAGAACGCACCTTCACTTCATCGGTCTTGTCGCTGGTGCTCATGGAGACGGCGGATGGAGGACGACACGGGCTTGGACACCGGGTGCCACCGCCGGAGGATAGGTTTAGGGGCGGGTCTTTTTTTGTTCTAAATGTTCGAAATGTAATGAAATCCGCCATGTTTGTATGAAATCCGTCATGTTTGTACGAAATCCGGTCGTGTTTGCATGAATTTCATCCGCTTTGTTGAAAAAAAGGTTTGAAATGTATGCGGCTAGCGTTGGATGTCGTCCTCCCGCATCCGTGTCCGCTGAATGGTCCCCCCTGTCCGCAGACGGATGCGGGAGGAAATTTGCGGGTTGCCGTTGGAGATGCCCTAACGCCGCAGCCGTTGCCTCGGGCTGCAACGGTCACTACAAAAAAACACTTCCATCATGATACGTGTTTGTCACAGTAGGTCACATTTTCTGTCATGCATGTACATCCATGACGATTTTGTGACAGAATCAAGATAGTCCTACCTGTGCTGTTGTAGAAGTGTTCCATGATAAATGACGCGTCATGGAAGTGCTTTCGTCAAGGGTAACTGACACATGTCATCCATCGTAACGAGTCGCCGTTAAGCTACCGGGTCCAGTTTTGGATCCGATAACCCGTTAACAGCAACGACCAATGGCGATTTCCCACGTGTAAAATTCTCATTGGCCGGAGGAAATAGGTGTCAGCTCCCCGTTTGGACAGATGGCATCCATCCAATGGACGGGCCACGCCTATGATACGTCGACATGTGGCTGGGCCCAATAGTGGCCCATTTAGGTCAAAAGGCCGGCCCATTTAACTTGGTCAAAAGGTAGCGGGCTGGCCCACGGAAAGCCTGTTAACGGCCTATTCGCATATAGCCCATTTATAGCCTGCTAACTCATGACCCATTATGGCCCATCCAAATTAGGCCAGTACCGTCATCTGGATCATCCAATATGATTCCAGCATGTTGTAACTTCCGGCCCAAGTAAGGCCCATGATGTCTTCCAGCCCATATGAGGCTTTTTGTAACTCTGGGCCCACTAATGGCCCATGGTGAAACTGGCCTATAATGAACAGTGTATCACTTTATACCTATTTACGACCCATTATTCCATTGGGCCGTTTACAGCCCGTGTTATCTTTCGGCCTTCTAAGGGCACATTTATTCTTGGGCTCATTTCCAGCATTCGATTACTTATGGTCCGTTACTGGCCTGTTCCACTTGTGGGCCAAATTCAGCCCGTAGTTACAGTCGACCCGTTTATGGCCCGTTAATTGATTGGACCGTTTTCATAGCATCATCAAATATGGCCCAGGAATGACCCGTTATGCATGTCAATAGAATTAAGCCCGTTATAAATATCGGCCTATTAACGGCCTGTTATGGTCGGCCCATAAATAGACGATTCCCACTCTAGCCCATTTACGGACCATATTGTAGTCCATTATTGGTCCATGAATAGTACAACCCATGTTTGGCCAATCGATCATACGGCCAGAAGGCCCAATGATTATATGGCTCGTAGAAGGCCCATTGATTCTACGGCCCGTATAAGGCCCATGGATCCTACGGCCCGTAGGAGGCCCATGGTCACTACAGCGGGTAGCAGGACCGTGGTTACAACGGTCCGTATGTTGCCCATGGTTATTGTGGCCTAGTTTTAGAAAATAGGTTATTTGGCCACTAGCAAACTGCAGAAATAAATAAGCAAGCAACTTACGCTAGGCTATTATGGCTATTACACATATTACATCCACTGGGCATCAAAGTTCGCCACCAGTGCAAATATAGGTAACAGAGCAGCATATTACATACATAGGGCGTCTAAATTGGCCACCAGTGCAAATAAACGCGGCAGCAAAACAAGTCCATAACTGAAACAACTTCAGAAGAGAGCAAGAAACGTTATCCTGGGTATCCACCATGCTCGCAATAAGCTTAGCAAGCTTATCAGCTTTCTCCTATTTGGCGCTAAAATCCTCCAACACTTGCTGTTGCACCAGAAAGTATGCATCTGAATTCTCCAGGGACTTCCTCAGTCCTTTGGCTTCTTGTCGCAGCATAGCTGATCGATGTGTTTCATCTTGTAGTTGAGACTCAAGAAACTGAACTGATTCAGACAGTGAGTTCGAAGAGCTTGTGCCAGCGGTAGTGGCCAGTAACTCGAGCACTACATCAAGACAAGGCTTTGGGGTTGTCTCATTGTCTTCAAGATAGTTTTCCTTAGCTGTTTTATTAGCTTTGTTGGAGACCAACAAGGATGTCTCACTATCCTGAACCTTATCTACATTACTTCCTTTACCATTGCTTAATAAGGTACTCTTCCCCAATATTCTATCAGTATTCTAAAAGAAGAAACAAGCAGACACGTAACAGGTTTGGCATGTAGTATATGAAACTCATTTCGGTGAACCAGTTCAGTAGTAAGGTGGACAGGATTAAACTACCAAGTCTTCTATTGCGAAGTAGTACCTAATAAAAGCATCAAACAAACATATATCTATGTGCTATGGTCACTGCATTTTCTTGCCAAATCAAAATAGAGACACGGTTCAAATCATATCAGTTCAAGACAAAGCAGCATTGAAAGAATACAAGTGTGGGAAACTACACGGCACAACAAGATTTCAGATGGGTACCATGGGTATACATGTACAACAACACTATTGGCTCTGTTGTGATGCTAGTAATGTGCATGATATGAGAAGTTAACTGTATACACAATTGAAATTGAAATCAACAGAGCAATTTAGAAGAGAGAACCAATTAAAGAAACATGTTTAAACATACATGTTGTGCCATTGGAGTTTTGATTGGATCCTTCAATTTAAAAATAAGTTTGTATGTGTAAATACGGTGATACAAGAGCAAAGCAGTGTGCACCATAGCAATGGAATCTTAAATGAGAACAATTGTTCTTCATGTTTAAGCACTTGTTCTACATGAATAGAGTATAGTAAGACACAGGCATATAGTACTTCAAAATAAAAAATGATCTCATAGACCTTACCACATTCTTACCTCGGGACCAGTACAGAACAAGGCGTTCTGAGTCATCATCCCGTAAATGTGTCTCAGAAGAAAGTAAGGGAATTTGATGAGTTTCCTTGCCAGTGAAGTACGTTTTCTTCAGGTAATTCTGATACTGCCACAAAGCATTCTTGAAGATAGCAGAGGTATTAGCACAGGTTACCTCATCCCGAGTTTCCAAATCGGTCCTTCTCTATAGAGAAAAATGGGAACATTTGCACTAGTATAACCAGCATGGAGATAGAATGTATGGGATTGTCGGCGTGCGACACCTATGGGACCCTCAAGGAATCCCTTTACGATTCGGCGAGGGGAGAGGTATGCGCAAAGAGCAGAACCAACGATCGACGCGAGGCAATTTTACCCAGGTTCGGGCCGCTGATCAGCATAAAACCCTACTCCTGCCTTGTTTAATTATGAGTGTTCTTGAGCCCAGGCTCCAAGAGCGCTCGCAATGAACAGTACGTTCAAAGAGCAGCTATGCATGCAGAATGGGCTAAAATATCCTCCTCCCTGTAGCAGTTGCCTTGGGCCTCCTTTTATATGCTCAAAGGGGTCACCACAGTGGCAAAATGTATATACATTGAGGTGTAAAGTAGCTACAGGGTTATCATACCTAACCCCTGACGGATTAGGACGAACGCATTTAATGCACCGTGAGGTGTCCGTTTAGGTGTCCTCACTTTCTTGGGGATGGAAAAAAGGGCCATCCCATCAGCACCGCTTAAGCTCTCCTCCACTGGCGCGTCGCCACGCATCAAAAGAAGGACCCAAAATGTCGGGCTTGTTGCTGTGCCAGAGCGGTGGCACAGCGACAGAATCTTGCCGGGTGCCGAACCTTGCCGGGCGCCGAATCTTGTCGGGCTTCGCAGGCCACCCCGGCAAGATCTTGCCGGGGAAGCTGGCTTTCGGATTCTAGCTCTCCTTATCTGCTGACCCTCAGATCTTTGACTCGAGAATTTCTCTGGTAGCCTGAGTCAACCTCGAACTGTTCCCCGACAAGCCTTGCCGCGAGTATGGCTACAATTGCCCGTGCACAAGTACGGGGTACTAATGGCCCAATACTTAGTACACCGACAGGAGCCCCCGGGCCTAGGCCACACACGAGTGCGAGGCGTTGTTGGGCTAGGCCCAAACAGTGCACGGGCACACGAGGTAGGGAATTAACCGCTCGTAAATATCCCGTTTACTGTGCCCCCCACTACGCGCGCTGAACGCGCGACGTGGGAAGCATGTGTCAAAGGCTGCAACTGCAACGCGCCTGCAGAGGTGCATTCACATTGGGGAGTAAAAGAGGCGGCCCCACACCTTCCCCATAAAAAGGGAAACTGCAAAGGCACAGCCTATTTACCTCCCTCTTCTTCTCAATCTGGTCGCCGCCATTGTCTTCCTTCTCTCGAGCTCAGAGCAAAGCCTTCCCTCATCCGCCCGTCGCCTCCACGCCCGCTCCATCCCCGGCTTCCGCCCCTGCATCCGTCATGCCACCCAAGGCCAGCAAAGGCAAGGGTAAGGAGACGAAAGCCGACGTCCCGGAGAACGAGCTGGCGAAGATGCGGAAGAAGCACGTCGTCTTCGCCCCGTCGCTTGATGTGAAAGCTCTGAAGGGGCGGTACCAGTGTATGTGGGCGAGGGAGACACAGGCTCACCCCGCCACTCGTGTGATTCCAGGTTCTTGCTCCAAGAGCGGGTCAGACAGATATCCCTTCTTTGCTGCTTATTTCTATTGCGGGCTCTGTCCCCCATTTTCTGACTTTTTCAACGACATTATGTACACATACGGCTTCCATCTTCTTGATTTCACGCCGAATGCGGTACTGTGCATGTCCATCTTTGCCCATCTTTGTGAAAATTTTGCCGGAGTGGTTCCCAATACTGCCCTTTTCCGCCACTACTTTTTCCCTTGTATCCAAAAAGGGGAGGCCCTCTCTGGTTCTATCGCCTGGATTCCAAGGGCTTGGAATAAGGAAATATACCCAAAAGGGGTTTACCGCGAGAAGCGGGACGAATGGCGGGCTGAGTGGTGCTAGATCCAGGAGGCAGATCCCCATCCGTTCTGTCTGCCTCGACAGCAGAAAGTGGTCCGCGGCAGTGGTTGGAGCGATCTCGCTACTGAAGATGAAAAACTCACAATCGCCACCACCAGGATCCTTCGCCTGAAAGCTGCCGGGCTAACAATGGAGATGATTGGCTTTGATTTCCTCCGCCGCCGCATTGCCCCCTTGTAGAATAAAGGGAGACCAGCTTGGGAATACCGAAACGCAGCAGACATCATAAGATTGCGCCCCGGATTGAACAACAATTTGACTGCTATGCAACTTGGTGCTCTGCGTCAAAGGCTATTCCAGCGCGACAACAAGCATCGGCTGCCGGCAAGAATTGTCCCTTTGTGCAACAACTCTGCCCTGGGGTCGATTATCGCCACCATGCCACTGTTCAATGCCCACAGTCTCGACGCGACATGGGTTGAGCCATCCGAGGAAGAGGCACAGAAGTTCTTTGATAACTTGACGGAGAGGGCCGTCCGGGAAGAAGCAGACCTCATCCGAGCTACTACTGACGAAGAGGTGGCATATATCGCCACTAGGGCGGAGGAGGCGAATCTTGCCGTGGAGGCTGGCAGCGTCGGCTTCACAGAATGGGAAACCAGTGACGCAGAGGTAGTGGTGGAAGAAAATCTTGCCGAGAAGGACAAGGCTGCCGGGGGACAGAGCAGCACAGCCGCTGAGAGCTCGTCCGACGAAGAGGCGGCCGAAGAAGAACCGCAAGAAGATCTTCCAGCCCCGAAGAAGACAAAGCGTGTTCTTCGAAAAGCTGCATCTAGCATCCCGGCAAGCCATCCTTCCTCGAGCAGCGAGGCTCCCGCCAAGGAAGCGGCCGGCAAGACTCCGCCGCGGCAAGGAGTTCGACAGCAACCTGCGCGACGTGCGAGACCCACACCAGCGGCAACTGCTGAGGCGGCAGGGGTGTCTCGCACTACCGCACCGGAGACTGAGGTGGTGGAAACATGCCAACCCCCCATGCCTGCTACAGCCAAGCGACCTAGGACCCCTCCTCCGCCTCCCCACATAGACACTGCAACAGAGGTCGATTTCGACATCTCCGGCTTCAGTCCGGAGCGAGAAGAGGAAGAGTGAGTATCTTGCCATAGCTTTTATCTTCCAAATTCTGGATCAATATTATTGACTTGCTTGTATTGTCTCTGCAGTGATGCAGAAACCTTGGCGGAGAGGATGGCGAAGAGGGCAAAGACTTCCACGGGCGACGAGCCCCCGGCAGGCTTCACGAGCACGCCGGAAACTACTACCATCAGCCCGGATCTTAGTCCTCGACGCAGCCCCCAGCGTAAGTTCATTACTCTTTTTCCGTTGGGGAACGCTGAGGTTCCTATCCTTGCCGCTGATATCTTTGGGCTTGCAGGAGAAGGACGGCAACAAAGGGAGTTATCAGGAGATACCCTCGTTGCGCCACCTCTGTCAACCACATCGCCCTCAAGCGCATCCCCGGCAAGAGACCACACCGACGAGCTTGTCTTGGTTGAGGAGGAGCCGACAACCATGGATACTGGCATCCTACCCTCGGCAACTAAGGTTGCCGGGAGGGGCGAGGCCACCTCTCGACAGCCCGATGCAGGTAACCAATTGCCTCAGTGCGCTTGCTATTCTTTCCTTTATCTCTCTTTCTTTTGTCTTCTTGAACTTCAATCTTGATCTCATTCTGTTTCTCTCCCTTGTCTTTTAGAATTCCCTGAGATGGAACACATGGACATCGACGCTGTCATCGAGGAGACCGCCAGGGATGTTGCCGCCGAAGCCGACAAAATCGCTGCCAGCGAGGCCGCCATGGATGCCATCGTAGAAGCAGGCGGTGCTTTTGCCGATGAGGCCGCCAAGACTGCACAGGAGGAATCCGCCAAGGAGTCTACTGAAGAGGGTGGCAAGGAGGCTGGTGACCGTACTGACGGCATTCCTGCCACAGGAGCGCCAGGCACTGCGCTGGCCACGGAGCCCCCTGCTACTGGTGAGGCGATTGCTGAGGATCAACCGTCAACATCCGAAGGCCCCTCATCCAGCAAATATCTCAAAGTCGGCGAGAACATGTTGGTCAACTTGCCGGGGATGGCAAGCATTGGGGCACCGGCCGAAGGGGAAGTCTTCGATGAAGAAGTCATCGCCGCTGCTGGGCTCGAGATTGTTGATGATCCAAGCACCAGCAGTGGCAAATCTGAAGAGGATCAGCTCCTTCAGGCCATGGGCGAAAATTTCTGCAAGCTCCAGGCACTTCACCGTGCTCGGAAAGAGAAAGCAGATTCCAGAATGGCAGTTGTCGAGGTGGCCAAAGTAGATTTTCAGAGGCGCGTCGAACAAATGCAAGTCTGGTACGCCGAGGCCCTCCAAGAGTTGACTGCCAGCCAGGAGCAAGTGAGCCAAAACTGGACAGAGATCCTATTGAAACAATCAGACATGGAGAAGGCGCAAGAGGAAGCTACGCAAAGAATTGCTGCTGAAGATGCTCTCCTAACGGCGTGTCGCATTGCGCTTGATGCTCATGAGGAAGACCTTGCCGCACATGAGCAGGCGCTCGCCGCCAAGCTTTGCAGCAAAGATGAAGATATCAAGAAGCTTCTCGCACGGCGGACCCAGGAGCTGGAGCAAAAGCACAAGGAGGCGCTCGAAGCTCTAACTGTAGATCACGCCGGCAAGCTCAAGGAGGCCGTCGATGCTGCCGAGGCTGCAGAGGCCGCCAAGAATGAGCTGAGCGACAAAGTTAAGAAACTGGAAGTGGATCTTGAAGAACACGGCAAGGAGCTCTCGACGCTCAAAAGTGACAGGGGAAAAACCCTCCACACCCTGGCGGAGATGCAAGTTGCCATGTCTGACAAGACCAAGCAGCTCTCTTCAGAAAATGACGCCATTGCCGATCTGGGGCTGAAGCTGACCACGTTGGAGAAGTCTCTCAAGGACGGCAGGGCCCGCGAGAAGGCCCTATGCAAAGATCTCCAGGAAGAGAGGAACCTGCTCAAGAGTGCTGCCGCCGCCCAAGTTGACTACGAGAAGGGCGTGCAAATCTGGACTGAACGCCTCGTCGACGCTGCAGAGAAACTCACGGCAAAACTGTCAACCATGGGCCTGTCAAACTTCAGATATTCCTCCGAAGAAAGGATATCTTTGAGTGCCAGGTTGACGATGCTCTTCGAAAGCATCATTGATGCTCTGAAGCTGCTTCAGTCTAACCGGGCGACCCAACTGGCCAAAGAATGCCGCCAGCTTTGCCGGGCCGTCCTCCGCAAGGTACTCATCAAGGTGGTGCACAATAATCCTGGCATCGACCTCACCAACGTGCTCGGCCGTCTGCCAAAGGACGCAGACCTCAAGGCACTTGAGGAGCTTGTCGGGCCCATCCTTGAGAAGGTGGACTCAATCAAAAGGGTCGAAGGCCAGCGCAGAGATTAGCTGCTCCACCTCTTCTTGCCGTCGCCATTTCATGCCAAAGACAATTAAGTCTTAAGTTAGAACTGTGGCAACGTATTAGTGTAATATAACTTGCTTATGTTTGGATATAAGTATGCTATCTCCCTTGTCTGATTCATTTATGTATGGAGTTCACCCTACGCTTACTAAAAAACTTGTCGGCGTGCAACCTGCCGCGAGCGCTGGGTGCGGGACTTCAGCAGCCTGCCGGAGGTGCAGCGGCCGGCAAGGCTCCTTGGCGTTCTTAGTGCAGCCACTTAAATCGTTGAGCGGACTCGAAACAAAATAAGGGTGCAACCGATTACAACAAGGGTTCTTTCGCGTGCAGGTTTTCCATACAAAAGTCGAAATCATCCAAGGAAAATAACTTTGTAATAAAGGAAACTCGCTCTAAGTTTTAGAACTTAGCTTTCTGTCGCTGTCCTTCCTCCGGTGAGCGTCAATTCTGAACGTCGCCAACTGGTACCCATATCCTCCTCCCCCCCCCCCCCCCCCCCCCCGGCAAACGTGCACGCGAGGAACCCTTCTGTCTTTTGAGAAAAAGAAAGAAGAGAAAATAAAGATATGAAACCTTGGCGGTTCGTTAGAACTTACCGGAAGCAAGTGTCATACAACATCTTAGACAAACATGCATATATATATATATAAACATGAAAATCAATAAGGAACTGCACAACACTTAAACTTATTCATCTGTGCTCAGGGTCTGCGCCTGGCTTTGTACAAAGGATTATACGCCTTGCTGGCAAGACTTGTACAAAAGGGTGGTTGCCGGGGGCCCCCGGCAACCGCGCCCTATGGGTAGAACTTGCGAAGATGTTCGATATTCCAGGAATTGCTCACTGGAACGCCATCTTCGGTCTCCAAGCGGACAGCGCCGGGCCTGGTGACTCGTACTACCCGATAGGGGCCTTCCCACTTCGGCGTCAACTTGTTTGAATTCTTGGCGGACTGAATCCGCTGAAGAACAAGGTCGCCTTCCTCAAGGCTTCGGGCATGAACTTTGCGGCTATGGTAGCGGCGCAAAGCTTGCTGGTAGCGTGCGGCTCGCACAGCAGCCTGAAGACGATTCTCCTCAAGGAGCACAGCGTCATCTTGCCGCAGTTGCTCTTGCTCAAGCTCATCATAAGCGAGCACTCGAGGTGATCCGTATGTGAGTTCCGTGGGGAGAACTGCTTCCGCTCCGTAGACCAGAGCGAAGGGTGTCTGGCCGGTGGCTCGATTTGGTATCGTTCTGATTGACCAAAGAACCGCCGGCAATTCATCAATCCAGCGTCTTCCGCACTTTCTCAGCCTATCAAAGGTTCTGGTCCTGAGACCATGCAGCACTTCAGCATTGGTCCTCTCCGCTTGACCGTTGCTTCTCAGGTGAGCAACAGAGGCAAAACAAATTTTGCCGCCAAGGTCTTGGATGTACTGCATGAAGGCGCGACTTGTGAATTGCGTGCCGTTGTCGATGATGATCCTGTTGGGCACACCGAAACGGCAAACTATCCCTTTAAAGAACTTGACGGCTGATTGTGTTGTCACCTTCCTCACTGCTTCCACCTCCGGCCACTTTGTGAACTTGTCGATAGCAACGTACAAGTACTCAAAGCCCCCGGTAGCACGGGAGAAAGGGCCTAGTATTTCGAGCCCCCAGACCGAAAATTGCCAGGAGAGAGGGATCGTCTGAAGAGCTTGAGCTGGCTGATGCGATTTCTTTGAATGAAACTGGCACGCTTCACACTTGGTTACTAGTGCAGTTGCATCCTGGAGAGCGGTGGGCCAAAAGAAACCTTGCCGGAATACTTTCCCGACAAGTGCTCTTGAGCCTATGTGAGAGCCACATATGCCTCCATGTATTTCTGCCAACAGCTCTAGTCCATCCTCCCAAGGAATACACTTCAATTTCACACCGTTTGGTCTCTTTCTGTACAGGACGTCATCGA
This sequence comes from Thinopyrum elongatum, assembly GCA_011799875.1. NCBI lineage: Eukaryota > Viridiplantae > Streptophyta > Magnoliopsida > Poales > Poaceae > Thinopyrum > Thinopyrum elongatum. The sequence continues at coordinate 175,694,145 of CM022303.1, read as the reverse complement.
CGAACTTGTACATAACAGACCGACGGGCTACTTTTTCCGCTTCTTCCTGTTCCTCCGGGAGTTCTCCTGTCTGAAGGAAATGGACAATGTGCTGCTCCCATGCTGGAGCCTGGGGCTCGACAGCTAGGACTAAAGGCATCTCCTCTGCCGGGGGAACGTTTGTCTCGACGAAAAGGGCCTGAGCCCCTGCTGGAGCCTGTTGTTCCCCGGCAGGCATGTCGTTGATCCCGGCAACTTCCTTGCCGGCGGCTCCAGGGAGCCCTGCCGAGAAGTACTGACCAGAATTCAACTTTCTTCTCTTTTCTTGCCGCATTGATGGCGCCACGGATGGTTGAGCCAAATGGAGCACAAAAGTTCCTAGTTCCACAGGCAACTTGAGGGCGGCACGCTTTGACAGGTCATCAGCAATACTGTTCTCGGCACGAGGGATGTGCTCCATTTGCAGATCGTCAAAGTGCTCTTCCATTTTTCTCACTTCATCCACGTAGGCTTGCATCAATGGACTCTGATAACTCTTGTTAACTTGCCTGACGACAAGCTGTGAATCGCCTCTGATGACGAGCTTTTTGATACCAAGGTCTGCCGCGATCCTGAGACCGACAAGCAAGCCCTCATACTCCGCAGTGTTGTTCATCGAACTCTCCCGGGGAAAATGCATTTGGATTACGTACTTAAGGTACTCTCCGGTGGGTGCGACAAGCAGCACGCCGGCACCGGCGCCTTGCAGCGAAAAAGCCCCGTCAAAGTACATACTCCGTTCCTGATCGATTTCCTTGCCGGGGAGAGTTGCTTCTTGAACCTCTTCGTCTAGCGTTGGGGTCCATTCCGCAATGAACTCCGCCAAGGCCCTGCTCTGAATTGTTGAAGTGCTTTCAAACTTGAGGCCAAAGCTCAACAACTCCAACGCCCACTCCACGATCCTGCCGGTTGCTTCTGGATTTCGCAAAATCCGCTGCAACGGGAAGCGAGTGACGACGGTGATTTCATGTGCTTGAAAATAATGGCGCAGCTTCCTTGAGGCCATGAGGAGGCCGAAGAGCAACTTCTGCACGCTAGAATATCTTGACCTAGCTCCTTGCAAAAGAGAGCTAACAAAATAAACTGGGCGCTGCACCACCTTTTTCTTCTGCACTGGTTCTTCTGACTGCACAGATCCTGTCTTGCCGGGATCAACCCTTGCCGGGGAAGATCCTGCCGCGTTGCCTGATGGTCCTGCTGCTGGTGTTGCTTCCTCAGCAGCTTCTCTCTGCGCCACTAACGCAGCACTAACCACTTGATTTGTTGCTGCCAAATATAGCAGCAACGGCTCTCGTGGTTTTGGCGCGACTAGCGTCGGCGGAGAAGAAAGGTATTTCTTCAAATCTTGCAGCGCAGCCTCCGCCTCCGGAGTCCATTTCATCGGACCTGCCTTCTTCAAAATTTTGAAAAAGGGCAGGGCGCGCTCAGCAGATTTGGAAATAAACCTGCTTAGAGCAGCAACACAGCCGGCAAGACAACGAACATCCTTGACGCGTCTTGGTGCTTCAATCTGCTCAATAGCTTTGATCTTGTCGGGGTTCGCTTCGATTCCCCGTTGAGATACAAATAATCCGAGAAGCTTGCCGGAAGGAACACCAAACACGCACTTCTCAGGATTGAGCTTTAAGTTGATCTTGCGCAGATTTGCAAATGTTTCTTCTAGATCTTGTATGAGCGTTGCTTTGTCCTTGGTTTTGACCACTATATCATCCATATATGCCTCTATATTTCTATGGAGCTGAGGCTCAAAACCAATTTGGACCGCTCTGGCAAATGTAGAACCAGCACTTTTCAACCCAAAAGGCATTCGTATAAAACAATACGTACCACATGGGGTGATAACTGCGGTCTTTTCTTCATCTTCTTTTGCCATGAAAATCTGATGATACCCTGAATAGGCATCAAGGAAGGACAGTAGATCACAACCAGCGGTGGAGTCCACAATCTGGTCGATGCGCGACAAGGGAAAGGGATCTTTTGGACAGGCTTTATTGATATCCGTATAATCGATACACAGCCTCCATTTCCCATTCGCCTTGCGCACTACAACCGGATTGGCCAACTAGGTTGGGTGAAGTACTCCTCGGACCAATCCTGCTGCCTCCAGCTCCCTGATTTCTTCGGCAATGAACTCTTGCCGCTCCAAGGCTTGCTTCCTGACCCTCTGCTTGACGGGTCACGCGTGAGGACAGACAGCAAGGTGGTGCTCAATTACCTCCCTGGGAACACCGGGGATGTCAAATGGTTGCCATGCAAACACATCGACATCCGCCCGCAGGAAGGCAATGAGTGCGCTTTCCTATTTGTCATCAAGGGTGGAACTTATGGTGAAAGTTCCTCCCGTTCCGTCCTCTTTGATGGGCACCTTCTTGGTCTCTGGTGGAGCGGCCTTGGATCTCTTGTTCTTGCCGGTGGAACTCTCTGGTGCGTCCTCAACGGAAGCGCAGCACTCCGAGGAGGTGCGCTTGTCGGAGTTCGCTCCAAGATTCTTGCCGATCTTCTTCTTCCCCCCAGGAGTTCCAGCGGCAGGAGCAGATGCCTTGACGGCAGGTGCTGCAACTGCTTCCCGGTAGAGTTGATCGGCACAGATGAGTGCATCCTTCTTATCCGAATGGATAGTAATGACACTCAACGGCCCGGGCATCTTCAAAACATTATACGCGTAGTGTGATGCCGCCATGAACTTAGCCAGCGCTGGCCGACCAAGGATCCCATTGTATGACATAGGGATCTTGGGGACATCAAACACTACCTTCTCGGTCCTGTAGTTGAGCTCACTACCAAATGTCACCGGTAGCGTAATCTTGCCCTTTGGTTGGGTTCTTCCTGGATTGACCCCTTGAAACGTGCCCGTTTCTTCGAGATCTTCATCAGGAATTTGGAGCCTCTTGAGCACATCCGAAGAGATTAGGTTCAGCCCGGCCCCACCGTCAACTAGCATTTTCGTCACCTTGAGGTTGCGGATTGTTGGTGAGACCAACAATGGCAAGCACCCGACCGCGGTTGTGCGATCAGGGTGATCCTCGGTGTCGAAAATGATAGGCGTGTTGGACCACTTCAGGGGCTTACATGCATCCAGCGATGGCTCTGTTGCATTGACTTCTCGCACCCACTGTTTGAGCCGACGGTGGGAAGAATGCAACGAGGCGCCCCCGTCGATACGCATGGCCTCTGTAGCTTTTTGGAATTCTTGCTCACTGGACTCATCATCTTCTTCTTTGTCACGGCCTCGAGCGGGCCTCTCCCTCTGTTGCTTGGCCTTGCCGCGGTGACCCCCTCGGCCATCGCGCTTCTTGCCGGACCCCTCAGCACCGTCATGGGCCTTCTCCTTATCTCGCCTTTCATACTCAGCCCTCTGCTTCTCGACAAGCTGTTCAACTTGCCGGCAGTTTTGGCGATCGTGACCCTTGGTGCGATGGATCTTGCAGTAGTGCTTGCCGGAGTTTTCCGACTTGTCGGCAGCCTCCAAGGCCTGGCATGAAGAGCACCCAGCAAGTTCCCTGCCGGGGTTGTCAACCTTGGCCTTCTTGGCGGTGTCGGGGTTGCCGGATCCCTCGACAGCAAGCACGGCCTTGCCTTTGCGCTTCTTGTTCCACCGCCGGCCTTTCCTTGACGGGGTTGCAGCGTCGTCGTCTTTTGATTCGCTCCCCACGCCAACAGCCTCGCCAGGGAGTTTCCTCCCATCTTCAGCTCGGGCGCACTTGTCGGCCAAAGCGTAAAGCTCGGCAATACTCCTGACTTTGTTCATTGCCAGCTCTTCCCGCATTCTGCGGTTACGCATGTTCTGGTGAAACGCGCTAATAACAGTGGCAGGGTGAACGTCAGGAATATTGTACTGCACCCGGCTAAATCTCTGCATAAACTTGCGCAGGGGTTCGCCCTCCTTCTGAGGGATGATATGCAAATCACTCTCTTGGCCAGGAGCTTGGTGGCCTCCGACAAAGGCGCCAACAAACTGATGGCACAGATCTGACCAAGAAGAAATAGAATACTCCGGCAGATGCATCAACCATGACCTGACGTTGGGTTTGAGTACCAACGGGAAGTAGTTGGCAAGTATCTTGTCATCTCGGCCCCCAGCAGCCTACACCGCAATGGTGTAGATGCTCAGGAACTCCGAGGGATGAGTCTTGCCGTCATATTTGTCCGGGACCTCTGGCTTGAAGGTTCGGGAATTGGGCCACTGGACTTGCCGCAGCTCACGGGTAAACGCTGGAGTCCCTACCTCGTAAGGCAAGTCACCTGCGTCCCCTGGCGCAGGCTTGTCGACAGCCGGCCCTGCACGCTTATCAGATTGATAGCGCGCTTCCTGTCACCGCTCGATGGTGGTTCGAGCGTCCTCTTTGCCTCGTTCCTGGAGAACTTGACGCTGGTCGCGGCGCATCCGTGGATCGGACGACGCCGTGGAATCATCATCACGGTGATCGACCCGATGGGTTGTCGACCGCCACTGGTGTCGCGGAGGGGAGTGCACCATGGTTGCACCACCTCCGGTTTTCTCCACATCGGCTTGCGCCGGATCGATGGGCCGCCGCTGTGAGGGCCCTGCCTCCTGTGGTCCATCTTTGTTGGTGAAGCCGATGAGGCTCTGGATAGTAGCTCGCCACTCCTCCATCTTCTTCGGAGCAGGAGGGAAATCGAGGAGTAGCTGCGCACGTGCCAAGGCTTCCGCTGGCGTAGGTGGCGGCGACAGGTGCGAGGTACGTGAGGTGCTCTGACTCCTAGCCATGTTAGAAGGAGCACCGTCACGGTCACGCGACCGCGCACCACCTCCGCCGGCAGCTCGGTGTGCATGCTGGGCCCACGCACCTTCGGATCGATGCGCAGAAATCTTTTCATGGGGACGCCCTGAACCACCAGCGCCTTGACGTTGCTCATCGTGCACGGCCTGGGAAGGCCGTGACGCTGGCGCCGGCGCGGGAGCCCCAAAAAGCGTCCTCCGATCTCTGGAATTCGTTGTGCCACCCGTAGGCAACACAACTCCATCTCTGGATCCAGCGGCATGTGGGTTGCCGTTGCCGCTGCGGATGACACCGCTCGCCTGGCTTAAATCACCGGAACGCCGTGGAGGCTCTAATCCTCTTCCTTCTGCACCCACGCCATCGCCCGTATGCGAGGGCACAGGTAAAATGGACGTGGATAGTTGCGCCGTTGCGGCGCTCTTCTTCTTGGGTGGCATGATGAAGATGATGAAGAAACTAAGGCGCCGATCACTGGATCAGATTCACACCACCTACGACCCCCCTACCTGGCGCGCCAAAGATGTCGGTGTGCGACACCTATGGGACCCTCAAGGAATCCCTTTACGATTCGGCGGGGGGAGAGGTATGCGCAAAGAGCAGAACCAACGATCGACGCGGGGCGATTTTACCCAGGATTTGGGCCGCTGATCAGCATAAAACCCTACTCCTACCTTGTTTAATTATGAATGTTCTTGAGCCCAGGCTCCAGGAGCGCTCGCAATGAACAGTACGTTCAAAGAGCAGCTACGCATGCAGAATGGGCTAAAATATCCTCCTCCCTGTAGCAGTTGCCTTGGGCCTCCTTTTATATGCTCAAAGGGGTCACCACAGTGGCAAAATGTATATACATTGAGGTGTAAAGTAGCTACAGGGTTATCATACCTAACCCCTGATGGATTAGGACGAATGCATTTAATGCACCGTGAGTTGTCCGTTTAGGTGTCCTCACTTTCTTGGGGATGGAAAAAAGGGCCATCCCATCAGCACCGCTTAAGCTCTCCTCCACTGGCGCGTCGCCACGCATCCAAAGAAGGACCCAGAATGTCAGGCTTGTTGCTGTGCCAGAGCGGTGGCACAGCGACAGAATCTTACCGGGTGTCGAACCTTGCCGGGCGCCGAATCTTGCCGGGCTTCGCAGGCCACCCCGGCAAGATCTTGCCGGGGAAGCTGGCTTTCGGATTCTAGCTCTCCTTATCTGCTGACCCTCAGATCTTTGACTCAAGAATTTCTCTGGTAGCCTGAGTCAACCTCGAACTGTTCCCCGACAAGCCTTGCCGTGAGTATGGCTACAACTGCCCGTGCACAAGTACGGGGTACTAATGGCCCAATACTTAGTACACCAACAGGGACAAAGCAAAGTAATTGCCATGAATAACATTACTTACACATAACTCATGGACGAACACCTGCAACTGGCTTTTTCCTTCATCTTCAGTATAATATTTCCATGATGGGAAGATACGCACATAGGATTTAACAACATCAAATGCGATAGATGCTAAACTACGAATGGCTGGTTGTGCTTCGTCCACAGGAATAGGTGTACTAACTGGTGGAGTTGGTGTTCGCCGTGGTAGTCCTGGCGCTTTGGGCACTGGAGCTGCCTTACTAACTGCTCTTGTTTGGGAGCTCTGTGGTGGAGATGGTGCTGTGTCAACTGGAATGGGGTAACTATCTGCTGCGGTTGGGGTTAGATTGTGTGAAGCTGGTTCTCTGTCCATCGGAGTAGAGGTACAATCTGTGAGTTTCTGGGTTATGTGTGGTAGGGCTGGTTCTTGTGCATGTACAACCGGGGTGCTATCTCCACCAAGAGGTAGCACTGTTTTATTTGAAGACCGTGTTTTTACTCCGCTACATACTGCCATCACCCCCTCCAATTCAAATGGCTGATAAACAAGAAAAGTAGTTGAATGTACAGACCTTGTAGGAGAGACAGATGCAATAGATAGTGTGGAAAAAAGAGGGCATGAAATAGTTCACATATATATGGTTTAACTAAAAAGGATAGCATGACATAATTTCACATATATGATGTCTATCTAAGCTCGATAGCATAGCATGACATAATTCAAATATATGAAGACTAACTAAACAGGATGTCATGAGATAATTATATGATGTCTTTAGTAAGCAGGTTCGCATGACATAATTCACATATATGTTATCTAAGTAATCAGGATCGCATGATATAATTCACATATGTGATTTATAAACTAAGCAGATGGCATTCGCATATATGATGTCTCAACTAAGAACATGGTGTTGAACATTGTCTATATGATGTCTAAACTATGCAATGCAAGACACCATATGCATGATATGAGCAGTATAACCGTGTCAGGTTAGAGCATACACCTCGGTGGGGGAATAGGACTGGTCATCTGTCTCTAAATCCATCTTTGAGGAGCTATCTGGACCCAGCAAGAGATCTGCTTCGAAAGGTAGCATTGTCTGCTCTAAAGACCTTGTTTTCACTCCAGATTTTTCCATCACCCACTCAAATGGTTGATTCACAGGAAGAATAGTTGAATGTACAAACATTGTCGACAAATGGAAATGTAATGAAGAAAAAGAATGGCAAGATATAATTTAAATATATGATGCCTCGCTAAATAGGATGGAGGACGCCGAGGTCGGCTCAACGGAGTGGCAGCATGTGCGGTGACCACGTCATGTAGTGTGAATTCGCCTGGCAGGCCGAGCTACGGGTGCGGCGCCGGCCGAACTACCGGTGAAGCCTGCTAGATTGGAACTGGCCGGACCAGCACGTCGACCAACAGACCAAGTTGTAAACCTGTCGTAGAAAATCTACGCCGAAAAAACCTTGCAAATGGGCAGAATTTTTTTTGTGAGAATTAATATATACAACACAGATAACTTAGAGAAACAGAACCCGATTTCTATGTTCAGGTAGTGAGGCATAGAAGCCTAAGGTGAAAAAGCCTTGGAGTGGAGTTCTTCACGTGAGATGTACTAGTAGTCTCCTTGGATTTTGAGTTTTGAAGCTTCATGTGACGCAGTATCGCTTGGTCTCTACGCCAGGCAAGATTGAAGGCGCTAACACTTTTCCCAAGATGAATTGACCTCCAGTGACGTACTATCAATGAGTAATTAATCATTGTTGTAAGCTAGCATTCATTTATTAATAATATTTGCCTACGCCTGAAGTAACAATGGCAACATCGCTTGACTTGAGTAATAAAAGAAAGGAAGGCAGAGAATTATTCCTGCGTGTGCGCTGGCCGAGCATAGCTGTTACAGTCTCCTCGACTGCGTATGGCACGAGGCCCATGCCGACCTGCGTAGGATGCGTCTTGTACTGGTCTTGGTCGCCGCCGCAACACGGTTCGCCGTTGTGCAGATTTGTAGATGCTCATCGGGTACCGACATACAAAATCTCTTCGGTCCGATCTCAGATCGGAACTAATCTCGGGTGAACCTGCGAAATAAAACAGAAATTTGATAGCCATAATTCTTAAAGAAATCAATTCATGTGGAACGGATCTGACTGAAAAAATAGCACCTGATCATCCCATCGATCCGCAATGAACACCCAGCAGGCTCTCAATGAAAGCACCAATGTCGGTGTGAAATCCGGCATATCTCGTAGTAGGGGTCCTAAGCTAGGCGTCTTGGAGTGATGGTAACATGGACACATGATTTTACCCAGGTTCAGGCTCTCTAGAAGAGATAATACCCTACGTCCTGATTTTGATTGTATTCATATGGGGTGTAGTACAGAGTACATATATCTACCATGAGATTGTTCTAATGAATATCAGTCTTTTTATTAACTAGCCTGACCTCGGTTTATATAATACACCGAAGGCTTAGGGTTTTAGGAGAGTCCTCGGCTTGTGCGCCAAGTCTTGTGGAAACCTCCTTGTACACGGCATGGGCAGCCCGAAGTGGCCCATTAGTGAACCGCCATGGGGGTCCTCGGCCCAATCCAGCTGGTCGGGAGACGACGTCGTGAATACCCCCTAATCCAGGACACCATCAGGTGGTGACCAGATGTGAAGCATGTCAATTCCACGCCAAGAATATACATGTTGGAAATATGCCCTAGAGGCAATAATAAATTGGTTATTATCATATTTCCTTGTTCATGATAAAGGATTATTATTCATGCTAGAATTGTATTGACCGGAAACGTAAATACATGTGTGAATACATAAACAAATACTATGTCCCTAGTGAGCCTCTACTAGACTAGCTCATTGATCAAAGATGGTTAAGATTTCCTAACCATAGACATGCACTACAAAAAAAAAGACACATCCGTGACATTATGGGCCAAACGAAATTTTTTCTGTCATGCTTAAGACACTTCTATGACGATAATTGTGACAAAACCATGTATCATCATAGATGTGGTGGCCTCCTACTTCTATGACAAAAAATCATGACAGAAAATGGGCTTTTCGTCCTGGGAGGGCCGAGGACGCACCTGCATGACATTCTTTGGGACGTCCATGACGGAAAAAATCGTGGTAGAAGCGAGGGCGAGGAAAATTTTGGGGAGTTCCCGGTTACGGTGGGTGGTCGGGGCCGAGCGATGCACTGTGGTTTGCGCGTTTCTCTCGTGTACCCGCGTGTATGCGAGGCGTTGGCTAACTGAACCCGAGCGATCACACGTTACTGAACCCGAGCGATCACACGTTACTGAACCCGAGCGATCACACGTTACTGAACCCGAGCGATCGATCCCTTGGCTGTTAACTGAACCCGAGCGATTCATTCGCTGCTGACTGAACCCGAGCGATTCCTTCACTACTGCTGCTAACTGAACCTGAGCGATCGATCACTGCAGCTGCTTACTGAAGCCGATCGAGCCCCCGTGCGAGACGTAGCCAGCCGGTGTTTGGTTGCCTCTCGATGAACAGACCATTGCTACCGTGCGCGCGGCACGTAGAACGAGTCGAGACGTGGTGAGTCGAGCCGGTTGGTTGGCTGTGGATGAACAGTTCCTGGTGTGGGTTGGATGAACAGGACCCCGTGGTAGTAGGCCGTTGCCGCTGGATGAACAGTACCCCCGAGGAGGCTGCCGCACCCCAGCCGGTTGGGGTGGATGAACAGGACGCCGTGGAGGCTCTATGAATAGTAGCCGGTGGAGGCTGGATGAACAGTATCCCGTGGATGAACAGTAGCTGGTGGAGGCTGGAGGAAGTCGACTGTGGATGAACAGTAGCCCGTGGAGGCTGGAGCGAGGCACTAGACGGTGGATGAACAGTAGCCCGTGGAGTCCCATTTTGCGGTACGCCACACCCCTCCCGATGAACAGGACCCCCATTTCGACCGTAGGCGCTCCAACACAAGTCTATTTCCTCTGTTTTGCAGTACGCCACACCCCTCCCGATCGACAACACTCCGTTTTGACCGTAGGCACTTGAATAGAAGTCTGTTTCCTCTGTTCTACGGTACGCCAGACCTCGTTTCGGCTGTTCCGTCCAAGCAGGTAGGCTCCCGATGAACACGACGCATTCCGTTGCCTCCCGATGAACACGACGCAGTTTCTCTATTCTGACCCAGCCGGTTGGCTACCGATGAACAGGGCGCCGTTGCTGCCGTCCGTTGCCTCTCCATGTACACGTGCCCTGGCCGTACATATGCACGAGTAGGCGTTCGAGACCCCATCCATATGTACGTACGTGGCCGTATTTTTTGGCATGCGGCTGTACGTACGTGTACACGGTTTAGAAGGGACTGCCTGAACTGCTACGTCGGGGGCTTTACTACTGCACGTGCCGCTGCTTGCTCGGCCACGGTTCATCATTGCAGAGAGACCGATCGACTAGTATGTACGTACACGTTCGCGACCAGACAGACAACGCTACGTACGCTTCGACCGGGTAGGTCAGAGCCGTCAGGGAGGATAAGGAGGCACTCCCTTGCATGCGAAGATATATGTGGTGGGTCCTAGCTGTCAGGAGGAGGAATCATTTTTTTGTGCGTAATAAGGAGACACTTCCTTGTGTGCGAAGATGTAGCTGGTGGGTCCAGCTGTCAGCCTCACTGTGTACAGTCGTCTTCCGATGGCTGTCATTTGTTGACAATGTTGACCACGCTGCGCGGAGAGCACAAAGGCGGTGGACGACGGCGAGGCCTGGTAAGGGAACGATGCGGAGCCGAGGAAGACGAGGCAGTGGATGCCCATGAGGAGAGGAGTATGAGGGTTCACTGGTTCCGCTGCAGTGTGAGGCTGCTGTTGCCGGAGAATAACATGGGGTGTGGGTGAGTAGAGGGAAGGCCTGGCAGGCAATGGGATTAGGGTGGGGCGGTGAGGCCTACGCAGAAGCACTGTTGCCCACGGGAGGCAGGAGCAGGCAGTCCCGCCGGCACTGGTTTGGGCGGCTGGACCAAGAAGATCAGAGGTTGAAGAAGCAGCACGGCTGTTGGATTAACATCCAACGGTCCAGCTGCTAGAATCATTTGTTGACTAAGTTGACAAAGCCCGGCGTATACGTCAGCTTAGTAGGCCCACAAGTCAGCGTAATAAGGAGGAACTTGCTTGTGTGGGTCCCTACTGTTAGCCTCTCCACTTACATCCCTCTTCCGATGGCTGTCGTTTGTTGAGCATGTTGACCATGCCGCGCCGAGAGCACCAACGCGGTGGACAACGGCGAGGCCCAGGAAGGGAATGACCCGGAGCCGGCGAAGCCACAGAAGTGGATGCCCACGCCGAGGGGAGTACGAGGGCTGACTGGTTGGTTGCAGGGTGAGGCTGCTGTCGCCGGAAAATAACAAGAGGTGCGGGTAGATAGAGGGATGGCCTAGCCATCGGTGGGAGTAGGGTTGGCCGGTGAGGCCTGCGCGGCAGCACAGCCGGCTATGGATGGAGGGAGCAGGCAGTCCTGCCGGTGCTGGTTTGAGTGGCTGGAGCAGGAAGAGCAGAGATTGAAGAAGCACGACGGCGGTTGGATGGACATCCAACAGTCACTGCTCTGTGTTGACTAAGTTGACAAAGCCTTGCGTACGCGTAAAAAAAAATTAGGACAGCGTCATCGTCAACCTAGTAGGCCCACAAGTCAGCCTCCAAATCTGTGGAAAACAACATACATCCCATTTGCCATTATTTTTAATAATTTATAGCCCATTTGCTAATTCTTAAGAATATTTTGAAGCCCGTATTCTTTTTGTTAGCATTACATACCATATTCTGGCCACTGCTAAAAAAGTCGACAAAATTTTGCATATTTCGGTGGTGTCCAAACTCTTTTAATCACGAAATTTTGAGTCACATTAAAAGTAATTACAAAAATAATTTTATTTCAAATTAAAATACAACAAAATTTTCCCCACAAAAAAACAATGAAATTTAAAATCTTGAAATCCTGAAAAAACGAAATTTGAATCTAGTTGCCGGTTTTCTGTGTTTTTAAAATTTACAGCCCATTTCTTACTACTTATAGCCCATTTTCTGGGGAAGCCGAACACATCCCTCCTCGTCTTTACAGATCTGCAGCCCAGCAGGGCTGAGAAAAGCAAGTAGGCCTGGGTTGGGTATTGTCAAAAACAAAATAGAACTGGGCTAGCCATTTTCAGAAAGAAAAAAGATATCAACTGGGCTCGTCATGTGCTTAAATAAAAGCCTGGGCTCCGTCTCTACAACTGGGCGAGCAGCTGGGTCCCTGTTGTTACAATATTTCTCTCTTTGATAAAGGAAATGGCAAGCCATTTGCCTTGTTTCAAAGAAAATATGGCAGTCACAGCCGAGTTGAAAAGGGCAACAACATCCAAATCAAGCTTACAAACGGTACGAAAGGCCAAGGATTAATTGTTCATGAAATTTAGACAAAACCCAGATTGAACATGGCAATAACATCTAACCCAACCACTGTTTTTGGCAGTCACAAACAAATGGATTGGTCTGATCCATAAAATCAACATCCTATGCGAAAAAAATTACTGGAACATGACCACAAGTTGTTGTAAATAGAAGCCGAGCACGTTCAGCAACCCATTTGTCCACCTGAAACTTCTTTTTTTTTTGTTCAACATATCCGTCCGTGAGAAATTTCTTGTTGAAAACCTTAAGCCTCATGGACAATAGTAACCTCGCATTCAACAGGAAGAATGTGACAAAGCTTCTGTTTGCCTGGTTGGATGCATATCCTTCCATCGTTATTGTCCTCAAACGAATGTCATGAGAACTGAGAAAATCCCGGTGCTTATTATGCCATCGATTGGTTATATGTTTTTCTCCATGTGTTAGTGCCTAAGTAGACATGAAGATTGAAAATAATTAAGGTCTAAAAAAAGAGTATGTCGAATGAGCGATAGCTGAATGGTTAATTCTAGTACAATATATACGGGCTTTCGATGGCTGAATTCAATGTGCATGAAATCATCACCTTTATATACAAATTCTCCAGACATGGAAAGCATCGCAACAAGCTAATAATTGTGTTCAGATCATAACTAAACAGTCTGATATATAAGATCTTGAAAGAATCCAGCACCATTGATAGGCTATCCATGGACGAACTCTTCATTGAGCATATAACATAATATTAGTACCCAAAGTGTACTCCAAGATGATATAAACCTCATGCGCACAAATGAAAAATGTAGCTTATGATTACAAATGTGTAGATGATAATATACGGTACCTGAATAAGTCTGGAGCCAAACACCAACTTCTAATAATTAAACGGATCAGGAATTACACCCAAGGTCTCCAGTTTAGGCACAGAGACGACAGTCATTTCTGAAGGTATATAACAATAATGAAGGAGCAACCTTTGAAGTGATGGGGCATCTTCGATGATGAGCTGCTGTCCTTCAAAACAAATTCCAATGCTTTTAAGGTGAGGCGACTTTATTTGGAGACAACTGGTAGGGATTTCTATTCCCAAAACAATCAGCAAGCGCTCCAGGGCAGGGCAACTGGAGTGGATGATGCTGTGCAGTGAGGCCTCCGACAGATAAACCACCACAAGCGAATGTTTTTTTTAGAAGTGGGAGTCGAAGCATTTGTACCAGATTGTCTGGTAGATGCCACCGGGCAAAGATGGTGGTGTGGAGAGAGGAGGAAAACCACGAGATGGACAACGGTGGTGTGGGCACAAATTCTTGGCCTTCGGTTCATGGTATGTAATTTTTGTGGTAATGGTAGAACTCAAACTGCTGGAGATTCTCGAATTCAGGGGATTTCAGCCAGGTGTCCACCGTGCAGGGTATGGACAGCTGGTAGCTTGTCGGGATGCAGAGGCGTTGAGGAGCTCTGGTGGGAGGAGATGATGGCTCTGAGGAGTTCTGTCAGGACCGGTTTTCCAATAAAACATTTATTGAAAAATCGCCCCTTTCGTCAGACCAGTATAGAAAAATCTTACTGGTAGACAAATCCTTGATACAGAAATCCAGAAGTACTAAATATTATACATGGTTGAGCTGAGGCTGCTCAACAATTTTATTACAAGCACGCCAATATTACCCATAAAGGCGGATATGACACAAAGAGTATGGTGGCATAACTACTGACTCGCAATAAAAGTGGTGGTGGATATGTCACAGAGAAGTGGGTGACATGACTCCAAAATCTTACAACTCATCAAGCGCCGGAGTGAGGCTTGATGATTTTATTAAGGTAGCGGAAGCATATATAATACAGGTGACCAACTCCAGGATCGCAAGGGACTGACTGGGACTCCTCTAGGCGTCGGACTCGCTATCGTACTCTTCATCCATAAGATCGCCTTCGTCAACATCTGGCCAAATCAACAAGCCAGGTGAGTACTTTGAATGTACTCGCAAGACAGTTTGGACATAAGATATAACGAATGCAAACATGATGCACATGAGCAGATTAGCAATGCACACTCAAGTAATAAATTTGCACTGCAAGATAAATAAAAAGGAAGTCAGGCGGTAGTCCTCCCGAAATCCCAATAAAATAGCTGAAGACCGATCGGGTGTCTGAAGCGACGCCTCGAAAGGTAAAAATAAAATTAACATGCCGCAGTCGGGCGTCAGGGCGACACCACATAAAGGGCTTATACTGAAAAGTAAATGACAGTACGTACCACAGTCGGACGTCTAAGCGACATCTCGAAAAGGGCTTATAATGAAAGTAAATAACAAGGATGCCACAGTCGGACGTCTGAGCGACATCACATAAAGGGCTTATATCCAAAAGTAAATAACAAGAATGCCACAGTCGGACGTCTGAGCGACATCTCATAAAGGGCTTATATCAAAAGTAAATAATAAGAATGCCACAGTCGGATGTCTGAGCGACATCTCACAAGGGCTTATATCAAAAGCAAATAATAGAATGCCACAGTCGGACGTCTGAGCGACATCTCATAAAGGGCTTATATCAAAAGCAAATAATAAGAATGCCACAGTCGGACGTCTGAGCGACTCTCATAAAGGGCTTATATCAAAAGTAATAATAAGAATGCCACAGTCGGACGTCTGAGCGACATCTCATAAAGGGCTTATATCAAAAGTAAATAATAAGAATGCCACAGTCGGACGTCTGAGCGACATCTCATAAAGGGCTTATAATTCATCATTCGAATTCGAGTAGTCCGTGGAGGTAACACCATCCCACGGAATACTCGGTACATAATCATAAACAGGTTAGTCCATCCACAGGAATAACATTCAGCCGGGTTTACCACTGTCAGTTAACAAATTTGTCCTGCAGAGACTGTTACTGGGACTGACACTGAGACTGACACTGATAGGTCAACCAACGTCCTTGACCGAGGACTTGGTTACTCGAATGGTTTTGACTCTGCAGAGTTTGTACTCTTAACCCACAGCCAACAGTTTTCAGTAGTCACGAAGGACTAGTTCCGTTTACGGTATTTTAGAAGAAAACCCATCTAACCAGTACACACCCATTTCACATCCCGCTGTCAGGAATCACCCTAGACAATGTTCAAGAAAAACTCTAAGACGGGGAGGCCAACACCTCGAATAGCATGGGATCAAATTTATATCGCGCGCTCTAAGGGGTGCCCCCCTCTCGGTCCCAACCGGAAACACCCATGCCCCCTGACCGGATGACGGGCTTTAATCCAGGGCCATGGAACCCTCATTCCGGCCCCTCTATTTGGTGTGTACCTAGAAAGAGGTTTGCGACTTACTAAACCGCATTCTTTGCAGAAAACATGTGGTAGCACGAAAAGGGGACGAACGGGAACAAGACTCGATCCACGTCAACACTGGGGTTAAACAGTTGATATAGAACTGGCATGCTTCAACAATACCAGCTTGCAACCTATCATGCCACCACATGATCAGGTTGTCTCACCATCTTATGAACACATCAAGTTTCGAAACTCACTTGCAGCTTGCTTTGCATGGAATATAACATTCAACAAATGCTTATATAAACATGCCATGAGAAAACCACTCAAGCAAACATGAAAAAACAATCATCATATCAAAGGTTCAAACATGCTTGCCTGGTTCGGAGTAGTCGGAGTCTAGCTCGGCAAGGTTGGCGGCACCATCACCTCCTTCGGTATCTACGTTATAAAGAAAAATCGGGTACTAACGTAAATACCGTGCGTGCATAAAAATTGTTCCAAATATTTTTCAAATAATTATGATAAAAAACTAGACAGAAAAATAAAGATGACAGAAAAAGAATCAACTCAAAATCATCTTTTGTTTAAAAGTTATTGAGGTTTTAGTCCAGGGACTAATCTGTTATAAACAGAAAATTATCCAGGGGCTATTTTAAAAAAAAAACAGAAAACGCTTCGGTTGGAATACGCCTTCCAGAGAAGAAAATGCACCCGACCCGAAGGCGCCAACAGAACACGATTTCAAAGAAGAAGAGGAGAGGCTGACGAGGGGGTCCCTCATGTCAGGTTTGAAAATCCCACCGGCGGCAGAGGCGAACTATGATCACCGGCGGCGATCGATGGCGAACCAGAGGAGGGCAAGGATATGGTTGCACTCACGAGTCAGTTCCGCGTCAGTGTGTGGTGGAAGTAGGTGTCGGGGAGCACCACGTCGACGGTGGCTTCCACTCCGGCGGACGGCGGTTCGGGCGAGCACGGATTCGTCGGAGGAGAGCTGCCAACACCGAATTGAAGCTCGGGTTAGAAGAGGTGGTGGACTAGGAGGTTGCCGGCAAAGTTTGGGAAGCGGGGGCGCACTCACCAGAGAGGATTTTGCCGGAGCCCGAAGCGGATCGGGGCGGCCGGAGCTGGGGAAGAAGACCCTCCCGAAGCCCTCTGATGAGTTTGGCGTGGTTCTGAGGAGAGGTGGAGAGGTGCTGGGTCGATGGGTGGCTGGGGGCCTCTATTTATAGCCGGCCCGAGGCGGTTGCCGAAACGGGATAACTCCGGCGAGCGATTACGGCGAGGCAGGGGTTGGACGGAAGGATTAGGCGACTGGGTGTCTTCGGATTGGTCCACTGGCACCATTCAAAGGTTAAACCTGGTTGGATTTGGCCTGCTCCCGTGGTCTCGGCGGGACGGAGCTCACGGTCTCGTCGGCGGCAGAGAGCGCGTTCTGTGCTTCTCAGGCCATGGCGACGGTTCTGCAGCGTGCTCAGAGCAGGAGGTGAACACGCGTAGGCCACCAGTGGCTCGGGCGGTGCGGAGGACGGCGTTCTGCAACGCTGGCTTCTGCCAGCCGCCACAGGAGGTTCTGCCACGGCGGAAGGCGCCGGCGTTGACGCGACAAGTCGCCACCGACGCTCGCAACCGGCCAAGCAACCATGCAGCACACTGGATAAGAAGGGGGAACAGGGAGCAAGGCGCCAACGCGTGCACTGGCGAGATCGACGACGAGCTCTGACGGAAACGACACTGAACCCTCTGAACTTTCTGAATTTGACAGGAACAGTGCACGCCAGTTGTTCGACGAAATGTTTGACGCACGTGGAAAAATTTTCTTGAGCTGAAACTTGGAGGGGTGGTCTCTTGATGCATCCAGAGACTCCCTAAATTTTCTCAGAATTTTTGGAATGGGAAAAGAATGAATTTCACCAAAAATAGCAAATCTGGTCCAAACTTGCAGCAAGCAAATTTTGAAAAATTTGAACTGTGGACCAGCAGATCTTGATGGATCTAGGTTGAGGGTACTAAGGACTAGCCAGAGGAATTTATTTGGGACCAAAGCTCAAAGCAGTCAGATACTTCCTTTGTAAACTTGAGGGGTCCAAAATAAATTACAGAAAAAGGTTTGAGGATAAAATCAATAGAAATAAAATCTAAAAGAGGTTGAAACTTGCTGAAATTGGATGCTTGGCTTGACCCAAAGTAGGGAGGAGGGTTTGAGAAGAAATTTTTGAAATGCAAGTCATGGTAAGAGAGTATTTTTGAATAGGGAAGTAGAAATCCAAAAATTATAGGAACTCTTTTTAATAAAAGAATTAGTAAAACAATCCCAGAGTATTTGTGTTGAACCAACACATGTTGAAAACCTTCAAGACCAAAATCAAGATTGGGAAGAACCCATAAAATATTTGTCATAAAAGATTTGAGAAGGAGAGTCTTTTAGAAAAATTGAAATAACCTCCTTCCAATCAAATAAAGAATTTGATAAAAATCAAGACCAAAATTTTGGGGTGTTACAAGTTCAAAATCATGAACGACAGATAGCTAACGACAATCTAGATTAAGGGGCGTGGCGTGCCATAGAGGGCGCCACCGAGTTGAGAGGACTTGGGTGCGGCAGCAATCCTTGGTGCGGAGAAGCAAGATGATCTCCCCAAGGATGTCGTCCGGGAGATCGCTAATGCGGTCCACCCGAGATTCTACGGGTTCCTCAGATCCGGTGGGGGGGGCTCGCCGCTTCTCCCCGCGCTGCCGGGTGCGGGGTCTACAACCGGCGTCGCCGCTGGCGGGAGCCTCATCTTCTTGGCGCTGGGGCCAGCCAACTCCATTTTCCTTGCGGGCGTCGCGCCGAGCTCACGGGTTTGAGCAGAGTAGCGAGAGACGAGCCTAGTGGTAGTGCGAGTGGGGAAGAAGGAGGGCTGGGGTTTTCTGTAGGAGCGAGGAAGAAAAGGAGCAGGCGTTTTCTGTACGAGTGAGGAAGAAGGTGAGCGAGGGTTTTCTGTACGAGTGAGGAAGATGGGGAGCGGGGGGAATTGGGGGGAGACGGAAGCGGGAGAGTCCAGCGAGCTGCAGTAAGTGGAGGCGAGGAGGAAGGAGGGCTTTTCTGGGATCGCCCCTCTTCAAGAAATATGGGCTTTTCCTCGCAAAAAACAAAAACAAATGGGCTTTAAGATGGATAGGCTTTTGTATCAACCTAGTCGGCTGCCCGTGTTTCGTACTGGACGGCCTTGTACTAGAGGCAGCCCATTAGACACTCTCCAGCTCTCCAGCTTATTGCCCATTCGAAAGAAAAAAAGAGACGCCTCTAGCTTATGGCTCCTCATCGGTAACATTTTTCAACTTGGAAAAAAAGTTATAGCTCATTCTCGGGCCGGCTTGGCATCCACCAAATTAGAGGATGCGGTACTGCATGCTGACACTCACACTGGTCGTTGCACGGCAAAATGAGGGGTCAAACAACAAGCCCACAATGTAGATTGTAAAGGTTGACACGCTAGTCAACATTCACACTAAACTAAGTTTCACAACATACGGTATGCATACTAGTTAACATTCACAAGCACTTAAGTGCAGCATGTTTACGCATCTAAATGATTCACAAGACTATAACCAAGACAAAGTTGTGAGAAGGTGTAGAAATAAAGAAAAAATGATCGATGCTTCTATGAGCAAAGGACCTCCCTACGCACGCACATGCTTCTTTCTTCTCAATGTTGCGTGCACTTTGAGCATGTTGGCAACTCCACAGCTAGCTTGATGGCTCATCTTGCAATTTACGTTGACACA
Source organism: Thinopyrum elongatum (assembly GCA_011799875.1). Lineage (NCBI taxonomy): Eukaryota > Viridiplantae > Streptophyta > Magnoliopsida > Poales > Poaceae > Thinopyrum > Thinopyrum elongatum. The sequence continues at coordinate 175,674,569 of CM022303.1, read as the reverse complement.
TTGCAGCAAACAGAGGAGGAATTAGAGATCACTCAACATCAGACCATTATGTGCAGTTCCACTTAAATCATCTTCATTGTCCTGAATGTGAAAAGATAGGAAAGCAATAGCTGTACTTAAACGGTGTCGCAAAACAGTAGCACATATCAATAGCTCGGCATGACAAAACACGATCATCTGGACGAAGGGGATACTGACCTGCGTGAGGAAGATTATGCATAATTTTATAGGTGGTTAGTTGATTTCCACCTTGGGATCTCCTATGATGGCACGGAGGAAATTCTATGCAATCGATGAGTGCAATTCCTTCCGTGTGGCTGTAGAAAATTTATCCAACTGACCCTAGTATATTTTTTGGGCAGTTCCACTAAAATAATGCATCGCTGTTTGCATGAACCCTACTCGTCGGCTAGGCCATCAATGACTCGGTCTCTTTTATCTTGCATTGACGGCGCGGCTGCAATGCTTGTTTGCTCCTTCACACATGACAGGCTCGTTCCACACTGCAATCAGCAAGTCAACGTACGAATAAGCTTATTTCATCTTGCGTTGGTCTTTCTACCTAGTTACGAATGTATGAATACCTGGAGCACCGTGAGGTCAGCTGACAGTAGGATACACTAAAATTGAGGTTTGTGCTTCCGTTTGCACAAATAAGACACCATATGGAGATAGACAACCCTGTTTGCACAAATATGTAACAGGGTTACTTAACCAGTGTCATTTTTTTGCAGCGGCATATGATTAACAGCAGCATCTCATATGTTATCAATGGCATTACACTGATAGTATGAAAAAGTGCCATTAACTAAGAAGTGCCATCACATCAAATCAACACTGGCACTAGATTAATGGGGGCTTACATTAACATGCATAACAATAGCATTATTACACTATGATGACAGATTGACAGTAGCACTTGATCAGTACGTACGTGCATGGTTAACAGGAACGATCATTCTAATAAAGGGTGATACAGAAAGGAGAAACACATCGTCGTGTCAACCATTGTGCAATTAAATTTTGTGCAGTTCCACGGTGATGCGGCTATGTTACCGGTGTCATATTTTAGTGTAACGGCCGAAAACACTCTTTATGAGAAACAAAGCAAGAAAGAAGCATTTCATAAAACGGTGGTGGCATTGATTCAGTTTATCAATGGCAATAGATTGACAGCAGATAACTTAACAGTGACATCACATTAACAGTGGCATTGTTTCATTTTACCTGTGATGTTAGATTAACAGCAGCAGTAAGGGCATAGGGACAGGGGAAGCACAAGCACGTTTTACATCCACCGAGGCATAAAGTGGTGAGGCAGAGGTGTGGCCGAGTGCGGCAAACATGCAAAGCATGTCTGGATTTGTGCCTTTTTTGTTGTCGTCAGTGACCTTTCCTATGTGACCACAGGAAATCTAGACGTGCTCATTCTCGGTTGCATTGTCAACCCACCCCCCCCCCCCCCCCACACACACACACACACACACTTTCTGTCCTTTTTGGACCAAGAGACCGGTCAGGCCAGCATCTTTATTTCCCTTTCCAACCAAGAGATCGGTTTGTTAGCCAGTATCTGCAATACCTTTTTTCCTCTAATAGTAAAAATTTAGGTGTTGTTCGAGTGTTCGACAAGCCGACGGAGCTAGCTACATGGGGAGCTTTGTAATACTAGAATAATATCCACATGTAGGATGCAGCGATGTGGGGAGCAATCCTAACTTGATAAAAAAAGGATGCAACAACGTGGGGAGCTGGGCCATTAGAACAAGGCCGGTTCTAAAAGAAGTTATACCTCCGGCCGGCGGGATGTGGCGAGGCAGTCGGCAGGATCTGCCAACACGATGGCGGGGAGCAAGGGTGCGGAGGACCTCCCACGCCAGAGCCAGGTTAAAGAAGACGGCGCCACCGGTGACCACCAGCAGAAGGGATCCGGCCGGATCTGTGGCAACCGGTGAGAAGAGAGAGAGAGACAAAGAGAGTGGACACCACCATCTTGTTTAGATCTAGAGAGGGTGAGAGAGTGAGAAGAAGAGAGCAACCCTAGCAAGCAAGTCCCAAAGTGGAGTAGTAATTGTTTTTCTCTCCGTAGCGATCGTTTTAAGTTGAATACGCGGGGAGCCATCTTCTCATTTAACGTACCAGTAAAAAGAAACTCGATCAATAACCGCTCCACCGCATTCAGGTCGCACTTGGTATGGCTGACATTTGGTCCCAGACCCCACATTAAGTGGACAACTAGATGTGTCAAATTGTCACGTTACCTGCCTTTTCGTGTGCAAATGCGCTCCACCGTGAGTGTACCCGCGCGTGTGCGTGAGGGGAGAGTGAAGTACGGTTTATAAACCTTGAGGTTGTAGAGCTAGTCGGAAACAAACCCTCACCTTTAAATCACTGAAGTTTGTACCCTATCCTCTGTAATCCCGGTCATTTTTAACCTTAAGGGCGTGTGCGGTTCAAGGGGTTTTAATGGGGATTAACAGGGATTGTGGGGGACTAAATCATGTACAAGCCAAATTCCCCTCCATTCCTCTCCAAACCCCTTGGGAGGAGGTTGAAGCGAACAAGGCCTAAGACTAACCATAGTGGGAGTAACTTCAAGAGTAACATCGGATCCAACTCAGCAAATTCTCCTATGTGGCAACTAGTTAATGAGGAGAGAGGTAAATTGAGTAACTTAGCTAGTTACTCATTCTATGAGTAACATCACACATAACAAAACAAAATGACTCCATAACCCAATAAATGAAGCTTTGCATGACACTACACGTGCGATGACCACTGGAGCAATCCACTCAGGTTGTACGTAAACATGTTTATACTCTTCATTCATGATTTTTAGTACAAATAGGATGCACATGGCGATGTCATCCTCATACCAGCCACTATTGATGGATGGCCACGCAGCGTCGCCGTGCTCACCTGCAACTGCAACCCGAGTTGCGCATGCAGCAACTACGACTGCAATGGAGTACTAGACGCACAAGGCATGTTGTTGGTGTTGCACTGCTGCTTCATGAGCTACCGAGCCGTCTAGACGAGCGCGCGGTAATGGCCATCACCTGTGGAATGAAGGACGTCGTTCTTTCACCGCGTCCTGGCCATCACAAAGGTGGTGACGCACTTTGTGGGGTTGTCAGAGATGGAGTTCGTCGTCCCACTCCAGCGACGGACAGCGCTCGCTCGAGAGCGCGAACGTGGATGCAAATTCGTGCAAACACGGCCGGATTTCATATATACATGACGGATTTCATTACATTTACATTAAATAAGCTGTGCTAGTCCGGAGCTAAAGTTAGAATTAATATACCTAATCTAAATGGTCGCCGGCCGATCTCTTTGTCCTCCTCCAGCATTCGGCTGAAGAAGAATCGTGCAAGACACCGGCTGTTTTCGCCGACGTCGCCTCAGTGGTGGCCTTCATGGGATACAATCGGTGGCGGCCTCCCGTGTTCTACTTCTCCTCGATGACGACGGCGGGCGGGGACGTGCTGGCTGTCACCTCGTGGACATCCGCGTAGCCGCGTCACCTCGTTGACATCCGCGGCGGCTTCTTTTTCTACCTACATGGCGCGGCTACACGCGCGTCGACGGCGGATGGCGTAGTCGTAGGCACTGGAGATGATGTACAACACGGCGGCGTCGAGGGCAGCGATGATGCCCGTGCCGCCGTGCTCCCCGACAAGCTGCCGTGGAGCAACTCGGCACTCTTCCTCGAGCAGGATTGGAGCGGCCAGCTGCGGAACCACGCGGTAGCTTAGGGCGGCAACTAGCTTCGTTGGGCTAGGCGAGGTAGGTGGAGCAGCGATCTACCTCGCTCGTAACTGCCGGGCTCGGCGGGCCACCCAGATGGCTTTTATGCCGGAGAACTGCTCTTCCTGCTCGTCGGATGCAGCCGAAAGAGTGGAGAAAATGGTGGAAGAGCAAGTACAATAAGGTACAGTCAGCAGGCTGTAAGGAGTAAAATAATATTTCTATGCTTAGTTGGAGGAGAGAGGATAGGAGAGAGAATGTAAGCGGGCTCTTATGCAAGAGCCAGCTACAGCATGTGCTCCTAGGCACTACTACCTCCGTCCTGGTTTATTAGTCTGCTTTGTAATTTGTGCTAAATCTTGACTAAATATTTAACTGACAAAATGTTAGTGCATTCAACAAAAATTATATCGTTGGATTCGTATTTGAACATAGTTTCAAAGATAAATTTTTTGATGACATGCTTGAACATTTTGTTAATTAAATTTATGGTCAAAGTTTGGCACAGATTACAATGGGGACCAATAAACCAGGATGGAGGTAGTATGTGAGAGTGGAAGGTGGGCCATGTATTAATAAAGTAGCACATACTTATAGCTAATTGTTACATGTTGGCTATAAGGTTAGCTATAGATGACATGGCACTTTCTTATAGCCAACAGTTGGCTATACTATTAACCATGCTCGAAGGAGGAGCTTGGCCGGTGTCCCGCTCCTGAACGGACGTGTGGCCGGAGTGGGTTTCTCGCATTCCACATGTGTTTAAATGTAGGTGTTTGAATGCGGCGAGGAGGCGGGTACAACTGAGAGTGCAGTGGGTGGCATCCTCGGTAGGCGCGCCGCTTCAATGGCGGATGAAGTGAGAGGTCGCGTCCACCCTGACCCCCTTGACCGTGGACCTTGACCGTGTCATCCGGCTTTGAGCACAACATTATCCTAAGGCTGGTCATAGTGGGAGTAACATAGCTAGTAACATAATGCACCCCAATGCAAATTTGCTTATGTGGCAAGTAATTAATGAAAACAGAGGTGCTTAGAGTAACATAATACTATGTTACTATAACATAGCCCTTCCCAAGAATAAATGAGTCTATAAGTTAATAAATGCAATCATCTATATGTTACTACTTCTTTGTTACTTTCATTATTAACGTAGTAACATAGGCTAGTGTCATATGCATGACACTAGTCTAAGTTACTCCCCACTATGACTAGCCAATGGACCTTGACGGTGTACGTCACCTTGTGTCCAGATCTGAGATGCCACATGTACCGGATGAATGACTCCAAAGTTTGACCCGTGATGCTAGGTGCGAGCCAAGGAACACTGTTGGAGAGACCCCCCTCTTAATTTTCCTACATTGATCATTTGATTCATAGGATAGAATGTTATAGGATTTTTTTCCTATGAAATCATGTGTTAATTGGCAATCTAGCATCCACTCTAACTTTTTTTTCACTTCCTTTGTTTTCCTTTGTCAAACACTGTGTTAATGCTAGTACGGGATTCAAGTGGACATGCCACTCCAATTCTTTATTTTTCCTATTCCTGCGTTTTTAAGTTCCTACAAATGAAAGAAAAGAAACGGAGAGAGTACTTGCTCTAAATGATGTGCCGTTGCAAGAGCCGCCTATATTAATTAACCATGCTCTAAAAAGGTGGCCCGGCTTTGGCTATAGTATATTGTACTCCTGCTAAAGGTTAGTAGGTGACCTTGCGCTTGGCTCTTCGCCTCTTTTATACTTCTGGCAATCTGACACCAAAAGCTTCTCCTCGTGCTGCGAACCACCGCGCGCGCGTGGGCGAGGGAGAGGGCGTAGTAAGCAAGCTTCTCGTCGTTCTGCGAGCTGACGGGACACATCAAAGTTATTTATTACTCTCTCCAAAAAGGGCCGACCATGTCCATGGCTACCATCCCGTGCTCCGTCATTGAGTACGTGCATGATTCACGTGCCATCGAGGAGAAAAAATATTGCATAGTACGTGCCATCGAAGTGCATGACTCACTTACGCACTACTTATCTCCATTTTCTTGCATGACACATGCACCTTGATGCTAGATGTCTTGCGTGTTGGCAAAAGGATGAACAAAGCTCACATCTAAAACAAAAGAGTGGAAGAACATAGATTCCTGACGACCAAGAAGGAGCAAGGAACCTCGCCGTGGAGCGTCTGCACTCATAATATTTTATATTATTCAGTGATATAAAATCAACCAAATCTCTCCACGTTTAACCGAAAGAGTCCGAAACACATCATACATAGCCCACCTCACGCATTCACCATATTCCTCGGCCTCCGTGCAACACCTAGTTATAGTATCCAGCAGCCTGTCGCTTCTCGCTCCTCGTCCTTATAGCCCGTGCGACACCTAGTTATAGTAGTACTAGCAAGCTGCCCGTGCATTGCACGGAACATCAAGATGCATTTATATAATTAGTTTATCTTGTGGGAGATAAGGATGAACGAGGAAAGGCCTTATCTATAAATGTGGAGAGGGGTGCTGGTATCTTTTTGTAAAATTGCCATAGTTTTCTTCCTATCCGTCAGATATAGATCAGACGGCCTATATTGCAGGATGGCAGACACACCATCATCACCAACTCTGTTTTTTATAAGAGTAGAGATATCCAGTAGCCCGTCGCTTCTCACTCCTCGTCCTTAGCCTGTGCGACACCTAGTTATAGTATAACTGAAAGAGTACTTGCTCTTTGAGCAAAGGGCATACCTAAGCACGCATTAATTTCCTGGGCATGCTTCTTTCTACTCAATGTTGCGTGCACTTTGAGCATGTTGGCAACTCCACTGCTAGCTTGGTGGCTCATCTTGCAATTGACGCCGACACATTGCAGCACTCCTGCAAGGCCCAGAGGTTAATTTGTGAACAAGTACCTCTAGTTTAATTTCACATACATGACAAAAATTATTAAAAAGTAACGTGATAGACCTTCGATTAACATGTGTTCAAAAAACAAAAAATGTAGAAAATTACAAAACAAAGACCTCGAGGTTCAACTAATTTGATGGGTCACTGTAAAGGTTTAAAATAACCTTTACAGTGACCCATCAAATTAGTTAATATCGAGTACACATCCCATCCGGTCACCCATCTCATGACTACTCCAGCCTCAGCACAGTTAACTTGGGAGTTCTGTTAGATGAGCTATCGGTAGGGAAGTTGGTCCTTACTGATATAGGATGCCTCTTCATATCCTTTATTGCATACACGGATGACCGCCTGTTGCCGCCCATTGGTCAATGCCACGTCCCCCGTGAATGTAGAAGCTTCCCTCCCTCGTCTAGCTGCTTCCCGCGTTTTCCCCTGTTTTTTTCGCCAGCCCACCTATAGAACCACCTAGCGCCGGACAATTCCTCTCCAAACACCTAGCGAGGCAATTGAACTGAACAAGTCTATACTTGTTTCTAGTGGATTCGTTGACGTGGCACCGGAAGGGTGTGATAGCTGACTCTGACAAAATAATTGACTACCACGTTGGCATAAATGAGCATGGGGCCCACTTGTCAGCGTGCTGGACGGAGGAAGTAACGCAAGAAAAAATGGAGCGCGGAAGAGCAAGTACAATAAGGTGATGTAGGCGGGCTATAAGGCATTAAATAATATATTTTTACTTAGTTGGATGAGAGAGAAGAGGTGAGAGAAGAGAAGCGGGCTACAAACTTATAGCCGACTATAGCACGAGCTCCAACACCTTTTGTGAGAGAAACATGTGGGCCATATATTAATGATGTACTAGTAGTATACTAGTATGACTAACTATTGTATGAGTGGGCTATAAGATTGGCTATAAGTGACATGGCAAATTCATATAGCCGGCTGTTGGCTATACTATTAACCATGCTCGAAGGGTGTGAATCGATTGGCTCACGTGTGATGACCACTGGGGCAATCCACTCAGATTGTACGTCATAAACAAATTCGTGCAAACGGCCAGATTTCATTACATTTACATAAAATAACCGGTTTCCACGCGGAGTAGGTTTCTCGGATTCCAGGCGGGTTTAATGTAGGCGTTTAAATGCGGCGAGGAGGCTCGTTCAGCTGGGCGTGCAGTGGGCGGCGCCCTTGTGAGAGGTCGCATCCGCCCTGTGCCGCCTTGATCGTGGACCTTAGTACATTAGTCGTTTGATTCATAGGATTGAATCCTATAGGAATTTTTACCTATAGTATGGAATCACGCGTACAACTATAACATTTCATTGGAAATCTATAGAATCCGCTCCAACTTTTTTTTCACTTCCTTTCTTTCTCCTGTGGCATCAAACACTCAATGCTGATACTATGGGATTCAAGTGGACATGCCACTCGAATCCTTTGTTTTTCCTATTCCTGCATTTTAAGAATCCTAGTACTTGCTCTAAATGATGTGGAGTTCCGTTCCTCTTAGTCACTGTCTAAATCTCTATATGTACAGTCTTTCACAGATGGAGGGAGTAGGTTGAGCACTTGAGCGTGAGCGTGTGTGTTGCGTCGTGTGCTGTGTGCCGCATGGATGTGTGAGTGTTGCGTTCGTGCATGTGTACGTGTGAGTGTTGCATGCATGCATGCATGCCTGAGGCTTCTACTCCCTCCCATTGACATGTTCATATTTCAAGCTTCATTAAAACGTTGCATGCAAGAATTAAGAGAAAACTCCACCTACGTTGGTGAGTCTCTCCTACAAAGTTGGTCAAACTTTACAAAGTTTGACTTTGACCAAATCTTATATGCAGACTAAAAAGAAACGGAGGACCTGTGGACCTGGATGCTGGATGTTTTTCTACAAAGTTCTTGCATGACCTGTGGACCTGGACGTTGGATGTCCCACGTGTCGGCAAAATAAAGAAGAACGCTTTCTGATGACCGAGAAGGAGCAAGGAACCTCGCGGTGGATCATTCTAGACTCTTAATATATTTTATATATTCAGTGATATAAAATCAACCCAATCTTCTCCACATCTAGTAGGCCTCCGAAACACGGCAGCCCAGTGTAGTTTACATCATACATGGCCCACCTCACGCTATCACCATATTTCTTGGCCTCCGTGCGACACCTAGCTCTAGTAATCCACCAGCCCGTATCGCTTCTCGTCTCTCTCAAAGTACTACTCCCTTCATCCATACGTATATATATATAGGGCCTAATGTATTCTTCGAGGTTGCCTTTGACTATTGATAAGATTTTATATAATTTGAAAATTATATCATTCGAAGATCCTTTCACATACGAAATTGATGGTATGCTTTGAGCAACTTGCATGTCCTATACTGTTAGTCTCGAAAAACTCATTAGGCCCTATATACATGGGCAGACGGAGTACATGATACAGCAAACGCTCACAATCTAGTAGTTCATTGGTTGGTTTCGATTTTTGAATTGAGTAGTGCTAGTACACTTGATGTTGTGTTGCTACCATCCAATATTCGTGTGTGGTGGTTTATTGAATAAAAAAAGGTGGTAGTACTTACTGTGGGAAAGGTGAAGTGATGGTTGCTTCATCCGAGCAACTTATTACTCTGGGAATATTGGAGTACCAGCGGATTCAACGAAGAGTGAAATGATGGTTGCTTCGTCTGAGCAACTTACTATGGCGAAGGTGGGGCTCTGTGATTTGACTGCTCACTAGTCATTATTACTACGGCGCAACGACTGGGGTGAATCTCCCCTACAGTTGTGCACTCTCAATATTGGTGCATGGCAGGTGGAGCCGGATGAAGGATGTCCCACATGTCGGTGAAACGAAGTTGAATGGTTTCTGGCATTGTTATCAATCTTTCAGGATTTGTTTATATGTACGCATATTTTCCAGCATAATGAAATTGTACTGTAATGCTATGAACGTTTCAACTTTGGTTCCCGCAGAAAAAAAAGGTTTCAACTTAGGATTCATGTGTCCTCTTGCCTCAAGATTGTCTCATTACAACATTCCATCAAATACAAATGAAACTACCATGGATGCTAATGCATCTCAATGATTCGCAGATCAGTGCCAATATTCACATCACAACTGAAGATGAAGTTGTGAGAAGGTGTACAAATAAAGAAAAATATATAATTGATCGATGTTGTTCGTACGCATGGCTCCATTTCCTGGCTGCAGTGTTCACTGGTTCGCAGCTAGTTTCATGCAGCTCTGTAGCCAAGAAAGAGGTGTATGGAGGAACATCACAATCCGATCATTTTGTGCAGTTCCACTAAAATCGAGCTGATCATCCCTGTTTGCAAAGATATTCAGTCAGTGTGATTACAATAATAGTGGAACTAGATGATGAAACATAACACACACAAATAGAAGTCGATCACCTCTGTGATCTCTTTTAAGACTAACTACTTGTTGGAGAAGATTAGGCTCGGAGTTGGATGAGGAGGATAGCAAAACCAATCTCCCTTTCTGCAGTCCCACAGAAATGTAAAAACGTTGCCCATGTGACATTTTAGCGGAACTGCACAAGACACTCTTAAGAAAAAAGTGATTTGTGCAGTTCACCAAAAGGTCGCAATAGCAACAAGGTGAAATGGACAGCCCTGTTTGCAAAAAAGAGGTAGAAAGGAAACAATTACTGGCCAGTAACAGTTGATGACACATACGATGACAAAAAAGAAGCATAATCCTTGTCCTAAGGGAAGATAGCAGCACGGTTGTTTATCTAAAATGATGTGAGGACGAGATTGCAATATGGAAAGTACGCTGGACGAGCTACGTTTTGGGCAAAGAACTAGGGAAGATCCACATGCAAGATTTTCCACATGCAGCAACGTGGGAAGATGGGCAGTGGAGCAAGGCCGGAGGGGATACCTGAGGGTCATCGGGATGTAACTAGGAGGGCGGCGGTGGGCGGAATCTGCCCATACTGTGGGAGCAAGCAAGTGACATAGGCCCTACCACACCGGAGCTTGTCAGAGAGAACGGCGGGTACCACAGATCGGGACGTCCTGCCTCGACGCCGTCAAACGGAGAAACGATGCACATCCTCCCTTTCCGCCGGCGGACGGGATGCGGTCGGATCAGTGACCAACAGTGAGAGAGAAAGAGGCCACCGCCGCCTTGTGTGAGATACTGTGAAGAGAGACAAACCCCGACAGGCAGGCTCCATTGTATATAGTTGAGCGGACTACTTATTTCTCCATAACAATCATTTTATATTCTATGTACGTGTCATTGAGCAATATAACTTTATTTAAAAATAATGCGCCAACGCATCAAGTCGAACTTTGTTTCGTCCACGCGTGGTACACGACCTCCGTAAGTAAACAACCGCTACACGCTCTCAAATTAGCACGTGGGCTACCATTTTGTACTTGAGCTCCACCGTGTACCTGCGTGGGTGTGGCTGGGCACGAAGCGTGAGTACGTGCACCTATTCTCTTCGTGTACGTAAACCACCTACGTGGGTGTGTGTGAGAGAGATACAAACCTAGAGAGAGATGGTGTGTGGGTTCGTGAGTGTTTTTGGGGGGGTGCGTGAGAGATAGACAGGGAATATGTGTCGATGATATCTCAAACAAAAAATGTAACATATGCAATGTGTGTGAAACAGAGGCCTTGATATATCATATATAGAGGGGTGATCCATGAGAAGAGAGTGGAGGTATCATCGGCGTGAAATATCCATAGAATCGAAGAGAGGGATGAAGTGTGTGTGTGTGCGCAATCGATAAAGAGTGTCATCGAATTTGTGTGCGCCCACGTCAAAGATATAGGGTGGCTGGCCTACTGGAACGTGAGAGGGGACAGATGCAGTTTGTCTCTGTGGCATGGATACCTACCTACAGCGTTCGACTATCGGTGTGGGGGGGGGGGGGCAGAGACCTAACTATAGAGGTAAAATGACTGGTATATGTGTGGAGAAGGAGAGAGACGTACCTATGTATTGAGGGAGATCGATCGACATCCATGCATATGTGTAGGAGAGGAATAAGGTTGGGAGAGAGACAGAGCTAGAGTGTCGGAGGGTTGGTGGTGGAGTTGCTTCTCACAAATGGTGGGAGAAGCCTACTAGACAAACGGAGGGCACGACTGCAATATCAATAAGAGAGGGGATGCCTGCCTGTCTGTGCACGTACATGTGAGAGACGGGTCAGGAGGCATGCACGAATGATGAGGGGGACGATATGGCTGTGGTAAGCAAACGTAACAACATAGGAAGATCAATCGTCCTGTGTCGAAGAAAGGGAGAGACATAACTTGTGAGGTATGTCGATCGGTGCATGGGGAAAAAGAGTTATAGTCGACCTAGGTATATGTAGGGAGATCGATCAGTATACATGCATGCATGTGTTAGAAGCAAATAAGGCCCGGAGAGAAGGATAGAGAGAGAGGGATGCGGCTAGGAGGTGGTGCGAGAGGCCGACTATATCGAGGGGGAAGGAGTGTGCAAGTATGAGATCGATGAAAAGAGGGGCGGGAGTGTGCACATGCGTGGAACCGTATTAGAAAGAGGGGGGCATGCATGGATGGTGAGAAGAGAAGAGGGAAAGCTTGTGTTTGTGGTAGGCACACCTGGCTAGAGAGGTATATCGATCGGTGTGTGCCGGAAAGAAGGAGCTGGGGGGCGTACACACACCGTGGATGAACGACCTAAAGAGAAATGACGAATGTGCGCGGTGGAGCTAGAGAATGCTGAGGGAGGGTGAGAGGGAGGCGGGTGTGTGCATGCACGAGAAAAAGTTAGTGCTAGCTACAGAGATAAGAGGATTGTGTGGGTTAAAAGACGAATAGAGATCATAATTCATTATAAAAGTGGATTCGGATATTTGAACAACAGATCATAGTATTTTAAACCAACGCATACATGAATATATATAATGGTGATACGCATGGTGTGGTTATGAACATGTTATACTACATGTAATATATAGAACATTTATTTGAATTTGTGATAATGTGTGGCTTTTGCAGCTCAGGGCTAAATACTTGTCATAATGTTGGGGGCGGGGCACTATACTTTGTGTGATAAACACAGTGTATGTATGAAACATGGTTTAGATTATGAAGATCTAGCTAGTACATCAAATGTACTATTATTTGGAATCAACATCAAGTGTATTCAAAATTTTGAGTTCAAGTTCATATATATAGTACACATAGTTCATATCTAACTCTATAGTAATCATGTGGTGTGTTGTTAAGATAATATACAAATGATGGTTTAACTTGGCAACAATCATGATTGTAGATTCTTATTCAAATAGAGAAACGAATTCAAATTTTGTTCGAATTACAGCGGTAGTATAGACATTTGGAATGCACTAAAATGTTCTTATGAGTACGTTACATGCATTATACAGCCAGCAAAAAAATTTAATTGGACATAACATGGATTCATAGCTTTGAATAGCATTTGTACAGTAAAACGGGACAAGACTCTCTCTTTGTGTGGTGTGAATAGTTCTATTTTTTTGTTTTTTTTTGTTGAGGGATGTGCGAATTGATTTGGTACTTACATTATTACACGTTAGGCTTGTCCCTAAATTTCAGCCCACGCCTTGTTATCCCGAAAATTCAGATATCGTGCTCCCAAAACTCGCGCCTTCACAACCCGCGCCTTGCTGTCTCGAAATTACAACACGCGCGAAAACTCCCTCCAGCTGCCAAATCCCAACACGCGAAATCCCCCTTCTAACCCTGAGCCAAAAGGGCCGCTAGTTCAAATCGGTGGGGGTACTTTTGTAACACAGCCTACATTTTGGACAAGCGCGTCCCTAAGTCATGGTTCCCCCCTCCCATCACCTCCTTTTTGCCATTCGAAATCGCAGGCCGCCATAACCTCTCTGCTCCAGCTATGAAACCCCACCCTCCTTCGTCCGCCACCCCACCGCTGCCCAGCCGGAGCCTCTTCCCCGACGATGTCGTCCACCACAACAGCTCGACGCCCCTCATCCACCTCCCCAGATGAGGATCCGTCGTCGATCTCATCGTCCTGCCAGTTCAGTCGCCCCGTCTTCCACCTCCAAGGAGCTGCTCCGATGATCGCCTCGTCTATCGCGGCTGCTCCATCCCCACAGCGCTGCCTTAACCTGCTCCACCAAAACCGCAGCATCCTCACTGACTCCTCGGACGAAGCCGAGGCCTACTCGGCGCCACCAAAGAGGTTGTACACTCATCGCATCGCACCTTCTCCTTAACTCGACCTCCCGGCGCCGACGGTGCTAGATCTCGCACCCCCATGGCACGGCTACCTCGAAGCCGGCGCCGCCGGTGACATCTCCACGGCGGCTCTCCCCTAGTGCAAGGCTCCCTCGACGGCGGCGTCCATACCAGCCGGATCTGCTGCTGCTGCTGCTCCGGCTCTCGCTCGCTCGCATTGTTGCTGCTGCTCTGGCTCTCGCTCGCTCACGCTGCTGCTGCTGCTCCGTCTCTCGCTCGCTCGCGCTGCTGCTCTGCTCTTCCCCTTGCTCGTGCTGCTGCTCTGCTCTTGCTCTCGCTCGCGCTGCTGATGCTGGTACATGGGCTGCTACGGCTACACGAGTTGTTGGTCTGGCTCTAGTTCGCGCTGCTCCTCCAGGCGCTGCTGCTCCGACTGCTATCTGCTACTGTGTTCCCTATCGATCGCCTACTGATTTAGATCATTGTTTCTCTACTACTAGTGCTCGAGTGACCTAAACTACATGTGGAGTGCCTCTCTGCTACCAGTGCGTTCAGATTAGACAGTAACATTCAGATTCCACAGTAAATTTCAGTTTTGACAGTTAAGCTTAGAGTTAACAGTTTTTACCTCATCTGTTGTAGTCAGGTGTTTTTTGGTGATGTAAATTTTACATCTATCACTTTTTGGTAATGTATTTTACATCATCTATTGGATATGCTATTAGAATCCCACTTGAGATTAACGATGTATGTCTTGTACTGCTTCAGCCTCGACATCTTACGGCTCGCCGGAGCTGCTCCAACGATGGAACCATCCATCACAACAGAGCAGTACCCTGGACGCCGTCTACAGACGCCTCAGATCTATCTCCACACCTCCGACAGCCACCTCTGCTTCAGCGACCAACCCAATGATGCTGAGGTCGACATGGCTATGCCAAAGAGGTTGTACACTTGTCGCATCACTTATTACTCTACATTCATGTCGATCCATTAGGGCTATTTTGGTTCAAAGGAAAAAATGAAGGAAAAACATAGCAATAGGAAATTTTCCTATGGTACTCTACTATTCAATTATTCATGCATTTCGTTGAAAGGAATGGAGCAAAACATCCACCTGGACCTACTTTTCAAAATCCTATGCATGAAAACAAGACTAAGTGCATTAGTGGCAGAATAACATTCTAACTATACACACTTTCATATGGTTTTACTTTAATTTGGCCATGTTTCTTTGCATTCCTCTGCTCTTCCAATTCCTGTGAACCAAACACCCAAGTTGACAGAAATCATGTGTTTACAAATGCTCTGTTTCCCACGTGCATTCCTATCCTATTCTGGTGTTTTCCCTATCCCTGCATTTTTAGAATCCTGCAAGCCAAAGGAGCCCTTACAGAATCACTTCAGTTAAAGATAGGTGTCAAAGAAAACTTTGTGTGGTTTGTCCTGCTCCTGCCGCGACGTCGTCCACCTCACCTGAGCTGCTCCATCGACAGAAGCATCCACCATACCAGACATCACGACTCCTGACCGTCTTTCACCGCCTCAGATCTCCTTCCCTGCCGCCGGCACCCACCGCAACTGCATCACCATCATTGACTCAGTAGATGAACCTGAGGAGTACATGGGTCCACAAGAGAGGTCGCACTCTTTTGTTTCTGCTTATGTTATGCATTGCTTAATATTACCTGCTACTTTATCGTCCTGTTCACCTCTTAGACTCCAAGTCAGGTCCAAATTAATGTTCAAACTTGAGTTTTAAAATGCTTGTGGTGCACATATTGAGGCAGCAATGAATAGTATCTCTGTCTATTATCTGGTTCACCTAGGGTATGCATATGTTGTTCATCTTGGGTGGGAAACAAACAGTAAAGCAATCATCATCTGTCTTTTTATTAAATTAAAGTTATCATCAGCCTGCTATCATTATTTTTGGACTATCCAGTGGTTATTACCATCACTCTAGATTTCTGCATGCTCTCCTTACATAATCTCACTATATTTTTTCCGTATGCATGTCAGATATTGTACACAGTCATGCTGAACATGTAGAGAAAAAGAGAAGAGTTTTGCGTGGCAATACAATGTCATGCAGACATCGCTCCTTGGTGGGTGCAATGGCAAACCCTCCCCCCCTCTAGATTGTAATTCAGAGGAAGATATCTATTCTGAGGCAGATTCAGATGGAGCTGACCACTCCTGTTTACCCCCCAAGGTGTTTGCTCTAACTTGGGATGATGATGTTGGTCATATCATGCATATGTTGCCTTGTAGTGCCTACTTTCGCCATCATATATGTCATCTGCTTAGTTTAGACATGTTCTGTAATGCCACCTATTTAGTTTCTATATCATATATGTGAATTATGCAATCTCATCTCTTTTAGCCAGCCATAATATATGTGAAATATGCAATGCCATCCTGTTTAACCAGGCATCATATATTTGAATGATATCTTGCCAATCCTTTTCTTCATTACATTTCCATTTGTCGACAATGTTTGTACATTCAACTACTCTTCCTGTGAATCAGCCATCTGAGTGGGTGATGGAAAAATCTGGAGTGAAAACAAGGTCTTCAGAGCAGAATGTGCTACCTGTCGAAGCAGATCTCTTGCTAGGCCCCGATAGCTCCTCAGAGATGGATTCAGAGACAGATGACCAGTCCTATTCCCCCACCGAGGTGTATGCTCTAACTTGGCACAGTTATACTGCTCATATCATGCATATGGTGTCTTGCATTGCATAGTTTAGACATCATATACACAATATTCAACACCATGTTCTTAGTTCAGACATCATATATGCGAATGCCCTCTGCTTAGTATATAAATCACATATGTGAATTATATCATGCGATCCTGATTACTTAGATAACATGTGTGTGAATTATGTCATGCGAACCTGTTTACTAAAGACATCATATAATTATCTAATGCCATCATGTTTAGTTAGTCATCATATCTTTGAATTATGTCATGCTATGCTATCCAGTTTAGATAGACATCATATATGTGAAATTATGTCATGCTATCCTTTTTAGTTAAACAATATACATGTGAACTATTTCATGCCCTCTTTTTTCCACACTATCTATTGCATCTGTCTCTCATACAAGGTCTGTACATTCAACTACGTTTCTTGTTTATCAGCCATTTGAATTAGAGCGGGTGATGGCAGTATCTAGCGGAGTAAAAACACGATCTTCAAATAAAATAGTGCTACCTCTTGGTGGAGATAGCACACCGGTTGTACATTCACAAGAACCAGCCCTACCACACATAACCAAGACTCTCACAGATTGTACCCCTGGTGCGATGGACAAAGAACCAGCTTCACCCAATCTAACCCCAACCCCAGCAGATAGTAACCCAGTTCCAGTTGACACAGCACCATCTCCACCACAGAGCTCCCAAACAAAAGCAGTTAGTAAGGCAGCTCCAGTGCCCAAAGCGCCAGTACTACCACGACGAACCCCAACTCCACCAGTTAGTACACCTATTCCTGTGGACGAAGCACAACCAACCATTTGTAGTTTAGCATCTATCGCATTTAATGTTGTTAAATCCTATATGTGTATCTTCCCATCATGGAAATATTATACTGAAGATGAAGGAAAATGCCAGTTGCAGGTGTTCGTCCAGGAGTTATGTGTAAGTAATGTTATTCATGTCAATTACTTTGCTTTGTCCCATACATTCTACCTCCATGCTGGTTATAATACAGCAAATGTTACCATTTTTCTCTATAGAGAAGGACCGATTTGGAAACTCAGCATGAGGTAACCTGTGCTAATACCTCTTCTATCTTCAAGAATGCTTGGTGGCAGTATCGGAATTACCAGAAGAAAACATACTTCACTGGCAAAGAAACTCATCAAATTCCCTTATGTTCTCCTGAGACACATTTACGGGATGATGTCTAGGAACGCCTTGTTCTGTACTGGTCCCGAACCAAGAATGTGGTAAGGTCTATGAGCTCATTTTTTATTTTTAAGTACTATATGCCTGTGTCTTACTGTACTTTGTTCGTGTAGAACAAGTGCTTAAACCTGAAGAACAACTGTTCTCATTTAAGATTCCATTGCTATGGTGCATACTGATTTGCTCTTATATCACTGTATTTACTCATACAAACTTATTTTTAAATTGAAGGATCCAATCGAAACTCCAATGGCACAACAGGTATGTTTAAGCATGTTTCTTTAACAGGTTTGCTCTTCTAAATTGCTCTGTTGATTTCAATTTCAATTGTGTATACAGTTGACTTCTCATATCATGCACATTACTAGCATCACAACAAAGCCAATAGTGTTGTTGTACATGTATACCCGTGGCACCCATCTGAAATCTTGTTGTGTCGTGTAGTTTCCCACACTTGTATTCTTTCAATGCTGCTTTGTCTTGAACTGATATGATTTGAACCGTGTCTCTATTTTGATTTGGCAAGACAATGCAGTGACCATAGGACATAGATATACGTTTGTTTGATGCTTTTATTATGTACTACTTGGCAATAGGAGACTTGGTAGTTTAATCCTGTCCACCTTACTACTAAACTGGTTCATCGAAATGAGTTTCATATACTACATGCTAAACCTGTTATGTGTCTGCTTGTTTCTTCTTTTAGAATCCTGACAGAATATTGGGGAAGAGTACCTTATTAAGCAATGGTAAAGGAAGTAATGCAGATAAGGTTCAAGATAGTGAGACATCCTTGTTGGTCTCCAACAAAGCTGATAAAATAGCTAAGGAAAACTATCTTGAAGACAGTGAGACAACCCCAAAGTCCTGTCTTGGTGTAGTGTTCGAGTTACTAGCCACTACCACTGGCACAAGCTCTTCGAACTCACTGTCTGAATCAGTTCAGTTTCTTGAGTCTCAAACTACAAGCTGAAAGACATCGATCAGCTGTGCTGCGACAAGAAGCCGAAGGACTGCGAAAGTCACTTGAGAATTTAGATGCATACTTTCTGGTGCAACAGCAAGCATTGGAGGATTTTAGCGCCAAACAGGAGAAAGCTAATAAGCTTGCTAAGCTTATTGCCAGCATGGTGGATACCCAGGATAACGTTTCTTGAGCTCTTCTGAAGTTGTTTCAGTTATGGACTTGTTTTGCTGCCGCGTTTATTTGCACTGGTGGCCAATTTAGACGGCCAGTGTATGTAATATGCTTCTTTGTTCCCTATATTTGCACTGGTGGTGAACTTTGATGCCTAGTGGATGTAATATGTGTAATAGCCGTAATAGCCTAGCGTTAGTTGCTTGCTTATTTATTCCCTTATTGTCTTGTTTAGTTGTTTGCTTGTAGTCACTGCAGTTCTTTTTCCGCGTTTTTCTAGGGGCCACAATAACCTATTTTTTATAAGTAGGCCACAATAACCATGGGCAACATACGAACCGTTGTAACCATGGTCCTGCTACCTGCCGTGGTGACCATGGGCCTCCTACGGGCCATAGGATCCATGGGCCTTATACGGGCCGTATAGTCAATGGGCCTTCTACGGGGTCGTATGATCGATTGGCCAAACATGGGTCGTACTATTCGTGTCAAATAACGGTCCGCAAAATGGGCCGTAAACGGGCTAGAGTGGAAATCGTCTGTTTATGGCCCAACCATATCGGGCCGTTAATAGGCCAAAATGTATAACAGGCTTAATTCTATCGACATGCATCATGGGTCGTTAATGGGCCGTATTTGATGACGCTATGAAAATAGCCCAACGGGTTAACGGGCGACAAACGGGCCGACTATAACCACGGGCTGAATTTGGCCCACAAGCGGAACAGGCCAGTAATGGATCGTAAGTAACCGAATGCTGGAAATGAGCCCAAGAATAAATAGGCCCTTAGAAGGCCGAAAGGTAACACTGGCTGGAAACGGCCCAACGTAATAATGGGCCGCTAATGGGTGTAAAGTGATACACTGTTCATTATGGGCCAGTTTCACCATGGGCCTTTAATGGGCCCAGAGTTACAAAGGGCCTCGTATGGGCCGAAAGACATCATGGGCCATACATGAGCCGGAAGTTACAACAGGCTGGAATCATATTGGATAGCCCAGATGACGCTACTGGGCCCAATTCGGATAGGCCATAACGGGTCGTGAGTTAGCGGGCTATAAATGGGCTATATGCGAACATGCCCTTAACAGGCTTTCCGTGGGCCGGCCCGCTACCTTTTGACCAAGTCAAACAGGCCGGCCTTTTCACCTGAATGGGCCTCTGTTGGGCCGTGCAACGTGTCGACGTATCATAGGCGCCTCCCGTCTAATGAGTGGATGACATCTGTCCCAACGCTGAGCCGACACGTGGTTCCTCTGGCCATTGAGAATTTTACACATGGAAAATCCCCATTGGTCCGGGCTGTTAACGGGTTATCGGATCCAAACCGGAACCCGATAGCTTAACGGCGACCCGTTACGGTGGATGCCACGTGTCGGTTACCCTTGACGAAAGCACTTCCATGACATGCCATTTATCGTCATGGAAGTGGACACTTCCGTGATGATAATTTTGGTATTGTCATGGAACACTTCTACGACAACACAGGTATGACTATCTTGATTTTGTCATAAAATCATCATGGATGTACATGCATGACAGAAAACGTGACCTACTGTGACAAATACGTATCATCACGGAAGTGTTTTTTTTGTAGTGATGAGTTGTCATTTGATAACGAGATCACATCATTAGGAGAATGATGTGATGGACAAGACCCAACCATAAGCTTAGATGTTGATCATATCAGTTTATTGTTATAGCTTTCTTCATGTTAAGTATCTATTACTAAGACCATGAGATCGTGTAACTCCCTAACACCGGAGGAATACTTAGTGTGTATCCAAACGTCACTTCGTAACCGGGTGATCATAAAGGTGCTCTACAGGTATCATCGAAGGTGTTTGTTGGGTTGGCACAGATCGAGACTGAGATTTGTCACTCCGTATGACGGAGAGATATCTCTGGGCCCTCTCGATAATACAACATCGTAAAGAGCTTGCAAGCAATGTGCCTAATGAGTTAGTCATGAGATCTTGTATTATGGAACAAGTAAAGAGACTTGCCGGTAACGAGATTGAACTAGGTATGGAGATACCGACGATCGAATCTCGGGCAAGTAACATATCGCCGGACAAAGAGAATTGCATACAGGATTAACCGAATCCTTGACATCATGGTTCAACCGATAAAAGATCTTCGTGGAATATGTAGGAACCAGTATGGGCATCCAGGTCCCGCTATTGGTTATTGACCTGAGAGAGGTCTCAGTGATGACTACATGATTCCCGAACCCGCAGGGTCACACGCTTAACGTTCGTTGACGCTAGAGTAGTATTGGGATATTTGATGATTGGTAACCAAATGTTGTTTGAAGTCCCGGATGAGATCCCGGATGTCACGCGGAGTCTCGGAATGGTTGAGAGGTAAAGATTTATATATGGGAAGTCATATTTTGGGTTCCGAAAAAAGGTGCAGTTTTTCGGTATTGTACCGGGAAGCTTCCAGAAGCTTCCAGAGGATTCCGGAGGGGTCCGGAAGTCCAAAAGTGGGTCCACCACGTCCTATGGGATGGCATGAGCTGAGGAGAGGTGCCCTGGACTTATTGGGCCAGGCGCACCAAGTCCTCAAAAGCCCATGCGGCTAGGGAAGGGAAAAAAGGGGAGTCCTAGTAGGAATAGGATTGGACTTGGGGTCCAAGTCCTCTCCCCCTTGGCGCCAACTCCTATTTGGAGTAGGGCTGGACTCCCAGCCCTCCCACGCATATAAATATAGGGGAGGGGGCGCAGCAAGGCACCCCAATACATTGGCCTTGGCTGCTGCCCCGTCTCTCCCTCCCGGCATAGTTCTCGTCCACGGTTTTTTCGCTTAGC
The DNA here is from genome assembly GCA_011799875.1 of Thinopyrum elongatum. Classification (NCBI taxonomy): domain Eukaryota; kingdom Viridiplantae; phylum Streptophyta; class Magnoliopsida; order Poales; family Poaceae; genus Thinopyrum; species Thinopyrum elongatum. The sequence goes on along the minus strand of CM022303.1, from coordinate 175,652,858 downwards.
GAAGCACTGCCGGTATTCCGACTCCACCACCACGCCTTTGTGCTGGTTGTGATCCCATCTACTTCTCTGCCTTTTCTTGTTGGATCAAGCAGGAGGAGACGTCATCGAGCCGCACGTGTGCTAAACTCGGAGGTGCCGTCCGTTCGGCACTAGATCGGTTGGATCGTGAAGAGTACGACTACAACAAGCGCGTTATATATGCTTCCACTTTCGATCTATGAGGGTACATAGACACACTCTCCCCTCCCATTGCTATGCTTCTCCTAGATAGATCTTACGTGTTCGTAGGATTTTTTTTATTTTCATGCTTCGTTCTCCAACAATACACCAGCTAACTCAAGCTCTTTAAACCATACCTCTCCCTTGGCCCTTCCCGGTCTGGGGGCTCGACATCCTCAGCCCATTTACTGTGCAACCAGGGGATTTGAGTTCTTATATGTAGAAATTGATAAGTTCACAAAGTGGCCTGAGGTAGAGCCGGTGAGGAAGATGACATCACAGAAAGCCATCAAGTTCTTCAAAGCAGTAGTTGCTCATGTTGGCGTTCCCAACAGGATCATCACCAACAACAGCACATAATTCATAAGCCGCACCTTCAGAGCATATTGCCAAGAGCTTGGAAGCAAGATCTGCTATGCTTCTGTGCTCATTCGAGAAGCAATGGACAGGCGGAGAGGGCAAATGCTGAAGTGTTGCAGGGTCTCAAGACCAGAACATTTGATAGGCTGCACAAGTGTGGAAGACGCTGAGTGGAAGAGTTGCCTGTGGTTCTTTGGTCACTCAGAACGACACCAAATCGAGGTACCGACCAGACACCCTTCTTCCTTGTTTATGGTGCAAAAGCGGTGCTCCCCACGGAACTCAGATACGAATCACCACGAGTCTTGGCTTTTGAGGAAGAAGATCAAGAAGACTTGCGGCAAGATGATGCCACGCTCCTCGAGGAAGATTGTCTCCGGGCTGTTGTGCGTGCTGCATGTTACCAGCAAGCTTTGCGCCACTATCATAGCCGCAAAGTGCATGTACGGAAGCTTGAGGAAGGCGACCTTGTTCTTCATTAGATCCAGTCCGCGAAGGGATCAAACAAGTTGACGCCAAAGTGGGAAGTCCCTTATCGGGTAGTACAAGTCACTAGACCTGGCTCAGTCCGTCTAGAGACCGAAGATGGCACTCCAGTACAAAACTCATGGAACATTGAACATCTTCGCAAGTTCTACCCATGAGGCGCGGTAGCCGGGCTGCCCGACAACCTCTTTTATACAAGTAGGCCGGCAAGGCATGTAATCCTTTGTACAAAGCCGTGCGCAGAACCCGTGCACAGTGAAATAAAGCTAAGTGTTTCACAACTCTTTGTCAAAGTACATATTTATTTTTGTATGTTGCATGCAATATTGTGATACATTTGCCTTGTATGAAATGATTAACGAGCCATCAAGGTTTCCAGCCTCCTCTTTTCTCTTCTTTCTTTTTCTCAAGGACATAAGAGTTCCTCGCGTGCAAGTTTCCCGGGGGGAGTGACGGTATGGATACCAAATGACGTTGAAGATATCATTAACGACAAGAAGTACAACAAAGAAGCTAAGTTGCAAAACTTTGAAACAAATTTCTTTGTTGTACTACTTTCATTGAATGATTTTCGTCTATGTATGAAAAACCTGCATGCGAAGGAACCTTGTTGGGAATGGTCACGCTCTTGTTTGTTTTGAGTCCGCTCAACAATATAAGTAGCTGCGCCAAGACCGATAAGTGAAAACTCGTCAGGAAGCGGCACTTCCGGCATGCTGCTAGGGACCTGTTCCTCAAGCGCTATTCGCTAGAGTGTGTGCACCGGCATGTTTTCGGCAAGCATAGGGCATAAACGCATACAAAGGCAGAATCATACAAGGAAGGGAGCATACATTCATTCAAACACATAAATTATGTCGTACATAAAAAGCAAGACAGGTCTAACTTAAGGATAAATTCTCTTTTTACATGGGTCACGTCTGCTACAAGCAAGGATGAGAAGATCAGTTCCTGAGCTGCCCTTGGACTCTGGTGGCTCCTCCAGAGGCCCTGTCGGCGATTGGAGCGATGAGCTTCTCGGCTTCACTGGTGTCTATTCCGGCTGGAAGGCTGGTGAAGACCTTGGAGAGGTTGATGCCGGGATTACAGTGCACAGTATTAACAAGCACCTTGAAGAGTACATCAGGCAGAAGAATGCGAGATTCATCACCAAACTTGTCGTGGTGGGCGCACGACAGATGCCACGGGGTGGCTAAAGAGAGGGATAGGCAAGAGGCAACCGGTGGGCTCCAGAAGCGAGGTCGGTATGAGCGAGTGCAAGACACAAGACGTACCCAGGTTCGGGGCTCTTCGGAGAGATAAAACCCCTAGTCCTGCCGAGTGTGGTTTATGTGGAGTATGTAGCAGTACAGAGTTGCTCCTGGAGCTGTATTTAGAGAAGACAGAAGAGAGCTATGAGCTGCTAGTCTCCTGTACGTGAGTGTGTATGGAGCCTTGTGGCTATGTGAGTGTGGATGGATGTTGCAGCCAAATGTGACCGTGGGTGTGTGGCCAGCCCGCCGTGAGTGTGTGGATGGATGGATGCATATATGTGTGTGAGCGTGAGTCCCCCTTGGTCAAGTCTATGCCTTCTTGGCCAAGGGGACGACTTCTTCTCCAAGGAAATGCTCCCCTGGGTCACTTTATACACTAGTGCCCAGGGACAAGTAGCACTATACATGATGTCACGTATGATGAGTGAACAGTGCATGCTTTATCAGCAACTGTAGAGCATGGCCATCACGTCTGCGCAGGTCCGACGGGACGTCCTAGTTGACTTGGTCAGATTCCAGCCGGACGGGCTCTTCCCGGACGGCTCAACCCGGACGGGCTCTTCCCGGATGGCTCAACCCGGACGAGCTCAACCCGGACGGGCTCAACCCGGATGGCTCAACTCGGATGGCTTCAGCCAGCTAGGGGCACTCCCCTGGCAATGTTTTGAAGCGTCATTTCGCCGTCTTGGGCATACCCGGGGGTCAACCCCCCGACAGTAGCCTCCGAGCCTCCAGGCAACTTGGAAAAGTTGGGCGGAGGATTTTAGTGGGCGTTGATGAAGCAGAAGATGTCGATGACAGCCAGCTGCGGACCGCAGCCGGCGCGGCTTGCTTCCAGTGGGGGCGCGCAAGCGCACCCACTGGGTGTAGCCTCCGAGCCTCCGGGAAACTTGGAAAAGTTGGGCGGAGGGTCTTTGCGGTTGTCGATGAAGCTGATGGCGACGTCGAGGGTGCCGGGCGCAGACACGGAGTCCACCGGCAGGTGGGCGTGGGGCGCTGCCGGGCGCGGACATGGAGCCCGCCGGCTGATGGGCGCGGGGCCCTGCCGGGCGCGGACGCAGTGTCCGCCGACTGAGTGGGGGCTCGCGAGCGCACCCACTGGGTGTAGCCTCCGAGCCTCCGGGCAACTTGGAAAAGTTGGACGGAGGGTCTTGCTGTTGATGATGAAGCCGATGGCGATGTCGAGGGTGCCGGGCGCGGACACGGAGTCCGCCAGCTGGTGGGCGCGGACGCGGAGTCCGCCGGCTGATGGGCGAGGGGCCCTGCCGGGCACGGACGCGGAGTCCGCCGACTGAGTGGGGGCGCGCGAGTGCACCCACTGGGTGTAGCCTCCGAGCCTCCGGGCAACTTGGAAAAGTTGGGTGGAGGGTCTTGATGTTGATGAAGCAGACGGCGACGTCAGAAATGCCGGTTGCAGCCGGCGTCGGGCCCGCAACCAGCGTGGCGCTTTCCCAGCGGGGCGCGCCGGCGCACCCTCTGGGTGTAGCCTCCGAGCCTCTGGGCGAGGAGAAGGGTTCCCCACGGAGATGATCGTGCAAAAGACAAGGTTAGTCCGCGCAGATATATCAAATGTTTGCTTTTAGCAGTGCAAGTTTTATGCAGAGGGTGCCGACTCGGTTTCGTCTGAGCCCTCTTCAGTCTTTTTCATGTCCCTTCTGCTCTTTGGCTTTGCCTCTTGCTAGCTAGACAGCCGGGAGCCGGTCTATAGCTGTTGCAAAGAGTGGCCGCGGAGTGGAGCATACAGTACTTGGACTATAGGAGCAGATTCGACCGAGTAGATACTCATAAAGGAAATGACCGGGTTGCCCAAGCCGTTTTTCTCCCGGGCGTTTTTCGTATGGGGTGACTTCCAGCTTTTGCTCTCGCTTAGCCGGATAGCCGCGTGGCGGTTTGTGGCTGAGAGTGGGCCTTTGGTACCGTATGCGCTACTAAACCGTCTGCGGGAACAGACGTATCGGGCCGAGCGGCCAGCCCCCGGGCCGAGACTAGCTCGTGCCGGGATCAGCAGTAATGCAACTGATAAAAAATGCAGAGATTGCCCCCGAGGGTCGCTCGGGATTATCCGTTTTTGTGTGCATGGTGCAAAAAATACGCGGGTGAGGAGCTCACATTGATTTTGGCGCAGACGGGCGGAGGTAGCCGCTGACAGACGGCCCGAGCCTCCGGGCGAACGGACCGAGCCCCTGGGCGGTCAAGAGGCGCCCTAGCCGGCCGGGCAGCAGAGCGGGAGGCGGCCGAGCCGGCTCTCCAGCCGACCGGGCGGCGAAGCGGGCAGGGCGCGGCACGGCCAGCCATTCGAGTGGCGAAGCAGGTAGATGGCTAGCCGGACGTCTTTTTCTTTTCTTTTCCGGCCGTCATCAACTTTTTTTTGGCGTGGGCAGCCGGCTTCTTTTCTGCACGAGCAGCCGCCCGCAGCTGCCGAGCAGCGGAAGCCGGGTGAAGGGCGGAGCTGGGGCGGGCAAAGCCGGTAGGCCGGGATGCGCGGGACAGCGAAAGCGAGCCGGTGTGCGGCGAGGGGCGAAGCAGGGCGACGCGAGGCGGCGGGCCGGCGCGCGCGTGAGCCTGCCGGCAGCGCAGGCGGAGCGGTGAGGCAGCTCGGAGGCGAGCCAGGATGGCGGCGCGCACGCGCGGGGCGCGAGCTGGAGAGCGATGCTGAGGCACGGGCCGGCCGGGTGGCGACTCGGCGGCGACGGGGGCGCGAGCCGGCGGGAGGCACAGACGACCCGGAGCCGGCCCAGGCCGGGCGCGCGGAGGCGGGGTAAGCCGGCCATGGGGCGGGGCAAGGCCCGCGGCGAGGCGGCCGACACAGGAGCCAGCGAGGGCGCGGGCGCACGAAGGCGACGGCGCCTCGACGCGGGGCGGCAGGCACGCGGGAGGCAACCGGGCGTGGAGCCAGCGAGCGAGCAGTCAGCGTGAAGGCTTGCTCAGGCGGCGTGCGGGAAGCCGGCGAGCGAGCGAAGTTGGCGTGCGGGGCGGCGAGCCGGCCAGCCGGCGTGACGGAGGCCGTATCGACGCGGGCGGGCGCGGGCGCAGAGGAGGAGGTCGGGGGCGGCGAAACGGCCGCGAGCGGCTGGAGCAAGGGCGCGCGACGGCGAACGCACTCGCCGTTGGCCAAGCATGGGGCGGGGCTGGAGACGACGAGGAGGTCACCGGGGCAGGCGACAGCGGCGCCGAAGGCCCGTCGGTTGGGGGGCGGAGATGGGGCGCGAAGGCGGGGCTCGAGCCCGGGGTTGCGGGGGTGGTGCGGGGCACTGGTGGTGGAGGCCTACCGGGACGCGGAGCCGAGCCGACGCGGGCAGAGGCGGAGCCGGCCGGGGCGTGGCGTGGCGACTCGGCAGGCGGCTCGGGAGGAGCCGGACCCGGCGCAGTAGTGCGTGAGGAGCCGGACCCGGCGAAGGGCGCGGCAGTGGCCGACCGCACAGCGCAGGCGACCCGGAGCCGGCGGGCGCGTCGGAGAGGACCCGCGCGGGAGGCAGCAGCGGCAAGCCGGACGGTGCGGGACGCGGAGCCGACGAGCGGAGCCGGCATGCAGGAGGCGGCAGCGGCGACCCGGTCGGCCGGCACGTAGACACAGGGATGTGCGCGGGCGCGCATACAAGGGGTCGTGCGCGGGCGCGCAGGGGCGGGAACAACATGCGAGCAGGACGCGCATGCGATGGTCGGCTGTCGCGCGTGCGTTGTGCTTTTCGCGTCCGGCCACTATACAAGGGACGTACGAGCACTGTACTGGCAGTGTCCAACCACTCTATGACTAGTGTATGGGCCTGAATACTTGCATCGGGCGCAGCAGCAAGAGCAGCGGCAGCGGTAGCGGAGGAAATGGTGGCAGCGGCAGGCAGAGGCGGCAGCGGCGCCCGAGCAGCGGTCGCTCGGAGGCTTGTGCGACGGCAGCGAGTGGATGCAGAGGTCGCACAGCCGAGCGGAGCCGCAAAGGAGACCGGAGATGGACGCACGTATGCGCCCGCGGAGAACAGCAGATGCGAGCTTAGCATATAGCCATTGTCTGGTCAGTGTATGGCCATAGTCTGGGCATTGTACGGGAAGTGTCTGACTATAGTCTGGTTAGTGTGGCTATTACCTGGATCAGTAGGCGGTGCTTGGGGCTCCGACGAGCGAAGTGAGGAGAGGTGGCCGAGACGGCGGCGTGCGAAGGAGAGACGACGCGCAGCCAGAACGGCCGGAGCGAGATGTAGCGCGCGGACTACGGCGATGTCGCAGTGGTGATGACGAAGAAGGCGATGCCGACGATGAGGACGCCCCGGGAGCGTGTCGATGTCGAGCCCCCGAGCGTGACAGAGACGCGGAACGCGCCGAAGGGGATGATGGACGAGCCAGCGAAGCCGTCTGGCACTGCGCCGAGCGCGGGGACCAGGCCGTGCATGATGAGCTCACCGGAGTAGGCAAAGGGCCCCGTCTGGAACGTGTCTCCGGCCGGCACCTCAAGCTGCCCCACGATGGGCGCCAACTGTCGTGGTGGGCGCACGGCAGATGCCACGGGGTGGCTAAAGAGAGGGATAGGCAAGAGGAAACCGGTGGGCTCCAGAAGCGAGGTCGGTACGAGCGAGTGCGAGACACAAGACGTACCCAGGTTCAGGGCTCTCCGGAGAGATAATACCCCTAGTCTTGTCGAGTGTGGTTTATATGTGGAGTATGTAGCAGTACAGAGTTGCTCCTGGAGCTGTGTTTAGAGAAGACAGAAGAGAGCTATGAGCTGCTAGTCTCCTGTACGTGAGTGTGTATGGAGCCTTGTGGCTATGTGAGTGTGGATGGATGTTGTGGCCAAATGTGACCGTGGGTATGTGGCCAGCCCGCCGTGAGTGTGTGGATGGATGGATGCATATATGTGTGTGAGCATGAGTGGCTTGCCCCCTTGGTCAAGTCTATGCCTTCTTGGCCAAGGGGACGACTTCTTCTTCAAGGAAATGCTCCCATGGGTCACTTTATACACTAGTGCCCAGGGACAAGTAGCACTGTACATGATGTCACGTATGACGAGTGAACAGTGTATGCTTTATCAGCAACTGTAGAGCATGGCTGTCATGTTTGCGCAGGTCCGACGGGACGTCCTAGTTGACTTGGTCAGATTCCAGCCGGATGGGCTCCACCCGGACGGGCTCTTCCCGGATGGCTCAACCCGGATGGCTCAACCCGGACGAGCTCAACCCGAACGGGCTCAACCCGGATGGCTTCAGCCAGCCAGGTTCAGCCAGATAGGGGGCACTCCCCTGGCAATGTTTTGAAGCGTCGTTTCGCCGTCTTGGGCATACCCGGGGGTCATCCCCCCGATAAAACTTGGCGGCTCGCTCCTTGTGACGGGCATCCAGCGCTTTGATGAGGTTCTCGAAGAACAGCGTCAGCATGACGCTCATGGCTTCCTTGGGGTTGACGGTGAAGCTCCAGCTCCTCAGGTTCATGACCCCCAGCTGCGCGTTGAGCCGTTCTGCGATGTCGACAAGGTGCTTTGTCCAGAGGGCAAGTGATCCTTTCAGCTCCTCAAATTTCCCCTTGGCGTCTGCCAGCAAGAGCTTTTCATTCTCCAAGTCTGTCGCCAAGATCTTCTCTCTGGCCTTGGCAGCTTCAAGGAACTCCTCCAACATAGAAAGCTTCAGCTGCAGATCAGCCTTGACATCGGGAACAGCACTAAGCTCTTTGGTCTTGGATGACAGCGAAGTTTGGAGCTCCGCCAAGGTGTGAGTTGCTTTCTGCGCTGATTCCTTGAGGACTGAGATCTCCTTGTTGCTGGCGGTAAGCTCTTCTTCAAGCTTCTTCACCTTAGCTTCCAAGTTCACCTTGGCAGCCTCAGCGATTTAGGCAGCGTTGATGGCTTCCTTGAGCTTGCCGACATGATCTAGTGCTTGAGCTTCGATGGTCTCCTTGTGGGTCTGCTCTAACTCCTGGGTCCGCTGGGCGAGAAGGGCTTGGATCTCATCATCCTTGGCGCGAAGCTTGGCGGCCAATGCCTCTTCTCTGGTGGCAAGATCCTCTTCTTGAGTGTCAAGCTGCGCCTGTAGCTGGATTAGCTTGTTGTTGAGAGCTGTTGTTTTCCTTTCAGCTTCCTCCTGTTTCATCTCAGCTTCAGCTTTCTCCAGGATGAAAGTTTCTCTTTCAGTAACAAGCCTGGCTTCGTGGTCTTTGATGTTTTGGACCTTGTCCTTATACCACATGTGAGCCTCCTTGATTTTCTCCTTCGACTTCTCGTCACCCATATCTACGACAAGTTGCCGCGTCTAGAGCTTTTCCCAGCATTTGTTGTAGCGTTCTTGCATTTCTTTGAAGCCATCGCCCATGGCCTTCAAGAAAGCAAGGTCAGCAGCATTATCATTGGCGAAACACACGTCGTCGGTACTGCAGGACATGGGGACGACAACTTCGACAACTTCATAATCCACAGTCTCGAGAGCTCTGACACCAAACGACCTGGGGGCTTCAGGGTTGGGCTACAGGTCCAATAGCATCAGGAAATCTCTTGTTGGAGGGGTTTCAGATGTCGATGCTTGGTTGCTAGCTGCCGGCATGGTGTTGTCGGCTGCTCCCATGTCCACATATGTGCCAACACTTGGCACTCCTCGGGCAGAAGTGCTACCAGTGGCCTTGGCAGCCCCATCTGCGGCCACCTTTGCAGCCTCCTCTGCAGCTCTTTTGTTGGCTTCTGCAGCAGCAACCTTAGCGGCTTCTTCCATGGTAGCATTGGTAGTTTTGTTGGCAGCAATCTTGACGGCCTCGTATGCAGTGTCCTTTGTGATCCCCTCAACGTCAACAAAGCTATCCATGTCTTCTGGTGGAGGTGGATCTGTGAAGGTGGAAGAGCCGAGATGAAATCCAAAATCAAGTTCAAGAAAACAAAGCAAAACTGGCAATGGAAGAGAAGTGCTCGAAGGGAAATGGATTAACTATGTTGGTCTATTGAGAGGGAACGTCTTCCTCTCCGGCAACATCGGTTGTCGTCGCCTGGCTACTGGCAACTCCACTTGTAGGCATGTCCTCGATGCGGACGAGCCCATCGGTTAAGATCCTTGCCGACGAGCTGCTCTCCGGGATGGTAGATGATGGAGGCATCACCAAGGGATCAACTTCTCGGCATTCTTCTTCATGACGCTCTCTTTCCACCTCCTTGTAATCTTAAGAGATGGGAGGGTCTGTAGTAGTGCTTGCTAGCGGGTATTGGACAACAGCCTCATGCTGGGGGCTGATGATCACAACATTTGGAGATGTTGTGCCCCGCCCAGTACTATCGTTGGCTCGCCTTCTTTGACAACCTTTGGCTTCTTCCGAGACATGTGCACCAGCTTCTCCTCATCTCTGCAAGATAAAGATAAGTCAAGACAAATCAACAACAACAGCAACAAGAAATCAAGAATTGGTGAAGGGGAAATTGAAGCACTCACTTCTCTTCTTCGCGGTCGTGGAGATTAGACAAATCCTAGTAAGCTTCATTTTTCAGCACCAGAAGTTGCAGGAGGCAGCGGCGGTGGTATTCTGTCACGCTTTGTCCCTGATGAAGCTGGGGTTCGTGAAGCCCCTGCTTCCTCTACGGTTGACGGGCTCGGCTACCGGGAGGACATACGCCGAGGTGGTTGTCGCTGAGAAGTTTGGCGCCGAGAAGTTTGTTGCCGAAAACCCCTGGCAGGTGCCTCAGTGTTAGCAAGCTCGTCGCTTGCAGGTTTGTGCATGTCGTTTTCTTCTTGTCGGCCTTCTTCGAAGCTGCAGCTCTTGTGCGAGTAGGAGAAGCAGGGGGGCCTTCCTCCTCCACATGCTCCTCGGCATGTTCGTCACCACCTCCCTGCTCTTCAGCATTTTCCTCCTCTTCTTCCTCACACTCTTCAGTGTGTTCTCCCTCCTCAGTGTCAGCAACTGCTGCCTTGGAGCGTGCCTTCTTCATCTCTTATGCCCTTATGGCAATGAACTTTAGTTCATCATTCTTAGTGGGATGGACTAGATCCTTCTCCTCTCTAACTGGCGTTTCCGCCAAGTTATTGAACCAATCTACCACTTCCTCTTGCATGGGCACCCTCCAGTCCGCCAAGACACCTTTTGCATTGCATGCTGTCATCACTGCCAGAATGAAGTCCTTGGCAGAGTTGTTGCACATGGGAACGACTCCTTCCTGCAAGGTGAAGTTGCAGTCTTTGTTAAAAAGCTCGCAATTCAACCAATAGTGCTCCATGATTGTCAGATTGTTGTGGAGGCCCGGGTACAACCGCATCGTGTCGGCAGGGTTTCCATACTCCCAAGCTCGCCGGCCTCCCCTCTGCTATAATGGACAATCCGACGATGAGTGAAGTCCGCACCAACCATTTCAATGGTCAACCTGGCGGTTTTGAGCAGAGCAATCATGTCAAGCGCAAGGGCAAGCTTGTCGTCGTTGGGGCCTGATATGTCTCCAACGTATCTATAATTTTTGATTGTTCCATGATGTTATATTATCATTCTTGGATGTTTTACATTCATTTTATATCAACTTTATATCATTTTTTAGGACTAACCTATTGACATAGTGCCCAGTGCCAGTTGCTATTTTTTGCTTGTTTTTTACTTCGTAGAATATCAGTACCAAACGAAGTCCAAATGCCACGAAACTTTTTGGAGATTTTTTTGCCCAGAAGACAACTTGGGAGCCAAGGAAGTGCACGAGGGAAGGCCCATGGGGCCCACCACCCACCTGGGTGCGCCAGAGGCCCCTGGCGCGCCCTGATGGGTGGTGGGGCCTACGGAGGTCCTTTCCACCGCCTCTCAGCTCTATAAATACCCAAATATTCCAGAAACCTTGGGGGAGTCGACGAAACACAATTCCAGCCGCCGCAAGTTCCAGAACCACGAGATCCGATCTAGAGCCCTATTCCGGCACCTTGCCGGAGGGGAACACGATCACGGAGGGGTTCATCATCCTCACTGGTGCTCCTCCGATGATGCGTGAGTAGTTCATCATAGACCTACGGGTCCGTAGGCAGTAGCTAGATGGCTTCTTCTCTCTTTGATCTTCACTACAATGTTCTCCTCTATGAGATCTATTTGATGTAACTTTGTTTGTTGGGATCCGATGAATTGCGAGTTTATGATCAGTTCTACCCATGAATATTATTTGAGTCTTCTTTGATCTCTTATATGCATGATTATTATAGCCTCGTATTTCTTCTCCTAAACTTTGGTTTGGTTTGGCCAACTAGATTGATTTTTCTTGCAATGGGAAGAGGTGCTTTGTGATGGGTTCGATCTTGCGGTGTCCTCACCCAGTGATAGAAGGGGTAGCGAGGCACACATGTATCGTTGCTATTAAGGATAAGAGGATGGGGTCTATTCCTACATGAATAGATCTTGTCTACATCATGTCATCATTCTTATTGCATTACTCCGTTTCTCCATGAACTTAATACACTAGATGCATGCTGGATAGCGGTCGATGTGTTGAGTAATAATAGTAGATGCAGGGAGGAGTCGGTCTACTAATCTTGTACATGATGCCTATATACATGATCATTGCCTTGGATATCATCATAATTATTTGCTCTTTTATCAATTGCCCAACAATAATTTGTTTACCCACAATATGTTATTTTCTTGAGAGAAGCCACTAGTGAAATCTACAGCCCCCGGGTCTATTTTCTATCATATTGTTTTCAGATCTATTATTCCAAAAACCCAAAAATACCTTGCTGCACTTTTCCTTTATTAATTTTATTTTTTTGTTTTTGCAAGATCTATTTATCCAATCTCATACAATTTAATCTATCTCAATACCATGAAGGGATTGACAACACCTCTTACGTGTTGGTTTGCAAGTATTTGTTATTTGTGTGTAGTTGCCGTTTACATAGTGCTCCTTGGTTCTCCTACTGCATTGGTACCTTGGTTTCATAACTGAGGGAAATACTTACCATTGTTGTGCTGCATCATCCTCTCCTCTTCGGGAAAATACCAACGCAGATACAAGCAATCAGGAAGAATTTCTGGCGCCGTTGCCGGGGAGACATCATCAACATCTATCAGGTTCCTAATCACAAATCTCATCTCCTTGCAATTTACTTTATTTGCCATTTGCCTCTCGTTTTCATCTCCCCCACTTCTGAAATGTTTTTAGAAAAACGCAAAAATATTTGCCTTCTTTTCGTTTGCCTTTTTGTTCGTTTGCTATCTTTGCTTGTTTGCCATGTGCCTTCTATTTGCTTGCATCTTCGCTTGCTAAAAGTCTATTGAGATGGATCCTCATCCTCTTTCTAATCTTTTTAAAAGATCCAATTATGATAAACCAGTTGCTAGTGATTTGAGTGCACTAGATTATCTTTATAAAGTTTTGCTTGAAATTCGTGAATCTGAAAATTGTGATGAAGTGTTAGAGGAAGAAACTTATAAAGTGATTCACGATAGCTCCTTGAAAGAAAAGCACGATTGCAATGGTGTTACTATAAATTCTATTAATGTCAATTATGCTAATAATATGCAAAACCCCAAGCTTGGGGATGCTACTTTTGATATGTCCACTACTTATTGCAATGAACATGATTGGGGTGATTCTTCTTATGATCTTGAAAATTTGTTTAAGCCTCATGATGAATATGATATTGATAATAATGTTTGCAATAATATTGAAAGTGGGTTTGGAAGAGCATCAACTTTAGGTAAAAATAATCCCACATATTTGGAGAGTGTTCAATCTTATGATTTTTTTATGAAAGTGGGTTTGGAGAGTTCATGACTTTAGTTGATGTTAATCCCACTATCTTGGAAGATTATAAGACTTTTATGCATGTGGATCATGAAGAGAAAATTTTATATGATAGCTATATTGTTGAATTTGATTATGATCCTACATGTAATTATTATGAGAGAGGAAAATATTGTTGTAGAAATTTTCATGTTACTAAATTACCTCTCGTTATGTTGAGATTGTCAATGTTTTATTCCTCTCCTTTGCTTATGTTAGATATTTCTTGTCTTGCTAATTTGTTTGCTTATGAAATTCCCATGCATAGGAAATATATATTAGACTTAAATATGTTTGTCACATGTTTTATGATGCTCTCTTTGTGTTTCAAATTATTATCTTTCATGTGAGCATCAATAAAATCTCAAGCCTATCTTGATGGCTATAAAGAAAGAGCTTGTTGGGAGGCAACCCAATGAATAAAATTTATTTTTGCCTTTTTCTTTCGGTTCTTTTGTGTTTAAACAATTATGCTACTGAATTTGATTGTGTTTTTGTGTTTTAATTAGTGTTTGTGCCAAGTAAAGCCTTTAGGATTATGTTGGGTGATAGTTGACTTGATTTTGTTGAAAACAGAAACTTATGTGTCCAGTAGCATAATTTTGAAAAATCACAGAAGTGACGGAAGTTTCTGAATTTTTTACACAAGATTGATATACAAATTTTCTACATCCTCCCAATTTTTTAGAATTTTTAGAGTTACATAAGTATGGTCAAAGTCCAGATTACTTCAGACTATTCTGTTTTTGACAGATTCTGTTTTCGTTGCATTGTGTGCTTATTTTGATGAATCAATGGATTGTATCGGGGGTATAAGCCATGGTAAAGTTGGAATACAATAGATATAATGCAATAATAAATTATGAATGGGTTTACAACAGTAGTTTAAGTGGTGATTTGTTTTATTATACTAACGGATCTCACGAAGGTTTTTGTTAAGTTTTGTGTGATTAAAGTTTTCAAGTTTTGGGTGAGATCACGATGGATGAAGGAATAAGGAGTGTCAAGAGCCTAAGCTTGGGGATGCCCCATGTCACCCCAAGGTAATATTCAAGGAGAACCAAGCAACTAAGCTTGGGGATGCCCCGGAAGGCATCCCCTCTTTCTTCTAACGACCATCGGTATTTTACTTGGAGCTATATTTTTATTCGTCACATATCATGAGTTTTGCTTGGAGCGTCTTGTATTATATGAGTCTTTGTTTGATTTTCTTTTTAGTTTGTTGCAATTTTCCTTGATGGACACACCTATTTGAGAGAGCCATAATGATGCTATGATTTGTTAGAATTGCTCTATGTGCTTCACTTAAAAAAATTGAGCTATGGAATTGCTCTAGTGCTTCACTTATATCTTTTTGAGTACGGTGGTGCTTTAATTTTTAAAGAAATACTCTCATGCTTCACTTAGATTAATTTGAGAGTTAGTATATTTTGAAGAAATATTCTCTCATGCTTCACTTATATTATTTTGAGAGATGAAAAAAAATCATTTATGCTCATGTTCTTCACTTAAATTTGTTTGAGAGCTTGTTATAAGCAATGGCAACATATGAAACTAGTCCCAAAGTGATAGATATCCAAGAGGGATATAATAAAAACTTACATGAAAGATCATTGAACAAAATAAACTTGATTCTTTGCAATAGTTTTGAGATATGATGATAGTAATATGTGAGTCATGTTGGTGAGTAATTATGCTTTAGTAAGAATATTGGTGTTAAGGTCTGTGATTCCCTATGCAAGCACGAAAGTCAATAGTTATGCAATGAAATTACATCCTACTCGTGGTGCATTATTCGGTGTTAGGTATGCTTAATGCTCGTTTATGAGAATTTTTGTTTCTTGGTTGGTTGCTTCTTAATCTATTTGCTAGCCTCCATTTGTACTAAGTGGGAATACTACTTGTGCATCCAAATTCCTTAAACCAAGTTGTGCCATATGAGTCCACCATACCTACCTATATGCGGTATTTCCGTGTCGTTCCAAGTAAATTTGTATGTACCAACTCTAATTTTTAAAATGAATTTCCTTTTTGTGTGCCCGTACTGTTCATGAAGCGGCAGGGGGTGGCCAATATTTTTCCATGCTAGATGTGTTATTCTCAAGATGAGTGTTTATTCACTTGTCATTGCACGAGAGTGTGGCGGTAATAGGGATGCCCAGTCCCGAAATGAAAAAGAAATTTACTTTATGTTGTCAAATAATAAATTCCTTGGAAAGTGTTTGTATGGAAGGCACCCGTGGATACGGCTAGCCATGGATTGTGAAAGAATGGTAGAAAAAGGAATAAACTTTATTTTATGTTTGGGAACCGCCTATGATGTATCTAGCATGGAAAGTATTGGGAATTCTTAGTCGTTTTCGTTGATGGGAAAAGTATGCCTCTCAAAATATTTTTATCTCTCAATTTAAGCTTTGAGCTCTGGCACCTCTACAAATCTCTGCTTCCCTCTACAAAGGGCCTATCTATTTACTTTATGCAATTTTTATTTGAGTTTCCATCTTCTCTTATAAAGCACCAACTAGGGAGCACTGTGATCATACTTGTGCATTGGATGTAGCTAATATTCGAGTGTGTTTCATGAATGGATCAATGATTGAACATGATGGGCTAGGGATAATTTTCTTTAGTGTTGATATTTTGAAAGACATGGTTGCTTTTTGATATGCTTGAGTATTGAAATCTTCATCTCAAATAAAGACTATTGCTTTGAATCATCTAAAAGTCCAAATGTCCATGCTACAAAAGAAAAGAATATGTGATGAACATGTTAGGCAGCATTCCACATCAAAAATTCTGTTTTTATCATTTACCTACTCAAGGACGAGTAGGAACTAAGCTTGGGGATGCTGATACGTCTCCAACGTATCTATAATTTTTTATTGTTCCATGTTGTTATATTATCATTCTTGGATGTTTTACATTCATTTTATAGCAACTTTATATCATTTTTTGGGACTAACCTGTTGACATAGTGCCCAGTGCCAGTTGCTTTTTTGCTTGTTTTTTACTTCGCAGAATATCAGTACCAAACGAAGTCCAAATGCCACGGAAATTTTTGGAGATTTTTTTTTTGCCCAGAAGACAACTTGGGAGCCAAGGAAGTGCACGAGGGAAGGCCCATGGGGCCCACCACCCACCTGGGCGCGCCAGAGGCCCCTGGCGTGCCCTGATGGGTGGTGGGGCCCACAGAGGTCCTTTCCACCGCCTCTCAGCTCTATAAATACCCAAATATTCCAGGAACCCTGGGGGAGTCGACGAAACACAATTCCAGCCGCCGCAAGTTCCAGAACTACGAGATCCAATCTAGAGCCCTATTCCGGCACCTTGCCGGAGGGGAACACGATCACAGAGGGGTTCATCATCCTCATTGGTGCTCCTTCGATGATGCGTGAGTAGTTCATCATAGACCTACGGGTCCGTAGGCAGTAGCTAGATGGCTTCTTCTCTCTTTGATCTTCAATACAATGTTCTTCTCTATGAAATCTATTTGATGCAACTTTTGTGGTGTGTTTGTTGGGATCCGGTGAATTGCGAGTTTATGATTAGTTCTATCCATGAATATTATTTGAGTCTTCGTTGATCTCTTATATGCATGATTATTATAGCCTCGTATTTCTTCTCCGAAACTTTGGTTTGGTTTGGCCAACTAGATTGATTTTTCTTGCAATGGAAAGAGGTGCTTTGTGATGGGTTCGATCTTGCGGTGTCCTCACCCAGTGACAAAAGGGGTAGCAAGGCATGCATGTATCGTTGCTATTAAGGATAAAAAGATGGGGTCTATTCCTACATGAATAGATCTTGTCTACATCTTGTCATCGTTCTTATTGCCTTACTTCGTTTCTCCATGAACTTAATACACTAGATGCATGCTGGACAGCGGTCGATGTGTGGAGTAATAGTAGTAGATGCAGGCAGGAGTCGGTCTACTAATCTTGGACGTGATGCCTATATACATGATCATTGCCTTGGATATCGTCATAATTATTTGCTCTTCTATCAATTGCCCAACAGTAATTTGTTTACCCACCGTATGCTATTTTCTTGAGAGAAGCCACTAGTGAAATCTACGGCCCCCGGGTCTATTTTCTATCATATTGTTTTTGGGTCTATTATTCCAAAAACCCAAAAATACCTTGCTGCACTTTTCCTTTATTTATTTTATTTTGTGTTTTTGCAAGATCTATTTATCCAATCTCATACAATTTAATCTATCTCAATACCGTGAAGGGATTGACAACCCCTCTTACTCATTGGGTTGCAAGTATTTGTTATTTGTGTGCAGTTGCCGTTTACATAGTGTTGCTTGGTTCTCCTATTGGATTGATACCTTGGTTTCATAACTGAGGGAAATACTTACCGTTGCTGTGCTGCATCATCCTCTCCTCTTCGGGGAAATACCAACGCAGATACAAGCAATCAGGGCCCGTCTCACTCCAATGCTGATTCCTCTCAATCTTCTCGGGCATGTTAGTGCAGTAAGATGGGAAGTTCTCTTGCTTGATCCAGCACCAGTCTGCCCTCCACTCGTTCCACTTGGTGTGGAGCTTGCCGTCAAGGTAGTGCTTCTTTCATCCGTATCCTTGGGATCTAAGTGGCGCTGCCGGAGAGAGCATCTCCGCTATCAATCCGGGGGGTGAAGAAATGGCCGAAGAGGGGCACATTGGGAACTACTCCAATAAAATTCTCGCAGAAATGTGCAAATACTCACATGCAAGTGATGGCATTGGGAGCGAAATCTAGCAGTTTGAATCCATATGACTTCATGATCTCGTCAAAGAAATCTAAGAACGGAGACACAAACCGCAATAGAAGTAGCCAGCGAAGAATCTGTACTTGTTATTGGAGGCAGAGGCAGTTCCTGGAAGCACTTCTGTGGCAGGGTGGTCCTTTGTCTTCCCAGACCACACACACTAGTGCAGAATTGACCATTAGTCCCGGTTCGTAAGGGCCTTTAGTCCCGGTTCACCAACCGGGACTAAAGGTTCGGGACTAAAGGCCCTCCCCCTTTAGTCCCGATTCGTCACGACTCGGGACCAAAGGCCCATCACGTGGCACGAGCCTGTGCCGGGGGGTGGGGGTCCTTTAGTCCCGGTTGGTGACACCAACCGGGACTAAAAGGTTTAGGGGTTTAGGGGTTTATGGTTTATTTTTCCTTTTAATTTTGTGTTTTCCATTTAATTCTTTTTCATTTTAAACATATTTTGTGCTACTACATACTGTACACGTTATGCATATATAAATAGAATTTCTCGTAGAACCAATCATATATATATCATCGAATTTCTCGTACGACCATGCATACACACACACACACATATATATATATATATATATAATTTGGTATATACAATTTCTCCTACAATTTGCAGATCATTACATGCAGGCATTAGGTGTAATGGTATTCTCCTTCGAGATCTATGACCTAGTCAAGCAAAAATCCCGCCATTTCCTCTTGAAGTGCTCGTATGCGGTCCGTTGGTAGGAGCTTATCTCGCATCTCTTGCATCTTTATTAAAGAAGGAGATCAATATGAATATATTAGTTGTGTGTATATATATTAGGTCATGATAAAAAAGAATTGTGAATTGTGTTTACGTACAAAAAGATTTCTTCCATCTTTGCTCCTTTCGGTCATAAAGCGAATGTTCTCGCAAACATAGTACACACATAAATTATTCCCCGATGCCTGCCTCATGCACTTTACGAGAATAGAATTCAATCAGATAATAATTAATCAAGCATGATAATGATATAGAAACTAGAATTAAAGAGATGTGCGGACGTAGCTAGTACTACTTAATTACGTACCCTGGGTCGCACCCATTTCAGCTCTTGTTTCCATGGGCCTTGAACCTATTTGATGAACTTTGGCCAAACCCTGCCCGCCGGCAAAGAAAATGAATAAAGGAGTTATTAATTAGTTGATATTAGGAAATGAACTAAAGAGGCCGACATAGTGCGATAATGATTGAAATTACCTGCCGAGCATCTCCTTCACGTTTGAGTATTCTTTAGGTTCTTTAAGTAGTGAGTCCAGTACTTGAACTTTTCCCTCGTCAACTTCAATGATTAGCAGGATCCAGTGAAAACTGCATGCGCACACGTTTGTATAATTAAGCGGGCATGTGCATAACTCATCAACTACACTTATTAACATTTAGTAAGCAAAACAGAATTTGTAGTACAAGACAGTAACACTCACCTGAAGTTGTAAGGAAGTAGTATTTTTGGTAGGGTATTTAGTTGCTTCAAAAACTCTAGCAAGCTTCTCTCTGTGTCTTTTTTGCTGATTAGCCACACACGTTCATTAACGGTATTTGGGTCAATGAACCCAATGCCATAGCGTCCATCTCTTTTCATTTCATAAATCTTCATTCTGCATAATACCACAGAAAAGAATATAGTGAGGATAATTATAGGTAATGAACGAGCACAGCTAGAGACTTAAATTACAGAAAGAAATCACTTATAGACAATAGCAACTAACGAGAGATTTGTCGAGTGCGTCTTGATTGAATAACTGAAACATTTCTTCAAACTCAACCCACAAATCTTTTGCATGGAAGTAATGCTCTGCCTTGACTTTCACCAT
The DNA here is from genome assembly GCA_011799875.1 of Thinopyrum elongatum. Lineage (NCBI taxonomy): Eukaryota > Viridiplantae > Streptophyta > Magnoliopsida > Poales > Poaceae > Thinopyrum > Thinopyrum elongatum. The sequence continues at coordinate 175,633,246 of CM022303.1, read as the reverse complement.
GAGGCTCTCTCGCCCCTTCTTTATTTCTCTCAGGTACCAGTCATGCAATCTATGCATTTTAGTTGATAGAAGCGGGACCTCCTCAAGCCTGACCAGAGGTTGGCCGGGGACATATTTCCATGCTAGTTCCTCCTCTTCAAACCCGGAGATAACCTCGATGCCTAGGAGTTGTTCAACAGTGACACCGGCCTCTTTAGCCATCTGTCTATGAGCGTTGGTTATTTCCGGCAGATCGGTGGTACTCACATGTGATTGTACAATGAGCGGGGGGGTCGACTGCACTGCCTGTTCTCCCAGCTGGGGAACAGTTTTCCCGTATTTATTACTACCTGCTTGGCTCGAGCTCGACTCCTTATCTTTTTGTTCATGATATGACTTCTTAATAGAGCGCTCATAGTCTGAGTTCGTTCTCTTCATAGCCGGTCGAGCCATATCCACAAAGTGTTGTAGGACTTCCTCAGGTATTTTCTCCTTTGGCGGCGGGGGCGGTTTTGGTGCAAAATGGGCCTTCACTTCGGCAGCCACTGTGGCATTGGTTTCCTCGTCAGTCTTCTCGTAAGCCAACTTCTTTTTGGCAGGAGGAGAGGCTTTCTTGCTTGATGATCTCTTCTGCTTTGGAGAAGGCTGACGTGCCCGAGATCGATATGGCGGACTTGCGCTGATGGGCTCCGTCTCGGGGTGGAGCGGTGGAGTCGGCTGACGTGGTGGCGGACTAGCACCGCGCTCCATCTCGGGGTGGGGTGGTGGAGTCGGCTGACGCGGCGGCGGACTTGGAGGAGGAGCCGGCTAACGCGGCGGACTTGGAGGAGGAGTCGGTGGCCTTGGAAAGACGATGCAATCCTTTCTCCATAGAATGATACGACGTATGGCTTCTCCCAGTGTGTGCTCCTCCTCACCTCCAGGAATGTCAAGCTCTAGCTCGTCATATCCCGTCATCACTTCATCCACCCCGACACGAGCATAGCCAGCTGGAATCGGATTGCCATGGAAGGTTTCTTCAGGGGGATTTGGTAAAGCATAGCCGTCCACCACCTTCATGGATATGTTCTTCACTTTCATGTGTAGCTCACAAGGTGTCGAAACTTTGATATCATCCACGTGGTATCTAGCCAGCAGTGCATCATCGGCCGGGGTGGAACCCATGCTGCTTTTCGGCATAGATGGGACGGTGCTATCCAATGCTGGATCTGCTTGCTGCTGCCACTGAGACGCCCTTTCCTGGCTAAGTGAGTCGATCTGCTCCTGCTGCCGCATGAAAGCGCATTCCAACTCTGCGTGCTTTGATTCTACCTGTTGAATGCGTTATGCTTCCTGCTTCCTCTGCTCCTCCTCCAGCTTCCTCTGCTCCTCCTCCTGCTTCTTCTTTCTCACACGGATTCTGTAAGTGGCATTCCAATCCGCAAACCCCTCAAACCATGGAACAATGCCTTTGCCTCGTGTTCGTCCCGGGTGTTCAGGATTCTTCAGGGCGGGCGTAAGCTCGTCGTTCTCTCTCTCGGGCTTGAACGCCCCCGTTCGAGCCTCTTCTATTGCAACAAGTAAAGCGTCGGAGGCTTCTTTAAGAGTTGCCCGCTCCATAACCAGCCCTGTCTTTGGGTCCAACTTCTCCCCATGCGCATAAAACCAAGTCCTGCACCTGTCGGGCCAACTCAATGTAACTGGAGTGACCCTTGCAGCAATCATTTGTTCCTCAGCTTCATCCCACTTAGGTCGGCCGACCTGGTAGCCACCTGGCCCCAGAGTATGGTGCCACTTTTTTTCGCAGCATTAATCTTGTTTATTCTCGACCGTTCCTGAGCTGCTTTCAATTCCTTGAACTTCATGAAAGAGTCCCAGTGATCTCTTGCCTTCTCCAGTGCTCCCTTGAATGCTGGAGTCTTCTTTCCTTCTGCTTCGTACTTGGCCCATATTCTTTTCTTGTGGTTGTAGAATTGTGTGGCCATCTTCTTAAGAGCACTCTTCTTGACTTTCTCCCGTTCTGCATCTGTCAAATGCTCTGGTAGGGTGAAATATGACATGAGCGATTCCCAAAGCAGATCTTTTGCTCTTTTGGAGACAAAACTAACTCCTTGATCTCCCTTTGCTGACTTATTTCATTCTTGAATGGAGATCGGGATTTGGTCCCTGACAATAACTCCGCATTGACGAGTAAATTTGTCCGCATTCTTTTTAGGAGCAAGCGGTTCGCCATTTGGTTTGATCTCATCGATGTTGTACTTTATGCCAGCCTGCAACCTTTTAGCCGGGCCTCGTACTGCCCTGCTTGTAGAAGATTTGCTCGATCCGGAGGGCTAAACGAAGAAAGATCGATTCGTTAATATATACAAATCAATTAATACATGTAATGATCACCAGAGGCCTTATATATATATACCTCGCCGGTCTTTGTTAATTGAAGAACATCTCCTTCGTCATCATTGTTGTGGCCTTCGTCTCTTCGTTCGTCTTCATCAAATACTCCCACACCGGAATTGTTCAGATATTGTGAGCCGTCATCTTCAGGTTCATTCTCTGGGCTCGGGGAGCGCATGATGTCGAAAATGATCTCGTCTCCGTCTCTACTCGTATTGTCCATAGCTTAACTAATCCAGAAGAAAGATAAAACAATTTAGTATTCAAATTAGAATGCAATCAATAAGGAAAAACTAAATCATAGTAGGTAATATGCATCTCAAATAATATCACTAATACATCTCGAATAATCCAGATAATATGCATCATCGAATATAATCTCGAATACATCGTCTCGAATATTATCGAATATAATGTCGAATACATCTCGAGTATTATCACTAATACATCTCGAATATTATCATATAACATCACTAGCTAATATAGATCGAATATTATTGAAGAATCCAGTTCACTCACGGTTCCTGAGGCGCAGGTGGTGGACACCCAAAGAGAAGGAACCATCACAGGATCATAGCTCGGGTGAGATCCCTGAAGAACCTGCCAGGTATTAGAGAACCTGACGTCCAATGCAACCATGTAGCGACGGACATGCTCGTCCTCCTCCCTGACACGGCGATGTACCACCTCCTCGGGGGCAGGCTGCCTCCGCACCGAAAGTGGCCCATGCGACCGCCACCAAAGAAGCTCCGGGTCGACGACGGGAGCCCGGTTCCTCACCAAGTTGCGCGCCCTGAAAGGTAGCACCTCCTAGTGCCAGCCCGACGGAGCCCAGTCCCGGACATGGTGCCTCTCAAGCAGGTTGTCGCCACCGAGTCGACGACGAGGATGCGGGCCAGGCATCGTCGACAAACTTTTTTCAAATATATACAACATTAAGATATTAACATGTTTTTTATCAATATTTTTAAGATACAACATTAAAATATTTTTAATACATGGTCAACTTTTTTCTATGCAAATTTTTTCTATGCTTGGTCAAAATTCCTCAAATATTTTCTATGCAAATTTATTCTATACTATACATATGGTCAACTTTTTTCTATGCTTGGTCAAAATTTCACCCTATGGTCAAAAAAATTCCTATGCAAATTTATTCTACTATACATGGTCAAATGTTTTCTACGCAACTTTTTTGCTAAGTCATCTACTAGCTAAGCCATCTACAACATCTAGTGCAAATTTACATACATACATATACTAAGCCATCTACAACATCTAGTGAAAAAAAAGATGAACAAAATTTGCTAAGTGGTTGGGAGGCTCACCGACCGGGATCGTCAGGGCAGAGGGAGGCGGGGAGGACGCCGGAGACGGAGGAGGACGCCGGAGGCGGGAAGGAGCGGCGCCGACGCGGGCTCGGGCAGCGGCGGCTTGTGGAGGAGCAGTCGGCGGGCGCGATGGCGGGCGCGCGCGGAGGAGCGGCGGCGGCAGGCAGCGTGGCGGTGCCGGCACGGTCTCGGGCCGAATGGCGACATCGAGGTGCGGCAGGCTGGCGGCGTCATCGTCTTCGGTGCCGTCAAGGGAAATGCAGATGAGTTTTGGAATTTTTGCAAGTGCGTGCTTTTATATGAAACCCTTTAGTCCCGGTTGGTGGCTCCAACCGAGACTAAAGACCCCCCTTTAGTCCCGGTGCGAGCCACCAACTGGGACTAAAGGTGAAATTCACCAGGCCGAGCAGCGGGAAGCCTAGGCCTTTAGTCCCAGTTGGTGGCTCACACCGGGACTAAAGGGGGGTCTTTAGTGCTCGGCCTAGGCCTTTAGTCCCAGTTGGTGGCTCACACCGGGACTAAAGGGGGGTCTTTAGTCCCGGTGCGAGCCACCAACCGGGACTAAAGGTGAAATTCACCAGGCCGAGCGGCGGGAAGCCCAGGCCTTTAGTCCCGGTTGGTGGCCCGCACCGGGACTAAAGGGGGGGGGGGGTCTTTACTCCCGGTTGGAGCCACCAACCGGGACTAAAGGTCTCGTGCTGCCACGGTGAGGTGCGGTAGAAGTTTAGTCCCACCTCGCCCAGCGAAGGGCGCCCAGAACAGTTTATAAGCCCCGCCGCGGCTTCCCCTTCGAGCTCCTCTCTAAAGCAGGCCTGTGTGGGCCTAATTAACGTGTCACTGCCCTGTGGGGCCTACTAGCCCTGCAGGCATGCATCTTGGCCCAACTAGTAGTTGGGTTTCTAGTCGTATGCAGGCCGTGGCGGCCCAGTAGGCAGGCATTTTTTTAATTTATTTATTTTCCAGTTTTTTTTGTTTTTTGTTTTATTTATTTTCTTTTGTTTCTGAGTTGTTTTTTGCTTTATTTAGAGTTTTTGAGTGAATATTTTTGCTTTAGGTCACAAAAATTATAAACTTTCTATTAGTGCCAGTAGTTTTCAAATTTTAATAGTTTAAATTTGAATTATTTGAAATTTGTGTGAATCACTAGTTTGTGAATAACTTTACTTTAAAAATAGATTTTTGAGTGATTCTTTTTTCTGCTGTTTAATATTAGTGTGCTTTATCATTATATTCAACTTGGTAATTCTTAGGTTATTTTAAATGGGTGTTTTAATAAAAAATAGATTATGTTTACCTCTTTTAGTTTTATAGCTCAAAAAAATCATTAAATGCATGAAAAATAGCGAATGAAGTCAGAAAGGGTTGAAAATTGATGATGTGGCTTTGAATGGTGGATGTTGAACGCACAAAAAGTCTGGAGTTGAAATAAGTTTAAAAAAATGAAATGCCTTTTGTAACAGATGAGTTTTCGTCCGAAACCTTGATACTTCGAAAGAGATTGTCCATTTTTGTACACGAAGTGCATCCAGTTTTTGTCGTAACCCTCTCAGCTTTTTAGCACATGCTATGTGGGTGAAATGATGATACCATGCCAACTTTCAACCTTTTCAGAGTTCATTTGTAGTGCTTTTCAATTTCAGGGTCATTTAGCTAAAAACATCAGTAAATGCATGAAAAATAGCAAATGAAGTCAGAAAGGGTTAAAAATTGATAACATGGCTTTGAATGGTGCATATTGAACGCACAAAAAGTCTGGAATTGAAATAAGTTTAAAAAAATGAAATGCCTTTGTAACAGATGAGTTTTCGTCCGAAACCTTGATACTTCGAAAGAGATTGTCCATTTTGTACACGAAGTGCATCCAGTTTTTGCCGTAACCCTCTCAACTTTTTAGCACATTCTATGTGGGTGAAATGATGATACCGTGCCAACTTTCAACCTTTTTAGAGTTCATTTGTAGTGCTTTCCAATTTCAGGGTCATTTAGCTCAATTTTTTTTCAGTAAATGCATGAAATATAGCAAATGAAGTCAGAAAGGGTTGAAAATTGATGATGTGGCTTTGAATGGTGCATATTGAACACACAAAAAGTCTAGAGTTGAAATAAGTTTAAATAAATGAAATGCCTTTGTAACAGATGAGTTTTCTCCCGAAACCCTGATACATCGAAAGAGATTGTCCATTTTGTACATGAAGTGCATCCAGTTTTTGCCGTAACCCTCTCAACTTTTTAGCACATGCTATGTGGGTGAAATGATGATACCATGCCAACTTTCAACCTTTTCAGAGTTCATTTGTAGTGCTTTTCAATTTCAGGGTCATTTAGCTCAAAAAAATCAGTAAATGCATGAAAAATAGCAAATGAAGTCAGAAAGGGTTGAAAATTGATGACGTTGCTTTGAATGGTGCATATTGAACGCACAAAAAGTCTGGAGTTGAAATAAGTTTAAATAAATGAAATGCCTTTGTAATAGATGAGTTTTCGTCCGAAACCCTGATACTTCGAAAGAGATTGTCCATTTTGTACACGAAGTGCATCCAGTTTTTGCCGTAACCCTCTCAACTTTTTAGCACATGCTACGTGGGTGAAATGATGATACCATGCCAACTTTCAACCTTTTCAGAGTTCATTTGTAGTGCTTTTCAATTTCAGGGTCATTTAGCTAAAAAAAATAGCAAATGAAGTCCTACATAATGCATGAAATATTTTGTTTGGACATAATATTTCTTCGCGTTTCAAATGACAAAACACATAAGTACCCTAACTATTACAAAGATTCCTCCTGGTTTATCCGAAGTGGGACTTTCCAGATATATAAGTACCCTAACTATTACAAAGAAACTCACTAGAGAAGAAAGTGATGACGGTGAAGCCAGTCACATCCCAGAGTGGGATCTTGGGGTATAAAACTTTTTCTTCATGTGTGTCCCTTTGCGCCGTAACCATGGAAAATCTTCATCATTTAACAGGATGCTTGGGTCAGTGTTCACTGTGAAGGGAGCAATTTCATGAAACTTTTCATAATCTTCTGACATGTCTATCTTGTCCTCCACTCCCACGATGTTTCTTTTCCCTGAAAGAACTATGTGGCGCTTTGGCTCATCGCATGATGTATTTGCTTCCTTATCTTTTCTTTTCTCGGCTTGGTAGACATGTCCTTCACATAGAAAACTGATGACCCACAAGTATAAGGGATTAATCGTAGTCCTTTCGATAAGTAAGAGTGTCGAACCCAACGAGGAGCAGAAGGAAATGACAAGTAGTTTTCAGCAAGGTATTCTCTGCAAGCACTGAAATTATAAGTAACGAGTAGTTTGATAGCAAGGTAATTTGTAACAAGGAAGCAACGGTAATGGTAACAAAAGTGCAGCAAGGTAGCCCAATCCTTTTGAGGCAAAGGACAGGCCAAAATGGTCTCTTATGATAAGCAAAGCGTTCTTGAGGGTACACGGGGATTTCATCTAGTCACTTTCATCATGTTGGTTTGATTTGTGTTCGCTACTTTGATAATTTGATATGTGGGTGGACCGGTGCTTAGGTGTTGTTCTTACTTGAACAAACCTCCTACTTATGATTAACCCCCTCGCAAGCATCCGCAACTATGAGAAAAGTATTAAGAATAAATCTAACCATAGCATTAAACTTTTGGATCCAAATCAGTCCCTTACGGAATAGCGCATAAACTAGGGTTTAAGCTTCTGTCACTCTCGCAACCCATCATCTAATAACTACTCCACAATGCATTCCCTTAGGCCCTAATAAGGTGAAGTTCCGTGTAGTCGACGTTCACATGACACCACTAAGGGAATCACAACATACATATCATCAAAATATCGAACACATATCAAGTTCACATGATTACCTGCAACAAGATTTCTCTCGTGACCTCAAGAACAAAAGTAACTACTCACAATTGATAATCATGCTCAAGATCAGAGGGATATTAAATAGCATAATGGATCTGAACATATAATCTTCCACCAAATAAACCATATAGTAATCAACTACAAGATGTAATCAACACTACTAGTCACCCACAAGCACCAATCTAAGGTTATGGTACAATGATTGAACACAAGAGATGAACTAGGGTTTGAGAGGGGATGGTGCTGTTGAAGATGTTGATGGAGATTGCCCTCCCCAAGATGGGAGAGTTGTTGGTGAAGATGATGACGATGATTTCCCCCTCCGGGAGGGAAGTTCCCCCGGCGAAATCGCTTCGTCGGAGGGTAAAAGTGCTCTTGCCCAAGTTCTGCCTCGAGACGGCGGCGCTTCGTCCCGAAAGTCCTCTCCTCATTTTTTCTAGGTCAAAATGACTTATATACCAGAAGATGGGCACCGGAGGTGGGCCGAGGGGAGCACAACCCACCAGGGCGCGCCTGGGCTCCCTGGCGCGCCCAGGTGGGTTGTGCCCACCTGGTGGGTCCCCTCTGGTACTTATTGGCTCCAATAATTCTTATATATTCCATAAAAATTCTCCGTGAAGTTTCAGCTCATTTGGAGTTGTGCAGAATAGGTGGCCTGACGTAGCTTTTTCAGGTCCAGAATTCCAGCTGCCGGTATTCTCCCTCTTTGTGTGAACCTTGCATATTATGAGAGAAAAGGCATTAGAATTACTCCAAAAAGCATTATTATATCTAAAAACAATATAAATAACAGTAGGAAAACATGATGCAAAATGGACGTATCAAAAACCTGCGCCACATCATTGGCTAGGACGAATGGTTCGTCTGCGTACCCAAGATTGTTGAGATCCACTATTGTCATTCCGTACTGCGGGTCTTCCTTTACGCTGCCTCCTGTCAGATTGACCCATTTGCACTGAAACAAAGGGACCTTCAATTCACGTCCATAGTCAAGTTCCCATATCTCCTCTATGTAACCATAATATGTGTCCTTTGGCCTATTGGTGTTTGCTGCATCAAAGCGGACACCACTGTTTTGGTTGGTGCTTTTTATATCTTGGGCGATCATGTAAAATGTATTCCCATTTATCTCGTACCCTTTGAAAGTCAATATAGTCGAAGATGGTAACTTGGCCAGCAAGTACAACTCATCTGCAACAGTGTCGTCATGCATGAGACGTGTCTGCAACCAACCGCCGAAAGTCCCCGTTTGTTCATGTGTAATCCAGTCGTCAGACTGCTCTGGGTGTTTGGAGCGTAGAATATTCTTGTGTTCCTCGATATACGGAGTCACCAAGGCGGAATTTTGTAGAATTGTGTAGTGTGCTTGCACCCAAGAATGCCCGTCCATACATATTACTTGGTCCTTTCCTAGCGTGCCTTTTCCACCCAGTCTACCCTCATGCCGCGATTCAGGAACACCAATCGGCTTAAGGTCAGGAATAAAGTCAACACAAAACTCAATAACCTCCTCTGTTTCATGGCCCTTGGAGATGCTTCCTTCTGGCCTAGCACGGTTATGAACATATTTCTTAAAGACTCCCATGAACCTCTCAAAGGGGAACATATTGTGTAGAAATACAGGACCCAGAATGGCAATCTCGTCGACTAGGTGAACTAGGACGTGTGTCATGATATTGAAGAAGGATGGTGGGAACACCAACTCGAAACTGACAAGACATTGCACCAAATCATTCTGTAACCTTGGTAGGATTTCTGGATCGATTACCTTCTGAGAGATTGCATTGAGGAAGGCACATAGCTTCACAATGGCTAATCGAACATTTTCCGGTAGAAGCCCCCTCAATGCAACCGGAAGCAATTGCGTCATAATCACGTGGCAGTCATGCGACTTTAGGTTCTGGAACTTTTTCTCTACCATATTTATTATTCCCGTTATATTCGACGAGAAGCCAGACGGGACCTTCATACTGAGCAGGCATTCAAAGAAGATTTCCTTCTCTTCTTTGGTAAGAGCGTAGCTGGCATGACCCTGATACTGCTTTGGATGCATGCCGTCTTTTTCGTGCATACGTTGCTGGTCCTCCAGTGCCTCCGGTATATCTTTTGTCTTCCCATATACGCCCAAGAAGCCTAGCAGGTTCACACAAAGATTCTTCGTCATGTGCATCACGTCGATTGCAGAGCGGACCTCTAGTTCATTCCAATAGGGTAGGTCGCAAAATATAGATTTCTTCTTCCACATGGGTGCGTGTTCGTCAGCGTCATTCGGAATAGATTGTCCGCTAGGACCCTTTCCAAAGATTACTTTTAAATCCTTGACCATATCAAGTATATCACGACCAGTACGACGGCGAGGCTTCTTCCGGTGATCTGCCTCATCTTTGAAATGCTTGCCTTTCTTTCTTAAGAGATGCTTGATCGAAAGAAATTGACGATGTCCCAGGTACACATTCTTCTTACATTTATCCAAATATATACTGTTGGTATCATCTAAATAGTGCGTGCATGCGTGGTATCCCTTGTTTGTCTGTCCCGAAAGGTTACTAAGAGCAGGCCAATCATTGATGGTTACAAACAGCAATGCTCGCAGGTCAAATTCCTGCTATTTGTGCTCATCCCACACACGTACACCTTTTTTGTCCCACAGCTGTAAAAGTTCTTCAACTAATGGCCTTAGGTACACATCAATGTCGTTGCCGGGTTGCTTGGGGCCTTGGATGAGCACTGGCATCATAATGAACTTTCGCTTCATGCACAACCAAGGAGGAAGGTTATATATACATAGAGTCACAGGCCAGGTGCTATGATTGCTGCTCTGCTCCCCAAAAGGATTAATGTCATCTGCACTTAAACCAAACCATACGTTCCTTGCGTCATCTGCAACGTCCTCCCACTTTCTCTCGATTTTTCTCCACTGCGACCCGTCAACGGGTACTCTCAACTTCCCGTCTTTCTTATGGTCTTCTTTGTGCCATCGCATCAACTTGGCATGCTCTTTGTTTTGGAACAAACGTTTCACCCGTGGTATTATAGGAGCATACCACATCACCTTGGCAGGAATCCTCTTCCTGGGGCGCTCGCCCTCAACATCACCAGGGTCATCGCGGCTGATCTTATAGAGCAATGCACCGCATACCGGGCATGCATTCAAATCCTCGTACTCACCACGGTAGAGGATGCAGTCATTAGGGCATGCATGTATCTTCTGCACCTCTAATCCTAGAGGGCAGACAACCTTCTTTGCTTCGTATGTACTGTCGGGCAATTCATTGTCCTTTGGAAGCATCTTCTTTAACATTATCAGCAACTTTTCAAATCCCTTGTCAGATACACCATTCTCTGCCTTCCATTGCAGCAATTCCAGTGTGGTACCCAGTTTTTCCTTGTCATCTTCGTAATTTGGGTACAACAATTTCTTGTGATCCTCTAACATGCGCTGCAACTTCAGCTTCTCCTTTTCACTTGCGTAGTTTCTCTTTGCATCGGCAATGGCCTGACCAAGATCATCATCGAGCTCATCTGATGCCTCTTCTTCAGCTTCTTCCCCCATTGTTGTACCATCGTATTCAGGGAACCCATGGCCAGGATAGCTGTCATCATCCTCTTCTTCTTCATTCTCTTCCATTAGAACCCCTCTTTCTCCGTGCTTGGTCCAACAGTTATAGCCGGACATGAAACCGGACGTAAACAGGTGGACGTGAATGGTTCTTGAGTTAGAGTAATTGTGATCATTCTTACAGACATCACATGGACAACACATAAAACCATCCGCCCGCTTGTTTGCCCCAGCCGCAACCAAAAAAGTATGCATGCCATTAATGAACTGGGGAGAGCATCGGTCATCGTACATCCATTGCCGGCTCATCTTCATTACACAACACCGAGAAGACCAAATTAATACAAGTTCATACACACTTATTCTCATAAAACAACATACCAACTCTCTAGCTAAAGCATTTAAATGCAACAACAAATGCGATCAAGATCGCAACTAAGGTAACAATTGATCCAACAGCATAGTGATACCAAGCCTCTTTATTAACGGCATATTTTCTGATCTTTCTAATCTTTAAGCGCATTGCATCCATCTTGATCTTGTGATCATCGACGACATCGACAACAAACAACTCCAGTTTCATCTTCTCTTCTTCAATTCTTTTCAATTTTTCTTTCAAATACTCGTTTTCTTTTTCAACTAAATTTAACTTCTCGATAGGAGGGTCGGTTGCAATTTCCGGTTCACATACCTCCTAGATAAAAATATCTATGTCAACTTGATGGGCATAATTGTCATAAACATGAAATGCAACAAATAGTTATAAAAGAGAATATACCACATCTGAATCATAAACCGGACGAGGGCCGACGGGGATGGATATCAAAACCATGCCACTATGTATAACAAACAACCATACAGGTAAGAAAATTATACAAGTAACTATCTAAATCACACAAACATGACTTTTTTATAAAAAGGATAAGAACAAGAGGCTCACCAAGGTGGTGCCGGCGACGGGACGGTGCGGGCGATCGACGGTGGTTAGGACGGGGACGGGAAGGCACTAAGTAAACCACACCTACATATGCAAACTAAGAAGTAAATTTGAGCTCAAATTGCATATAAATCAAATAAACTCCCACATATAATTACTCCCAAACTAAAACCCGCAGATCACTATACTTATAGAGCATTGCAAGAGTTAATCTAGCAATGAGAGATGAAAGGACAAAGTTGCTAACCTTTGTGAACACTTGGATGGATGGGGTGCCTTCAAATCTTGACAAATTTTGGCAAAAATGGAGGATGAGCTCGAGCAAGAGGGGAAGAATCGAGAGGAGAGGAAAGGGGAAAATGGGCTCGGGCTGGACGAAGGGTTTATATAGGAGCATCTTTAGTCCCAGTTGGTGACACAAACCGGGACTAAAGGTGTTCCTCTAGCCCCGGTTTATGATACAAACCGGGTCTAGAGGTACATAACGAACCGGGACTAATGATGCCCGCCCCCTAGCCATTGGAACCGGGACTAATGGTCACATTAGTCCCGGGCCGTAATCGAACCGGGACTAATGTTGTGAACGTAAGGTCGTTTTTCTACTAGTGACGTATGCATACTTGGTGGTGAGGTCGTGGGTTGTCAGCGCCGGCGGAAAGACGACGTTTTCCCTCCGCATCTTGGCGGCAACCGCTTTCTTCTCCTCTGCTTCCGGATTGGCCTTCTTCGGGGCCATGGTGATTTCTGGGAGTAAGTTTGGTGGGGAGCGCGGTGGGGCGGCGCGGCGGTGGAAAGCTTTGTTCTCGCAAGGAAGAAGAAGATGGACACGTGAGATGGATTATGAGCGAAGGAAGCGTGAATTGAGCACCGCACCTGGAGATTCCTTTTTATGGGGAAGGCGCAGGGGCTGGCTCTTCACTGCTCGGTGTGGCAGCGCTTTTGCAGGCGCAAAACCGCTAGTTGTCGTTTCACTCCACCTCTCACACGTCCCGCATTTAATGCGCCACCTTGGGCGTGTAGTAAAAATGATCATTACGGGAGTTACCCTCAGCCACGTGTGTCTGTGCATGTTTTTGGGCCTAAGCCAACAACGCCTCGCACGCGTGTGTGACCCAGGCCCGGGAGCTCCTGTCGGTGAATTAAACATGGGTGTTTATACTCTGACTTATGCACAGACAGTTGCAGCCTTCCCGATGGAAAGGGCTTGCTGGAGGACAACTCTTATATACATTCAAGACTTGGTAAAAACCATGAAGAAGACCTCTAGACAGGTCATCGAGAAGTACTGAAGGTGAAGGTTCAAGTAACCGGCAAGCAAGGTACCGACAAGCTTCCCTCCATCGCTCCATTGTGGTAGTAGAAAAGAGTCTACCGATAGGTGTCGAGCGGGCATGCTGTTAGATGAAGCTTGTCGGGGGCACGTGGCAGCGCTGTGGCTAAAGAACAACTTTATTGACACCCGCCCTAGAGGTGTGTCAGCAGAACAAAAGGTAGTCGGGCGAGCGGTACAGGTGGAGATGGACGACCTTGCCAGCATTCATCCTCAGCGCGACACCTAACGAAGCATTTATTGCTTTTGTCCTAATTCATCAGAGTTAGGTATTTGGTACTGTAGCCATTATCTATCTCTGTAATTACTATTTTGCCATTATGGTAGTCCCTTTCTCTATAAAAGGAGACTCATGGCAACCTTTAGAAGGGTCGACACCCTGCCCATTTATATTACGTAGCTGCACTTTGCCGGCAAGCTTGCGCTCTCTTCTAACTTGAGCATTTTTTACATATAATCCATCAAAGCAGGAGTAGGGTTTTACGCCTCACGGCGGTCTGAATCTGGGTAAATTTGTGTGTTTGCATTGCTGGATCTGCTCTTTGTGCATCGTGATTCCCGCAGCCGAACCCCAAAGAGATCTTTGTTGGTCCCATAAATTGTCGTACGACACCTCGTAGCAACGCATGGGCAATTAACTAGTATGAATAACATACTATGTTACCACATGCTTTTTTTTTTCTCATTGTTTACTTGTCACATCATCTATTTTGCTTAGATATACGTGGTGTAAGCATCTACTGTTCCTAAATATAAGCCTTTGTAGAGATTCTAGTATGGACTATATGCGAAGCGAAATGAGTTAATCTACGCTATAAAATGCATTTATATACATCTATGTGGTCCATAGTAAAAACTTACAAAGACGGAGTATGTTACTTCCGCTGTGGGCAGTGATTAAAATGGTTAGTTAGGCGGTGGGGCTTCACCGGATGGATAGACGAATCAACATCCGGTCAAACAAACTCCGCAGCGTCATGGGGGGCACCACAACCAAACCAACCGCGCATCATGCGTCGTCTCAGCCACTCTCTCCTCCTCGCCGCCGTCCTCCTCGCGGCGGTCCCGCACCCAGCCCACCCCCTCACCGAGCTCGAGTCCTCCCAAATCCGGCGCTTCCAGGACTACCTCCGCATCTGCACCGCCCACCCCACCCCGGACTACGCCGGCGCCGCCGCGTTCCTCGTCCCCTACGCCGCGTCACTCGGCCTCCGCACCGCCACGCTCCACTTCACCCCGTGCAAGTCAAAGCCGCTCCTCCTGCTCACCTGGCCGGGCACGGACCCCTCGCTCCCCTCCATCCTCCTCAACTCCCACCTCGACTCCGTGCCCGCGGAGCCCGAGCACTGGATCCACCCGCCCTACACCGCGTACCACGACCCCGCCACCGGCCGCGTCTACGCCCGCGGCGCGCAGGACGACAAGTGCCTCCCCATCCAGTACCTCGAGGCCATCCGCGGCCTCCAGGCCGCCGGCTTCGCGCCCGCCCGCACCGTCCACGTCTCGCTCGTCCCCGACGAGGAGATCGGCGGCGAGGACGGCTACGAGAAGTTCGTCCAGTCGGAGGAGTTCCACGCCCTCAATGTTGGGTTCATGCTCGACGAGGGGCAGGCGTCGCTCACGGATGTGTTCAGGGTTTTCTACGCGGATAGGCTGGTGTGGAAGCTGATCGTGAAGGCCACGGGGGCTCCCGGGCATGGGTCGAAGTTGTTCGATGGGGCCGCCGTGGAGAATCTGATGAATTGCATTGAGACCGTGGCTGGGTACAGGGATGCACAGTTCGAGAAGGTGAAGTCGGGCAAGTGCGGTCCCGGGGAGGTGGTGTCCGTGAATCCTGTGTACATGAATGCCGGCACGCCGAGCCCCACGGTAAGGACACTGCTACTCGTTATTACTGTATCTATTTAGTTCAGTGCACGCTGATACAATAGTAGATAGCAATGATTATAATTTGAGATGGTCAGACAACATCATTTAGAGCATCTATAATTAGCACAACTGAAAGCAGGTCTGTCAGCCAGAGCAAACTGACCAACTTCATAGGCTTATCCTAAATTATTCTACAAAACGTACATCAATTTTGGACACGTCCATGTGTTACTGCTATTCTTGCTGTACAGAGGTAATTTTATCAGCATTCAGTGCTACAGAGGTATAGATGTACATACCTGAGCAAATGAACAATTGAAAGCATGCAAGCATATGAGATTGTCGGGCTTTAGGATTATCAGTACTTCTATCCACATGTAAGCGTTGATGCATATCCTCTATACGAAGTAGTAAACCTAATTAATTTGTTCAAGAGATCTAGTACAAAATGAAGACTTGAAGCAATGCCGTCATGCACTTCGTCAGTAAGTCAATACTGTGGGAGGCAATTGCGAAACCAGATATTTTTTTGTAGAAAACAGTGTTTGGGCGCTAAATGCAAAACCCACACATATCTGATGAGGATAACTAACAGGGAAAGGCTAGACAGCATTGCTTCAAGGGAACTGGAATATGTGGAAGGGAGGAGGGGTAGAAGAACATAGATTAGAATGTGAGAAGATTATCAAAGAGTAGATTAATTCTTCTTTACTAATAGATGCATGTTGATAGGGACTGTGTAACTCTATCTAATCCCTAGGTTACAATATGAACTGTAACGAAACTTTTACTTTACATGCAATATACCAAGGACATAAACCCAACTAACAACGGTGCTCATTATTCTTATGTCTAGTTTCCAACTAACAGTAGCAGAACAAAGCACAGTTCAGCATGAACAGTACCTTGCTGTTACACATGCCAAACAGTACCACAACACAGCATATCCTCCTGCTCTACGCCTATTCCATTCCTTTTGCTTTATTAATTGAACTTCTCTATGAACTGAGATCATACCATTTTCTATTACTTCCAACATAGCAACTAGCAGTTCAGAACAAGCAAAAAGGTAAAAGAGTAATAGAGTTCGGAGTACTAACAAGAAACCCACTGATCAAATCAGGTCTAGGGCCGAAACTGTTGGACAAAAAACATGTTAGCAACCAGTGCCATCTCAGATTTATTAACTAAACTTATGTTGCGCTCTCTCTCATACTAGTGTTTTTGTTAAGGCCAATGTTCAAGAAATCGTTAACTGGTAACTTCTCGGTCAACTGGCTATTAGGGGATTAGTAGGTGAATTGGCCAATTAATCGGATGATAAATCAGTTAATCGGCTACTCGGTGACCCACCGAGCAGGGATTAAGCAGTCAGTTAACTGATTTATCGGCCGATATTTTCAACACGTGGTTAAGGCATTGGAATTATCTAAACAGAGAACTCTTGTGTGATTTACTTAAATGTTCTATCTTCTATGTTCACGCAAGTATGTAGTTCATGTAGTACTCCCTCCGTTCCTAAATATAAGTCTTTTTAGAGATTCCACTACGGACTACATACGGAGCAAAATGAGTGATTCTACACTCTAAAGTATGTCTATATACATCCGTATGTAGTCCGCATTGAAATCTCTAAAAAGACATATATTTAGGAACGGAGGGAGTACGATATTAGCATGCATGCCAGCATCATGTTGCATGCACGTGAGCTTGCTGGACGATGAGCAGAGCATTGAACAAGGGCAGTTTTGCTATATGGCTAGGAGCAACCAACTGCTTGCATTGACCACCCCCTGTTCCAAACTGTGGAGTTAAAGGATCACAGCTGGCAAAGCTGCAAGTCTTAAGACCCGCTTATTTCTACACTTCCAATCCTTCTTTAAAATATTCTCGCTTAGATCAGACAAATATCCTAGTACTTGACATGCAGGAAACATAATCTGACTTTTTTCGGTAGATGTTCATCATTCTATTACCTTGTTCTGTACTATATTTTAGATCACTTTGAAGGTAATCATCTGTTGGAATGAAAAGGTCTAGACCTGATAGCAATAGAGGATTATTTACAAATTTGTGCAGTAGATGCCACTATTACCTTGTGATTTGCAAGTAAAATTTTGAGGTAGTCACGTTAATCTAATGTTTTGGGAGAGCACTTTGAAGATAGTCTTTTGACAAAAAGGGCAAATATGTAGATCTTGCAGTAATGGGATGATCTGCAAAATGTGTGGTACATGCTGCCATTACCTTGTGATCCCATAATTTTGAATTATAAAATATAGTTGTTTTACTTGCATATTTTTG
This sequence comes from Thinopyrum elongatum, assembly GCA_011799875.1. Taxonomy (NCBI): domain Eukaryota; kingdom Viridiplantae; phylum Streptophyta; class Magnoliopsida; order Poales; family Poaceae; genus Thinopyrum; species Thinopyrum elongatum. Next base: position 175,615,698 of record CM022303.1, on the reverse strand, counting down.
GAAAATACTGAAGCAAATGTATAGAATATGTCATATTATATTAACATCACAGAGTCTGGAATATGATTTCCAGGAACCAAGGTCTAAAACATAATTTCTAGACAATATAAGGTCTGTAGTACATATATTCAATACATGAAAAAACTAAAATGGAATTATACAAATACAGGGTGTCAGGGTCTAAAACTTAATTCACAACACTTTGTAATCAACTAGAGGGTTGCTATGCAATATACAAGAACCTAGGTTGAAGCCTGTTTGCCCTTTCAGATTTTACAATTCAAATTTTTGGGATCACAAGGTAATGGCAACATCTACTGCACATTTTGCGGATTAACCCATTACTGCAAGATCTACATATTTGCCTTTTTGGCAAGATGACTGTCTTCAAAGTGATTTTCCAAAATGTTAGAATTAATGTGACCACCTCAAGTTTTTACTTGCAAATCACAAGGTAATTGTGACAGCGACTACACAAATTTCCAGATTATCCACTATTGTTGTGAGGTCTACACCTTGTCATTCTGACAGATGATTAACTTCAAAGGATTTTCTGAAATATAGCATAATGCAAGGCAATAAAACTATGTAATTTCTTCACCCATTAAAATATATGTCTCCTACTGTCCTTTCCTTAAAAGAAAAGGTAACAGAATTATGAACATCTATTGACAAAACCCACTCATCAAATCATGTCTTGGGCCCAAACTGTTGGATCATAAACATTTTAGCAACTAGTTCCAATCTTAGATTTATTAACTGGTCTTATGTTGCTCTCTCTCTCTCATACCAATGTTTTTGTTAAGGCATTTGAATCATCTTAACACAGAACATTGTAGTCTGATCAACTTAAATGTTCTATGTTCAGGCAAGTATGTAGTTCTTGTAGTGCGATATTTGCATGCACGTGGTCCTGCTGGACGATGAGTTGAGCACCGAACAAGTGCGGTTTTGCTATATGGCTGGGAGCAACCAACTGCTTGCATAGACCATGCCCTGATCCAAATTTCTGAATTAAAGGATCACCATTGACCAAGCTACAAGGCTTAATACCCACGTATTTCTACACCTCCAATGCTTCTTTCCAATATCCTTGCTTAGATTAGACATGAATATATATCCTAGTACATGTATGAGATCGTTGGGAGTCCCATCTCTTTGTGTAACCTAGTATTCATAATATTTTCTGCCAAAATCCAGTATTTGCTATCAAATTGATTTTAACTTTGGCTTCACGAATTTACTGAGATCTACTTCATTTCCGCATGAGCAAGGCTATCATAACCTTTGTTCTGTATGTGTATTCGTTCCACTTTTCGCTATGGAAAAGTTAGAATAGTTCTTGAAGCCAATGTTAGAATCAATTTGATCGTTGAAAGTTTATTTAAAAATATCACAGCTATTAGGCTATGTAGAGAGATAGGGGTTCATGTGAGCTTATTCACAATAATTATTACTCCCTCTGTAAAGAAATATAAGAGCGTTTAGATCACTACTTTAGTGATCTATAAATGCTCTTATATTTTGTTGATTCTCAGGGAGGAGCTCACCTCCGACTGCTCACCCTCCTGTGTCTTGTCCCTCGCGTGAGTGTGTGGCGGCTTACTAGAACGAGAGAGCTGGGGCTCCTCTTCTAGGTCAGCCCCATATGGGCCTGGGCCACTTGGGCCTCACATTGAACACTCCCCCTCAAGAGGGGTGATAGATATCTATCATCCCCATCTTGTCACACGCTAGATTGCATTCTTTAGTTCTCAATCCTTTAGTCAAACAGTCTGCAATCTGTTGCCCAGAACTCACATGCTCAATCTTGATGATCCTAGCGTCAAGCTTTTCTTTGATGAAGAATCTGTCTATTTCCACATGCTTGGTTCTATCATGCTGCACTGGATTGTGTGCTATGTTGATTGCTGATTTGTTATCACACCACACATTCATACAACTTGTCTTCAATATCTTCAATTCTGCCAATAGATTTCTGGTCCACAACATCTCACTCAGTCCCTTGGACATGGCTCTGTATTCAGCCTCTGCAGTTGATTTGGAAACAACAGGTTGTTTCTTGCTTCTCCAAGATACTAGATTTCCTCCTACAAAGACACAATAGCCTGAAGTTGATCTCCTGTCATCCAGACAGCTAGCCCAATCAGCATCACAATAACCATCTACAACAAGGTGTCCATAACTCTTGAACAACAGTCCCTTCCCAGGAGAACCGTTCAAGTATCTCAAGATTCTATGTACTGCGTCAAGATGTCCAGTTCTAGGCTCATGCATGTATCTGCTCACAACATTTACTGCAAATGCAATGTCTGGTCGTGTATGACACAAGTACAATAATCTTCCCACCAATCGCTGATACCTCTCCTTATCCACTGGCTTTCCTGATTGAGCAGTCACTTTGTGGTTTTGATCAATTGGGGTTGGGGCTGCCCGACATCCTAGCATTCCTACATCGCTTAGGAGATCTAAAGTATACTTCCTCTGAGATAGCGCAATTCCCTTGGCAGACCTGGCCACTTCTATGCCAGGAAGTATTTGAGTTGGCCCAGATATTTGACTTCAAAGGTCTTACCCAAACACTCTTTCAGTCTTGCTATTTCTTCTTTGTCATCCCCTGTGATAATAATATCATCCACATATACTGCAAGTATAGTGATTTTCCCTCCTTTATGTCTGTAGAACAGTGTATGATCACCGTTACACTGCCCATACCCCATATTACATACAGCACGTCTGAACTTGTCGAACCATGCTCTCGGAGACTGTTTCAGACCATAAAGAGATTTCTTTAACCTGCATACCTTGCCAACAGTCTCAGACGTAGAGAACCCCGGTGGGATCTCCATGTAGACCTCCTCCTTCAGGTACCCATGCAAGAAAGCATTCTTCACATCAAGTTGATGTAAGGACCACCCGAAATTCGCTGCACAGGAGATTAGGATCCTCACAGTGTTCATCTTTGCTACTGGAGCAAAGGTCTCATCATAGTCAATGCCGTAGGTCTGGCTGTACCCCCTCGCCACAAGCCTTGCTTTGTACCTTTCAATCTTCCCTTCTGCATTCTGCTTCACAGTGTATACCCACTTGCAGCTGACTGCCTTCTTTCCTCTTGGAAGAGGTGTTAGTACCCATGTCTTGTTCTTACTTAATGCCTCCAGCTCCTCTATCATAGCTGCTCGCCACTTTGGATCCACTTTTGCTGCCTTCCAATCAGTTGGAAGAGACACCAGCTGAAGAGAAGCAACAAATGCTTTGTGGGCTGGAGATAATGCTTCATAGGAAACATAATTTCCAATATCATTGGCATCAAACCCATACTTTGGCTCTGGTATCCCTGCCTTTTCTCGAGTACCTTTTCTCAAAGCAATTGGCAAGTCCTCTGTGTCAGATGAGCTTGCATTGCTGCCTTGCTGCTCCCCCTGCACCTGTGTTGGCTGCTCCCCCTGAACATGATGATGTCGTCTTGAATATACTTGAGGGTTACGCTCCTCATTCACCTTCTGCCACCTATGAGAAGCATCACCTTGCTTCCGTGAATACACCTTTAGCTGCTCCTCTTGCTCTGCCGTCCACCTCGGTACACAACCGATCTGGGTGGGAGCACCACTTGCCTGACTCGGCACCCCATCAGTCACAATCGGTCCTTCACTCTGTGGTGTTATCATTTTCTGGGGCTGCTGCTCGCTTCGCTGTACTGGAATATCACCCTCAATTGGTTGCTGCAGCACTGAATCGGCACCACAATCGGCACCACCACCACTCTCCCCCTCTTGACCTATCACAGTAGACTGGGTATGGTCAAGACTTTCATATAATCCACTAAGATCAGTTTTCTCACCATAAAATGGTTCGGATTCCCTGAAGGTGACATCCATGCTCACAAAGGTCCTCCGTTCGGAAGGACTCCAACACTTGTAGCCGCGCTGCCCAGAAGAGTACCCAGTGAAGATACACTTGACGGCCCATGGATCCAATTTGCCCACACATGGCCTGTGATCCCTGACAAAGCAGACACAACCGAACAACTTGGGAGGAACCACAAAATCATTCTTTCCCAGAAGTAACTCAGAAGGTGACTTCATACCCAGTACTCTCGATGATGTGCGATTGATCAGGTATGTCGCAGCCATCACAGCTTCACTCCACAAGAATTTCGGCACATTCATAGTAAACATCAGCGATCGAGCAACCTCCAGAATATGACGATTCTTCCTTTCTGCCACCCCATTCTGAGGAGTGTCCGGACATGAGGTTTGATGCAAAATCCCATGCTCTGATAAGAAGGTCCCAAACACTTTGTTCACATACTCAGTGCCATTATCACTTCTTATCACTTGTACCTGAACCTTGAAGTGATTTTTCACATAGGCATAGAAAGACTTGAAGCATTGGAAAGTTTCATCCTTGTGACGCATCAAATAGATCCATGTCATACGTGAGTGGCAGTCAATAAAGGTCACAAAATCCTTTGCACCACTAACCGACACCACCGGACTTGTCCACACATCCGAGTGAACAAGCATGAATGGGGATATACTCCCAAGTCCCTTACTCACATAAGACGTCCTCGTGTGTTTTGCGAACTCACACGCATCACATTTCAGCTTGTTCTTATCGACTCCATGCATTACATCAGGAAACAACTTGAACATTTTATCAAAGGATACATGCCCCATTCTGCAGTGATGTTTCATCGCCACAGACTCTTTCTTCCACAATTGCCGCAAACACTGGGCTGCCCGTCTGACCAAGCCCCTCACGGTCCATGTACCACAGCCCCCTACGCCTTATTCCAGTCCCAATCCTCCTTCCAGTCGGCCCGTCCGCAATCAAGCACATTTTTCTGTCAACTGTTATCCTACAGTCCACCTGGTCAATTGGAGCACTAAAAGACAACAGATTGACCGGAAAAGATGGCACATGTAGGACTGAAGTTAACTTAATCTCAGGTGTACATTGAACTGTCCCAATGCCCGTAATAGGCTGCGAGGTCCCGTCAGCAGTACATATCGTTTTACTTTGAGAGGGAGTGAGCTCATCATATGACTCAAACTCCCTGAAGTCACCTGCAACATGTTGAGAAGCACCAGAGTCTAGAATCCACTCCGGATCAGTCCTATGAGCAGCAATTGTGGCCTTTTCAGTGTCATCTTCATTGGTACAGATAAAGAGGGCCGAACTTGTCCTCTCCTCCTCGATGGCTGCTGTCGTGTACATCATGCGAGCCACCCTTACCCGTGCAGCATCAAAGGCTGCTTCAGCGGAGGCCAGGCATGCACGCAACACAGCTTCTTCTTGGATGGCGGCGAGCAGGGCATCCTCCAAGTCTTTGCTTGCCAGGGCACACCCAGCTGCATCTCCGCCTTCTCTCATCACTTCATCTGCTACGTGCCTTCCTCCTTCCTCTGCACCACACGAACATCCATCATCCGACCACACCGAATCCATGACCCTGACCTCACCACCTGTCATCTTCCTCCCGTAACTCTGCAAACAACCACAGCAGCACTAGCAGCCCTCAAGTGCAAGCAGCAGCAGTAGCAGATCAGCAGTGCAGACCACCACCAGCAACAACAACACAATACTTCAAGCAACAGCACACAGCAGCAGCAATCCCACTCTTGACCAGGAATTCCCCTTCTTCCTCTTCCAAGTAGCAGAAGCAGCAGCACTTCCAGCCGGAACAGCACACAGCAGCTAGTCCACAGAAGATGGATCCACAGCAGCAGCTCGGATCGACAGCAGCAGCCCTTCTTCTCCACTGCACCTCCCGCAGCACCTCCTCAGCCATGCCTTGTCCCTGCAGTAGCAGCAGCTCTCCAGCCGCAGCTCACCCACGTGCGCGCGCGCACAGCAACCTCCTCTCCCGAGCCGGCCGCGCCACCTCGCTGCACTCCGCCTCCAGCCGCAGCCGCTGCGAGCTCCCGCAGCTCCTTCTCCTCCTCCTGCGCTGCAGCCGCCTTGCCCAGCTCGCCGCCGCTCGCCCTTCCGCAACGCACGCAGCCCGCGCATAGCGGCCTCTTCTCGCCTGGCCCCGCGCAGCCACCTCTCTCCGCCGGACCCCGCCGCCTCGCTGGCGAGCGACTACGCAGCCTGGTCTGATACCATGTTGATTCTCAGGGAGGAGCTCACCTCCGACTGCTCACCCTCCTGTGTCTTGTCCCTCGCGTGAGTGTGTGGCGGCTCACTAGAACGAGAGAGCTGGGGCTCCTCTTCTAGGTCAGCCCCATATGGGCCTGGGCCACTTGGGCCTCACATTCAACATATTTCTTTACGGAGGAAGTATTTATCATCATGCATGCAGGTAGTAGAATTTTTTTGAAGCAAAAGTTAGAATCAATCTGATTGTGACAAGCTGGGTTCTTTAAGAACTTTCAGAATTTTTAGGCTATGTATAGAGATAGGTCATGCGAGCTTATTCACCATGATTATTTCTCATCATGCATGTAGTAGTAGAATAATTTTTATGTGTTTGATCTTGCCCAACGATACTGCAGTGGAAGTGGTCCTTCTTGCAGTTTGGTGAATGGTGAATTGACGATCCATTAACCCAGAGTAGGGATGTATGCATCTGGTTGGTCGCTCCTAACCATAAAATCTGAGCAAAAGATGATTCGCTAAATTGTCTACACATTGGCCCAGAGCTCAGCAGCTGCAGTTCTTTTAAGCAAACGTGCACTTGGTCAAAGGTCTAACTACCAATGTCGGTGAGGCACTGAAGCAAAAGAACACACTTCTCACCCTTTGCAAAGCACCCAACAAATACAGGCCATCCCCCCCCCCCCCCCCCCCTCTTATGCACTCATCTGAAAACATGCATTAGGCATACTCTTATTTATTTTATTGCACCTTATCTGCACTGCTGCTACCTTCGTAATTTTCTTGAGACGCCAAACTCATTACAATAAGACAAATTAATAGATGTCTAGTATAGACAGGCGTATACACCAAAAATCAACATTGTCAGATTAATCGATGCAGGGCTTTGTGATGAATATGCAACCTTCAGAAGCAGAAGTGGGTTTTGATCTCCGCCTTCCTCCAACCGAAGATATTGAACAGATCGAAAGAAGAATCAAAGAAGAATGGGCACCAGCTCATAAAAACTTGACTTACCAGGTGAATATAGTTTAACTGTTATGTTGGTAATGGAAAATAAATCAAACTTTGCACTGGCAATCTTCTTCTGTTACTTGATTTTCCAAGTTCCTGTCTTTGTGTTGTACAGCTGATGAAGAAAGGACCAGTGAGCGATGTGACAGGACGCCCTTTACTTACACCAGCCAATGAATCAAACCCATGGTGGTCTGTGTTTGAACAGGCTATTATCTCTTCAGGTGGAAAGCTAGCAAAGCCCGAGATCTTATCTTCAACCACGGACGCCCGATTCGTGAGGCAGATGGGTGTTCCAACCCTTGGATTTTCTCCAATGATAAATACTCCAATTTTGCTTCACGATCATAATGAGGTGATCAATCTCTGCCTGCTATCGTATTTCTATTTATGTAGTGTGATGGCTGAGCTCAGTTTTATCTCAACATCTCAGTTTCTGGAGGATAAAGTGTTCCTGAGGGGCATCGAAGTGTACCAACATCTTATTAGAGCGCTGAGCTCCTTCAAAGGCTGATTCGAAACAAGCACATAAATTGTAGCATTATTGTATTCCCATCCCATGTAAATTAATTGTAGCGAAGATAACTCAGATGGCCGTGATGCCACAATTGTCGCTGCTACATGGTCTCCTGTACTATGAAAGAACCCTTGGCTCAACCAGTCAGAATAAACTTTTCTGAAATATTGGAAATCTGCTGACAGTGATCTCAGCAGGTTGATTTGTATGTAATGTACATACGAAGTTACAGGCCGTATATAACAAGATGATTTGTAAAAGTCCACGGCTGAACTGATATATCTCGATTGTAGTCTACTGGTCTCGTGTCTGCCGAGGAAAGGCAGACAACCAGCAATGTAAATTGTTCTGCTGCATCTGCGCGCTGTTTGCGCTGTCTTACAGAAAGCAGAGCTTGCGTAGCGAGTTGAGTACGTAGATCATTGGCGTCTGAGGTAAAGATTCAGACAAGAATCCTTTGGATGGTGGGAATACGTAGTACGTTGGTGTTCCAGGCTGCAACTGTTTGTCATGAACTAACGAGGCAATGGAGATATGTAGCTCCGGGCCGTGGAGACCGTCAGCTGGCTCTGGCGAGTTGAGATCGTGTGCGCTGAACATAATACGATCACTCGTGCCGATGAGCGGTTGAGCACGTCACTAGCACGTCGGACCAACGCGACACCCTCCGGCTCGACACGGGACTTGAACCAAGGGTTCTTTCATAGTACAGGAGACCATGTAGCAGCGACAAGAAAATGACTCTAATCATGGGATCATCCTACAGAAAAAAAAAACACTACGTAGCAATCTTGCTTCTCATCCGGGGAAGCTTCTCTGCTCCTTCCGGCCCATCCACTCCATGCCTTCTGTCACCCCGCTCCTGATGCCTTCCAGCTGCACGCTGACGCCTCAGACTCAAAGATAAGCCTGTAAAAGATCACCTGGCTTAATATATTCACGAATAAAAGGGAACAGGAAGAAAGGATGCCGATCAGAGTTACGTACGTCATATCTATCAGCCAGGGGCTTAATTTCCCGGAGCTAGGCTGTTAAAACGCGTGAGAGTGGCGTGGGGCACGCAGCCTGCCGGACGCCAATCTGATTTGCTCTCTCTCTCTCTCTCTCTCTCTCTCTCGATCTGAGAAATCTAATGCGCGCTTTGTTATGATTAGGTCGTTTTTCTTCCTGCCCACGCCCAGCTGTCTGTCAAAGTGTGTGATGAAAGAGAGAGTCCGGTCGAGGGTCGACAAAGCGCCTCACTGAAGTGGACGTGCATGTTACATGTAGGTTGGTTGTGACGAGAAAAATGTGTGAGTATGTGGTGATGTAACCACGTGGCGCTTTGACCTTCTTGGGGCTGGATGGCATGCGTTCAGATTCATGTAGTATCATCTGGATAACAATTTTTCACGGTGGGGTTACTTTCATGGAGATCCTGCCTGCATAGATTAGCCGTGAATCATCATCACCCATTGCTCTCGAACGGTTAGTCAGCAACTGTGTAACATCATCGTCGGCAGGTAATGTGCGCACAAGTGTGATACCGTACCACTCCACAAGTGTGCACGCGCGCCCCGCTACCGTGTAACATCGTCGTCGCCGGCAGGTACCCTGCCCACGCCAGCTCGAGGCGGTTCAGGCCCTGTTTGGTTATCAGGACTAGATTAGAAAAAGTCCCTCGGACTAGAAAAAGACTCTATTGAAGGATCTTTTTTCTTTAGTCCCTGGAACTAAAAAAAAAAAAGTCAATCACTTGCAACCAAACACCCCCCTCGACATCATCGCCTTCTACCACTGCTCCGAGGTCCGAGCTACGCACGGCACAGTCACGACTCACGAACTCACGCGTTTTTGGGACGCCGCTGCCACCGGACGCGTGCAACTTGCAGCGCTGCCGGCTGGCTCCAGCTAGCCTGGCTCTGCTGCCGATGCCGCTGCCGCTGCCGCTGCCGCTGTCCGGATCGATCGATCGACGACGCGACTTCGTACGGGTTGGTTGTTGCATCTTTGAGGAGATGCCGTGCTGACGCCGTACTACGCCGCCGCATCCCCCCAACCGAACCCCTGTCGCCGTCTGAATCTCGGCCCCCTCGTCCCCACGGCCCCCAAATCCGCGAAGCTGCCGCGCCAGATAAACAAATGGCCCGCTCCTATTTCCCTCAAAAAAAGAAAAAGAAGAAATAGCCCGCTCCTCCGGCGCATGTTACCCTGCCGTTGCCGTGCGCGTGAATTCCCACTGCTGTGCTGCGTGGAAGAGAGGGAAGGACATTGGTCTCGCTCCGCCAGGGGCGATACGTCTCTAATCATGTGCAGTCAACTCGTCGGCAGGGTGTACTGGTTGGTTGATTAGTTAACAGTTAACCACAGCTGGAATCAACCGACTTTGGCTAATTACACATGCCGCCAGGGGGTTGGTTAATCCGGTCGCAGGATCGAGACGTTTTTCTTAACGGGGAGCAGGATCGAGACGTTAATGTCAATGTCCGTAGTGCCTGTGCTTTGATACTCACACGTCATGCGATCCTAGCTCTCGTTTTTTCACTCCGACGCCGCCCACATGCTCAGTAGTAATCGACGAACATGCCTCATGTGAAAGGGCCACATAAGTCCGAGAGAACGTTGTGTACTGGTAGTATTTGACAGTGCCTTAATGTCAACGTCCATAGTGTGTTGTGCTTTGATACTCACAAAATCTAGCTCTGGATTTTTACTCCGACGCCACATGCCGGGCTTTGATACATACAAAATCTAGCTCTGGATTTTTACTCCGGCGCCACATGCCGGACCATGTTCAGTACTACTAACTGACCACGGACGAACGTGTCACATGTGAAAGTGTCACGGAAGTCCATGGATCACCAGTGGCCGGGCGGCAACTTGCGATCTCACACAACTCCCAGGGCGGCGTTTACCATGGCCCGCCGAGAGACTTCACCCGTCAGAAAGTACTTAGCATATGTTCCAAGACAGGTTGGTGCGGTTGACACTTGATGCACTGATCTGCAGTCCCCACTCGGTTTGGCCAGGCAGGCGAGTGCATCATGCATATGCCACAGCTGTATGTGCGAGCCGTGCCCGGGCAAGCCACACTCGAATCAAGGCACTATTATTTTATGATAACAAACAGTACGCTCAGGGCAAAGATGCAGCGTCGAGTCGACTACCTTAATGGACATGGTTGTGGTAGGAGTAGCACGCAGGATGCTTCCTCCCTTGGATTTTCTTACGCTATTATTTGCTCCATATGCATTATTGCCAAATGTATGACCGGGGATTGTATATGCCACTGTTTTGTCAGAGTATCGTTGTGATGTGAACGTAATGGTTCATTACTTCTGTTCAACCAGTAAACAAATCCATGGACAAGCACACACAGTTTTGGGCTGTGGCTTTGTGTCCTATAAGTAGCCCGTCGGAGCATCGACCAGACCAGTGAGCGCAGCACACAGATCAGCACTCAACAACAAGCCTTGCGTCGCAAACCATCGCCGTCGCATCAAGGGAACCAACTGAGCTAAGAGGAAGTTCGCCAAGGAGCTAGCTGTAGCCTGTAGCAATGGTGAAGACTGCAGCAGGGAGCAATGGCAATGGCGCCGCGGCGGCGAAGCAGCAGCAGCAGCCTGGCGGCAAGATGAGGACGTACAAGGGGGTGCGGATGAGGAGCTGGGGCGCGTGGGTGTCGGAGATCCGGGCGCCGGGGCAGAAGACGCGGATATGGCTCGGCTCCCACTCCACCGCCGAGGCCGCCGCGCGCGCCTACGACGCCGCGCTGCTCTGCCTCAAGGGCGCCTCCGCCGCCGCCGACCTCAACTTCCCCGTGCGCTTCCCCTTCGACCTCCCCGCCGCCGCCATGTCGCCCAAGTCCATCCAGCGCGTCGCCGCCGCCGCCGCAGCCGGGGCCAGCGCTAATGTGTTCGACTTCGCCGGTGCCGACGACAGCGCCAGCGCCGTCACCCCGGAGTGCTGCAGCTCCTCCAGCAATGCCTCGCCGGTGAGCTCCCCGGAGACGGCAAGCAGTGGCGCCGCCGACCTCGACGGCGTAGACCTCCTGGGTTACGGTTACAGCCAGTGCTCGCTCGCGGAAATCGAGGCGTTCTTCCAGTCGCCCAAGTGCATAGAGTACGCCATGATGGACCCGAGCAGCGCGTTCTTCGCTCCGTCGCCAATGGCCATGGAGGACGAGTGCAGCTGGGAGGAAGAAGGCGACATTGCGCTCTGGAGCTTCTCCATGGACTGAAAAACTGCACCCAGGGAAGCCGGAGCACCGAAGAAACTGACAAATCGTTACTCAAGCGAAGACCAGAACTGGTCATGCATGGTGATAACTATACTTGATTTCGTATATGTGATGAATTAATTCGATTCATTGTACACAGCAACAATAAGGTAGTTGGGCGTTGTGGGAGGAGCTCTCATGGAGCTACATGTTTTAAGGCAGCTTCCATGGAGTTAACCTCCCTTCGATTGCTTGTTACATCCATGTTAAAAAAGCTGCTTTGCGATTGCAAGCATATACTCCCTCTGTCCCAAGAATCTTGTCTTGCATCCGTATCTAGACAAATCTAAGACAAAAGATTCTTGTCAGTGTTAACACTGTTAGATACATCCGTATCTAGACAAATCTAACAGTGTTTTATGCATCCGTATCTAAACAAATCTAAGACAAGAATCTTGGGATGGAGGAAGTATTTCTTACAACGGGTTCTCTCTTCAACTGCAAGTACTCCCTTCGATTTTATTTAATTCGCACATTAGAGTTGTCTAGAGTCAAACTGTCTAAATTTTGACCAAGTTTATACAAAAAAATATTAACATCCACAATACCAAATCAATACCATTAGAATCATCATACAATATATTAAATACCATATATATTTTTTATTTTAAAAGTTTAGATTGCTTTCGATAAACTTTGTTAAAATTTATAAAGTTTGACTTAGGTCAAAATTAAGATATGGAGTAAATAATAACGAAGGGAGTATAAGATAGAGTTTACAAACAATGCCGTAATGGATTCTATGATGCTGTCTGAGTGGCTGGACTATTTATTCACTTCAAATAATAAGGGATTTCAGTAAGATTTTCATGCTTATCCAAAAAAGTGTAGCGCTAAAAAATTGTGTGGATTTTTTAAACTTTGTTTGGAGTTGGACTCCTGATAGAGGCAAAGGTGTCCCGTCTTTCGATGAGATGGTGACTATCATTTTTGGTGGAGTAGACCTTGACGATCCGACTACGAATGTGCGAGGACGTCGCGCCTTAGCAATCGCTAAACCAACTCCCAGAGGTTATTGACCACGCCGGAGCATGATCAACCAGACCACCAGGGTCTGTTTCCTGCAAGCAAACAAAGAACAAGTAAGAAACTGAAATTGCAATCTGGATATTGCGAATATAAGAGGAAGGCTTTATTAATAAAGGTGAGGTTATGTGACGTCTTGGTCTAGTCGTTAAACACAAACGAAGTACGCGAAGTTGCAGCTATGGCGAACTTTTAATCTAAACAAAACCCAAAGTCTAAACGACACCCTAAGGGCTGTATATATATGGAGGAAGAGGGGGGGGGGGGATTTCGTGGCCTCTTGGAGGAGGGGTCCGAAACCAACCCTAACTCTGTTCTCCCCACACATACGGACTCTAAAAACAACCTATACTTTAGTATTTCGAAATTACATGGGCCTGCCTCAATAATAAGGTGACGCAGCACCTATAATAACCTCTGGACGAAATTTATGAAGTGACATCTTGTATATTTCATCCAAGGCTTCATGCACTCATTATGGTGGCTTCAAAGTCCTGAAATCATCACTTGTAACTCCGTTCTTGTTTCCCTTGCGCATGCCATCATCTCCATGCTTGATCTTGCTTCCAATGTTCATCCTTCTTGTCCAAGCTAGGCCCTTCATTTGTAAGCAAGACAAATGTATCCAATTTAGGCAGCATCATATTCTCATGAACATTAGAATCATTACCAAGAAATGAAAGTACCTGGTAATTAAATTGGCGTGCGCGAGCTCTAGTAATTGGTCCAGTATGTATACCAGCAGGGGCTGTGGGTGTAACAATGATATTGATGTCCTTATCATCCTTCCCTTCTTGAAATGAAGTCGTCCTCAACGGAAGCTCATCTTCCTCACCCGAATAAGGCTTCAAATCTGCAATGTTAAAAGTGGGACTAACCCCAAAATCTACAGACAGCTCAAGTTTATATGCATTATCATTTATTTTCTCTAACACCTTAAAAGGACCATCAGCACGTGGCATTAGCTTTGATTTGCGCAAATCAAGAAATCTATCCTTACGCAAATGTAACAAAACAAGATCTCCAGGTGCAAAGACAACATGTTTTCTACCTTTATCTCCAGCAAGTTTATATTTAGCATTCATACGCTCAATGTTTTCCTTAGTTAATTCATGAATTTTTAAGATCAATTCAGCACGTTGTTTAGCATCAAAATTAATCTTCTCCGAATATAGAAGAGGCAACAAATCAATAGGTACACGAGGTAGGAAACCATATATAATTTCAAAAGGGCACATCTTAGTAGTAGAATGCAGCGAACGATTATAAGCAAATTCAATATGAGGCAAGTATTCTTCCCATATTTTCTTGTTATTCTTCAAAACAGCCCTAAGCATAGTAGACAATGTTCTATTGACTACTTCAGTTTGTCCATCAGTTTGGGGGTGACAAGTAGTACTAAAAAGCAGTTTAGTCCCCAACTTAGCCCATAAACATATCCAAAAGTGGCTAAGAAATTTAGTATCACGATCTGAAACAATAATATTTGGCACACCATGCAAGCGAATAATTTCACGAAAGAACAAATCAGCAACATTAGCTGCATCATCGCTTTTATGACATGGTATGAAGTGTGCCATTTTCGAAAATCTATCCACGACAACAAATATGCTATCCCTCCCCTTCTTTGTTTGAGGTAATCCTAAAACAAAATCCATAGATATATCCTCCCATGGAACACTAGGTACAGGTAAAGGCATATATAAACTATGAGGATTGAGTCGTGACTTAGCTTTCTGACATGTAGTGAAGCAAGCAACAAAACGCTCAACATTCCGTCTCATCTTTGGCCAAAAGAAATGTGTAGCAAGTACATCCTCCGTCTTCTTTACGCCAAAGTGTCCCATTAATCCTCCTCCATGCGCCTTCTGCAACAACAAAAGATCGAACAGAGCTAGCTGAAATGCATAGCTTGTTAGCACGAAACATAAATCCATCGTTAACGACGAACTTGTTCCATGTTCTCCCTTCTTTACAATTCTGCAATACATCTTTAAATTCAGCATCATGCGCATATTGATCTTTGATGGTCTCCAAACCAAATATTTTAAAGTCAAGTTGTGAAAGCATAGTATAGCGACGAGACAATGCATCAGCAATAACATTTTCTTTACCCTTCTTGTGTTTTATGACATAAGGAAAAGTCTCAATGAATTCAACCCATTTAGCATGTCAACGGTTCAGTTTTGCTTGACTTTTAATATGTTTCAAAGATTCATGATCAGAATGTATAACAAATTCTTTGGGCCATAAATAATGTTGCCATGTTTCTAAAGTCCGAACAAGAGCATATAATTCCTTATCATAAGTAGAATAGTTCAGACTAGACCCACTCAATTTTTCAGAAAAGTATGCAACAGGTTTACCATCTTGTAATAACACACCTCCCAATCCAATTCCACTAGCATCACATTCAAGCTCAAAAGTCTTATTAAAACCAGGAAGTTGGAGTAAAGGAGCATGTGTCAACTTATCTTTTAATACCGTGAAGGCTTCTTCCTGTGCGGTACCCCAAACAAAAGGCACATCCTTCTTAGTAAGCTCATTGAGAGGTGCAACAATGATGCTGAAATCTCTCACAAAATGCCTATATAAACCAGCGAGTCCAAGAAAACTCCTCACTTGTGTGACCGTTTTGGGTTGCGGCCAACTCTCAATAGTTTCAATCTTGGCTTTATCAACTTCAATTCCCTGTGGAGTAACAACATAGCCAAGAAAAGATACTCGGTCGGTGCAAAAGGTGCACTTCCCAAGGTTACCAAACAAACGTGCATCACGTAGAGTAATAAAAACAGCACGTAAATGTTTCAAATGTTCCTCCAAAGATCTCCTATAAATCAGTATATCATCAAAGTAAACTACCACAAATCGTCCAATGAAACCACGTAAAACTTCGTTCATTAATCTCATGAAAGTACTAGGTGCATTAGTTAACCCAAAAGGCATGACTAACCACTCATATAATCCAAACTTAGTTTTAAATGCTGTTTTCCATTCATCTCCCAATTTCATACGAATTTGATGGTATCCACTACGCAAATCAACTTTGGAGAATATTGTAGAGCCACTCAATTCATCAAGCATATCATCTAGCCTAGGAATAGGATGACGATAACGAATAGTGATATTATTAATGCCTCTACAATTAACACACATACGCGATGTACCATCCTTCTTGGGCACTAGTATAATAGGAACATCACAAGGACTAAGGGATTCGCGTATATAACCTTTATCGAGCAGCTCCTATACTTGACGCATAATCTCATTCGTCTCCTCTGGATTGGTACGATATGGTGCACGGTTGGGTAGCGATGCACTGGGAATTAAGTCAATTTGATGCTCAATCCCTCAAATAGGTGGTAATCCCGGTGGCATGTCTTGTGGAAAGACGTCAGCGAACTCCTGCAAAATGTTAGTGACAGCAAAAGGCAAAGAGGAAGACACGTCCTGAATGAAAATAATGCCTCTTTGCACACAAAAGCATAGCAAACAGATTTGCTGACATCTAGATCATCAATATCAGATTTGGTGGCAAGTAAACATGCACTTTTTAATTTAATTCAGAAGCAACACTATATGATTTATCATTAGGCTTCATTTGTTGCTCAAATTGTTTTGCCACAATCTGATTTTCACTCTTATTTTTCTCCTGTTTTGCTTTATTAGCTCTATTAATATCATCTTTCAAAATGGAATCAGGAGACATAGGAAGCAAAGTAATATGTTTATCCTTATGAACAAGAGTATACTGATTGTTTCTACCATGGTGTACAGAATTTTTATCAAATTGCCATGGTCTACCAAGTAATAAGGAACATGTTTGCATGGGTACCACATCACAATCAACATATGTAGAGATACTAAAATGCACACGAACAGTACGTGTTACATTAACCTTGCCGCTGTTGTTGAACCATTGGATGTAGTAAGGATGTGGATGTGGTCTTGTGGTGAGAGATAGCTTCTCCACCATCTCCATGCTAGCCAAGTTGTTGCAGCTTCCTCCATTTATGATGACACGAACAGAACGTTCCTTCACAACTCCCTTTGTATGGAACAAATTATGCCTCTGATTTTGTTCAGCTTGTGTGACCTGCACACTCAAAACACGTTGAGCAACTAAACTTTCATACCTGTCAGCATCTTCAGCAGCCATGTATTGCGTCTCATGATCAGAATCATCTCCACCATGTTCTTCACTTGTAATAAGAGCCAAAGTCTCCTCATCATAGTCACTAGCGGACTCATACCCACCATCCTCAGTAGCAATCATAACATATGGAGATTTGCATTCTCTCGCATAATGACCTCTACCCTTACAACGATGACAAATAATATCATGTGTGTGCCGTGTTGATGCCATGGACGAAGAAGAGCTCTATGCAGGCCCGGTAGGTGTGCTCTTGGCAGATAGTGGTGGTAGTGCCTGCTTTCTTGTATCACGGTTGGAGGTGGCAGCTGACGGAGGTGCCGGTGTACGTAGCAGAATATGTGGAAGTAGAAGATGCACGCGGTGTCCATGATGAAGGTCGACCCGCAGAAAAATTAGTCCGCGCCAATGCCTGTCGATCCTGCACTTCACGTTCAACTTTGCAAGCAAGATGGAATAAAAGAGTGATATTGTTATACTCCTTATACTCTAAAATGGTTTGAATCTCTCTATTTAATCCACCGATAAAACATGCAAGCATAGCTTCATTATCCTCAACAATACCACATCTAATCATGCCAGTTTGTAATTCCCGATAATACTCCTCTATAGAATTTTTTCCTTGTCTCAAACGCTGCAGTTTTTGAAGTAATTCACATTGATAATATGGTGAAACTCAACGAGTACGCATAGTAGTTTTCAAAGCAGCCCAAGTAGTAGGGATATTATCATGATATAATCTACAATGTTCAGAACATCAAACAGAAGCAAAACTAGTGAATTCACAAACAACAGCAGCAACACGTCTATCCTCAGGATATTGTAAGCATGTGAAACGTTGTTCAGTTTCTAACTCCCAAGTAAGATATACATCAGGAATGTATCTACCCTCAAACGGTGGAATATTCAATTTTAGTTTAGGAATATGGTCATAATCTCGTACCTGAGGTGGTGCTGCAGCCCTACCGTTGCGATTATATGCATGAGGTCGACCTGGTGGTGGTGTTGCTGGTGGTTGCACGTAGTTCTGATTTTGATCAACCTCATCCTCGTAATAGTCCTCCACCTCTGTAGTAGCAGCATGAGCTACAGAAGCATCAACAGCAGTAGCAGCGGCACCAGAAGTTTATCCTGGCTCAAGAGTAACACGTTGCGCTCGACCTGCTGGATCGCGACGTGGAGGTGGTTGTTGATGTTATTGCAATGGTGTAGCAGATGCGGCTGGTGGCTGTGGTAGACGTGCGAGTACTTCATCGAACTTGGCATCCAACTTGGTGTCAATTGTCTTCTCAATGTCATCAATCCTCTCCAGTGCCTTTCCAAAGCTGGCCATCACGTCTTCCACCTGTTGACTCGACATTTGCTAAAATTTATCATGAAGCTCCTTCTTCGTCATGTTCTCCCAGTCAATCTCGTCGGCTTGTGATCCTGCTATGGTTAGCAGCAATAGAAACACATAAGAATATGATCCTACAGACTACTAAAAAATGGTGGTGGTGGGGTGTCACAAATCCGTCAAGCAAATCTCAAATTCTTACCAGTTCTTATCCAGCAGCAGGTGGTGATCGGCAACCGTTGTAGTAAAAACTCTCAAAGCTTGGACAGAGCGATTGCCAGGTGGTGTCAAACGCACGATATAGATGTATGTGGAGCTGGGAAGGCTTATGATATGGTAGCAAAAACGTCAACAATAATCAATTGAGAGATGCAAAGTTGAATAAATGCTCAACGACGATACTGTGCTGGTCCTAGGCTAGACCATGCTAGAGACGCAAGCCTAGAACACTAACAAAATCATGACGCTGCACGTCAACAAGGGAGGAGCACACTCTGAATCTCCTTTTTTTTTTCCTTTTTTTCACTTTTTTTTGCACTTTTCCCCCTTTTTTTGCTTTTTGTTTCAAAAAAGTCTACAAATGGCCTAAAAACTACCTAGCCAGAATTTTCCAGACTTATTTTTTTTGAGTTTGGAACTATTTTTCTTCTACGGGTGGCACGAAAGTTGGGGAGTCCGACTTGGTCACGACTCGTAGTATGGCGTGCTCTGGAAATCGAAAACAAAGCAACAAATACTGGACTCGGATTAGGACTGGTGGCGGAGATGAATCTGGTGGAACTCGGACTGGTGGCGGAGATATGTAGGTCGGTGGAACATGGACTGGTGGCGAATCTGTGATGGAGGTGGACTCAGATTAGTGTGATGGCGGCGGATATGTGGTATATGGCAGCGGTGACGACGGTGGTGGTATATGGCAGCGGTGATGATGATGGTGCGGCGGCGGCGTGACAACTTGTGAACAGAACTCGAAACTCTAAAGGACTAGGCACTAAGACCAGCAACTTGACACGACGATGCAACCGCAAATTCAACAAAGCAAATACAGAAAATATTATGCAATGGCTCAGACTGGTTCGGATATGATGAACTAACCCTAATTTTTTTTGGCTTTTTCGTGGACTGTAGGTATGAAGAACAGACTCGATCTAAACTACAAAAAACTGAAAAATCTCACCGAGCAACCTAGAAATCTAATACCACTTGATAGAGGCAAAGGTGTCCCGTCTTTCGATGAGATGATGGCTATCATTTTTGGTGGAGTAGACTTTGACGATCCGACTGATGTCTACTACGCAACTTTATTCTTGTAGACTCGTGTTGGGCCTCCAAGCGCAGAGTTTTGTTGGACAGTAGCAATTTTCCCTCAAGTGGATGACCTAAGGTTTATCAATCCGTGAGAGGCGTAGGATGAAGATGGTCTCTCTCAAACAACCCTGCAACCAAATAACAAAAAGTCTCTTGTGTCCCCAACACACCCAATACAATGGCAAATTGTATAGGTGCACTAGTTCGGCGAAGAGATGGTGATAAAAGTGTAATATGGATGGTAGAAATATATTTTTATAATCTGAATAAATAAAAACAGCAAGGTAGCAAGTGATAAAACGGAGCACAAACGGTATTGCAATGCTTGAAAACAAGGCCTAGGGTCCGTACTTTCGCTACTGCAATCTCTCAACAATGCTAATATAATTGGATCATATAACCATCCCTCAAAGTGCGATGAAGAATCCTCCAAAGTTCCTATCTAGCGGAGAACATAAGAAGAAATTGTTTGTAGGGTACGAAACCACCTCAAAGCTATTCTTTCCGATCGATCTATCCAAGAGTTCGTACTAAAATAACACCAAATAATTTCAGATTCATAATACTCAATCCAACTCAAAGAACCTCAAAGAGTGCCCCAAGATTTCTACCGGAGAAACAAAGACAAGAACGTGCATCAACCCCTATGCATAGATTACCCCAATGTCACCTCGGGAATCCGCGAGTTGAGTGCCAAAACATATATCAAGTGAATCAATATGATACCCCATTGTCACCACGGGTATTCATAACAAGACATACATAAAGTGTTCTCAAATCCATAAAAGTATTCAACCCGATAAAACGAAATCTCAAAGGGAAAACTCAATTCATCACAACAAGATAGAGAGGGGAAAACACCATATGATCCGACTATATTAACAAAGCCCGCGATACATCAAGATCATGATATCTCAAGAACACGAGAGAGAGAGAGATTAAACACATAGCTACTGGTACAAACCCTCAGCCCCGAGGGTGGACTACTCCCTCCTCATCATGGTGGCCGCCGGGATGATGAAGATGGCCACCGATTATGATTTCCCCCTCCGGCAGGGTGCCGGAACGAGGTCTAGATTGGACTTCGTGGATACAGAGGCCTTGCGGGGCCAGAACTTCTGATCTAGGGCTACCCCGAGGGTTTTTGGAATATTTGGTGATTTATAGGGCAAAGAGGGGGTGCGGGAGGCCACCCAGGTGGGGGCCCAGGCGCGCCCTGGTGGGTTGTGCCCCCCATCAGGGCACCCTCCAGGTGCTTCTCTGGCCCACTGGATGTCTTCTGGTCCATAAAAAACCCACAAAAAGTTTCGCAGTGTTTGGACTCCGTTTGATATTGATTTCCTGCGATGTAAAAAACAAGCAAAAACAGCAACTGGCACTGGGCACTGGGTCAATAGGTTAGTCCCAAAAAATGATATAAAGTTGCTATAAAATGATTGTAAAACATCCAAGAATGATAATATAACAACATGAATACTTCATAAATTATAGATACATTGGAGACGTATCAGCATCCCCAAGCTTAATTGCTACTCGTCCTCGAGTAGGTAAATGGTAAAAGAAATAATTTATGAAGTGTGAATGCTAGCAAAGTGCACAAGTTTGATCAATGACAATTTCAATCACTTTTCCTAGCATCATAACATCAATTCTTTCTTATAAAACTTCTCATGTTAAAGTAGCAACCAATTCACATGTTAAGGTTCAAACAATGAATTCTCTTGAAACTCAACAACCTATGTTCTCAGTCACCAAACAATTGCAATTCAACTTATTCAATAGAGTCTAAGTAAGAGCTCCACATACTCAACCATCATATAGTCTTCTATGATTGCTAACACTCACCGCATACACATGAGCAAAACGTTTCAACCGGACACATAGAAAGATAGGGGCTTATAATTTCGCCTCCCAACGTATTCACCTCAAGGGTGATGTCAACAATAATAACTCATGCCACCCATATCCAACTGGACATATGTGCCTAGATCTTTCCTCACCACATGATGCTTACCAAAGGAGAAAAATAAAAAGGAATAGGGAGAAAAACTTTGACTCTTGCATAAAAGTAAATACATAAAAGTAAAAGATAGGCCCTTCGCAGAGGGAAGCAGAGGTTGCCATGCGCTTATTTGTTTGTATGCTCAACCCCTTAGTGCAAAAGAACATCATGTTATATTGCCCCTTGTGATGGCAACCTTTATTATGCAGTCTGTCGCTTTTATTTCTTTACCATCACAAGTTCGTACAACGCTCAATTTTCTCTTACACTAAATGATCTTACACTTTTAGAAGCAATTTTTATTGCCTTATTGCACCGATGACAACTTACTTGAAGGATCTTATTCAATCCATACGTAGGTATGGTGGACTCTTGAAAATAAGATTTGGTTTTAAGGGTTTTTGGATGCACAAGTAGTATCTCTACTTAGTGCGGAATTTTTGGCTAGCAAAGATGGGGGGCAAGCACCACATGTTGAAGGATCTATGACAATATAACTTCTATGTGAATATGAACAAACATAAATCATTACGTTGTCTTCCTTGTCCAATGTCAACAATTTTGGCATATAATATTTTGATGGGGGCTCACAATCACAAAAGATTTCCAAGATAGTGTATTTGCATGTGAAAGTTCTCTTCCTTCTACTAATCATTCATGAATTGCTTGTATGACCAATATTGTGATTGTCAAGCCTCAAAAGATTTCACTTTCTAAACCCAATGTGAAGCTACCACTAGGCATGATATGAACATATAATTTCAACTTCATGATATTCAATTCATTCAACAATTTACTCATAGGATATAAGTGAAGCACAAGAGTAAATGACAAGCTACTCTAAAAAGATATAAGTGAAGATCAAGCGAGTAGTTAAGTAAATAGGTAGCTAAATGTGGACTCTCTCTTATTTAAAAACTTTCAGATCTAAGTATTTTATTAAAACAGCAAGCAAAACAAAACAAAATGACATTCCAAGAATAGCACAACTCATGTGAAGAAGCTAAAACTTAGGCTCAACCGATAATTGTTGATGAAGAAAGGTGGGATGCCTACCGGGGCATCCCCAAGCTTAGATGCTTGAGACTTCTTGAAATATTATCTTGGGATGCCTTGGGCATCCCCAAGCTTGAGATTTTGTGTCTTCTTAATTCCTTTTATATCACGGTTTCCCTAAATCTTAAAAACTTCATCCACACAAAACTCAACAAGAACTCGTGAGATAAGTTAGTATAAACCAATGCAAAAACCTTATCATTATCTACTGTAGCAAATCACTAAAATTATTATTCAACATTGCATACTAAATGCCTCTGCATATTTAATACTCCTATCCTCAAATAGAATCATTAAACAAGCAAACATATGCAAACAATGCAAACATAACAGCAATCTGCCAAAACAGCAGTCTGTAAAGAATGCAAGAGTATCAATACTTCTTAAACTCCAAAAAGTATGAAAATTTACCACACTGTAGAAATTTATCAGAGCTTATTGTGCAGAAAGTTTCAACATTTTATCACATTCTGAATTTTCTGGATAATTATTGCAAAAGCGATAAACTTTCTGTTTTGAAACAGCAACTCATATATTTGCAAAATAAGCATGGTGATGGCTATCCTTGCCACTTTTATTCAAATAAAAGATGCAAAACCTTATTATAACTAACAGAAAGCAAATCCTAATAAAATAAAATGACTCTCCAAGCAAAGCTCATATCATGTGACGAATGAAAATATAGCTCCAAGTGAGGTTACCGATAATGTTGAAGACGAAAGAGGGGATGCCTTCTGGGGCATCCCCAAGCTTAGTTGCTTGGATCTTCCTTGAATATTGACTTGGGGGTGCCTTGGGCATCCCCAAGCTTAGGGTCTTGTCACTCCTTGTTCTCCTCATATCGACATCTCATCCAAAACTTGAAAACTTCAATCACACAAAACTTAACGGAACTTCGTGAGATAGGTTAGTATGATAAAGAGCAAACCATTTCACTTTGGTACTGTCAAATACAAGATTCATAATTGTTTCCACACAATTACTACTGTATAATATCATTTCCACAATTTATATTGAGCAATATAAGCCATAGAAACTAGAAAACAAGCAAACTATGCAGTGAAAACAGAATGTGTCAAAAACAGAACAATCTGTAGTAATTTGTACTCTAACCATACTTCTGCTACACCAAAAATTCTGAAAAATTAGGATAACGTAAATAATTTGTATATATATCACCAGTAAAAAATTAAGATCAAAATCAAGTTCCAGTGAATTTTCAAAATTCCTGGACTGAGCGCAAAAGTTTCTGTTTTTGCACAGATTCAAGTCAACTATCATCCACACTATCCCAAAGGCTTTACTTGGCACTTTATTGAAACAAAAGCAATAAAACATGATTAATACAGTAACATAATCATGTGAACACACAAAAACAGTAGGTAAAAGTGTTGGGTTGTCTCCCAACAAGCACTTTTCTTTAATGTCTTTTAGCTAGGCATGATAAGTTCAATGATGCTCGCATAAAAGATAAGGATTGAAACATAACAAGAGCATCATGAATCATAAGTTTCTCTCTCATAATAATTTTCAGTAGCATCATGAATGAATTCAACAATATAGCTATCACATAAAGCATTATTTTCATGATCCACAAGCATAGAAATTTTATTACTCTCCACATAAGAAAATTTCTCCTCATTCACAATGGTGGGAGTATCATATGAAACACGAATACTATAAATTGTTCCCACATTAAAAGAGTAATGTTCAGGAAAAGGGTAATCATAACTATGACTAGTTTTATAAATATAATCATCACTACTTTTTATAACATAAGTATCATCACAATAATCATCATAAGTAGCAACTTTGTTCTCATCATAGATAGGAGGCATGCAATCATCATAGCAAATTTGATCATTCAAAGTAGGGGGACTAAAAAGATCATCTTCATTAAGCATAGCATCCCCAAGCTTGGGACAAACATTAATTGCAGCAAATAAATTCTCAAACATGTCATTCTCATCAAACATAGCATCCCCAAGCTTGTGGCTTGGCATATCATAAGCATAATCACCCTCATCATTAATAGTATGAATAGCACCAACGGTATAACAATTGTTATCATCATAATTTCCAAAGTTGGTGCCAAAAAGATTTCCAAGATTATAAGAAGTATCATTATCTTCCCAATCATAATCATCACAACAAGCAATAGGCATAACAAAATCATCATCAAGTGCATCATCTTCCATAATTAATTTTGATTCATTTTCATGAGGCACAACAATAATAGAGGCAACATCGTTTGGGAGAGATACCTTTTTACCTTTATTCTTTCTTCTTTTATTCTTCTTCACCACATCATGTGTGGGTTTAATAAATCTTTTCAAGCTTCTTATTGATGAGATTGGTTGAATAGGGAGCTCCTCCTCGTTACCTGATTCATCATAATAAACACTAGGAGGGTATTGGGAAATATTTTCCCTTTCATTAGTACTCTCTTCATATTCTATTTGTTTTCTTGTCTTTAGATAGTTGGCAATATAAGGATTCTCAATGCAATTTACTACACAAAACATATAAATTTCCTCTAGATCAAAATCAAGAAATCTCTCGAGATTAAATTTTGGAATACCCTTAGTTATACGTTTCATTTCTTCATACCCCAAAAGAAGACTAAGCTCTTTATGATGCTCAAGGGGAATCAAGTTATCACAATTTTTGGACATGATTTGATCATGAAAGAATTTGCATTGGAGATTTAAATGACCATGTTCATTGCAAAGTTCACAAGGATGGCGAAAAAAATTAAATCTTTCAGCACAATCATCTAGCCTCTCTTGCAATTTTTTCGTTTCTAAATATTTATGCCTCTTACAAAATCTATCTTCCCTTTTTGGTGTGCAATTGCACTCCCAATTCACTCCGCAAAAATTGACATTCTTATAGGAGACATTTTTCTCATGACTAGTGTAATAATCATTAGCATTTTGGATATTCAAGGAATTCATACTAACAACATTGCAGTCATGCTTATCATTCAAATATTTTGTGCCAAACATTTTATTGACTTCTTCTTCTAACAATTGAGCACAACTTTCCGATCCATCATTTTCAAGAAATATATTATAAAGATGATCAATAATATGATGCAACCTCAATTCCATTTTTTATGTAGTTTTCTTTTATAAACCAAACTAGTGATAAAACAAGAAACTAAAAGATTCAATTGCAAGATCTAAAGATATACCTTCAAGCACTCAACTCCCCGGCAACGGCGGCAGAAAAGAGCTTGATGTCTACTACGCAACTTTATTCTTGTAGACTCGTGTTGGGCCTCCAAGCGCAGAGTTTTGTAGGACAGTAGCAATTTTCCCTCAAGTGGATGACCTAAGGTTTATCAATCCGTGGGAGGCGTAGGATGAAGATGGTCTCTCTCAAACAACCCTGCAACCAAATAATAAAAAGTCTCTTGTGTCCCCAACACACCCAATACAATGGCAAATTGTATAGGTGCACTAGTTCGGCGAGGAGATGGTGATAAAAGTGTAATATGGATGGTAGAAATATATTTTTATAATCTGAATAAATAAAAACAGCAAGGTAGCAAGTGATAAAACGGAGCACGAACGGTATTGCAATGCTTGAAAACAAGGCCTAGGGTCCGTACTTTCGCTACTGCAATCTCTCAACAATGCTAATATACTTGGATCATATAACCATCCCTCAAAGTGCGATGAAGAATCACTCCAAAGTTCCTATCTAGCGGAGAACATAAGAAGAAGTTGTTTGTAGGGTACGAAACCACCTCGAAGCTATTCTTTTCGATCGATCTATCCAAGAGTTCGTACTAAAATAACACCAAATAATTTCAGATTCATAATACTCAATCCAACACAAAGAACCTCAAAGAGTGCCCCAAGATTTCTACCGGAGAAACAAAGATAAGAACGTGCATCAACCCCTATGCATAGATTACCCCAATGTCACCTCGGGAATCCGCGAGTTGAGTGCCAAAACATATATCAAGTGAATCAATACGATACCCCATTGTCACCACGGGTATTCATAGCAAGACATACATAAAGTGTTCTCAAATCCATAAAAGTATTCAATCCGATAAAACGAAATCTCAAAGGGAAAACTCAATTCATCACAACAAGATAGAGATGGGAAAACACTATATGATCCGACTATATTAACAAAGCCCGCGATACATCAAGATCGTGACATCTCAAGAACACGAGAGAGAGAGAGAGATTAAACACATAGCTATTGGTACAAACCCTCAGCCCCGAGGGTGGACTACTCCCTCCTCATCATGGTGGCCGCCGGGATGATGAAGATGGCCACCGGTGATGATTTCCCCCTCCGGCAGGGTGCCGGAATGGGGTCTAGATTGGATCTCGTGGATACAGAGGCCTTGCGGCAGCGGAACTTTTGATCTAGGGCTACCCTGAGGGTTTTTGGAATATTTGGTGATTTATAGGGCAAAGAGGGGGTGCGGGAGGCCACCAAGGTGGGCACAACCCACCTGGGCACGCCTGGGCCCCCAGGCGTGCCCTGATGGGTTGTGCCCCCCTCGGGGCACCCCCCAGGTGCTTCTCTGGCCCACTGGATGTCTTCTGGTCCATAAAAAATTCACAAAAAATTTGCGGTGTTTGGACTCCGTTTGATATTGATTTCCTGCGATGTAAAAAACAAGCAAAAACAACAACTGGCACTGGGCACTGGGTCAATAGGTTTGTCCCAAAAAATGATATAAAGTTGCTATAAAATGATTGTAAAACATCCAAGAATGATAATATAACAGCATGAATACTTCATAAATTATAGATACGTTGGAGACGTATCGCCGACTATGAACGTGCGAGGACGTCGCGCCTTAGCAATCGCTAGACCAACTCTCAGAGGTTATTGACCACGCCGCAGCATGATCAACCTGACCACCAGGGTTTGTTTCCTACAAGCAAATGAAGAAAAAGCAAGAAACTGAAATTGCAATCTGGATATTGCGAATATAAGAGGAAAGCTTTATTAATGAAGGTGGGGTTCTATGACGTCTTGGTCTGGTCGTTGAACACAAACGAAGTACGCGAAGTTGCAGATATGGCGAACTTTTAATCTAAACAAAACCCAAAGTCTAAACGATGCCCTAAGGGCTTTATATATGGAGGAAGAGGGGGGGGGGGGGGGGATTTCGTGGCCCCTTGGAGGAGGGGTCCGAAACCAACCCTAACTCTGTTTTCCCCCACATATACGGACTCTAAAAACAACCTATACTTTAGTATTTCAAAATTACATGGGTCTGGTCCAATAATAAGGTGACGCAGCACCTATAATAGCCTCTGAGCAAAATTTATGAAGTGACATCTTGTATATTTCGTCCAAGGCTTCATGCACTCATTATGGTGGCTTCAAAGTCCTGAAATCATCACTTGTAACTCCGTTCTTGTTCCCCTTGCGCATGCCATCATCTCCATGCTTGATCTTGCTTCCAATGTTCCAAGCTAGGCCCTTCATTTGTAAGCAAGATAAATGTATCCAATTTAGGTAGCATCATATTCTCATGAACATTAGAATCATTACCAAGAAACGAAAGTACCTGGTAATTTAATTGGCGTGCGCGAGCTATAGTAATTGGTCCAGTATGTATAGCAGTAGGGGCTGTGGGTGTAACAATGGTATTGATGTCCTCATCAACTCCTCCACAAGGACGTTTAGATTTTTTTTGACACTACATGGGGAGGGGGGATCAATTTAATCATTCACCTTTGATGTGGTCTGGATCGAGCTGAACAAGTCCACAAGGACCTTCGTGTGCTCATCTGAAAGTGACGAGAGCGACTAGCTGATGGATACCCCTTGGGAGGCAACTAAAGCGATCACTTTTCTGACCCTGGAGCGCGCCAAGTGTATGCCTAGATTCCACCATGTGTCATGCTCTGGACGGCCCTAGATTTTTTTTGCAGACGTTTTTTGGTTTTATTTGTTTTATTTGTCTTTCAGCTCTCCGGTTTTTATTGGTTTTTCCTAGGTTTTGGCAATTTTTTTGTTCTTTTTTTAGGAAGCAACACTTTTTCTACTTGCTTCTCCAAGAAGCACAACTGTGCTTTCCCAAAAAGGCAAAAAACACAACCCATGCTTTCATGATAAACACAACTGTGCTTCAGAAAAGAAAAGGGAAACACAACCATGCTTACGTGAGAAGCACAACCTATCCTTCCACGACAAGCACAGTTGTGCTTTCACGAAAAGCATAACCGTGTTTCCCAAGGAAAAAAGTACAACTGTGTTTCCTAAAAAGGAAAAAACACAGCATGTGCTTTCACGAACTGTGCTTCCCGAAAATGGGAAAAGTATAGTGTGTGCTTCCCGAAATGAGAAGAGTATAGTTGTACTTCCTACAAAAAATTGATAAAGCACAACCGTGTTTTCGTTTTGATTTTTTTACTGGTTTCAGTCTCTTTTTGGTTTTTTGTTTTATCGGTTATCATTTATTTTCCTTTTTTATTTCTATTTTTTTCTGTTCTTGTATTTCGGTTTTTTCATGAAAACAAAAAGGTGTTTCAAATCTATTAACATGGGATCTAGTTTCGAAGATCTCGACGCCAGAAATCAAACGATGAAACTAGTTCTTGATTCGAACACACGGTTCAAGAGATAAGAGATAAAACGTTTTGAAAAAATGAATCAACGAAAAAAAGAAAAGAAAACTTACTTTTTTTTAGAGTGACGCATATGCAATGTGTCACTTGTTAGTACCAAAGAAAGGTGAAAGTGACCATTGCAAAGGGGTTCTCCTTAACTAGTGATTCCGGAAAGTGATATGCCTGACTCCTTTCAAGCCGAACAAGCTTATTCTATGAGACACTTGGTAGATGTTTCCCCGATGGAAAAAATATAGGTCGTCTAAATTAATAACCAAAGAACATGGTTCAAAAAAAAAACCAAAGAAGAATGGGAATGAAAAACTAGTTTATGTTGGGCCAAGTCCTTCGATGCAGAGTAACTTGGAAGCCCAACAGAAACCAAGTGCTCCTACTTCCCAAAAGCTATATCTCGCATATAGCGAGTGTAGCTTTGGTCACGCCTGAAGGATTTTTTTGCAGCGCTTAAGCACTAGCCTGGCTTAGTACTGTAACGCGTTTTCCCACTGGTTACATTGTTTGGCTTTCAATTTTTTTCCAGTTTCTTCTTCTTCTTCTTCTTCTTCTTCTTTTCGTTTTCTATTTCTCTTTGGTTTTATTTGGTTCTCTAAGGTTTTTAATCATTTTATTCTGTTTTTTCAATTTTTTTCTCTTTCGATATCATTTTATTCTATTTTCTTCATATTTTCTATGTTTCTTCAAATTTTCAAATAGATTTTCTTTAAATAATGTTTTTGATGTTTGCTTTTCTTTCATACACATTGTATATTTTTTATATACATCACCAACATTTATTAAATACATGATTAACATTGTTATGATTAACATTTGTTAGATGATGTGTTTGTCGACTATTTTTCGTACACATTGTATATTTTTTGTATACATCAGAATTATTTTTATACATGTTTAAATTTTTCTAAAATACAGGATTACATTTGTTAAAAATTTGTTTGTTGACTAACTTTTTCATACACATTTTTTTATTTTTTTATATACCAGGAACATTTTTTATACAAGTTTAGCATTTTTTAAGTATATGATTAACATATTTTCTGATACTCGACCAACATTTTCTAAAATTTATGTTTTGATGTTTAAATTTTTTGATGCATGTTCTATATTTTCATATATGGCAGGAACATTTTTTATACACTTTTAACATTTTTGAAATAGATATTGATTTTTTTTAAAACATTTTTTGTTTGATGACTACTTTTTCATACAAATTTTACATTTTTAATATATCAGGAACATTTTAATAAATTTTTGAAATATAAATTAATATTTTTATACATGATCAATATTTTTTCTAGAAATGGTGAAACAATAAAAGATTTAACTACATGTATACTTAATAGAAAAAACAAATAGGCCTTTGCGCCGACAGGATTTGAACTCGCATGTCGCGGTCGAGGGCGACAACTCCAACCACTATGACACATGTGTGTTTGTTAAATAAAACTTTACAAACTCGTTGCAGCCTGCCTAGCCCATGGACACGACACTGCACGTAATTTCCACATTGCGTTAAGTGATATAGTCACGCCCCACCTTTTTTTAGGATCCTACACTTTATTAATTTGGAACAATATTCGAAGGGATACAAAGTTGGTCATTAGGGAAAATAAGCGCGACCCTGCAGGAACAAGGCAGAAAATTTGCAAGATTGTGCGCCTCCTGATTTGGAGCACGTCCTTCGAACATAAAATCACGACTAGCAAACACACGCTCTTCTATTATTTATCTCCTTGACGAGTATGATATAAGGGCCCCCTACCCCTTTTTTTTATGTCATCCACAATAGGTTTGCAGTCACTAGCAATTACTAAGTGATCCAAAGATAGATCAGCTGCAAGTGCCAAAGCCTCGTGGCAAGCAATGGTCTCTAAAATTGCAGGGCTAATAACACCGGGTAGAACAATTATTGAGGACCAAAGGTACTAACCATGTTCATCCCTGCACACTGCTACCGCAGCTCCAACACGCCCACCATGAGATAGCCCCCATCTACATGGATTTTAACGTGACCATTCAAAGTGGGTTTCCAAAAGCTTCTCATCGTTATCACATATGCGGGCCTAGCCAAAGTGGAAGTTCTGGTGAGGCCATACAACTCGGCGATGAAGCTCTCGACAAAGCGGTGGGTTGACATTGGGCTTTGGAAAATGGACTCATGTATTGCTTTTCTATGAGCTGTCCATACTACCCAAAGAGTGACTGCAATCTTCACAAAATCCACATGCGATAATGCATCCATCATGTTAAAAAGCCAGTTTTTTGCAATTGGTTCATGGGACTCAACAATATGATCAGTTAGTTCCTCGTCAACTAAGGCCTAGACACACCTCAAAGCTGTGCAATCAATCAATGAGAGCCTCCAGGAATCAACAGCTCCACAAAGTTGGCAAGAATATGTGTCACACATGTTTCTGTGGTCAATCAACTCGCTGTCAAATGTAGGGGGGGGGGGGGGGTCGCTGGCCAGGCAAGGTACTGGCATCATCGATGAGTCTCTCAGTATCCAATTGTTTGCCCAGACTTGGGTAGTTGCACCATCCCCAATGCTCCTTATGATGCCCTGCGAGAGCACGTATCTACCTTCCAGGATCGATCTCCAAACCTGAGATGGGTAAGATCCCAGCTCGACAGTTAGAATATCATCGTTTGGGTAGTAGACAGATTTTATGTAACACCCCTAGTGGTTAGCTACAGTAATCCCCTTTTGATTATGCCATGTCATCATGATCAACAGTGCTTAATCATCATTAGTATCATATCTCTTTTTAAATTCAAATTCAAATGGAAATTCAAACTTAAAGTAAAAATAAAAGTTGTCCAAACCCAGAAACAAAAATGTTCATTAAATGGCAAATATTCCACAGACAATTCTAAAATCATACCCAACATTCACTAAATTAATTAACTGACTCAAACAGCAGTAAAACAACACTATTTCATACCTTTTTAATTAAATAAAATCCCAAATGAAAACCTTTGGACTCAAAACCATTTTATTGCAGTGACATATAATGCACCATATTTATTTGGGCTAGTCTCATATTTCACAAAGTTGTTTGAGTTAAAAAAACAAAAGACAAAAGGCAAACAAAACAGAAAAGAAAAGGGAAAATAGAAAAGAGAGAAGAAGCCCACTGTGCCGGACCGCCAGTGCACAGAGTCGGCCCAGCCCAACTAGCCCACCCTCCCCCTACCCCCTGACGCCGCAGACGCGCTGTCGAACAACTAGCGTACACGCACGCCCCCGAGCCTGGCCCCCCTCCCTCGCTGCACGACAGCGCGTCGCCGCGCTCTCCGTGGATAAAGGGCAGAGCCCCGTGTGCCCCTGGCCCCCTGGCTCTCCCTCGTTCGCTCCCTCTCGCTCTCCCTCGCCTCCCCATCTCTCTCGAGCGCCACCGCCGACGCGCCATCGTCACCACCGCGGCCACCGGCGTTCCCGAGCTCGACGGATGTGTCTGGGTGGTGCGCCGCCGACCGCCTCTTCCTCATCGACTGACAGCAAGAACTGAGGTGCACTGAAACTCGCGGATCGAGCCGTCCTACTATACGGCATCTCCGGCGATCACCGTCGAATTTGCCTCGTCTCTGCGCTACCGTCCACTCGAGTAGGCCCATAACCCACAGGTCCCAGGATCGAAACCTAGCTTGTGACGCCCCCGGCTCAATCGTGCACTAATCATACACGCAAATGCACACGATCAAGCCTAAGGACTCACGGGAAGATATCACAACACAACTCTAAAACATAAATAAAGTCATACAAGCTTTATATTACAAGCCAGGGGCCTCGAGGGCTCGAATACATAAGCTTGCGTACAAGCGTCAGCGGAAGCATCAGATATCTGAGTACAGATATAAAAGAAAGCACAGAAAGGCCTTTAGAAAGGAGGGGCAAAATAAAACACTACGATCAAAAGGCGTAGGCCTCCTGCCTGGGACCCTCCGATCCTACTCCTGGTCGTCAGTCAACTCGTAGTAGTATCCACCCTCGCGGTAGTAGTAGCGATCGTCGGTGGGGGCAACTGTATCCGGGGCTCCGTCATCTGGTCGCATCAAATGAATATGGGGGGAAAAGAAAGCAAAGCAACCGTGAGTACTCATCCGAAGTACTCAGCAAGCAAGGATCTACACTACATATGCAACATTATCAAAGGAAGGCTGTAGTGGACTGGGCTGCAGAAATGCCAGAATAGAGAGGAGGCCTAGTCCTATCGAAGACTAGCATCTTCAGAGGTCTTGCAGCATTAGAAGAGTGTAGATTAGTACCATATAAAGTAGTAGTAAGGTATCAACCTCACCCAGAGATCCTTTCTCGACTCCCTGCGAGAAAGCAATCCCAGAGCCATACAGTCATCAACCTCGTCCGGAGATCCCTTCTCGACTCCCTGCGAGAAGTAATCCCAGAGCCATATATCCAGGTATCATCTCACGTTCTAGTTGTATCGATCGGGATACAACTCTGAGTGTCCTTTACCGTAGGACCGGCTATCGATAGAAGTTTTCTTCCCTGCAGGGGTGCACCAACTTACCCAACACGCTCGATTAACTCCGGCCGGACACACTTTCCTGGGTCATGCCCGGCCTCGGCCAAACGATACACCGCAACCCTACCTAGAGCTCAGCAGAGAGGTCCCCGCCGGTCTACATCCTAAGCACTCAGGGGTCTTGGGCCATCGCCTGTGCACTCCGGGTCGTTGTGTGCAGGGTGGATACCAGCACCGCCTCGGATGGTCGGTATGATCCGACCGTGCCACAATGCTGAACTGGACATCTGACAGAACTTTCGGCTGAAGCCACGATGCAGAACGCCCATACTATGCCCACGTGATGGTTAGTGCTATCAGGCCAGAGGCCTGCTCGGATCAAATATCCAAATCGTTAGTACCTTGGGCTTGCGGTAACGAGCAGAGACTCACGAAAGATGTGACCCCGTCGCCCCGTCTCGAGGACTTGCGGCAAGGGCCATGAATGCCCGGCCACGCCTCGTATTCACCACTCGGGCACCACACAGGCACCCGTCTTCACAACACTCGCCTCTCAGGCGCACGCGGGTACCCCTCAGGGTCGACCCGCCTATCCAAGTAACAGTGTAAAGTCCAAGTATCCGTGTGTCCATAACATCAGAGGAATCCGAGGTATCACCCTCGTTGAATTCCCACTCGATGTATCCGTCAAGGTGAACTCGGAGGAATCACCCTCGATGGGTTCACACTTGATGTGTTGCACGACAGCGTCGTTACCGGAAGTGGTGAAGGAGGAATCACCCTCGATGACCACGACCAAATAGCTACTCTACAGAGTTAACAGCAGAAGTGCTACAAGAGGTTTCACCCTCGGCACTCGATAGTAACGCTGCAGTGTCGTTACAACTAAGGGGGGGGGGGGGTGATGTGCGGTGTCGGGGCCTGGTCTTCAATCCCGTTGATCGGGTCTTCGGATAATCCAGCGGGGCAATCGGGATAAGTGGGGTCACTGATAGGTCTCTACCCAGCCTAAACTAAGCAGTCTAGGTTATGCAGGTAATTATCAACAGCAGGTTACAATAAACAGGCTATGCATCAGAATAGGTAAAGCAGTAGCAGCAGCAATTCTAATGCAAGCATGAGAAATTAGAATGTGCGATATCGGGATGATCAAAAGGGGGGGCTTGCCTGGTTGCTCGGCGGCAAGGGCAAGGTCGTCAATGGTGTCGTCGGGCTCCTGAGCTGCGTCGGTCTCGGGGACGACGTCGGTGTCGGGGTCTATCGAGAGAGAAGAGGGGGAGGAAACAAATAAATACACGACAAACATAAGCAACACGGAGCAGGCTATGCTAACGTGCAGTGCAGGGTTGCCTGAAGACATGTCAAAGTCATTTAGTTATTTTAGGAATTTGTTTGGATTTATTTTATTAGAGCCATGCACTATTCATTTATCTGAAACAGGCAAAAAGTTGCATGTTCAGTTAGTTAGAGGCATCTAATAGGTATGTGGGTAGCGTATTCGGATCCGTCTCATTTTTTTGATCGTTTTTCATATATAAATTATTTTCATCGGAGTTACGGATTAAAAGATATGATTTTCTAAAGTTTTTATTAATTTCTGGAATTTATTTAATTATTTAAATTTGAATTATCCAAAACAGTAAAAGATGATGTCATCATGACGTAGAGGTGACGTCAGCAGTCAACAGTGCAGCTGACCAGGTCAAACCTGACGTGTGGGGCCCACACGTCAGCCTCTGTTAGTTTATTAGGATTAATTGAACTAATTACTGAATAATTAGGGGGGTGGGGCCTACTGTCAGTGTCTGTTAACTTAATCCATTAAATAATTAGGTTAATTAGCATTTTAATTAGGGTTTTAATTTATTTTTAAAAATGTTTTAATGGTGGGGTCCGCGTGTCATAGACACGGGAGGCCCAGTCAGCAGCGCTGACTGGTCAACGGGGCCCAGTGTGGCCCGTAGTCAGTGGCACTGGTGGTGGGACCCGCGTGCCACGTCGGAGCCGGCCGGCGCGGCGGCCGGAGCATCGCCGGCGACCACAGAAGACGGCGGCGACGCGCGGGATCTGCGTACGGGGCATCTCCGGGGCTGAGGTTTGGTCCGTTCGAACGGGCGGTCCACGCCGCGTGCATTGGTGGTGGTGGCGTGGCCGGAGACGGGGCGTAGCGGCGGCGGTGAGCACGTCGGCGGCGGCCGGTCTCGGGTGGCGATGGCAAACGGCAGTGCGGTCGCGCCCGAGTCGAACGAAGGAGCTAGGAGGCACCTACGCGCGCGTGTGAGTTCAACGGGCACGAGCCCGAGGCCAGCTGGTCGCCGGAACGGCGCCGATGACGAGCTAAGCGGCGGCGCGTTCAGCTACGGTGGAGGAGCTCGCTAGGGGCCGCAAACGACGGCGCGAGGAGAGGGAGAAGGAGCGGCAGCTTACAGCGCTCCTGCAGGTGTGCGTAATGGGCTCGGGGGAGGCTCGACGTGGCCGGAATCGACGACGGCATGCGGCGGCGATCCGAGGAGGGAGAAGGTTGACGCGGGCGAGGCAGAGGCTCCCAGCTCCGTCCAGCGGCGCGGGGTGGGGTAGCGGACGGTGGCGGAGCGCTCTGGTCCGGTCACGCGACAAGGCGGAGGCGGTGGCCGCGTGTTTTACGGCGGCGGAGCCATGGCCGTGTCGGGTGAGTTGGGAGAACTAGAGGGAGAGGGAGAGGGGGCAGCTAGGGTTTGCCCGAGGGGTCGGGGAAGGGTCCTTGTAGGCGCCCGCGGAGGCAGCGGCGTGCGTTGTCGAGCAGGGAGCGAGGGGGGGGGGGAGGCAGGGCGCGGCGTGCGGGTGCGGCGACAGCAGCGCGGGCGGTGAGCAGTGAGGTAGGAGGAGACAAGCAGGGTGGGCTGGGCCGCGCTGTAGCACTTAGGCCCAGGTGGCGGTGGGCTCTTTTCTTTTTCTTTCTTTTCTGTTTCTGTTTTTCTGTTTTCTGTTTTGTTTTGTCTTTTGTTTTTATTTCAAACCACTTTTGTAAAATATGAGACTTGCCCATATAATAACAGTGCATTATCAGTCACTACTAGAAATTGGTTTGGTGTCCATATCTTTTTGTTAGAATTTTATTTAATTGAAAAATGATTAAATAGTGCTAATTGCTGCTGTTTCTTGTTATTTGAGTCCTTTTACAATTCCAATAAATGTTGCAATCATTTTTATAAATGCTTTGGGAATATTTGCAACATGATGCACATTTTAGTTTTCAGGTTTGGACAACTTTTATTTTCCACTTTAGTTTTAATTTGAATTTTGAGTTAGGAGCTGAATGCAATATGATGCAAAAGATGATTTGGCACTGTTGATCATGATGACATGGCATAATCAAAAGGGTGATTACTGTAGTTAACCACTGGGGGTGTTACAAGTCTCCTCCACTAACAAGAATTCTCGTCCCGAGAATTAAGAGGTAGAAGGAAAAAGTTCGCGGTATTCCGCACGAAGATTATCCTCGCGTTCCCAAGTGGCTTCATCTTCAATATGATTTGACCACTGCACTTTGAGGAACTTGGTAACCTTCTGACGGGTCCGGCGTTCAGCTTCATCGAGAATGCGGATCGGATGTTCCTTATATGAAAGATCATCATGCAATTCGAGCATTTCGTGATCCACAGCTCGGTGCGGAGATTCCTTGAAGCATTTACGAAGTTGCGACACATGGAAGACGTCGTGGATATGAGAGAATTGCGGCGGCAACTCCAGTTTATATGCCACCAGACCACGTCTAGCAATAATGCGGAAAGGACCAATGTAGCGCGGAGCTAGCTTGCCCTTGATTCCAAAACGGCGAGTGCCTTTCATAGGAGTGACTCGTAGATAAGCTTGATCACCAGATTGATAAGTCAAACCCCATCGTTTGCGATCGTAGTTGCTCTTCTGGCGGTCCTGAGCCGCCTTGAGATTTTCTCGAACGATACGGACTTGTTCTTCGGCGTGTTGAATAATATCCGGACCCACAAGCGGTCGTTCCCCAGTTTCTGACGAATTTAGAGGGGTTCGACACTTACGTCCATATAGTACTTCAAAGGGGCCCATCTTCAAACTGGCTTGATAGCTGTTGTTGTAAGAGAATTCGGCATATGGAAGAGATTCTTCCCACTTCTTACCGAAAGAAATAACACAAGCTCGTAGCATGTCTTCAAGCACTTGATTGACTCGCTCAACTTGGCCTTGGGATTGGGGATGATAAGCTGAACTCCAGGTAATATGAGTTCCCATAGCTTCTTGGAAACTTTCCCAGAACTTTGAGGTGAATAGACCACCACGGTCCGAACTGATCTCCTTCGGAATACCGTGGAGTGATACAATTCTAGAGATATATAATTCTGCTAACTGACTAGCAGTGATCGTCTCCTTGACAGGCAGAAAGTGTGTAACTTTAGAAAGTTGGTCGACGACAACAAGAATAGCATTGTGTCCCTTCTGTGATCTGGGAAGTCCTGTAATGAAATCCATCTGAACCTTATCCCATTTCCACAGAGGAATAGGAAGTGGTTGCAGAATTCCAGCAGGCTTCTGATGTTCTGCTTTAACGCGACGACACACATCACATTCAGCAACGTAGCGAGCAATGTCCTGCTTCATTCTAGACCACCAGTACCTTTGACGGAGATCACGATACATCTTGGTGCTACCCGGATGAATAGACAGCGGTGTATCATGTGCCTCCTTCATGACCTTATCAGTCATAAGCTCGAAGCGAGGTACCACAATGCGGTCTCTGAAATACAAGGTTCGATCTTCAGACAACGAGAAATCCCTGTACTTTTCAAGGTGAAGATTTTTCTTCATCAGGTCAACTTAAGCATCTTTAGCTTGCGCATTCTTAACAGCTTTCTCGAGATCTGGTTGTATCACAAGGTTATTAAGAGAACCCTGTGGGACAATACGGAGATTCAGCTTGCGCAGTTCTTCAAAAAGACGAGGTTGAGCTCGCCTTACCATGAGGTTGTCGCAATAGGACTTGCAGCTTAAGGCATCAGCCCTCACGTTAGCCTTGCCAGGGCTAGTGAATTACCGTGCCCAGATAACTCCAAAATAAACACTTTGAATGCGTGGGACGCTTCTCTGCTTGAGGGGATCGAAAATGTTCCAGCCGTTCGAGATTTTTCCGAACGTTTCCTCGGAAGAACTTCCAAGGATACCCCGATTTCTTTCAGTCTTCCTCTTAATTCTCGGGATGAGAATTCTTATTAGTGGAGGAGATTTGTAACACCCCTAGTGGTTAGCTACAGTAATCCCCTTTTGATTATGCCATGTCATCATGATCAACAGTGCTTTATCATCATTAGTATCATATCTCTTTTCAAATTCAAATTCAAATGGAAATTCAAACTTAAAGTAAAAATAAAAGTTTTCCAAACCCAGAAACAAAAATGTTCATTAAATGGCAAATATTCCACAGACAATTCTAAAATCATAACCAACATTCACTAAATTAATTAACTGACTCAAACAGCAGTAAAACAGCACTATTTCATACCTTTTTAATTAAATAAAATCCCAAATGAAAACCTTTGGACTCAAAACCATTTTATTGCAGTGACATATAATGCACCATATTTATTTGGGCTAGTCTCATATTTCACAAAAGTTGTTTGAGTTAAAAAAA
The DNA here is from genome assembly GCA_011799875.1 of Thinopyrum elongatum. NCBI lineage: Eukaryota > Viridiplantae > Streptophyta > Magnoliopsida > Poales > Poaceae > Thinopyrum > Thinopyrum elongatum. The sequence goes on along the minus strand of CM022303.1, from coordinate 175,576,187 downwards.
AACAAAAGACAAAAGGCAAACAAAACAGAAAAGAAAAGGGAAAATAGAAAAGAGAGAAGAAGCCCACTGTGCCGGACCGCCAGTGCACAGAGTCGGCCCAGCCCAACTAGCCCCCCCTCCCCCTACCCCTTGACGCCGCAGACGCGCTGTCGAACAGCTAGCGTACGCGCACGCCCCCGAGCCCGGCCCACCTCCCTCGCTGCACGATAGCGCGTCGCCGCGCTCGCCGTGGATAAAGGGCAGAGCCCCGTGCGCCCCTGGCCCCCTGGCTCTCCCTCGCTCGCTCCCTCTCGCTCTCCCTCGCCTCCCCATCTCTCCCGAGCGCCACCGCCGACGCGCCATCGTCACCACCGCGGCCACCGGCGTTCCCGAGCTCGACGGATGTGTCTGGGTGGTGCGCCGCCGACCGCCTCTTCCTCATCGACTGACAGCAAGAATTGAGGTGCACCGGAACTCGTGGATCGAGCCGTCCTAGTATACGGCATCTCCGGCGATCACCGTCGAATTTGCCTCGTCTCTGCGCTACCGTCCACTCGAGGGGCCTCCGTGAGCCCGCACGGTGAGCATCCTCCCTTCTCTCCTCGTCCGTTGCTCTGTTTTTGCTCCATGGCAAGCCGTACGATGCAACGCCGGTGCCGGAGCTCTGACCCCGCAGACAAGCTCGCCGCCGTCCCGATAGTCCTGGTCATGGCCAGGCAGGCACTCTGGCGAGTTCGGAGTAACCTTCTGGTGCCCCCCCTAGTGTTAGTTAGCGCACCAGCCGACTGGAACGCTCGACGCGCTAGACCCCGATTCCGGCCGCCGCCTGAGCTCGCCGTAGCCATCGTTTCCGAGCTCCCCGGCATGGGCTGACGCCGTAGTTCGATGCGCGGCTCCACCAGCTTTCGAAAGAGCCCAACCGCGTCGCTTTTGGACCACCATAGCGGAATCCCGAGCCCTTCCGGCGAGGTTGCCGCCGCGGGAGGCTCGCCGGAGCAGCTCCGGCGGCTCCGCTGAGCTGGCGTCATGTGGGACCCGCCCGTAGTCACTGCCAGTGGGCCTCTGGGCCCACTTTGACCCGGTTGACCGTGGTCAACTGCGGTCACTGTTCACACTGCCTGCTGACTAGTGGGTCCCGCTGACTTAATTAGCGTTAAACAAATGATTAGAGTTCTGTTAATTAGCTACTGACACTGACAGTAGGCCCCACCGGTAGATTAATTAGTTTGTTAGTCGCTGAGTCAATGACAGGTGGCCCCCACCAGTCAGTTTGACCAGTCAACTGGTCGGTTGACTGGCTGACATAGAGCTGACGTCACACAAGCACTGTTCTGGATAATGTTGGTTTAGTTAATAAAAATAATTCTAGAAATTAATATTTTTTTTAGAAAATCATATCTTTTAATCCGTAACTCCGATGAAAATAATTTGTACATGAAAATTGCTCAGAACGACGAGACGAATCCGAATACGCGGCCCGTTCGTCCGCCACATATCCCTAACTATCCGAACATGCAACCGTTCCCCTCTTTTCGTCTGTCCGAAATGCCGGACACTGGGAATACTTTCCCGGACGCTTTTCCCCTTCGCCGGGATTACCTAGCACTACGATAGAACACCGCTAGCTCTGCTTATTGACATGTCATGCACTTGTTTGCTTAGTATTTACTGTTCCCTCCCCCTCTTCTCTCTCGTTAGACCCCGGCGCAGTTTCCGGTACCGCCGCAGCTCCGGAGACCGAAGACACCATTAACGACCTTGCCCTTGCCGCCGAGCAACCAGGCAAGCCCCCCCTTTGATCATCCCGATATCGCCCATTCTATTTTCTCATGCTTGCATTAGAATTGCTGCTGCTGCTGCTTTACCTATTCTGATGCATAGCCTGTTTATTGTAACCTGCTGTTGATAAATACCTGCATATCCTAAACTGCTTAGTTTAGGCTGGGTAGAGACCTATCAGTGACCCCACTTATCCCGATTGCCCCGCTGGATTATCCGAAGACCCGATCAACGGGATTGAAGACCAGACCTCGGCACCGCACATCACCCCCTTAGTTGTAACGACACTGCAGTGTTACTATCGAGTGCCGAGGGTGATACCTCGTGTAGCACTTCTGATGTTAACTCTGTAGAGTAGCTATTCGGTCATGGTCATCGAGGGTGATTCCTCCTTCACCACTTCCGATAACGACGTCGTCGTACAACACCTCAAGTGTTAACCCATTGAGGGTGATTCCTCCGAGTTCACCTTGATGGATACATCGAGTAGGAATCCAACGAGGGTGATACCTCGGATTCCCCTAATGTTACGGACACACGGATACTTGGACTGTACTATTGTTACTTGGAAAGGCGGGTCGACCCTGAGGGGTACCCGCGTGTGATGTGAAGACGGGTTGCCTAGATGGTGCCCGAGTGATGAATACGAGGCGTGGCCGGGCATTCTTGGCCCTTGCCGCAAGTCCTCGAGACGGGGCGACGGGGTCACATCTTTCGTGAGTCTCTGCTCGTTACCGCAACCCCAAGGTACTAACGATTTGGATATTTGATTCGAGTGGGCCTCTGGCCCGATAGCACTAACCATCACGTGGGAAAAGTTATGGGCACTCTCCATCGTATGCATCAACCGAAAGCTTTGTCAGACGTCCAGTTTAGCATTGCGGCCGGGATGGACCGGCGCCCCCCTGGTGCCTGGCTTCCCCCTGCACGCAACAACTCGGAGTGCACAGAGCGATGGCCCAAGACCTCTGAGCGCTTAGGATGTAGACCGACGGGGACCTCTCTGCTGAGCTCTAGGTTGGGTTGCGGTGTGTCGTTTGGCCGAGGCCGGGCATGACCCGGAAAAGTGTGTCCGGCCGGAGTTAAGCGAGCGTGGTGGGTAAGTTGGTGCACCCCTGCAGGGAAGAACTAATCTATGCATAGCCGGATCCTCGGTAACGGACACTCGGAGTTGTATCCCGATTGATACAATTAGAATTGGATACTATGGCTCTGGGATTGCTTCTCGCAGGAAGTCGAGAAGGGATCTCAGGACGAGGTTGATGACTGTATGGCTCTGGGATTGCTTTCTCGCAGGGGGTCGAGAAAGGATCTCTGGGTGAGGTTGATATCATTACTGCTACCTTATATTGTACTGTTCTACTCTCTTCTATTGCTGCAAGACCTCTGAAGATGCTAGTCTTCGATAGGACTAGGCCTCCTCTCTATTCTGGCATTTCTGCAGCCCAGTCCACATATACAGCCTTCCTTTGATAATGTTGCATATGTAGTGTAGATCCTTGCTTGCTGAGTACTTCAGATAAGTACTCACGGTTGCTTTGCTTTCTTTTTCCCCCATATCCATTTGATGCGACCAGATGACGGAGCCCCGAATACAGTTGTCCCCGCCGACGATCGCTACTACTACCCCGAGGGTGGATACTACTACGAGTTGACTGACGACCAGGAGTAGGTTCGGAGGGTCCCAGGCAGGAGGCCTGCGCCTTTCGATCGTAGTGTATTCTTTTGCCCTGCCTTCTAAGGGCTTATCTGTGTTTTCTTTTATATCTGTACTCAGATATCTGATGCTTCCGCTGACGCTTGTACGCAAGCTTATGTATTCGAGCCCTCGAGGCCCCTGGCTTGTAATATAAAGCTTGTATGACTTTATTTATGTTTTAGAGTTGTGTTGTGATATCTTCCCGTGAGTCCTTAGGCTTGACCGTGTGCATTTGCGTGTATGATTAGTGCACGATTGAGCCGGGGGCGTCACATTTTAGCAACCATGCACAAAGAGAGTCATGCATTGTGAGCAGGCGCCACGATTGGCGGGCCAATAAAGGTAAGTTGAAGAGCTCGATGTCCCTGAATCTCAATCTGCCACACTTCTTCGGTTGAGTCATAACTCTCCAAGAAACCCAATATGGTTTTTGTTGCCCCCAAAGAACTAGTGAATGAGCTTATTCAGCTTTTCACATAAACATCTTGGCAATTTAAATACTGGCATTGAGAAACCATGGCGAGTCATGCCCTCCTAATTGGCGCCTTAATCGCCATTTGTTGAAGGAGTGATTGCGCGTCGTCCGCTTGGGGGCTAGCCCAATAAAGGGGCAACCAGCTCGCTCGGTTCCGTAGTTCGCTCCATTCGCTCGTTCCTTCCCTGGTTTGCTCGGTTCCCACTTGACCAGTCGACCATTGACCAGTGGCACAGTTGATGGTTGACTTTTTAAAAAGTTCACAAAACTTGAAAACAACTCTCAAATTTGAAAAAACGAAAAAATGACAAAGTTTATGAAGTTGAAAAAAACAATTTTTAAAAAAATCTTGAATTTAAAAAGTCCATAAATTTGAAAAAATTAGCGACTCCGAATTTATTCAAGAATTTTGAAACATTTAATAAAAATTCTAATAGATCATGAATTGAAAAAGTCCACTATATTAAAGAAAGGACATGAAATAAGTGTTTCGCTAATTTTTAAAAAGTCTCAAGAATTTGAAAAAAGTTCGCATGTTTGAACAAAAAGGAAATAAAAAATTCAAAAAGAAAAAGACATAAAACCGCCCGAAAACCGAGCAAAAACCAGTATAGAAAACTAAAAAATGAACGAAAGCATTCAGAAGCTTTTCAAAACCGGGACGAGCTTCTCCGCTACAACCGCCTGAGATGGGCCGGCCCATTAACATTGGGTTCTGGCGCCACGTACGACGCAATAAGAAAGAAGAGAATTAAATGGGCCGAGCCCAAGGTCAAGCGGGGGTGTGTAAGGATGAATAGGGTTTGACACCGATTTCAGGATCTCCTAATCCCCGCATAGGGATGATGGAGGCCGAACAAATGCGTAGGGATGCTCGCAGCTGCCACCACCAGAGTGATAAATGCACACCCACCCCTATGAGTTTGGTCCAGCCTAATGCGCGTGTGGGTTGCTTTTTGTAGTTTGTTTTGTTTTATGTTTCATTTTTGACATTTTCCCTTTTATTTTTTCAAATAATATTCAAGAAAAATTGAAAAAAGTTCATGATTATATTTCAAGAAATTTGAAAATTTTCACTATTTTGAAAAATTATGGTGAGTTTAATAAATATGTGAAATTTTTGAAAAATATCAGTGGATTCAAAAAAATGCGCATACATTTTTAAGAATATTTGTGAAACAAATTTTTTGAATTGGAATTTTTTTTCTGGAATTCAAAAAATATTCATGAATATCCAAAAATGTTGACAAAATAAGAAAGTCCGAAAATTTAAAAAAGTCAGTGAATTAAAAAAATATTCATGAATTCAAAAAATATCCGCGTATTCAATAAATGTTCACAAATTTGAAAAATTGTTTGGAAATTTTAAAAATATTCATAAATCCTTTTAGTGGCAATTTTAAAAATATTCTTAAATTGCAAAAATATGTATTTTCCATTTTATTCAATGCGGTAGATTGGTTGCAAGATTGAACCCAACTAACATGCAGAACTGTGTTTTGAAGATCGTTCATCTGTACATGGTCGGTGCGAGTCTAATAAACTAGAGAGCATATATGTCTATAAATTATGTAGCAAAGAACTCACATGAATTCATGAATAAATCACGTATGGATATAATACTAGCTAATTGCTCGTGCGTTGCAGCGGGGGTATATACAGAAAGTGCCTAACATATATATTTAGGGCAGAATTTCAACTTTCTTTTATGGGATCCCTTCTTTTATTGTTATAAACCACTCTTCTTCTTCTTCTTCTTCCTCGTCTCCATCCTCTTCCTCGTCCTCATCCTCGTCCTCATCCTCATCCTCATCCTCTCTCCCCCCCCCCCCCCCCCCCCCCCCCCTCCTCTTCTTCTTCTTCTTCTTACCTTTAGGATCCCCTACCCACAATCTTCGCCTCCCTGATCCTAAATTGCCACCTCTGTCAATGGCGCATCCGACTGGCACCCCACTCCCACCTCTACCCCCACACATATTTTGACATGGAAACATGTAGCTATGTCGTTTTGTTAACATAAAGAGAACCAGACATGGATTAGTTAGAAGATGCAATAAAGAAAAAAATGATTTACAAAGTTACTACGTGTGAGGGGAAGAGGAGTTTGTCTGGGCAACTGTTGTGAAAACCAAAGACTGCATACATAATTAAAATGCATCATGTGTAATAATTCCTCTATTCCAGAATATAAGGTACATCAATTTTCATAAAAGTCAAAGGTTGTAGAATAGAATGTCTACATGTGCAATATTTTTTTAATAAAATATGTAAATACTTTTCACGATGGACCCAACGATACAAATTTGGTATTATAGATATTTTTTTCTAAGAACATAATAAAAAATGCACAAGTTAAACTTTTGAAAATAAGAGTAATATATTTAATTAATAAAACATCATTAATATGTAACAAAATATATACAATTGGAAATTTATGATAAAAGTTTAACCCAAAATACAATTGCTCTAAAATTTCGGACAGAGTACCTGCGAAGTACACATGACAATGTTTTGGTTGCATCCAGTCATCCATCCAGACCATTAATCAAAGAAGCAAGCCTTCGGAGACACATTGAGAAATGCTTCGTTGAAAGAAGCATGTGGAGAACGGTTAGCACAAAGACATCCCATGGTGTACCTGGGTATGAATAGAACAGTTAGCAAAATCAAAAGCACCACAGAAGCATCATCCCTAGCTCATAATCGTTTGCATAAAAGTACACTGATTTCCACCCATAAAAAAAGTACACTGATTTCATCATCCACTGCCTATGTTAATTATTAATTCACGCTTAAACGGAGGAATCGAATCACGAACGGTTGGTTTCTCAATCGATAACACATGTTTGTCCATCATATGCATGCATGTAGTTCCTGGATTATCAGTTGGATGCAGTGCAAGATTCGCAGTTTTCCATCACACTCGGCCGTCACGTGAAACTACCGACCGCTCACAAGAGACGTACGCTGGCGCCGGCTGACATATCACGATCATGTCGTTGTCATCGAACATCTCTTGTAGTGTGCACTGAAACTTGTGGCCACTGTCTTCAGTCGCCTCACTGCCTAGCCCGCCTTCTTTTGGCCGTCAGGGAATATCAACTGGCCAGATCCGCACGCCGGTGCCCCGACAGCCAAGGCAGGTTGCTCTCCACCGAGAGCTCACCGGAGCGGCGGCCCTACGCCGGTAAGTTTGCCGACCTGGACGCGGAGGAGTAGGACGTCGTCTCACTGGCCGCCTGTGGCCGAAGTACCGACACGACGGCACTATGGAGCCAAGATTCGCGAACACGTCAGCCTTGAGTCTGGCGTCTCTGTCACAGTTGACAATACTAATTTTCTTTTGCTGTAATCCAGAGGGTTGGAGGGTCGTACCTGCCTAATGGCATGTCAATCCTCGGCTCGCTGGCTGAGGACGAGGACGTCGGCGTACGGTAGCGGGCTGAGGATGAGGGAGATGGGATCTAGAGGAGCCTTCTATTTCGGATGGAGGAGGCGGCGGCTACGCAGCCCTAGGGATGCGACGTGGGGAAGGAACGAAAAAACAGGAGGAGCAATTATTACGGAAACAAATCAATGAAAAACCAAGACCGTAGAGAGGTGAAAAACCGGACGGAGGTGGGAAGCGATCGTACGTCGGAGTGGGGCAAAGAGGTTCGAGAAATGTAAGATGGGAGACGGAACGCTCCGTTTCTTTTAGGTAGTAGAGATTAAAGTGGTAATTCGCTGCACTGCAAGAAATACAACACAAAAATTACATGAGATGGATTAGAATCATGTAGGATAACTTGCGTGATCATTATATTAGAGAAAAAGGGAGAGATTGTCATCTAGTTATTGTTATGGACCTATAGTCCAAGGAGAAGTACTCACACATGAACATGGTGGCAACAAGGTTGATGTAGATGATCTCCATGATGAATTCCCCCTTCGGCAAGTACCGGAACATGCCTCCAAACTAGATCTCGACGGAACCAAGAGGTGGCGTCGATAAAAAATCCTTGATAATTTTTTTAGGTTTTTTGGGTAAACACAGAAGTCTGGATGCCAAGAGGCGGTGGAGGTGCCTCCTCTCGGGCACACGCGCCCCCTCATGTGACCAGTGGCTAGGCCACTACGACCTACCGTGTTGGGCCCACAGGGGGCCTATGGGTTCAGTGCCCTCCGGTTACATTTTCTCATAAAACTTCTCGATATATTTTCCTTTGACTTTTTTGGTCTCCGGAAAATTCATTTTTTCAAAAGCCCCAAAACAACAACTGACACTTCGCACTAAAATAAAGGTTAGTCCAGAAAAAGATAAATGTTGATGCCAAAATTATGCAATTATGATATTAATATAGCATGGGATAATAAAACTATTATAGACACGTCTATGACGTATCACACACGCAACCCCTACTTGGCCGGCTAACTGACTTGGTATTTTCCCGTCAATACCTATCCGAGGATAACTTACGCGTCAGAGATCTGGATGGTGCTCACGAGGACGATTTACCCATGTTTAGGCCTTCGTATCGAGGTAATACTAATTTTGCTTGTCTGCATTGATGATCTAGCCTCGTATGAGAAACTAGGGTTTGCGTCTACAAGGGGTCGATCGCAAGATCGTAAAGAGGCTGAAGCCTCAGATGCATGCTAGAATCTGGTTCCCATATATATATATATGACGGGTCCTGAGTCGGTCAAGGATTTGTCCTATGCTACGTTTGGTAAATAACCATGGTCGGTAAATATATGCAATATACGGACTCGTTTCCTAGCCTAATACAGAGAGGAGTCTACTTCTTGTCCCCCAAGGTGGTGATGCACTCTGGATTGTCGATGGGCATTGAGTTGTTGTTTGGGTTGTGCTAACGTCATTGGGCCTCTTCTGTCCTCTGTAGCTATACCCGGGGGTCATGGCACCATTATTTAGTTTCTTTTGAAGATGTTTATAGGCTAAGTTGATGACTAAATGATTGTTTAGTACTAATGTCATCACTAAATTGATGGACAAATTGAAGTAGTAAATAGAACATTGCTTATTATGCTTAGGGTTGTTTTATAGAATAACTTGAACAATACGGGAATGATATTTACCTTATATAGAATTTTATTACAACCGATCGCTACATTCTACCACTAAATTGTGCCTATTTGAAGTTGTTTATGGTTTTATACCCTGTGTACCCATTGACGGTTTGCCGCTTCCATCTTTGGAGAAGATTAATTTTGATGCACACATCATCTTGAACTAATATTAAAGATGCACGAGAAGACGAAGGACAACATAGCACGCATGAATGTTAAGTACGAACTTGCAAGTGATAAGGGTAGAAAGAATGTTGTGTTTGAACTAGGAGATCTTGTTTGGTTGCATCTAAGTAAATTTGAAAGCTTACTTGGGAGAAGATGATCTTTCGTCGAGGACGATTTCAATCTACGAAAAGGGGATGATGAGGACATCCCTACTATAGTTACACCCACAACCGGTGTGACTACACCAACTCAAGTTCCAACGATACAAGAACCTATGACTAGAGCTCGCACACACCAACTCAAATATTAGGTATTTTTCGTTCTAGGAATGCTTCTAAGTACTTATGAGAATATGATGATGATGCCTAAATCAGATATATTTTTATTACTTATGAATGAAGGGCCTAGCATGGACAAGCGGGATACTAACTTGAGTATGATCAAGAATGGAGAATGTAGCAAGCATACAAAGAGCGAAGATGGAGCTTCAACTGATGATTTCAGGGCTTTGACACCACTGTGATGACATGTGATGAACATGGACGGAAATTATGAGTATACATTTTATTGTTTCATCCATAGTCAATTATAAGTGTCGTGCCACCTCAATTTTGGGCCAGGCCCATGTGTTTTTGGAGTAAAAGATTACTTGCAGTTTAGAGATGATACTAACTTAAGGTTGTATTTGACACCCCCTCCTTGTTCTAGTTGAATTAGCCCTTTGTCCCTCCTTAAATACTCTCAGGGGCGGCGAGTTAGGATTTGGGTTTTGTTTAATTAAGTTTTGGTGTTTGCTACTCTTTGTCATAGACACGAGAGTAGGCGAGACCTCCTGCACCACCTGGCATAAAAAATCCCTCTATGCTAATCAAGTACTTCTATTTATATTCGCAATTCAAATTGTATTTCTCATATTTTTTTGCTTGTTCCTCGGTAGTATGGAGTGATTGATCTTTGTGATCGGGTTGATTGCATTTCCAACACTGTCAATAATACACTAGAGTTCGTTTAGTGGCCGCTAAGGCACACCGTCATGCATTCATGCATGTAGTTGGGTCATCAAAGTCTCCTCCAACAAGTTTTTTCCCGCCTCCTCTCCAAAAAAGGCTAAGGTTCCTCTGCCTCTCGCCATTCGCCTTGTCTCCGGTGGCCTTAGGGCCATGGGGGCACGATGGATCCCGGCCCTTTCCGGTGAGACGGCTCCGTTTTTAGATGTTTCTTTGAGTTTTGTTAGGGTTTGTGTCCTGCTCAGAAGACGAGACAGAAACGGCTCCTGAAGATAGAATAATGCTCTCCCCTCCTAGCCCTCGTCCCAGTGGTGCTTCTAGCATCGTCGGCGGGCGTGTGGAAGTGTGTCTCTAGCGAATCTATCTTTGGTGGATTTTCTCGGACCTGGTCGTAGTTCTTCTGCGTTCGTGTGTTTTCAAATTGGACCCTTCCGATCTACGCTACTCTTCATCGGCGGCGATTGCTGTTCTGGTGTGCTGGTCCTATTGGGTCTTAGCACGACGACTTCCTGACTGTCTACTAAAACAAGTTTTGCCCGGCTCTGGCGAGGGAGGGGCGATGACGGCGGCACGTCTTCGGCTCGCTTCGTCATAGGTGGTTTACGGATCTAGATGTAATTTTATTTTTCTGGTGTTCATTGTACTGCCATGTTTGAAGATGAATAGATTGGGAAAAATTTCGCAAAAAAAAGTCCCCTCCAACAAAATTTATGCTATCTCATCAAAAGATCAGACCACCTTAGAGCATCTACAGCCGGACTTGGCAAATCCGCCCCCCTGTACGCCCGTGGGCGCGCCTGTGGACAGTGCCCACCGGCCCCTCATATGTTGCCTTGCACATCCACAACCTTAAATGCTGATCCTCAAATCCATGCAATCCATGCACGTCGATCATACAATACAAATTGTTCGAATTCAATAGTTCAAAACAAAGCAAAGCAAATCATAGTTCAACAAACCGGACATGCCAAAATGAAATCCATGTCTGAGCGTGACTGATGGCTCGCTTGTCGGATCACTAGCCAGACGCCATCCATGCCGCCTGTTCCGAGCCCATGCATGCGTCCATGCGCGCGCGCGGGGGGGGAGGGGGGGGGGGGGGGGGGGGGCTGGACAGTTTCTCGCCCATGCCCGCACCTCCCTACGCCGCCGCCGCCGCTTCCCTCTCTCGCTGCCGGCGTCGCTGCATCTTCCGGGCAACGTTCTCCGCCTTGCACGATGGAGCCGAGGAAGGGACGCCGACGGATGAGGCGGACGCAGTCTCCGTCGCGGCGGTCAGGGACGGGCTGGACGACATCTAGGGCGGCGAATCGGGACCGGTGGTGAGGATGGGGATCAAGGGTGGCAGACAGCAAGGGCTCGGGCGCGAGAAAGGTAGGAGGGGGCATGAGAAGGAGGAAGGGTTTGGTGCATTTGGTGCAATTTGCGGTGGGGTCAGGCTGTTGGGTCCGACGTGGCGGACGCGCCCGGGCACGTCCGGTGTTCCATATCCGCCAAAGATTTGGGCTAAATATGAGGGATGCTGGTGAGCCCAGGCGTTTGAGGCCCGTTTAAGGAGCCCGTCTAGGTCGAAATTTCATGACCGACCAGTGACCGGGCGGCGAGTAGCATGGCAAGCAGGGAGCGGTCAGGGCGGCAAGCAACAGTGGTAGAAAACAGCAGTAGCAAGCATCAATGATTGTTTTTCTTTTCTCGCTTGACATTCTCCTTGAAATTCTTAGTACTCAGCTTGATTAGAGCTAAATCTTTGTGCTTTATGTTGAGATTGTTGACAAATTTTGCTATCATTAATACTTTGTGGTCTACTCCCTCAGTTTCATAATGTAAGACATTTTTTGGCACTACACTAGTGCCAAAAAAGGTCTTACATTATGAGACGGAGGGAGTATTTTCAAAGAAGTTATTGTGACAAATTTTACATAGACAACGGGTAGCAAGTTATATGTTGATTATAAATCTTTCTAAAATTCGGTGTTGTTGAAAAGCATTCATTCTTGTGAAGGGATTTGTAAGTTATTTATGCTACAAATACAATTGAAATATTGTTGAGAACTCATATAATTTGTTGTTAAACATGCAAAATGTTATAATTACCCATGTGCATGCTGAGAGTAATCTTATCAAGAGATGAGGAGAACCAAATCCATTGCATTCTATCTCTTCAACCAAACTTTAGAATGGAACTATCCAATCCACCTATTGTCTCCAACTAAACACAGAATCGAACCGACCAATTCTAATGAAATGGAATCACAACATTCTATTCCACTTCATTCCCAAACCAAACACACCCTATGCTAGTGGTACTTTTACTTCTAACAAAAAAAACCCACAAAACAGGCCTCAATGTCTTGCAACTCACGACATTCAAAGAATAATAAACCTTAAATCTAAAAAATGCACACGCACTTATTGGTGTCATCGAGCAGTCGCGTCCTGGCCGCACGATCGCGCCACTGATACGCGCCCGCGTGGGCCAGGAGCCACCTGGTCGGGATTGGGTCCGCCCCGCGGTCATGGGTGGTTTGTCCATATCCGGACGGGGGGTGGCCCAGCTGTAAGAGGTAGAGGGGGGAGGAGAGGGGGGTCGTGGGCGGCGGTTTCAAAACTGGTGCTTGAAATCCCTCCCGTCGGTCCTCTCTATCCATTTCTGTCTTCTCCCTCTCCTTCGTCTTCGTCAGGGCTCTCCACCGAACGGGTCACAGTACGGGTGAGGCTCGGTGGAGTCCTCAAATCGGCGGCGACGCAGGTATGCTCTGCTTCTCCTCCCTCTCTCTGTCTTGGTTGGGGGAACGTCCTTGTTGTGGTTGCGCGGATGTGCCGGACTACGAGGGAATGCTTCATAGGGTTCGAAACAGCGCCAACTCCTCTCACTTTTGTGGTGGATTTTGCACATCTCTTCGTCCCCTGTGGTTGAGTGTTGTTCGGTTCTTCAGTAGCACGCGCACACCCCCGCTGTGGTGGGGATTCATGGCACAGAGGTGTAGTTGGGGCAGGGCACGGGTACGATATGCAACACGGGATGCTCGTTCATAGCGCCTGTTGTGCGTTTTTCGGGTCGAATTTGATGTCCTCATTGTTGTTGTTCGGGTGCAAGGGTTTCAGATCTGTTCATAATTTCTACTAGTTCTTCTCCTAGTTCTATTTTGTTTGTTGTTAGATGTGCCCTAGATGTGTGCAATGCAATGGCTGGTTGAACTAGTTTTTTGATTAGTTGCACAAAATTCTACCTAGTTGGCTACATCCCTATACTAGTTGGCTGTCCACATGTTCTGCACTTTGCACTAGTTGTCATGCTTAGTTGGCTTCCTGTTTGTACTAGGTTGGCTGTCTATATGTTGTTCATTTGCACAAATTGGCTGCTCAGTTGGCTGCATCCCTATACTAGTTGGCTGTCCACATGTTCTGCACTTTGCAGTAGTTGTCATGCTTAGTTGGCTTCCTGTTTGTATTAGGTTGGCTGTCTATATGCTGTTCAGTTGCACAAATTGGCCTGCTTCCATGTTCGAGTTGCTTTCTGTAGGTGCCTTGCTGGTGTTGGGGCGATTAGGATCGGAGGCAGCAGTCCCATGTGTGTTTCAGTTCGATTTTGTCCAGTGCTGTACTATGCGATGGGTTCTCTGTTTATGTGGGGGAATGGATTCTCTACTGTTTGATGGATGGGGGAGTGCTGCGTTAGCTTTACTTGTTACTAATGGAGAGTTGGGAATATGTGGACATGGGGTTACTAGTTAGCATCTTCTTCTTCTTCCAAACGATATTTCTGTGTGGAGAGGATGGATTGAGGCTCCATGTCCTTATGTCCTAGTGTTGATTGGTCTGCGTCGAAATCCCGATTTGTATTTCCACCAAGTCCAAGAGATTAATCATAGTTGGTGGATAGCTGATACGTCCATTTTGCATCATGATTTCCTACTATTATTTATAATGTTTTTATGCATAATAATGCTTTATGGAGTAATTATAATTCCTTTTTTCTCATAATATGCAAGGTTTGCACAAAGAGGGAGAATGCCGGCAGCTGGAATTCTGGACCTGAAAAAGCTACGTCAGAGTTACCTATTCTGCAAATCTCCAAATGAGCTGAAAATTTACGGAGAATTATTTTGGAATATATAAAAAATACTGGAGCAAATAACTATCAGAGGGCGGCCACCTGGTGAGCACAAGACACCAGGGCGTGCCAGGCCCCCCAGGCGCGCCCTGGTGGGTTGCGCAGAGCCCAGCCCACCTCCGGTGCCCATCTTCTGGTATATAGGTCATTTTGACCTAGAAAAAATAAAGAGAGGAATTTCAGGATGGAGCGCCGCCGTCTCGAGGCGGAACTTGGGCAGGAGCACTTTTGCCCTCCGGCGGAGCAATTCCGCCGGGAGAACTTCCCTCCCGGAGGGGGAAATCGAAGCCATCGTCATCACCAATAACCCCCTCATCTTTGGGAGGCAAATCTCCGTCAACATCTTCAACAGCACCATCTCCTCTCAAACCCTAGTTCATCTCTTGTGTTCAATCTTTGTACCGGAACCTCAGATTGGTACCTGGGGTGACTAATAGTGTTGATTACATCTTGTAGTTGATTATTATATGGTTTATTTGGTGGAAGATTATATGTTCAGATCCATTAAGCTATTTAATACCCCTCTGATCTTGAGCATGATTATCATTTGTGAGTAGTTACTTTTGTTCTTGAGGTCACGGGAGAAGTCATGTTGCAAGTAATCATGTGAACTTGATATGTGTTCAATATTTTGATGATATGTATGTTGTGATTCCCTTAGTGGTGTCATATGAACGTCGACTACATGGCACTTCACCATATTTGGGCCTAAGGGAATGCATTGTGGAGTAGTTATTAGATGATGGGTTGCTAGAGTGACAGAAGCTTAAACCCTAGTTTATGTGCTACTTCGTAAGGGACCGATTTGGATCCAAATGTTTAATGCTATGGTTAGATTTTATCTTAATACTTTTCTCGTAGTTGCGGATGCTTGCGAGGGGGTTAATCATAAGTGGGAGGTTTGTTCAAGTAAGAACAGCACCCAAGCACCGGTCCACCCACATATCAAATTATCAAAGTAGCGAACACGAATCAAACTAACATGATGAAAGTGACTAGATGAAATTCCTGTGTACCCTCAAGAACGCTTTGCTTATTATAAGATACCATTTTGGCCTGTCCTTTGCCATAAAAGGATTGGGCTACCTTGCTGCACTTTATTTACCATTACCGTTACTTGTCCGTTACAAATTATCTTGCTATCAAACTACCTGTTACCGACTATTTCAGTGCTTGCAGAAAATACCTTGCTGAAAACCACTTGTCATTTGCTTCTGCTCCTCCTTGGGTTCGACACTCTTACTTATCAAAAGGACTACGATTGATCCCCTATACTTGTGGGTCATCAAGACTCTTTTCTGGCGCCGTTGTCGGGGAGTGAAGCACTCTTGGTAAGGAAAAATTATTACTATGTGCTGAAATTTATTGTCACTTGTTACTATGGAGAACCATCCTTTGAGGGGTTTGTTCGGGGTATCTTCACCTCGACCGGAAGCACAATTAGTTGCCCCTCAACCTACTGCACCTACTGAAAATATTGGTTATGAAATTCCTTCAGGTATGATAGAACAACTGCTAGCTAATCCTTATGTAGGATACGGAACTGAACATCCTGATATGCACTTGATATATGTGGATTATTAAAGCTTGCAGGTTTATCTGAAGATGAAGCTAAGAAGAAGGTTTTTCCTTTATCTTTGAACGTAAAAGCATTAACATGGTATAGGCTATGTGATGATATTAGATCTTGGAACTGGAATCGATTGAAATTGGAATTTCACCAAAAAAATTATCCTATGCATCTAGTTCATCGTGATCGAAATTATATATATAATTTTTGGCCTCGTGAAGGAGAAAGTATCGCTCTAGCTTGGGGGAGGCTTAAGTCAATGCTATATTCATGCCCCAATCATGATCTCTTGAGAGAAATTATTATTCAGAATTTTTATGCTCGGCTTTCTCATGATGATCGATCCATGCTCGATACTTATTGTACTGGTTCTTTTATGAAGAAGACTATTGAATTCAGGTGGGATCTTTTAGAAATAATTAAACACAACTCTGAAGATTGGGAACTCGACGAAGGTAAAGAGTCAGGTATTAAGCTTGAATTTGATCGTGTTAAATCTTTTATGAATACTGATGCTTTTCACAAGTTTAGCACTGAATATGGACTTGACTCTGAGATAGTAGCCTCTTTTTGTGAATCTTTTGCTACTCATGTTGATATCCCTAAGAAGAAGTGGTTTAAATATCATCACCCTATTAAATAAGAAATTAAAGAACCGGTCATAGTTAAATAAGAAACTATTATTTACAATGTTGACCCAGTTGTGCCTACTGCTTACATTGAAAATCCACCTTTCCCTGTTAGGATAAAAGAACATGCTAAGGTTTCAACCGTGGTTCACAAAAGTAATATTAAATCACCTAAACCTTCTGAGCAAATTAAAGTAGAACCTAGTGTTGCTATGGTTAAAGATCTCCTGGTAGAAAATAATGATGGGCATGTTATTTACTTCTGTGATGAAGCTGCTAGAATTACCAAACCTGATGATAAAGATAAACATAGACCTGTCGTTGGCATGCATGTTGTCTTAGTTAAAATAGGAGATCATTGTTATCATGGTTTATGTGACTTAGGTGCTAGCGTGAGTGCTATTCCTTTTACCTTATACCAAGAAATTATGAATGACATAGCACCCGCTGAAATAGAAGACATAGATGTAACTATTAAACTTGCTAATAGAGACACCATCACACCACTTGGGATTGTTAGAGATGTTGAAGTCTTGTTTGGGAAAATAAAATAACCTACTGATTTTCTAGTCCTTGGTTCCCCACAAGATGATTTTTGCCACATTATCTTTGGTAGACCTTTCTTGAACACCGTTAATGCTAAAATAGATTGTGAGAAACAAGCTGTCGGTGTTAGCTTTGGTGATGAGTCTCATGAGTTTAATTTCTCCAAGTTTAGTAGACAACCTCATAAGAAAGAATTACCTAGTAAGGATGAAATAATTGGTCTTGCTTCTATTGCTGTGCCCCCTGCTGATCCACTAGAACAATATTTGCTAGACCATGAAAATGATATGCATATGCATGAAAGAAATGAAATAGATAAAATTTTCTTTGAACAGCGACCTCTGCTCAAACACAATTTGCCTATTGAAACTCTAGGAGGACCTCCTCCACCTAAAGGTGATCCTGTGTTTGAATTAAAACAATTGCCTGACACTTTGAAATATGCTTATCTCGATGAGAAAAAGGTACATCCTGTTATTATTAGTGCTAACCTTTCAGAACATAAAGAAGAAAGATTATTGAAAATTATGAAGAAGCACCGTGCTGCTATTGGATATACTCTTGATGATCTTAAGGGCATTAGTCCCACTCTCTGTCAGCACAAGATTAATATGGAACCTGATGCTAAACCCGTTGTTGATCATCAATGACGTTAGAATCCTAAGATGAAATAAGTGGTAAGAACCGAAATATTAAAACTTCTGGAAGCAGGTATAATCTATCCCATAGCTGATAGTAGATGGGTAAGTCCCGTTCATTGTGTCCCTAAGAAGGGAGGTACTACTGTTGTTTCTAATGATAAAAATGAACTTATTCCACAAATAATTGTTACTGGTTATAGAATGGTAATTGATTTTAGAAAATTAAATAAAGCTACTAGAAAAGATCATTACCCTCTGCCTTTTATTGATCAATGCTAGAAAGATTATCTAAGCACACACACTTTTGTTTTCTTGATGGATATTCTGGGTTTTCTTAAATTCCTGTTTCACAACCTGATCAAGAGAAAACCACCTTTACTTGCTCTTTTGGAACTTATGCTTATAGACGTATGCCTTTTGGTTTATGCAACACACCTACTACCTTTCAAAGATGCATGACTGCTATATTCTCTGATTTTTGTGAAAAGATTATTGAGGTTTTCATGGATGATTTTTCTGTTTATGGAACTTCTTTTGATGATTGCTTAAGCAACCTTGATCGAGTTTTGCATTGATGTGAGCAAACTAATCTTGTCTTGAATTGGGAGAAGTGCCACTTTATGGTTAATGAAGGTATTGTCTTGGGGCATAAAATTTCTGAACGAGGTATTGAGGTGGATAAAGCTAAAGTTGATGCAATTGAGAAAATGCCATGTCCTAAAGATATTAAAGGTATTCATAGTTTCCTTGGTCGTGCTGGTTTCTATAGGAGGTTTATTAAAGACTTCTCTAAAATTTCTAGACCTCTTACAAATCTTTTACAAAAGGATGTACCATTTGTTTTTGATGATGATTGTGTAGAAGCCTTTGAAACACTTAAGAAAGCCTTAACTTCTGCACCTATTGTTCAACCACCTGATTGGAACTTGCCTTTTGAAATTATGTGTGATGCTAGTGATTATGCTGTTGGTGCTGTTCTAGGACAAAGAGTTGATAATAAATTAAATGTTATTCATTATGCTAGCAAAACTCTAGACAGTGCCCAAAGAAATTATGCTACTACTGAAAAAGAATTTTTAGCAGTTGTGTTTGCTTGTGACATATTCAGATCTTATATTGTTGATTCCAAAGTAATTGTTCACACTGATCATGCTGCTATAAAATATCTTATGGAAAAGAAAGATGCTAAACCTAGACTCGTCAGGTGGGTTCTTTTCCTACAAGAATTTGATTTACATATTACTGATAGAAAAGGAGCTGAGAACCCCATAGCTGATAACTTGTCTAGGTTAGAGAATATTCTTGATGACCCACTACCTATTGATGATAGTTTTCCTGATGAACAACTAGCTGCAATAAATGTTTCTCATAACACTCCTTGGTATGTTGACTATGCTAATTACATTGTTGCTAAATATATACCACCTAGTTTTACATATCAACAAAAGAAAGAAAATCTTCTATGATTTAAGACATTACTTTTGGGATGACCCACATCTTTATAAAGAAGGAGTAGATGGTATTATTAGACATTGTGTATCTGAGCATGAACAGGAACAAATCCTACGGAAATGTCACTCCGAAGCTTATGGAGGGCATCATGCGGGGGATAGAACTGCTCACAAGGTATTGCAATCTGGTTTTTATTGGCCTACTCTCTTCAAGGATGCCCATAAGTTTGTTTTATCTTGTGATGAATGCCAAAGAATTGGTAATATCTGTAAGTGTCAGGAAATGCCTTTGAATTATTCACTTGCTGTTGAACCATTTGATGTTTGGGGTTTTGATTATATGGGACCTTTTCCTTCCTCTAATGGATATACACATATTTTGGTTGCTGTTGATTATGTTACTAAGTGGGTAGAAGCTATTCCAACTAGTAGTGCTGATCATAACACTTCCATTAAAATGCTTAAAGAAGTTATTTTCCCAAGGTTTGGAGTCCCTAGATATTTAATGACTGATAACCCACAAGTATAGGGGATCGCAACCGTTTTCGAGGGTAGAGTATTCAACCCAAATTTATTGATTCGACACAAGGGGAGCCAAAGAATATTTGCAAGTATTAGCAGCTGAGTTGTCAATTCAACCATACCTAGAGATTAATTATCTGTAGCAAAGTGATCAGTAGCAAAGTAATATGATAGTTTTGATAGCAGTAGTAACAGTAACAGTAATGGTAACAATGATAGCAGTGATTTTGTAGCAAGTGTAACAGTAGCAGTAACAGTAGTAACTTAGCAAAAACAATATAAGAGAAAATCGTAGGCATTGGATCAGTGAATTCATTGGATGATATTCATCATATAACAGTCATAACCTAGGGCGATACGGCACTAGCTCCAGTTCATAAATATAATGTAGGCATGTATTCCGTAAATAGTCATACGTGCTTATGGAAAGAACTTGCATGGCATCTTTTGTCCTACCCTCCCGTGGCAGCGGGGTCCATAAGGAAACTAAGGGATATTAAGGCCTCCTTTTAATAGAGAACCGGAAGAAAGCATTAACACATAGTGAATACAGGAACTCCTCAAACTACGGTCATCACCGAAAAGTATCCCGACTATTGTCACTCCGGGGTTTGCGGATCATAACACGTAGTAGGTGACTATAACTTGCAAGATCGGATCTAGAACATAGATATAATGGTGATAACATAAACGGTTCAGATCTGAAATCATGGCACCCGGGCCCAAAGTGACAAGCATTAAGCATGGCAAAGTCATAGCAACATCAATCTCAGAACATAATGGATACTAGGGATCAAGCCCTAACAAAACTAACTCGATTACATGATGAATCTCATCCAACTCCTCATCGACCAGCGAGCCTACGAAGGGATTACTCACTCCCGGTGGGGAGCATCATGGAATTGGCGATGGAGAAGGGTTGGTGATGATGAAGATCGAAAATCCTCCTCTCCGGAGCCCCGAATAGACTCCAGATCTGGCCTCCCGATGAAGAACAGGAGGTGGCGGCAGCTCCGTCTCGTGAAACATGATAATTCTTCCTCCCCTATTATTTTCTCCAAAAATGTGAATTTATAGCGTTGGAGATAGGGTCAGCGGGGCCACCAGGTGGGGATAACCCACCTGGGCACGCCAGGAGGGGGGTGGGGGCGCTCCCTGGCGGGTTGTGCTCACCCAGGGCCCCCCCTCTGGTGGTTCTTGGCTCCAGTATTTTTCTTTTATTCCATAAAAAATCTCCAAAAATTTCATTCCATTCTGAGAACTTTTATTTCTGCACAAAAACAACACCATGGTAGTTCTGCTGAAAACAACGTGTGTCCGGGTTAGTTTCATTCAAATCATGCAAATTAGAGTCCAAAACAAGAAGAAAAGCGTTAGGAAAAGTAGATACGACGGAGACGTGTCAATGACTGATGGTGGTTCACACTTTATTCATGGTGCTTTCCGTAAAATGCTTGCTAAATATGATTTTGACCATAGAATTGCTTCACCCTGTCATCCTCAATCTAGTGGTCAAGTTGAACTTAGCAATAGAGAAATAAAATTAATATTACAAAAAATAGTCAATAGGCCCCGAAAGAATTGGTCTAAGAAATTGGATGATGCACTTTGGGCCGACAGAACAGCTTATAAAAATCCTATGGGTATGTCTCCCTATAAAATGGTTTATGGAAAAGCTTGTCATTTGCCTCTTGAGTTAGAACATAAGGCATATTGGGCAATTAAAGAACTTAATTATGATTTCAAACTTGCCGGTGAAAAGAGGTTATTTGATATTAGCTCATTAGATGAATGGAGAACCCAAGCTTATGAAAATGCCAAATTATTTAAAGAAAAAGTTAAAAGATGGCATGACAAAAGGATCCAAAAGCTGGAATTCAAAGTCGGTGAATATGTTCTTCTATACAACTCTCGTTTCAGATTCTTTGCAGGAAAACTTCTCTCTAAATGAGAAGGACCTTATATTATCGAAGAGGTTTATCATTCTGGAGCTACCAAAATTAATAATACCGAAGGTACTAATCCGAAGGTAGTCAACGGGCAAAGAATTAAGCACTATATCTCAGGTACGCCTATTAATGTTGAAAGTAATATTATTCAAACCATGACACCGGAGGAACACATAAAAGAAACCTTCTGGAACACTCCATACTCCTGAAAAAGAGGATGTACGTGATACGGTAAGTAAACAGACTCCGAAAAATCCGTAAAAATATTTTCTATCAGTTTTGGAATATTACAAAAATTAGGAAAATAAGAAATAACCAGGAAGGCAACCAAGGAGGGCACAAGACACCAGGGCACGCCTGCCTTGCCTGGCGTGCCCAGGTGGGTTGTGCCCACCTCAGGAACCTTCCCGACTCCGTTTTCCTCTCGTCTGCTTGTTTCCCAAGATAAAAAATCTTTATATACCCCCCGAACTTATTGACCACCTTATCACGGAGAAATCTTTTGTTCTTCTTTCTTGTTATTTTCTGACAGACCTAGATCGCCATGGCCGCTCCGAGCTCCTCCAAGGACAAGTTCTTCAAGAAGGTAATCAACCCGTATTTGTGGGAGGTGATGCAGCACCCTCAAGCCATTGAGATCCGGGATGTCCAAGGGCCCAAGAGGACGGGAACCGTGGAGGCCAGGCTCGAAGCCATGGAGCAGGAGGTCTTCAAGTGCATGGGGATGGTGGAACATGGGCTTAGTGCAAATCACCTCATGATTACAGATTTCACCCATGATCACAAGGTGGATGGTCGGTCAATTAAGGACATCGTCTTCACCCTGAACGAGCAAATCAATTTTCTGCAAAGCTAAATCTATGATCTCCAAAATCAAGTCTTTGAATTTGAGGCGAGATTTAAAGGTATGAGTTTAACTGCCAGTTGCAGGATTCGTGAGACTCGCGCTTCCTCTTATGACGGTGAACCGCTGCCATGGAAGCCGGAGGATAAGCTCGCTACTACCTCATCACCACCACCATCATCATCTTCCCCAACAAATTAAAGGAGACTTGAGTAACAGGTATGGGCACTCCCCTTGGCTTGTGCCAAGCTTCGGGGAGGTGCCCCGGTATCATATCACCACACTTTCTTTGCCTATATCTATTTTAGTTCGATCTTTAGTTATCCTATGATTTAGTTGAATAAAAGTTTAGTTCGATCTATTTTTGAGTGCTTGCTTAGTGATCTATCTATCTATGTAATCGTGTGCGAGATATATAATAAAGAGTAGTTTGAGTTTTGTTTCTTTACTCTTATGTTTCAATAAAAAGAAAGGAAAATAAATGAAAAGATCATATGCCAATCTTATGGTAAGTAATGACATCACATAAGGAAAAGTATATGTGATAAAATTTATTGGAGATTGACAAACATATCATTGGTCAATGATGCAATTCATGAAAGAATTAATAAGGGAAGAGAAGATTCACATGCAAATACACTATCTTGGACATCTTTTATGATTTTGAGCCCCCATTAAATATTATATGTCAAAATTGTTGATGTTGGACAAGGAAGACAACGTAATGATTTATGTTTGTTCATATTCACATAGAAGTTATATTGTCATAGATCCTTCAACATGTGGTGCTTGCTCAATATCTTTGCTAGCCAAAAACTCCGCACTAAGTAGAGATACTACTTGTGCATCCAAAAAACCCTTAAACCCAAAATCTTATTTTGAGAGTCCACCATACCTACCTATGGATTGAGTAAGATCCTTCAAGTAAGTTGTCATCGGTGGAATAAGGCAATAAAAATTGCTTCTAAATGTGTTGGATCATTTAGTGTAAGAGAAAATTGAGCGTTGTACGAACTTGTGATGGCAAAGTAATAAAAGCGACGGACTGCATAATAAAGGTTGCTATCATAAGGGGCAATATAACATGACGTTCTTTTGCATTAAGGGATTTGGCATACAAACAAAAAGCACATGGCAACCTATGCTTCCCTCTGCGAAGGGCCTATCTTTTACTTTTATGTATTTACTTTTATGCAAGAGTCAAAGTATTCTTCCCTATTCCTTTTTATTTTTTCTATTTGCAAGCATCATATGGTGAGGAAAGATCTAGGCACATATATCCAGTTGGATATGAGTGAGCATGAGTTATTATTGTTGACATCACCCTTGAGGTGAATACGTTGGGAGGCGAAACTATTAGCCCCTATCTTTCTATGTGTCCGGTTGAAACTTTTTGCTCATGGGTATGCTGTGAGTGTTAGCAATCATAGAAGGTTAAATGATGGTTGAGTATGTGGACTTGCCAAAAGGCTCTGATACGTGACCCTTCCTGAAAATATGATGAATTGTAGTTGCAAAGTTGACTGAGAACATAGTTTGTTAGTTTTCAATAGAGTTTATGCTTTATACTTCAATGTTGTGATGAATTGTTACTTGTTCATGACAAGTTATATGATAAAAGTTGTATGATAAAGTTTTATGTTAAGTTCTTTGCTGTTATAATAATAAGTATGATGCTTCCATGTCTGTATTTTGTTTTTATTGACACCTCTCTCTCTCTAAGCATGAGGACATGTTTTTCGAATTCGGTTTTTCGCTTGAGGACAAGCGAGGTCTAAGCTTGGGGGAGTTGATACGTCCATTTTGCATCATGATTTCCTACTGTTATTTATAATGTTTTATGCATAATAATGCTTTATGGAGTAATTCAGATGCCTTTTCTCTCATAATATGCAAGGTTTGCACAAAGAGGGAGAATGCCGGCAGCTGGAATTCTAGACCTGAAAAAGCTACGTCAGAGTTACCTATTCTGCACATTTCCAAATGAGCTGAAAATTTACGAAGAATTATTTTGGAATATATAAAAAATACTGGAGCAAATAACTACTGGAGGGGGGCCACCTGGTGAGCACAAGACACCAGTGCACGCCAGGCCCCCCAGGCGCGCCCTGGTAGGTTGTGCTCAGCCCAGCCCACCTCCGGTGCCCATCTTCTGGTATATAGGTCATTTTGACCTAGAAAAAAATAAAGAGAGGACTTTCGGGACAGAGCGCCGCCATCTCGAGGCAGAACTTGGGTAGGAGCACTTTTGCCCTCCGGCGGAGCGATTCCACCGGGGGAACTTCCCTCCCGGATGGGGAAACCGAAGCCATCGTCATCACCAACAACCCTCTCATCTTTGGGAGGCCAATCTCCATCAACATCTTCAACAGCACCATCTCCTCTCAAACCCTAGTTCATCTCTTGTGTTCAATCTTTGTACCGGAACCTCAAATTGGTACCTGTTGGTGACTAGTAGTGTTGATTACATCTTGTAGTTGATTACTATATGGTTTATTTGGTGGAACATTATATGTTCAGATCCATTATGCTATTTAATACCCCTCTGATCTTGAGCATGATTATCATTTGTGAGTAGTTACTTTTGTTCTTGAGGTCACGGGAGAGGTCATGTTGCAAGTAATCATGTGAACTTGATATGTGTTCGATATTTTGATGATATGTATGTTGTGATTCCCTTAGTGGTGTCATGTGAACGTCGACTACATGGCACTTCACCATATTTGGGCCTAAGGGAATGCATTGTGGAGTAGTTATTAGATGATGGGTTGCTAGATTGACAGAAGCTTAAACCCTAGTTTATGCGCTACTTCGTAAGGGACCTATTTGGATCCAAATGTTTAATGCTATGGTTAGATTTTATCTTAATACTTTTCTCGTAGTTGCGGATGCTTGCGAGGGGGTTAATCATAAGTGGGAGGTTTGTTCAAGTAAGAACAACACCCAAGCACCGGTCCACCCACATATCAAATTATCAAAGTAGCGAACATGAATCAAACCAACATGATGAAAGTGACTAGATGAAATTCCCGTGTACCCTCAAGAACGCTTTGCTTATTATAAGAGACCATTTTGGCCTGTCCTTTGCCACAAAAGGATTGGGCTGCCTTGTTGCACTTTTTTTACCGTTACCATTACTTGTCCGTTACAAATTATCTTGCTATCAAACTACCTGTTACCGACTATTTCAGTGCTTGCAGAAAATACCTTGCTGAAAACCACTTGTCATTTCCTTCTACTCCTCATTGGGTTCGACACTCTTACTTATCGAAAGGACTATGATTGATCCCCTATACTTGTGGGTCATCAATAGCTTGTCCATTTTTGCTGCATACTTGTCCAAATGTTCTAGGTGGCTATGCATTTTTTGTTTGTCCCAGTGGCACAAGTTATCATACTCAACTGGCTGCCTTTAGTTAACTATTCTGGCTTGTTATTACTTGCCTCAGTGAACTAGTTGGCTTACATGCTGTCCAGTTGCACAAGTTAACTGCCTAGTTGGCTGCATCAATGTAGTAGTTGGCTGTCCATATGTTCTATAGTTTTGCACTAGGTGTCCTGCTTATGTGTAGAGGTCTGCAGATCAAAGCAATCATTTATCATTTTTCTAGTCTACCTCGTATCTTCTAACTACCATGGTTTTTTTCTTCTATTTCCCCACAGGCTAAAAATGGTTATAATAGGAGGAGACGCGGATGGCAATGAAGAAGATGTATTTTTTCATTTTTTATCTCTTTGAGTTTTTTCAACTTGTCCATGTATGCTTATATGCTTTTTTATGTTTTTTGCTTTCTTAATTAGGGTTCTACAAATCGGCCCTCTCACTGGAACTCGAAGCATGCTGCTGAGCGTGAGCCACGCTCTGCCCGTAGTGATCAGCAGGGAGAGGAAGTTGAGGCAAGTGTCATGCTCAAGACATAACCATCTTTTTTGGTTTGTGGGTCATATAATTAATTTTTGTTTTCCCCATGCCCATGTTTTATTCTTAGGGTGTTGATCAGTTTCGGGTTGTAAAGCGGATTAGACGTGCATCAGTTGCAGGGGGAGCTGAATCATCTACTACGGTAAAATAGATCCTAGAATATGAGTGTTTCTCACTTAGGTGCACATGAAATTATGCAGCTGTTGGCACCACCATTTGTTGTAGTTGCACAATAGCCATCTTGTAGTTGACATCATTAGTCATCTTTTTTCTAAATAGAGTTTTTCCAGAAGAACTTGACATGAGTTGGCATGCTCTGCTTTTATAGTTGCAGATTTTTTTTGGGATAATTAGATTTATGCCCCTAGTTGTGTCCCACTCGGCTGTTTTACCCCTAATTTCCAAAAGTCACCGGTTCTTTCCAAGTCACTTCGCTCCTCTTATGCTTTTGCCCTTTGATCGTTTGACCGCCAGTTTGAAAAATTCATAACTAATTCATACTAAGTCAGAAAAATGCAAATAAGATACCAAAATGTTTGGAAAAATATCACCTATATGTCAGTGTCATTTGCATTCATGAAAAAAGTATTGGAAAGTGCCCATCCGAGTTTTAGCTCTTATGATACCACCATGAATAGTAAAATCTAAAAAAATTCAAAAAAAATTGGTGGCAAAGAATGACAAATGCTTGCCAAGTTTCATCAGGGAATGACATTCGTGGATGTCGTGGCAAAAAAAACACTTAAAACATTTGTCATGACTTCCACGAATTTCGTTCCCTGATGAAACTTGGCAAGCACTTAAAACATTTGTCATTCTTTGCCACCAAATTTGTTTTTGAATTTTTTGATTTTTTTATATTTTACTATTCATGGTGGTATCATAAGAGCTAAAACTTGGATGGGCACTTTCCAACACTTTTTTCATGAACGTAAATGACACTGACATATAGGTGATGTTTTTCCGAACATTTTGATATCCTATTTGCATTTTTTTGATTTAGTATGAATTAGTTATGAATTTTTCAAATTGGCGGTCAAACGGTCAAAGGACAAAAGCATAAGAGGAGCGAAGTGACTTGGACATAACCGGTGACTTTTGGAAATTAGGGGTAAAACAGCCGAGTGGGACACAACTAGGGGCATAAATCTAATTATCCCTATTTTTTGCATTAGTTGGTATGCTCCATGTTTTACATGTGGTTTTTACCACCATGTGTGCAGACAATAGTTGTTGGAGGAGCTGCCTCATCTTCTGCAGCAGATGCTGAGGTATGAGGGTATATATTTGGGGTTATGAGCTTTTGAACGGTTTTTTGCAAACTTTTTTTATGTTGCTGTTTCTTTTTGCAATATCATGCTTGTAGTTGCACAATCCCTAGCTTGTAGTTGTCAGGTCAACTCTATTCTTAGTTTTTTTGCAGCTTGCACACTGGTAGTCTGTAGTTGTCATCATGAGCTTTCATAGTTGCACAAGAACATCATATTAGTTGGCATCATCCATTTTCTGTTTATATAGTTTTAACCAAGCATTTGCCCCTCCTTTTTTGCTATACTCATCCAAGTCATCATGCCTAGTTTTTTTCCAGGCCAATTGTTTTGTGTTTAATGTTTTTCTTCTCATCAACAGGGCAGCAGTGAAGGAGTTGAGGGGGATGCAGGGGAAGATGCGGACCGACCATCACAAGCGGGTAGGATAAGAGCATCACCAGGGTGGCTTGCGAAGTTCAACAGCTCGCTAACCCCATTGCAGAAGTCTGATTTATGTTCAAGGTTGTTTGGGGGCCTCTTGAACCTAGCAGAGACACTTCCAGCGGATCTCACGAAATACCTGGTGCAGTCCTACAAGCCGGAAAGCTCTGAAATGGTGTTCCCAGGCAGGGAAAGGATCCGTGTCGATGCTGACAGTGTTCACAGGGTATTCGATCTCCCAAACAGGGGTCAAAAAGTCAGATTTGTAGTTGATAAGGATGCAACTAGGAGATTCAAAGAGACTTTCAACATAACTGAAAATTCTCATCCCAAGATTAGTACATGGTGCAAGATGATTGAGGATATGAAGGGAAAAGTCGATGACATATTCTTTATGGCCTGGCTTGCAGTTGCATTCAGTACCTTTCTAGCACCAACAACGGCCCTGAAGCTGAGCCCAAAGTGCTACGGACTTGTGCCAGATCATCAAATGCTCAAGAACACAAACATTTGCCTCTTTGTAGCAGAACACATAAACGAAGCTTTCCGGAACATGGACCAGGAGAAGCAAACCATTTGCTACTGCTTGTATCACTTGGTGGTGAGTGAAAATGAGGACTTCCATGTGTTTTTATTCTTTCTGCAGTTATAGTTTTTGAAATTTTCCTCCAAATAACTGAAGTTTTTTCCCCTTTTTTTGTTCTGCGGCAGATCCTATACATTGATGCGCTTGTTCATGATATCCCAGTAAGCAGTTGCGGCATACGAGTGAATGCATGGGATAGCAATCTAATTGCCAAGGTGATCAAGAAGGACTTGATCTCTCCTGGTGTGTTCAGTAAATTACAAGTGAGTTCTCTTGCTTTTTTTCAACAACGCCTTTTTATGTTTATTCATGTCTGCTCAGCTTTTGCTTTCTTGGTAGTTGCACATATGTTTTGAGATCAACTTTTGGTAGTTGCACAAAAGTTGTGATCAATTGGCACAACAATGCCTGTAGTTGCAAAGTTTTTAGCTTTTGTTTGGCAGCTACACACATGTTCATTTTCATTGGCACATCATCTGTGTGAGTTACACCATTTTTACTTGTCTGGTTGCACAGATGTTGACATAAGTTGGCAGAAACATTTTTTGTGTCATGTGGGTTGTGCAGTTTTATGCTTTGTGCAGTTGCACATATGTAGACTCCGGTTGCCCCAACAATTCTTGTAGTTGCACAGGTTATAACCATTTGTTTGTTCCAACGTGAAATCTGTTTGATAACCTTGTTCTTTTCTTTTTTTCACATCAGCTTAAAGAGGAGTATAGGGGCACAGAGCAGACACCACTGTTTGCTGGTCTTTTGCAAGCTGAAGCATTTGTGGCATCCAAGTTACCACTAACCTACAATCCGCAGGTAAGTTTTGCATAAAGGAGTGCATCTAGTTGCACATTTTTAAGATGTTTTCTAATTGAATCAGTACTGATCTTCTTGTGTTTCCCCGCATGTTTGTTTTCAATGATGCAGAAAAAGGCAAAGATTGCAAAAGTGGTTCATGACCTGTGCAAGTCAGTAACTGAACAGGTTGGCAACTTCATTGAAGTAGTTGTCAAGATCGATGACGAGGAGCCAGATATTGATCCCTATGTACAGCAGCCATCAATGGGAACCAGCATGTCACGCCATGTTCCAAAAAGAAAGAAATGGGTTTCACCTATACAAGAAGAAGAAGAGTTTGTTGAAGAGGAGTCAGAAGAGGATAATGAAATGGAAACAGCGCAAGATGTTGAAGATGATGGTGACACAGATGAGGATGAATCGGAGGAGGAGGAAGAAGAGGAGGACAAAGAAGAAGATGATGAATCAGAGGAGGAGGAAGAAGAAGAGGAGAAAGAAGAGGAGGAGGACAGAGAAGAAGAGCATAAAGGAGAGGAGGAGGACAAACAAGAAGATAATGAGTCAGTGGAGGAGGAAGAAGAAGAAGAAGAAGAGGAGGCCAAAGAGGGTGATGGAGACAAAGGTGCAGGAGTTGATGGCAATGAGGTGGAAGGAGATGATGAGGAAGAAGACGAGGATGTTGATCATGATGATCAAGGGGTGATCCAATGGAGACAGCGAAAGCAGCGATGACGATGATGACAAGGGCCCTGGTTCTGGGGGTACATGCGGCAACATAACCAGGGGGACTAGCAGCACTGACAACCCTGGCAGCAGCAGCAACCCAATGAGCAGCAAGAGCACACTACAGATGTGGATGGACAAAACTTGCTGGAAAGACGAGCATTTACCAAAGTCAAAGAAAAATGATGAAGCGGAGTCTCAGGGGAGCATTGATATGTTCAAGCTTTGCAACTTGAAGCCGACTTTGCCAACCACTTTCCCTGTCCCAGACTTTCATCATCAAGAGTTGTGTCAGAAGATCGATTTTGTCATTGACCAGAAACTGTTCTGTTTAAGTGAGGGTGAAAATAACGAAGTTGATATGGAGGAAGCAGCAAAGGGTCTTGACTGGTGTCATTTGAAGGAAAAATACAAGGAGTATTTGGAGAGCATTCCTAAACTAAGTAGTAGAAAAAGGAAGGCAACATCCGCGGCAAACCCTCCTGTGGTCCAGAAGCGCAAATAGTTTCAATGAAGAAGAATTTGAAGTTGCCTGAAACCAAGCAGCAGGTGTTGAGGGCAGATGCTGAAATAAATGTGGAGAAGGAACCTACCTCCGCTGCTGACTTGGTGCCAACTGATGTGAACAGAGAGCCAACCACTACTGAACAGGGGACAGCAATGCATGT
The DNA here is from genome assembly GCA_011799875.1 of Thinopyrum elongatum. Lineage (NCBI taxonomy): Eukaryota > Viridiplantae > Streptophyta > Magnoliopsida > Poales > Poaceae > Thinopyrum > Thinopyrum elongatum. Next base: position 175,545,359 of record CM022303.1, on the reverse strand, counting down.
TGAGCCTACAACTATTCTAGGAGTTCAACAAATCAAGGGGAGTACCCCTCTATCAACACCTAAACCAGCTAAGCAGAAAAAGATTGTTAAGTTTGCCAAGGGCACAAAGGGGGAACAAGCCACAAAAGTTGTGGGGTTCAGACACGAGACAGAACAACGTGTCATAGCCATCGATGCAGGAGTGCCAAGTTCAGCCAGCTTGCTGCCAACTGAGGTTGGGAAGATGCCAACTGCAACTAATACTGTACCAACTGAAGTGTCAATTAGCAGCGGGGTCACAGTCAAAACTACCACTGTTGCTCAGGAAGCCACCACTGCAACTACAGGGCCCAAGGTGCCAACTCATAGAGATAGTTCAATGCCAAACATAGAAGGAGGTGATCAATCTGCCAAACTGCCATCTCCAAGAGTTAACACACAGCAACCAAGCAAGCCTGCATCACCAAGAGCTGATTTTCAGTGCACATTAACATAAGAGGAGGTGTTCAACATTGTAAGCAGGTGCAAGCCTCCTAGGCCGCCAACTACAACACTCTTGCGAACCAAGTCAGCTAATGATGCACCAGTGAATGTGCCGCAAGGATATGCCCTGGGCCATCAACCCATACGCAGATCAAGCTCATACAGTTATCATGGCGACGGGTACTGCGATGCACCACCTTTTGACCTGGGTCTAGATGATAACGCCGAGCCTGTTGTAGCACCTGCTCCAGCAGCACAAACAGGAGAAGCCGATCTGGTTGTCATAGATGAGGATGATTTGGATCCAGCAAGTGTGAATGAAGCATGTGCTGCTATTGATGCTGGCAAGGGATTAGCACACCTGCCAGATGCTACATCACCATACAGCTACCACACCCTAATTTACGGAGAACCAGCAGTTGGCACGAGCAGTTCTTCAGGACCACCTGTCGCACGAAGATAGAGGAGGGTAATATGGCCCGGAGCATCTCAAAGGTTCCCATTCATTGATTACAACAGAAAGAAGATGTTCAACAGCACTAAGGCAATCGACAAGCTTTACGCTGCCCTCTTGTATTTGGTTAGACATCATCCAAGAGCAAATGATACTGAAACCAGGTAAACCAACTCCACACAGCCTATATCCATATTTTTTAGTTGCACAGTAGCACCCACTTAGTTGCACAGCAAAGCAGAGCATGTTGCATAGAACAGGGCTTTCAGTTGCACACTCTTGTCTTTCTATTTAATACATAATTTTTGTTGTTGTGACCCTTCAAGTTAACTTGCCTTTTATTTTTAAATTTTTTTCAGCCCTGAGATAATCAGGTATGATGGTTTCTTCATTTCTCTCAAGGAGTTAGTCGATTCCATGAAGCCTGTTCAATGGCTGTCAAGTATTGTTCTTGAAACTGCAATCATACACATCATGAAAACTTACCAGAAGGGTCAAAGAAGGTCATTATGCCACTGAGGCTATCTGTAAGATTTTCAAAACTTTTTACCCTCTTCTTTTTGTAGCATTTTTTCATCTGTGTATCACTTTTGCTTTGAACTTTTATTGACCAATTCAAGAATTCTTTTTTATCTAACAAGGAGTTGCCACATGTTTATCATTTCTGCAGACCAAATTACAGCAAGAGATCTACAATGTGTCTGACATAAACAAAAAATTAGAATACAAAAACCGACTTGACAAGCAAGACATGGTCAGTGCTGTCTGCACATGATCCCTCTCTTAGTTGGCACTCACAACATGTTCAGTTGCACATGATATAGCTATTAGTTGGCATAAACACAAATACTTTCTGCTTTGCTGTTAACCTCACCATTTTTTACTATTTCTTACCTACAGTGTGTTTTATATCTGAATCGTTCATGTGTGCAGGTCATGCTGCTAGTGCTTGAGTGCGCTGATCCAAACTACCCCAAAGGAGGCAGGCACTATTGGGTCTTCAATGTCAACTTGAGGGATGAACATTTCGAAGTTCTTGATTCAAATAGGAAGCTAGATGACATTGAGTTGATGAACACCACCTCTACCATCGCGGGGGCAGTACGGATGCTATGGAGGAACACTACAAAAAAATACACTTCCGTGATGATACGTGTTTGTCACAGTAGGTCACGTTTTCTGTCATGCATGTACATCCATGATGATTTTATGACAGAATCAAGATAGTCATACCTGTGCTGTCATAGAAGTGTTCCATGACAATACCAAAATTATCATCACGGAAGTGTCCACTTCCATGACGATAAATGGCGCGTCATGGAAGTGCTTTCGTCAAGGGTAACCGACACGTGGCATCCATCGTCACGGGTCGCCGTTAAGCTATCGGGTTCCGGTTTGGATCCGATAACCCGTTAACAGCCAGGACCAATGGGGATTTTCCACATGTAAAATCATCATTGGCCGGAGGAAACACGTGTCGGCTCCTCGGTGGGCCAGATGTCATCCATCCAATGGAGGAGACATGCCTATGATACGTTGACATGTGGCAGGGCCCAACAGAGGCCCATATAGGTTAAAAGGCCGGCCCAGCAAAGGCCCGTAGTATTTACTCAGGTACTAGTGGGCCAGCCCACTAACGACCTGCTTAAACATGGGCCATTTATGGCCCAAAGCCAGATCTGGCCCGTTAATTGTTCGCGAAGTATTTGGACCCAATTACGGCCCAGTGACATTTCGGCCTGTTAGAGGCCCGATGTAGACATGGGCCCATTTCAGCCCGGTGTGTCTTTTGGCCTAGGAATGGCCCATGCTGCCCATGGGCCATATATGGTCTGATGCGACATCCGGCCCACTAACGGCCCGTGATCAAGGTGGCAACAGTTCAACCCAACGTGACTTTGGGCCTGTTAAAGGCCTGGCATATAATTCGGCCCGTTGATGCCTCTATTATGCTTTCGGCCTCTTAAAGGCCCATGATATCAGTGGGCCAACTAAGGCCTGAGATATGTTTCAGCCTGGTAATGGCCCGTCATATAACTGGGCCAATAATGGCCCAGTCTACATTTCAGCCTGCTAAAGGCCCATGGACGACTATTGAAAATTGAGGCCCAACATGCATTTCAACCTGCTAAAGGCCCATGGTATCTTCTGGGCCGTAACAGGCCAGAAGAATATTCAGCCTTTTAATGGTTCGAAGCTACATGGGCCCAACTAAGCGCTGGGTCCACTAAAGGCCCAACCAAACTTTGGGCCGAATGTAGGCCCATGTAAGTTGTGGGCCTGGCGCAAAGTGTGAAGGCCCCAATGGCCTTTTAGGCCCAAGAAAGTTGTAGGCCGGCCAAATTGTGGCCCGCTAAAATGCAGGCCCGTTAGAGGCGAATGTTTCGGCCCGGTTGCCTACATCATATTTTCGCCCTTTTTTCAGATAGCAAATGATGGCATATACGGTAACTTGTAGGAATTAAGAACAAACCTACTCTATACAATAAACAAATTACGGCATAGTAACTTAGAATAAACCTACACTATACAATAAAGGATTTATAGTATATTACATCCACTGGGCATCGAAGTTCGCCACCAGTGATCATAAAGCGCAACGAAGAAGCATATTACAAAAACTGGGCGCCATTGCAGCGTAACAAAATAATAATGAACCAAGACCACTTCCAGGACAGTTCAAGAAAGGTTAGCCTTGCACGGGAGCTGTTGCGCAAGCTGTTGAGCAAGGCTGTGAGACTGGCCTAGCATGTCGGTCATAGCTTCCAGCTGTAGCTGTTTAGCAATGAGGTTCTCATTGGTGTTCTCCGCGATCTTCCTTAGAGATAGGACTTCAAGTCGAAGTTGAGTTGCAGAATGCCTTTCTACTTGAACTTGGGACTGAAGAAGTCGAACTGATTCAGACAACGAATTCTGTGAGCTTGTCTGACTGCTAGTCTCAAGTAACTTGAACACTGCATCAAGACATGACTTTGGGGTTGTCCCGCTATCTTCAAGATGTTTTTCCTTCTTTGCTGCAATATATGTTGGGTTTGTCTCACAGCCTTCAGCAGACTTGTGCATGCCATCAGGCATATCACCCTGAAACAAGCAGAGAGATGACAGGTTTTGCACGTGTATAAACAAAGATGGTAACTATACTATCAATTCCATCCAATTTCAAATTAGAAAATAAAGAGTCAGTTCAAAATATCAATAGCATAATTTGGCATTGTTCATAATGCGGGGAGCTTCACCACACTACTGGATTACCATGTCAACAAAACAAGCATAGATGAAGGGCAAAGACAATCATTGTATCTATTTTGGTTAATGTGCATGGCATGTTGTTCATATCATCAGCCATATTAGTAAGATAAAACAGGAGATGACAAGGTGCAAACATGGGCGGCTTCACCACACACTGGATTATAGATCCACAAAAACAAGCATACATATAGGGAGTATTGAGTAATGTGCATGGTATGAATAAGGAATTTGGTTTTACAACTAAAACTTGGATCTTACAGTTGTTGCGAATATGCATTTTGATAGAAACAGCAAACTAAACAGCAGTTGACGATAGGGAGTATGAGCAAATTAAACGACAGTTGAGGATAAAGGCTTTAGAAGGACTGACTTACATTAACAGTTAACACCGGCTCTATAATTCCCTTCTCCATGTCAAGGGAAGGATAACTCAAGAATTTCAGCACAGAAACTTCTTCATAAGCATTGCCTATACTCTGCATTTTGTAGAGAGTAATTATAGATATGATAATACTGGAAGGGATAGAGGATAATAAAGATAAGATGCAGATTGATGCTACATAATCAACTACCAATCCCTGTAAGTAATGTACTGATAAGAGCAATGGGCTACACTTCTGCACTGGCATTGTCTGTGTATTCAACTTTTTGGTAAGATTAAATATAGATCTGATATTTTTTAGTAAATGGTGGGCGAGGGAGATAAGATGCAGAATGCTACACAATGTACCAATCCCTCCTTCCCATAATATAAGAGTGTTTTGTACACTGGTGTACTGTACAAAACGCTCTTATATTATGGGACGGAGGGAGTAGCTATTAATGTAAGTACAGTGATAGACGACGTTCAGTCCTTACAAGAGGACTACAGAGCTAAACCTCTTCAAAAGCATTAGGTTGATTCTAAATTTATGTAAGAGTCGATACGGATCTTATAATGTCCACCCACTACTGCAGGATGCTACTAACGCAACACTACGATCAGAGACCCTTTGACGAAACTGTGTGCGATGCATTAATCGCAAACGGTGATGTAAAAAAACCATAAAAAAAGATGCAAAATGTTTGCGATGAAGGATACATCAAACACGGTTCAGATTTTAATTGCGTGTGCGTTGTGGGGCATATGGTTCAGTTGAATTAACTGTTTGCGATGAGGCAGAACAAAAGAAATAGGCAGCCAGATGAAGGCGTGTGCGATATACGGCATATAGTTCACTCGGATAAACTGTTTGTGATGAGGCAGAACAACAGAAACGGGCAGCCAGATGAAGGTGTGTGTGATATACAGCATACAGTTCACTCGGATGAACTGTTTGTGATTAGGTAACACAAAAGAAATGGTCAGCCAGATCAATGTGTGTGTGATATACGGCATATGGTTCACTCGGATGAACTGTTTTCGATTAGGCATCACAACAGAAACAGTTCAGCCAGATCAAGCTGTGTGCAATGGAGGGCATACAGTTCATTCCGATAAACTGTTTGTGTTGAGCCAAGAGAACATAAATGTTTCACATAAACAAGATGTGTGTAATACACGGCAAACATCTAATTACATAGGTGGCTAGTACACACATGACATTTCCAAACACCAAAGTAAACTATTACATGCATAATTAACTAGGATAAACGATCATCTGATCATCATCTACTTCTTGTGCTAGCTCGATGTTCCTTCTATGCTAAGTTTCCATTAATTGATGTCGTTTTATGAACACGCCACCGTTTCCCGCCATTTCCTCACCGATTTCCCGCCACCCAGCGATATTGCGCATAAACCTAGGCGGCGCGCGACGCACGGAGGCAACAAGCATAGCTTGTAGCACATCCACCTTTTCCAAGCATGCCAACCCACCAAAGCGCTGCCTCTGCCATCAACCTCATCGACGAGGAAAACGAGAAGGCGCCATGGCCCGTCGAGGCCGAGGCGCTCCCCAGCAACACGATGGATGACGCCAGGGTTGAGCAGACCCTTGGCGCATGGCACTTCAGCGCCGTGGATCAAGATAAGCATGTCAGCGCCGAGAGGCTGCAGCTCACAACATGATCGATGGGGCGCCACAGAGCAAGCTAGGCGCGTCGGTGCCGATAGGCTGTGGCTCGCTGCAAGGCGAGACCGTTGGAGCGCCGCAGAGCAAGAGGCGCGGCGCGCCGCACAGCAAGAGCGGATCCATCGGCACTTGCCTGCTGTCGACAGGGCGTCGCAGCTGGGTACACGTCCCGTCAGTACCCCCATTCCTCGCCAGGAGTGGGCAGAGGCCCTCTGCGCCATACTTGCATCAGAGGCCGGCCGCGCCGTACTTGCACCGGACGCCCGCTGCGCCGTTTGCATGGGTCGCGCCGTTCGCCTTGTCCGCGGCCCGCTCGATGCCAACACGCTGGTCGCTAGGCTTGACCGCCTCCTTGGCCCAAGTGTCCACCTGGGCGCAGTAGAGGAACATGGCCGTCGCATCCTCGAGCTGGTGATCTCCAATGAAATAGCCAACTTGGAGCTCGAGATCACGCTCCAGATGTACTGCGAGCGTGTCGACCTCTTGGACGAACGCCTGCACGAGTTCAAGCAGAGCCAAGAGCTACTGTAGGCAAGGGCTGCTGGTCATGGTCTCATGGACGCGTTTTATTTTGTAGAGTCGTTTCGACGTGGATCGCTATGTATTCACAGCAATCATAATATTGCTCTGTTTATTGCTCTGTTTCATTGTGTGTACTCTGTTTTCCGTTCCTATATGTTCTGTTTCAATGTGTCTATATATGCTTTCCATTCTGTGGATGATAACAGCTAGATACAAATTAGTGTACAAAAATAGATAGAAAATGGAATTCATAATATATATTAATTGTTCATTAGTTCATCACAAAATATATATAATATCATCACATATACGTGATGATACTTAACAACTAGGTACAATGCATAAAATTTAAAATGAACAATACTAAAACTAATAATCCCTCCTGGGGGCAGTATTCCGGCAGCCCCTCGCCAGTAGCTCCCTGGTGCGCGGCATCTTCCCAGCGCGAAGGTAGTACTCCGCCTCCTTCGCCTAGCAGCGCTTGACGTACCGATTTGCCTCTTGCTGGCGGACGAGCGCGAACAATCTTGCCATTTCATTGGGCACCCATTGGAGCTCCTTGTCGGTGGCACGCTGGAGCTTATCGGCCCACCTCCACGCAGTGATGAGGCGCCTAGCACCTTTGACCTTCCTCGCGAAGTACCCGTCTTCGTACACCTCCTCCGCACGACGACGCGCCCGCCCCCAAAGCTCCACCGCCTCCTTTTTCCAGGCGGCATCACGTGCTTCACAGGCCGCCTGGTACCTGGCTTCCTCCTCCACCATCTCCTTCTTGAATGCCACTTGCCTGACTTTCTCAGCCGGCAGCAGCGACTTCCATAGACAATGATTGTACTGGCCCCAAAACCACTCCAAAGTTGGGGGGTATAGCACAACCTCATCTGGCGGCGCGTAGGGGTCCTCCTCGTCGCTGCTCTTCGACCGAGCGCCCTCGGGGGACGGCGCCTCCTCATCGGCGCGTGGGTAGATCGGCGGCGCCATGGCCGAGATTTGAGAGAGAGAGAGAGAGAGAGGGCGAGCGAGGGAAGGATGTAGATGAGAATGCAAGCGGGACGACATGAGCAAGGTGGTATTTATTGGCGGCCAGAATTTAGATCGACGAGAACAGTACACACGCCGGTCGCCAGAATTTACGAGTACTGTAGTTTGAATTACACACAATTCCCGCAGCAAAATCCGTGTGTGAACTTAATAGCTGATGGTTTCCAATACAGAACCATGTCTGATTAATAACCCGCGCCACTCACCTTCCAAACCTCGAGGCGCGAAATAGAGTGCCAATCGTGTGGGGGCCAGTTGTCTTGCCAGATCTTTACATTTTCTTTTTTGAACACCAGATATTTACATCGTCTGATGATTTTTTAATTTTTTTTGAATTTAAATGCCATGGCACTCCATGCATGTGTCCAAGCCGTGACACCAATATGTTTGAAAATTCGTTCCAATTTACTGCACATGGAATTAACTCGCACAAAAGTACACAATTTTTTTTCAAACCATTATGGTTAGCCGCTGCATGTAGATGTAGTTCAAATTTGGATTACGGTCATTAAATGGCTAGAAAATCACTTAAATGTCTTAAAAAGGTCAAATGACCCCTGAAATTTTCCAAATTTTGACATGACAGTTGTATTAGTGCATGTTAACTGTAGAAATTTTTTGAAGCCCATAAGAGGAAGCTATCACCTGTTCGTCATCAAACATGCATTGTTCCCTCTCGAAACCATGAGCCTTCTAGTGAGTTGCTCCGGTTTACGAGGGGTGTGTGTCCAAACTTTCGTCAAGCAGGCCAATTTTTTTACCACATCATCTTGGTGGAATGACATTATGTCAAGCAAGGTTTCATGTGTTTCTGATCATTTTTTTAATTTTTTGTAATTTGAATGGCGTGGCGCTCCATGCATGTGTGTCCAGGCTGTGACACCAATATGTTTGAAAATTCCTTCCAATTTACTGCACATGGAATTAACTCGCACACAAGTACACAAAAAATATGAATTTTCAAACCGTTATGGTTAGCCGTTGCATGTAGATGTAGTTCAAATTTGAATTACGGTCATTAAATGGCTAGAAAATCACTTAAATGTCTTTAAAAGGTCAAATGACCCCTAGAATTTTCCAAATAATCACATGACAGTTGTATTAGTGCACGTTAAATGTAGAAAAAATTTGAAGGCCATAAGAGGAAGCTATCTCATGTTCGTCATCAAACATGCATTGTTCCCTCTCGGAACCATGAGCCTTCTAGTGAGTGCTCCGGTTTGTGAGGGGTGTGTGTCCAAACTTTCGTCAAACAGGCCAATTTTTTACCACATCATCTTGGTGGCATGACATTACATCAAGCAAGGTTTCATGTTTTTCTGATCATTTTTTAATTTTTTGGAATTTAAATGCCATGGCACTCCATGCATGTCCATGCCGTGACACCAATATGTTTGAAAATTCCTTCTAATTTACTGCACATGGAATTAACTCGCACACAAGTACACAAATATGATTTTTCAAACCGTTATCATTAGCTGTTGCATGTAGATCTAGTTCAAATTTGAATTACGTTCATTAAATGGAAATCACTTAAATGTCTTTAAAAGGTCAAATGACCCCTAGAATTTTCCAAATTTTCACTTGACAATTGTATTAGTGCATGCTAAATGTAGAAAAAATTTGAAGGCCATAAGAGGAAGCTATCTCATGTTCGTCATCGAACATGCATTGTTCCCTCTCGGAACCACGAGCCTTCTAGTGAGTTGCTCCGGTTTGTGAGGGGTGTGTGTCCAAACTTTCGTCAAATAGGCCAATTTTTTACCACATCATCTTGGTGGCATGACATTACATCAAGCAAGGTTTCATGTTTTTCTGATCATTTTTTAATTTTTTGGAATTTAAATGCCATGGCACTCCATGCATGTGTCCATGCCGTGACACCAATATGTTTGAAAATTCCTTCTAATTTACTGCACATGGAATTAACTTGCACACAAGTACACAAATATGATTTTTCAAACTGTTATCGTTAGCTGTTGCATGTAGATCTAGTTCAAATTTGAATTACGGTCATTAAATGGCTAGAAAATCACTTAAATGTCTTTAAAAGGTCAAATGACCCCTAGAATTTTCCAAATTTTCACTTGACAATTGTATTAGTGCATGTTAAATGTAGAAAAAATTTGAAGGCCATAAGAGGAAGCTATCTCATGTTCGTCATCAAACATGCATTGTTCCCTCTCGGAACCACGGGCCTTCTAGTGAGTTGCTCCGGTTTGTGAGGGGTGTGTGTCCAAACTTTCGTCAAATAGGCCAATTTTTTTATCACATCATCTTGGTAGCATGACATTACATCAAGCAAGGTTTCATGTTTTTCTGATCAATTTTTAATTTTTTGGAATTTAAATGCCATGGCACTCCATGCATATGTCCATGTCGTGACACCAATATGTTTGAAAATTCCTTCTAATTTACTGCACATGGAATTAACTCGCACACAGGTACACAAATATGATTTTTCAAACCGTTATGGTTAGCTGTTGCATGTAGATGTAGTTCAAATTTGAATTACGGTCATTAAATGGCAAGAAAATCACTTAAATGTCTTTGAAAGGTCAAATGACCCCTAGAGTTTTCCAAAATTTCACATGACAGTTGTATTAGTGCACGTTACATGTAGAAAAAATTTGAAGGCCGTAAGAGGAAGCTATCTCCCGTTCGTCATCAAACATGCATTGTTCCCTCTCGGAACCACGAGCCTTCTAGTGAGTTGCTCCAGTTTGTGAGGGGTGTGGGTCCAAACTTTCGTCAATCATGCCAATTTTTTTACCACATCATCTTGGTGGCATGACATTACATCAAGCAAGGTTTCATGTGTTTCTGATCTTTTTTTAATTTTTTGTAATTTAAATGCCATGGCACTCCATGCATGTGTCCACGGCGTCAGACCAATATGTTTGAAAATTATTTCCAATTTATTGCACATGGAATTAACTCGCACACAAGTACACAAATATGATTTTTCAAACCGTTATGGTTAGCCGTTGCATGTAGATGTAATTCAAATTTGGATTACGGTCATTAAATGGCTAGAAAATCACTTAAATGTCTTAAAAAGGTCAAATGACCCCTGAAATTTTCCAAATTTTGACACGACAGTTGTATTAGTGCACGTTAGCTGTAGAATTTTTTTGAAGCCCGTAAGAGGAAGCTATCGCCCGTTCGTCATCAAACATGCATTGTTCCCTCTCGGAACCACGAGCCTTCTAGTGAGTTGCTTCGGTTTGTGAGGGGTGTGTGTCCAAACTTTCGTCAAACATGTCAATTTTTTTACCACATCATCTTGGTGGCATGACATTACATCAAGCAAGGTTTCATGTGTTTCTAATATTTTTTTAATTTTTTGGAATTTAAATGCCATGGCACTCCATGCTTAATTGTGTCATAGCCGTGTGACCAATATGTTTGAAAATTCTTTCCAATTTACTGCACATGGAATTAACTCGCACACAAGTACACAAATATGACTTTTCAAACCGTTATGGTTTGCTGTTGCATGTACATGTAGTTCAAATTTGAATTACGGTCATTAAATGGCTAGAAAATCACTTAAATGTCTTAAAAGGTCAAATGACCCTTGAAATTTTCCAAAATTTGACATGACAGTTGTATTAGTACTACAAATTTTCTCGTTCATTTAAAACACCATCCATTGCCACTTTACTCTAAATTCGTCTTTCACAGCTAATAAAAAATATCAACAACATCACACACAGTTTTTGTAGGAACCGTTTGCGATGAAAATTCGTGGGTCTATTTAAGTCTTCCTCCTTAAACTTCGCCGGCTCGTCTGCTCCAGTGCCGGCAACCCCCGAATCCACGAATCCCGATCCCCATTCCCGCAACCCCTTCTTGCAAAGATGACACCGTGGAAACGCTTCGTGAAGGCCCGTATGGTGGCGGCATCCTCCCCGAGCGCCGCCGCCTGCGCTGAGAGCGCGGCAGCCTACGCCGAGAGTGCCGCCGCATCTGCATTTAGTGCGACCGCATCCGCTGAGAGGGCGTCTGCGGCAGCTGACAGGGCAGCTTCAGCAGCCGAGACGGCTGTAGCAGCTGCTGCAACGGTGGCTGCAAATGCCGAGAGTGCTCGAGCTGCTGTCCGTGCCGCCGATGTCGCGCTGGCCCAGGTCAAGGCCATCCACGCCAAGATCGAGGACGCACACGCCAAGATATTCCAGGTCAGCTCGGAATCCAGCATGTGACCCATGTCCTAAAAGGCGGCAGTGGCCATGGAGCACCTGCTTCCTCATGAGATCGCCGAGTGGGAGCTGGAGATGCAGGAGGCCGCGAAGATCGAGGAGCGCTGGGAGGAGGAGTTGCGCGCGGCCGAGGTCGAGGTAGAGAAGAGTCTGTCCATCGAGGAATCAGTGGTGGAGTACCAACGCGAGCTCTGGCGCAGCCACTACTACGAGTACTACAACCTTGAGGGCGGCGCCAAGGACGAGGACGAGAACGAGGACGCGGTCGACTTCAGCAGGGGGGACGCGGAGTCCACCAACGGCGGCATGTTGCCAGGACAAGTCATCGACGTCTCATCTCACACCGGCGATGCATAGGCCGGCGCGGCGGCGGCTTTGTTAAAATTATGCGTACTTAGGCTTTGTTTTTAATGCTGGTGTTTTGTTAGAGCAATGTTTAGGTCAACTGGCTTTGTTTAATTACTAAAATTGCTGGATTCAGTAAGTGTGGTTTGTGTGCTGTACGCTCTTTTGTGTGCCCAAATTAGCAAGCGATCTTAAATTATGCAATGACATGGATGAGGATAGTACCCAGGGAAATTTCCACCAAAATTTGAATTATCAAACTCATCCCATGCGCGTAAAGTAGAAGAATCGTTTGTGATGCACACAATCGTTCAAAGTGAATGGTGTCCGGCGGTACCGCGCACAAAGTTTCCCTCCACATTTAGAAATTTTTGGCCTACCACCGAAATATCTACCCCCGCCCCCCTTCCCCATCACCTTTTCTCCCCGACCACAAGTCACATTTCCCCTGTTTCCTCCTGCCTTCCTAAGCTATAGCCGCTTCCTCGCTTGCTTCCTCACTCTCGCCGTCTCGCATCCTACCGCCGGGGTCGCCATGGTCTTCTTCAATGACCTCTCCAGCGGTTCCTCCTCCGACGACGACTCCATCACCACCCGGGTATGCCTCTCTTCTCTCTCTTGGGCTATGACTTGGAATGAAGGATTTTAACCCGACGGTCTATTTGAGTCATTTCTTCCTCTTATAGCTCCCTAGGACCATCAGTTGCAACAAATGGAGCGGGGTGGCTGAAGATCTGTCTGCTCGTTGTCACCATCAATCTTCATGTGTGAAGCTAGTTGCGTTTGAATCTATGGACAATGGGAGGAAGTTTTTGGCATGTGTAGAGAAGGTTAGCCCCACTTTCGTTGTTACAAATAATTTGTTAGATGTGATTCAGACACTGTCACTATGCTATGTTATTCTAGATGTGAAGACAGTGTCACAGTTTGTACCTAGTATCTAAAAATGTTGCCATCTCATCAGCGGTGCCATTAGAAAATTATTTTGCACCGCTTCAGCAGTTTGTGCAGTCAACTTTGCTCCACACATCCGAGCAGCCAAACAGTAAAAATACTAAATCTTTATGGCACGAAGGAACTGGGCATCAGAGCAACTAGGTACTCCGGAGTCTGGGTCCCTGAATTTTTTCCGCTGCATCAGCTCGCCAGTGTAGGGCACCGGTGCGAAATGTAGCAACAGTTGTCTTTACACCAGTTTTGGCATACATACTGGACGGCCTTAGTGCTATTAGTTCTATGTTACTAAATTTGTGCATGTACACACCTGTTAGTATCAATTTGCTGTCATCCAAACACTATCTCTATGTTGTTGCAGTTATATTTAGCTTTCTCATAAAATGTTCAATTTGTTATTTATAGTATATGAGTAAGAACTTGTAGCGTTGTTGTAGTTAATTATAGCTTCTGATGTTTCAGAATTTGGTTGTCTCAGTAGCAATTAATTCATTTGCACATTGATCTTTTTGAGAATATATGTCATAATTAACCTATTTCTTCAGTTTTCAAAATAAGTATTGGTGATTTTCTATGTTGCTATAAACCCATTTCCCCTACAATTGTTACTGATCTAGTTTTAAATATTATAGGATGAATGGAAGTGTTCTTACCTAGAGTGGGTTGATCAAGAGTGGCCACAGTCTTTGAAGATGTGCCTAGCAAAGCTCTGGAGCATGTATGAGGAAGAGAACAGAGGTAGGCTTAGAGAAAGTGTTGTCAACACTGAAGAATATTTGAAGATGCGGGATAAAAAGAGGAAGGTGGAGAACAAGCTCAGATTTTTTAAATCAGACTTTGCTAAGATGGTGTTGGCGAAGGAGGAGGCACTTTCCCAGTTGGCAGTGCAAAACAGGTTCGTACTGAACTGAAAGCAGAGGTGGATAAGATGAGCCTGGATGATCTCGATTAGGGAAATGAATATATTGTTCTAATATTGTTCTTATGAAGCTGAACTAGCTATATGCTGTATTGTGCTGTTTTCAGGTAGCTATCGTACTGTGAAGTTAAAATATATTTATTTGCCTGATATGAAATTGGCAAACAACTGTTCGATATGAAATGTGAATTTGCGTAATACTGGAAATATTAATTTTAAACTAATAAACCTGCTAAATGGGTCATGGAACTTTGCAAACAGTTCTAGCAGTAAAAGCGCTTGTGATGTATAGCCCAATGCCATACAGTTTTCTTCATCAAATCATGTGTGATGTAGTTGAATAAAAGCAAACAGTTAACCGAGGTAGAGCGTGTGTGATAGTTACACCTATCACACACGAGCCTATACATAAAACTGTGTGGGATGTATATACGAACGGAAACGTTTTCCCTGGATTGACTATGTGGATGTACATACGAACGAAAACGTTTTCCCTAGATTGACTGTGTGGGATGTACATAAGAACGAAAACAAATTCCTTGGATTGACTGTGTGGAATTTACATAACAAACGGAAACGTTTGTTTGGGACTGACTGTGTGGGATGTACTTACGACCGGAACCGATTGGGGATCGCTCGCCCGTCGCACACGACCTCATTTTGCTGAGCGTGTGTGCCAGGAGGGCCTATCCCCGACGGTTTCTGGGTCGTGTGGGAAGGACCCCCCTATCACAGTCACTCACTAGGCGACGGTTCAGAACGCCGTCGCGGAAAGGGGTTAAAAACCGTTTGTATAGCACCTCGCTGTACCAGTGACCAAATGGAGGATAACGAGGCTAACATGTGCAGTGATGCTACATAATCAACCAGCTATGAAAGTAAGTATGGTCATACAGGGCAACAGGTACTCACAAGAGCAATGCAGTGTGCAGTATAGTTGCGAGATTCTGTGGTCCCTTGAGAATGAATGTTCTTCTGCAAGCAGTTTTCGTACAAGTGTGACGGTAGGGCACATGCAGAAATGCAGTTCAAATTGTGATGTCATATCATAGACAGTACCTTACACTGTAGACGAGCCCAATGTGTAACAAGATTATTCCAGTCACTGTCTAATAAATGTAGCACCGGAGACTTTACATAAATTTCATTTAGAGGCCTGCCATCAAAGTGCTCTTGCCTCAGGTAGGAACGATACTTCATCAACGAGTGCTTGAAAAGCACAACCAACCCTTGCTCGTCTTGACTATCCAGTTTGGTCCTTGCCTATTTAAAAGAATGAAATCTTGTGTCTTCTTTCAGCAGAAATATATGCACTAATTACCATGAATAACATTAGTACATTACTTACACGTAAGTTGCGGAGGAAGATTGGAAATTGTTCTGTGTCTGTGGTATAATATTTCCATGAAGGAAAGATGCGCACAAAGTTCCTGACAACAATATAAGCTTCGTCTTCTAAACTGGGAAGAAGTGGAACTGGGGTCCTATTTGCTGCAATTGGGACTCTCTCTCGTTCGAAAAGGGATTTGGCAACTGGATTTGGTGTACTCTTTGCTGGAATGGGGGTTTTGCATCGTAGAGCTGGTGCCATGTCAACTGGCATCATCATACTGTTTGCTCCAGTTGGTGTCTGCTGAGTTGGGGCATCAGAGATGACCAGTGTAGTAGGGATAGAGTCTGCTAGAGTTGGGGCCATGTTTTGTGGGTCTGGTGATATTGCAACTATAAGGCTATTTGATTTATCAGGTGTCACCACCTTTTCCAAATACTTTGTTCGTGCTCCTCCGCGATCAGCAATCGCCCTCTTCCTTTTGAACGTCTGATACACAAGAACAACATTTGAATGGATAAATATGGTATGATGACAAATGGAATATGTACTGAAAATGGATAGGCAGGGCGTATTCACATACACGATGTGTAAACTAAGCTAATGGCAGTGCAACAAAGTAGAAGCAATGCAAAGCATCAGTTGCAAGATATGTGCGACCAATATAACCTTGGAAAGTTAGAGCAAGCACCTTGATGGGTGAATAAGATAGGGCATCTACCTCTGACTCCTCCACTAGGGAGCTACATTGACTTAGGTCCCCCTCTAGCTCAGAATCATTGTTAGGATCATATTCTGAGCACGAATCTGTAGGTGGAGAGCATTTGCATTGCATTGCATCCAGACTTGATTTCAGTCCCTTAATGCCAAGTTTGACAACCATGGCATTGTTCTGCTTTATTCTTTTCATGCGAGCAAGCTCATAATCATTATGATGATGTTCAGTATCTGATATTCATGAAAACAAAAAAAGTAGTCAGATTATCTATGGAATGCATTGCGGATTCAACTTGGAGAGTGTCTCCCTACAAACCCATGCGTATACAAAGTTCATCCCCCAACCGTGCTGACCAGACCACACACAGAAATACAAACCTCTTATGTCTCTATAACAGGCGGACACACATTTCAAAACTGAAGTAGGAACATTAGAATCATATCAAATTCGTATTTGAACAAATAAACTAAGGATTTATGAGCGGCATAATGTTTAGCTTCAAGGGTGGAGTGCTAGTAGTGCGACACAAAGCAAGTAGGCAGATTGTATTCCATGTAAAAGATCGTAGTCTATGTAAAAGGTGGATATGACACTTTCTTTCTATACAATGCAGTGTTCGTTGCCCGCACATGATGGAAGAGATCACACAGAGAAATACTATTCACTCATGTATGCGGTTCCAGTATTTTGAAATAGGGTGGTCCACCCTAAAAGAATATTGACAGCAAATATGACAAGGCAAGCATACAGGTAGTGAATCAATCATTACTTGTGAGCTTACTAGGACAAGTATGCAGAATTGTAACTGCAGTAAGAGACCGTCCAAAAGCTGAATCAAGAAGTTGGTCTAGCACTTATTGTTTGCAACTAATCGACGTGAATAATTGGATATCATATCGAATGAGTAAGAAAGACAAGTAAAATAGTCAACAAACCTGGCCTGCAGTAGTAATCTGGGTCAATGTCACTATGACCAACAATCCAACATGACTAGTGTCTGTTCCTAGGGCTGGAATTTTGAATTCCTGTGAACTTTACAGGTACTAAAGATTACTGAAATATCTGAACCATTAAGTGTAGATAGCACTCAGTACACAACAAACCCTAATGACAGTCCTGCCTAATGAGTAATGAATCAATTAGAAAATGGGTGATGAGGAGTGGCTGCTGAGTGTTGAGGATGTAGCTCAGGATAAATTGGGTTGGCTTAGTGGGAGCTGTACACCTGAGCCCTGAACGGACTGGGAAGGTAGGCACGGCGGCGCGCCCGGGCAGCGGTGACACTGTTGGGCGAGCTGCTCCTGACCTCCTGTTAGTCCGGCGTCTCCTCCTAGAGTCATGCCGTCCAGGGACGGCAAGTCACCAATGAGACAGGCGGCTGGGGGCGAGTAGAGATCGTAAGCGCAGCAGAACAGAGGGGAATCGGGGTCTGGGCTGACCCAAAATCCCAGGGTGGGTGCTACTTTTTGAGCTTGCGTTGGTTTTCCCTTGAAGAGGAAAGGGTGATGCAGCAAAGTAGAGATAAGTATTTCCCTCAGTTAGGAACCAAGGTATCAAATCTAGTAGGAGATACAAGCAAGTCCCCAATCTATGCACCTGCACAAACAATCAAACACTTGCACCCAACGCGATAAAGGGGTTGTCAATCCCTTCACGGCCACTTGCAAGGATGAGATCTGATAGAGATAGATATAAAAGATTACTAAAACGTAAAACAAAATAAAAGTAAATAAATTGCAGCAAGGTATTTTTGGGTTTTTTGGTTTATAGATCTGAAAATATATGATGGAAAATAGACCCAGGGGCCATAGGTTTCACTAGAGGCTTCTCTCTTGAAGGCAAAAAATACGGTGGGTGAACAAATTACTGTCGTGCAATTGATAGAAAAGCGCAAAGTTATGACGATATCCAAGGCAATGATTATGCATATAGGAATCACGTCCGTGTCAAGTAGACCGAAATGATTCTACATCTACTACTATTACTCCACACATCGACCGCTATCCAGCATGCATCTAGAGTATTAAGTTCATAAAGAGCGGAGTAACGCCTTAAGTAAGATGACATGATGTAGAGGGATAAACTCAAGCAATATGATGAAAACCCCATCTTTTTACCCTTGATGGCAACAATACAAATACGTGCCTCGCTACCCCTACTTTGTCACTGGGTGAGGACACTGAGGGAGTCCTGGATTAGGGGGTCCTCAGGTGTTCGGTCTATTCGATATGGGCCGGACTGATGGGCCGTGAAGATAAAGCAGAAGACCATCTCCCGTGTCCGGATAGGACTCCTATATGCGTGGACGGCAAGTTTGATGTCCAGATGTATTATTTCCTTCTTCTGTAAAGCGACTCTGTACAACCCTAGGCCCCTCCGGTGTGTATATAAACCGAAGGGTTTAGTCCGTAGAGGCAATCAGAATAATCATAGGCTAGACAGCTAGGGTTTAGCCATTACGATCTCGAGGTAGATCAACTCTTGTAACCCCTATACTCATCGAATACAATCAAGCAGGACGTAGGGTTTTACCTCCATTAAGAGGGCCCAAACCTGGGTAAACATCGTGTCCCCATTGTCCATTGTTACCATCGATCCTCAGACACACAACTTGGGACCCCCTACCCGAGATCTGCCGGTTTTGACACCGACATTGGTGCTTTCAATGAGAGTTCCACTGTGTCATCGGCAGAAGGAACGATGGCTCAACCTGTCATCAGCAATGATGCTGTTTCCGGGGAGACCTTTCTCCCTGGTCAACTCTTTGTGTTTGGCGGCTTTGCTCTGCATGCCAATTCAACTGGTCACCTCGAGCAGATCGACAGCTACGCCCCTGGTCGTCAGATCAGGTTAGGAAGCTTGAATTACATCATGGATATCCGTGGAGACTTGGTCTTCGAAGGGTTCTCGGCCTCGGCCGCCACTCTTCACCCACATGAAGGAAACCCGTCGGATCCGTCATCAGATCCTGCTCAAGGATCGACTCTCGTGCCTGCCCTGGCCTTAGATCCAGGGCGGACCACTCCGTCCGAAGACGGGAGGCTAAACCCCGCTGGACTCTCTCCCATTATGGAGCTTCTTGCCGGAGACCCAGAGGCGACTATACTGTCAGCAGACCCGCAGTCAAACGTGACTCTTCCTGACATCGGGGAGCCGGACTCACCTCTGGACGTCAACTCCGAACTCTTGAGGTCTGCGTCCATTGAGCTCGGTCAAGCGGTTATTACCGAACCTAGCTCCGCAGATCATCATACACCCGTCCGGCTTTCGCTCTTAAACGAGACACGGGACCTAATGCGATCTCTCGCCATCACGGAAGTATCATCTCCAAACTACGACCAGCCTAAACTGGTGGCTGAGAGCAGCGAATTTTACGTCCCACCCACCACCCACTTAATAGCCACTGTCGAGGATCTAACTGACATGCTAGACTACGCCTCCGAAGACATCGACGGTATGGACGACGATGCCGGCGCCGAACCAGGTCAAAACCCGCCTATCACTGGGCGTTGGACGGCCACTTCTACCTATGATGTATACATGGTGGACACAACTAAGAAGCAGGACGATGATGGCACTCAAGATCTAGATCAGGACAAGCCCATCAAGGATCCACCAAAGCGCCGGCGTCAGCGGCGCCGCTCATGATCACGTCGGGCGAAGGACAGCAACACCGGCACAGGAGATAATGACACTCCGGACAATGCCGAAGACCCCGTCGACCCTGCGTTCGAGCAGGATGATAGGGAAGAGGGACAAGTCAATTCCGACGAACTTGTCGATCATGAGGATTTGGAAGATAGTAACTATCTACCGGCCTCCGAGGAGGACCTTAGCCTCGGTAACGAAGATTTCATAGTGCCAGAGGAACCCCTCGAACAAGAACGCTTCAAGCGATAGCTCATCGCCACTGCGAGGAGCCTGAAAAAGAAACATCAACAGCTTCAAGCCGAACAGGATACGCTCAACGACAGATGGACCAAGGTCCTGGCTGCCGAAGAATACGGCCTCGGGCGCCCGACAAAGAGCTACCCAAAACGCAGGCTACTACCACAATTCGACGATGAAGCCCTTGAGCCAATACCATCAAGATACAATCATGCTGATCAACCGGACCGACCACCACGTGGACGTGACAAAGCGGCTAATTATGTCGAACACCAACCCGCGCCACCTCGCCGTAGAGGCAAAGAGACAGCGGCCCCGGGCTACACATATGACTTATGTCAGGACCTGGACAATAGAGTCGGCCAGACCAGATCAATCTATGGATCAAGGGGACGTGCTCCAACATGAGTCGACGGCCATCAAGCCTGGTGTAACACCCCAAAAATTTAACCATGATTTATTAATTAAAATTTTGCCAGGAAATTAAATTTTTATTTTCTAGATTATTTTCTGATTTCAGAATCACTCCTTCTTCTGAATTGTGGAGTTTTTCCCTCCAAATGGAAACTTTTCAAAAATATTGTTGGACTTGTATACCTTCTCAAAAACATTTCTCTTATCAGTGGAATTATTTCTATAATTATTTTCCTAAGTTTTATTTCTTTTAAAATGGTTTCTCATAAGTTTTAGAGTCCCATTTGCACTACAACCCTTTGATAACTTCATTTAAAGATTCCACAAAAATTTGGGGATGACATGTGATGTCCCTGGATCACTTTTATGCAAAAACCCAGGCATGTGTTTCGAAAAATTTGAGCAAACCATCCTCATCTTCATTCTGGTCCAGTTTGGTGATTTGCACTGCAACCATATTTTATTTTGCTCTATTAATCTTGGGATTTTTCCTGCTTGTAGTCCACCCTACCAAACTCTTAAGTCTAGGAGATCAGACCCATTTGAGGATTTTAAGCACATGCAATAATGGCATATGTTTTCTGTCCAGATTTGGTTTTCTCAAAAACTTGCACTAACTAGTTTCTGTCTTTCTCAAACTAACCTTGCCACCCTCTTTATCATCTAAAGAGACTCTAATCTGGAGATTTTGGCCACCAGAAGAGATGCCTAGATGCCCATGGCATTCTATCGAGCACCTGGTGTTCATGAACAGAATTGGCATGCTCATGAGTTTGCATTATGGACTTGCCACAGCAGCCAAACCAACTTGTCCACTAATCTCCTAGCCACCTCTAACCTTGTGCTGTTAGTTTGCATCGTCACCCAAGCCCTCTAGGCTGCATTGGCAATTCATCGAGCACATGGCGTGCGTGCTCTGGGCGCGGCCAGAGCGCGCGTTTTGCACGTGCGGCCTCCCGAGTCGCCGCGTCCCAGGTTGACCCCTCCCCCGAGCTCGATCTGATCCGCTAGAGCAGCCGTGCCTCGCCCGCACTCGACCACTCTCTGGCCCCCTACAGCGTCGCCGCAGCAAGCCCCTTGGCGGCAAGCCTGCGGCCGCAGCAAGCTTCTGCCATGGCCGGCACCGCCCCGACCACCCCAGCTCGCCAGCTGCCCCTGGAACAGGCCATCCTCATCTCCAAGTTCGTCGGATAGCCCGACCAGGCCCATCGCCGCAGAGCCACCACCGCAAGCCGCCACTGCCATCCCGCCAGCCTCTGCCATGGACGGTGCCGCCCGAGCCTTCCCCGCGCGCCAGCTATTCTCTGGTACAGCTCGAGCTCATCCGCGAGCTCGTTGGTTAGCGCCAACCAGCGCCACATCGCCCTACTGCAGTAGAAGCGGTCGGCCGGCGATCTTATCTCCGGCCGTCACGGGAACCGCCTCACCGCGCTATTAATAGAGACCTCGAGCTCAACCAGACCCTCAGACGACCTCCTGCCTCCCCTCTAAAGCCCCCGCAGCAATCAGAATGACCGAAAGAAGTCATCTTCCTCGTCTCTGGTCAGTTCGGCCACCGCTGCCCCATGCTAAATTCGAGGCCACCCGAGCCCCATCCTCCCCTCCGGCGCCTATAATAGGTAACCTCTGCCTCCCCTAGGCCCTTCCCCCTGTTAAATGGTGCTCGGGAGCCACCATAGGTAAACCCCCCCTTTGGCCGTGACCACCTCCCGCCATTGTTGAAGCTCTGCTCAACCCCGAGCCTCTCGGTATCCACCTCCCCCACCAACCGACGCGGCATATCCCCCTGAGCACGCCGGTGTGCCCAGCGCCGGAGATGGTGCCCCCTAGCGCCGGCAATCATCGCCGGAGCCGGCCTCTGTCTCTGGCCAGGAGCGCGCGTGAGGAGGGAGACAAACCCGACAGGTGGGCCCCACCTGTCGGTGTCACAACCCAACCGCCAGTGGCGCTGGCCCTCGAGTACGTCTTCTCCGTGAGTACGCGTACTACTGGGTATACGTTTTCTGTCTCTGGAAAACGTATTCGTCCCCGAACCGTTTTCTTTTTTTTATTCTATTTAAAATTAGATTTTGACCTAAACTTTGAATGGCTCTAGTTTCTAAACCACGGCTCCAATGGACTTGATTCTTTTTCTGTTGTTTCTCAAATTCCATCTAGTTTATTTTCATATTTATTTGAAAATTTTCCGAACAACTTTTCTGTATTGTTTTAAATTGTGTGTTAATTTGAATCTTTTCAAAAATAGGGTTTTGGAATGACGATAAAGACCTTCAAAAGTTTTGGAGTGCACATCGCCTACCTACACATGGAAGGCAAGCATTCTGAACCCTGGCATAATATTTGTTGTGTGTTGTTTGATGCGAATACAACACCACCTTGACGCGAAGTATTCGTTATTTTATGTGATGATATGATCATACTCATGAGTGCATAATGAAGATTCCTTGCTGTTGGAATTTGATATGCTTGTGATAGTAATCACCCTCATATGCCTTTCGTGCCTACCGGAAGGAATCCGTGAAAGTCTCTGTCTTGGGTGGACACGAGCTTGTCACTGATATTTCGCTGAGACGGGTATATTCAGTGAGGCATGGTGAGGTATGATGAGTGGTGATTCTGTCTGTTGGTGTGAAATATATTTGTTATGCTAATCATGCAGGGAACACTTAAACCTCCTGAGACGACCATAGATCGAGTCTTGTGCCAGTAACCCCCATACTTGCTTCGTACTACCACTTGTCCCTGCCTTATGTAGGGTACGGTTCAGTAAGTTGTCAACCCCTTTCTTAGCACACACCATACAGAGAGGCCATGGTGGAAGATACCGGCTGCATCCGGTAGGCATGCCACCTGGTCAGGGGGCATGGGTGTTTTCGGTTGGAGCCGAGGGGGTAGCTCCCCTAGTTTGCGCGCGTTATAAATTTTGTGATCCCATGCTAGTCGAGGTTGTAGCCTCCCCACTTAGAGTTTTGCTTAACGGGTGTCGTGGGTGATTCCAGACACCGGTAAGTTAAGCTGGTGTGTGCGGGTCAGGTGTGTTTTCAATTAAAAGGCCGTAAACGGAATTAGTCCCGATGGACTAAAGGAATCCGTTACTCGTGGGTAAAGAGTACACCCTCTGCAGAGATTATATCTATTCGAATAGCCGTGTCCATGGTTAAGGACTACAGTCTGGGATGGGTCAAGTGTCGGTCTTAGTGTCGGTCTTCGGAGGAAAAACTGCTAAACCAGAACATTGATCATGACATGTGACATATGATGATTATGATTATTATTATTATGGACTAACCATTTGTATTATTTGAATTATTGAGTATCCCTGGGACGGTTC
Source organism: Thinopyrum elongatum (assembly GCA_011799875.1). Classification (NCBI taxonomy): domain Eukaryota; kingdom Viridiplantae; phylum Streptophyta; class Magnoliopsida; order Poales; family Poaceae; genus Thinopyrum; species Thinopyrum elongatum. The sequence continues at coordinate 175,521,476 of CM022303.1, read as the reverse complement.
TACCTCCTGGATATTCACGGTGATTATTCTTATATAAGCCCTTTATGTGGTGTCGCTCAGACGCCCGACTGTGGCACGTTTGTTATTTACTTTCTTTATAAGCCCTTTATGTGGTGTCGCTGAGACGCCCGACTGTGGCATGCCTGCTATTTATTTCTTTATAAGCCCTTTATGAGGTGTCGCTGAGATGCCCGACTGTGGCATGCCTGCTATTTATTTCTTTATAAGCCCTTTATGTGGTGTCGCTGAGACGCCCGACTGTGGCATGCTGATTATTTAATTTCCTTTACAAGCCCTTTATGTGGCATCGCTCAGACGCCCGACTGAGGCATGCTTTATATTTTTATCCTTTCGAGGCGTCGCTTCAGACACCCGATCGGTTTATTTTATTCTTATTATCTAGATTACTTTTTCATATTTATTAACCTGTTTGCATGCGGCATGAATTTTACTTCATGACAGGCTAAGTGATCATGAAAATATTTCAGAGCATGATTACCATCTGTTATATTATACCTGTGTTCATAATGTTTGCGAGTACATTCAAAGTACTCACTGGCTTGTCCCTGGCTATTGTCTTGGCCAGATTTCTTGCTTGGAGAGAAGCGCAACGACGATAGCCCGGAACCTAGGCATCGAAGACAGCAGTTACGCAAAGATAGGAGTTATCCAGGTCAGCTGTTCCTGTGGGAAATGGAGTCCCATAGACGCTGATGATCCGCAAACCGCTTCCGCCATCAACCACTAGAAACCATTTGTTGTACTCATGGGCCAGAATGGTCTTGTACTACATATTTTGTATTTTGCTTGGAATTTCTGTATCAAGTCTGTGTCTCATCAGCTAACAGTAATCCTGGGGCTGGTGAGCACAAGGGCCGTTTACTGGGAAATTAATATCCTGGAAGACCGGTCCCGACACCTGGCGCGACAAGCATAACCAAGTTCGAGCCGAGAACCGAACACAGATGTCATCTGAACTCCGTCATGATGTTACCCGATATAGAGGCGCCGCACACCCCATGTGCTTTACGAACGAGGTAATGCAGCACCAGTTTCCGGAATGGTTTAAACCCGTAAACATCGAGCAATACGATGGAACGACGGATCCCGCCGTATGGATTGAATATTTTCTTCTCCACATTCACATGGCTCGCGGAGATGATCTCCACGCCATTAAATACCTCCCTCTAAAGCTAAAAGGACCAGCATGGCCCTGGTTGAACAGCCTCCCAGAGAACTCCATTGGAAGTTGGGAAGATTTAGAGGATGCTTTTCGGGACAACTTTCAGGGCACTTATGTCCGGCCACTGGATGCTGACGACTTGAGTCACATAGTCCAGCAACCTGGAGAGTCAGCTCGCAAACTTTGGAATCGGTTCTTAATTAAAAAGAACCAAATCGTGGACTGTCCGGACGCCGAAGCCATAGCGGCATTTAAGCACAGTGTCCATGACGAATGGCTTGCCCGACACCTCGGTCAGGAAAAGCCGAAGACTATGGCAGCTCTTACTGCACTCATGACCCGCTTCTGCGCGGGCAAAGACAGCTGGCTGGCTCGTAGAAGTAACAGTACCAGTGACCCCGGCACCTCTGAGGCCAGGGATGGCAATGGAAGGCCACGACGCAACAAAAACAAGCGCCGGAACAACAACGAAGAAACAGAGGATACGGCGGTAAACACCGGATTCAGTGGCTCTAAACCCGGTCAGCGGAAGAAGCCATTCAAAGGTACTAGGGACGGTCCGTCCAACTTGGACAAGATACTGGATCGACCCTGCCAGATTCATGGCACCCCTGACAAGCCTGCCAACCATACCAACAGAAACTGCTGGGTTTTCAAACAGGCCAGTAAATTAAACACCGAACATAAGGGGAAATAGCCTCCAAGCGAGGACGATGATGAGCCTCGTCCACCATGCACCGAGGGACAGAAACAATTTCTCCCCAAGGTAAAAATGGTGAACATGATCTACGTCACCCACATCCCCAAGAAGGAGCGTAAACGCGTGTTACGGGACATCTACGCCATAGAGCCTGTCGCCCCAAAATTCAACCCATGGTCGGCTTGTCCGATCACCTTTGATCGCAGGGACCACCCAACCAGTATCCGTCACGGAGGTTCGACGGCCTTGGTACTCGATCCTATCATTGACGGATACCATCTTACTAGAGTCCTTATGGACGGCGGCAGCAGCCTCAACTTGCTCTACCAGGAAACTGTCCGTAAGATGGGTATCGACCCATCAAGAATCAAACCTAGCAACACTACCTTTAAAGGAGTGATACCTGGCGTGGAAGCCCGCTGCATGGGCTCCTTAACATTGGAAGTCATATTCGGCTCTCCAGATAACTTCCGAAGCGAAGACTTGATCTTCGACATCGTCCCTTTTCGCAGTGGTTATCATGCACTGCTCGGATGAACGGCCTTCGCCCGCTTTAATGCGGTCCCGCACTATGCTTATCTGAAGCTCAAAATGCCTGGACCTCGTGGCGTCATCACAGTAAATGGGAATATGGAGCGCTCCCTCCGTACTGAGGAGCATACTGCGGCTCTAGTAGCCGAAGTACAGGGCGGCCTCATCAAGCCAGATAACCCATCGGTCATCAAGACCCACGACTCTGCTAAGCGAGTTCGATCCGCACTACAACGCGATAGCCCGGTGGAGCCGGAGCTTAAATAGCAGTTTAGCCTCCGCCGACTGCCCCATAAGGTTGCGGCATACGTACCGCGCGCACATAACTTTGCACTTAAAATACCTTGGGCAGCGCCGGAGGCACACTGCGGAAAAGGTCCATAGTCCGGTTTGACCCTATTCAGACCTCAACTTTTTTTTCCACTATAGGATTTCCCACCAAGGAGAAACGGCGCAGACGTGCGGTAGGGCACCATTGGGATCTTCAAACCACTACTCTTAGGCCCTGTGTAAACCTTTTCCTTGTTTAAAACTTTTGGCATGTAAAATAGCCTCGACATTTATGGCATTATCTGTAATGACACGTCTCGACGTATTAATCAGGGCATAAAGGAAGCAGTTGATCACCACTTTTGTTTGGTACTCATCTATTTTATATTATCATCTGTCTTCCCTCCCTACGCCCGACTGCAACACGTGCCTTAGTCCGGTCTTAAACACCGGGGGCTGTATCCGTCCCAGCACATTTTAAAGTCCAAACTACTATGGGGTACTCTTCGGCGTCCCGAATATTGCATTATATGCATCGGCTCCGAATCATGTCTTTGGTCTATAGTTGGGTCGCCCGGCTCCTGTGCTTACTACCTTACGTTCCGCTTGTTCGGCTAAGGTAGTAAAGGGAGAACTACTGCGATTGTATTTCTGGTTCATCCGGTCAAATACCTTAGTAGAAAAAGCCGAAAACTGACTGTCATGATAAAGCAAGAGCTGGTCGGCGATTCGGTGACTTAGTCTTATACTACAATCGTTAGCGATTTAATCCGTGTTATACGAGGGGCTGGTCTTTGTCCAACCGCGTGGAAAAGGCACCGTAGTCCGGATAGCCGCACACGCACCAGGGGCTAGTACTTAGCCCCATAGTCAAACTCCTATGACTAAGTGAAAGTAATAAAGCCGCATAGTCTGATTGCCTGGTTCACCACGCTGACACCTCCTTTACGGACCAAGACGTTCAATAAAGTGTGTTCATGTGTTACGCCGAACACCCCTGTAGCATCTACATGGGGGCTGAAGCCGACGACTGGCAACTTTCAGAAATAAAACAATAAACGGCCGCACAGGAGGAAAATCGCTTGAAAGAAAAGGCGCAAACATAGCTATATAAACAACATGGGTTCATCGCATTGTTTGTACAACCCGAACACACTCAATCAAATATTTCATCCTTCGAGCATTGGCCCTCGATCACTCGGGCTCCTTCTAGGACGTCATCGAAGTACCTCTCCGGCTTTCGGTGATCCTTGCCTTCGGGCGGGCCTGCGGCTGCCACTTCGGTGGCCTTCATCTTTGCCCATTGCATCTTGACGCACGCGAAGGCCATCCGGGCACCCTCTATGCAGGCCGAGCGCTTCAATGCATTAATCCAAGGCTGCACGTCGATAAGCCGCTTCACTAAACCGAAGTAGCTACTAAGGATTGGCTCGGCCGGCCAGAGCTGGACTATCAAGTACTTCATGGCCAAACCTGCCACCCTATGCAGCTCAGACAGCTGCTTCAGTTGGTCACCCAGGAGAGGCATCAAGTGTTCCGGCACGACAAATTGCGACCAGAATAGTTTCTCGTTCGAGTTCCCCTCCTGGGCTCAGAAGAACTCTGCGGCATCACCGGCACTCCTTGGGAGATCCGTAAACGCGTCTGAAGAACTCCACACTCGAGTGAGCAAAGCATATCTTTGACCTCCAAAAATACCCTGCAAAGGAAAGGCCTTACCAGCCGCTATCTGCCTCGCTTGACGGATCTCTTCGCGAGCACTCTGGGACTCGCTCCGCGCCTCTTTGGCATCATGGAGAGCCTTCGCAAGCTCGGACGACTGGGCCGAAGTCTTCTGCTCCAATGTCTCGCATTGGCTGATGGCATCCTTCAGCTCCTGCTTGACTTCGGCCACCCGTGCTTCGTGTTGGCGGCGGGCAGCTTGTTCGGTTTCTAGTTCAGCAGCTGCTTTATCAGCGGCTGCCTTGCTCACCTCGGCTTCCTTCTTGGCCTGGGCAAGGGCGCCTTTGAGGGTCTCGACCTCGGCTGCGCCAACTATGCTCATAATCAAAGCATCCTGTGAGTTAACCTCTCAACATACATATCACTTCTGACATGAAAATGAATTTTTTTATCATGCACATACCTTGCTTCTCATCGAACCGCTTGTTGATGCAGTCGAGCTCTTCATTGGCCGCTTCAAGCCTCTGATTGAGTTCGAAAACTTCTGCGGCCTGGGCGGTGGTCGCCAACAGGGAAGCCTGTTGCAACAGCAGAGTAGTATGATAACATGCCCGAGTACTATGTGGATCCTCTGTTCGGTTCTTTTCAAACCGAACAGAGCCTCAGGGGCTACTGTCTGTATACAGGTATATTCCTCTAAATGAAACAAAAATGTTTAGGACATTACGTCGCATACCTCAAAGCCTGTCAGTAGGCTGGTGAAGGCTTCGTTCAGTCCGCTTTTTGCAGACTGAACCTTTTCCATCACCGCACCCATCAAGGTGCGGTGCTCCTCCACGATGGAAGCACATTGCAGTGCTTCCGCTAGAGCGTTCGGCGCCTCCGGATTAGCGGAGGTCGCCGACGGAGCTGATGCTCCTCCCCCCTCTTTTGAAGGGGGCAGCTCACATGATCCCGGAGCCGCATTGGTCTCCCGAATGGTGTCCGGCTGGGGCCCAGATTGTTGGGGGTCCCCACCGTCGGTTGTCATAGGGGTCACCTCCCCTATGTCTTTGGCGACCGAGGTATTAACCTCGGGCGCTCTTTCGACAGCCTCGCCCGCCCCTCCGTGGCCAGGAGAGGTCCTTCGGGATAACACCTCGGTATCATCCATGGTGATAGGCGAGGGGGCTCGTGGCGGTGTCTCGCTCTCTGCCATCTCGGGTGGCAGAGAGTTCCCCTCCGATAACAGAGTGTTCGAAAGCTCGCGTGGAGGGCTGAAAGACACTGTTCCTATTTTGACATCTTGCCTTCGTGGCTAAGGGTTGTATTGATTATGCAGAGCCGGATACAATTTCTTTATGCATGGAGCTAACTTAAAATTTTCAGGGGAAGAAACCCGCCTTGCAATGCCGAAGATAATCCGCGTGCCGAACTCATCGTCCTCGAAGACTGGTTCAGGGGCTACTGAGGGAGTCCTGGATTAGGGGGTCCTCGGGTGTCCGGTCTATTCGATATGGGCCGGACTGATGGGCTATGAAGAAAAAGCAGAAGACCATCCCCCGTGTCCGGATAGGACTCCTATATGCATGGACGGCAAGTTTGATGTCCGGATGTATTATTTCCTTCTTCTGTAAACCAACTCTGTATAACCCTAGGCCCCTCCGGTGTGTATATAAACCGAAGGGTTTAGTCCATAGAGGCAATCAGAATAATCATAGGCTAGACAGCTAGGGTTTAGCCATTATGATCTCGAGGTAGATCAACTCTTGTAACCCCTATACTCATCGAATACAATCAAGCAGGACATAGGGTTTTACCTCCATTAAGAGGGCCCGAACCTGGGTAAACATCGTGTCTCCATTGTCCATTGTTGCCATCGATCCTCAGACACACAGCTTGGGACCCCCTACCCGAGATCTGCCGGTTTTGACACCGACAGACACCGCAAGATTGAACCCAAAACTAAGCACCTCTCCCATTGCAAGAAGAACCAATCTAGTTGGCCAAACCAAACCGATAATTCGAAGAGAAATACAAAGATATCAAATCATGCATATAAGAATTCAGAGAAGATTCAAATAATATTCATAGATAAGCTAATCATAAATCCACAATTCATCGGATCTCAACAAACACACGGCAAAAGAATATTACATCGGATAGATCTCCAAGAACATCGAGGATCATATGGTATTGAGAATCAAAGAGAGAGAAGAAGCCATCTAGCTACTAGATATGGACCCGTAGGTCTATGGTAAACTACTCATGCTTCATCAGAAGGGCAATAGAGTTGATGTAGAAGCCCTCCGTGATCGAATCCCTCTCCTTCAGGATGCCGAAAAAGGCCCCAAGATGGGATCTCACGGGTATAGAAGGTTACGGCGGCGGAAAAGTATTTTGGTGGATGCTTCTGGTCATTTGGGAATATTTCTGAATTTATAGGCCAAAGATTAGGGTTGGAGGACTCCCGTGGGGCCCACAAGCCAGGGGGACGCCCCCCCTAGGGCGCGCCCTGAGGGCTTGTGGAGCCCTCGGGACTCTTCTGACTTCCTCTCCAAGTCCTACGTGTGTCTTCTGGTCCAAGAAAAATCATCGTAAAGTTTTATTCCGTTTGGACTCCGTTTGATATTCCTTTTCTGTAAAACTCAAAAACAAGGAAAAAAACAGACACTGGCACTGGGCTCTAGGTTAATAAGTTAGTCCCAATAATAATATAAAATAGCATATTAATGCATATAAAACATCCAAAGCATATAATATACTAGCATGGAACAATAAAAAATTATAGATACATTGGAGACGTATCAAGCATCCCCAAGCTTAATTCCTGCTCGTCCTCGAGTAGGTAAATGATAAAAACAGAATTTTTGATGTGGAATGCTACCTAACATATTTATCCATGTAATTTTCTTTATTGTGGCATGAATATTCAGATCCATAAGATTCAAAACAAAAGTTTAATATTGACATAAAAACAATAATACTTCAAGCATACTAATAAAGCAATCATGTCTTCTCAAAATAACATGGCCAAAGAAAGTTATCCCTACAAAATCATATAGTCTGGCTATGCTCCATCTTCATCACACAAAGTATTAAATCATGCACAACCCCGATGACAAGCCAAGCAATTGTTTCATACTTTTGATGTTCTCAAACATTTTCAACTTTCACGCAATACATGAGCGTGAGCCATGGATATAGCACTATAGGTGGAATAGAATATGGTGGTTGTGGAGAATACAAAAAGAAGGAGATAGTCTCACATCAACTAGGCGTATCAATGGGCTATGGAGATGCCCATCAATAGATATCAATGTGAGTGAGTAGGGATTTCCATGCAACGGATGCACTAGAGCTATAAGTTTATGAAAGCTCAAAAAGAAACTAAGTGGGTGTGCATCTAACTCGCTTGCTCACGAAGACCTAGGGCAATTTGAGGAAGCCCATCATTGGAATATACAAGCCAAGTTCTATAATGAAAAATTCCCACTAGTATATGAAAGTGACAACATAGGAGACTCTCTATCATGAAGATCATGGTGCTACTTTGAAGCACACGTGTGGTAAAAGGATAGTAGCAATGCCCCTTCTCTCTTCTTTATCATTTTTTTGTTTGGGCTTCTTTGGCCTCTTTTATTTTTTGTAAAGTTCAGAGACTCATCCCAACTTGTGAGGGAATCATAGCTTCCATCATCCTTTCCTCACATGGGACAATGCTCTAATAATGATGATCATCACACTTTTATTTACTTACAACTCAAGAATTACAACTTGATACTGAGCACAAAAATATGACTCTATATGAATGCCTCCGGCGGTGTACCGGGATGTGAAATGATCTAGCATAGCAATGACATCAAAAAACAGACAAGCCATGAAAACATCATGCTAGCTATCTTACGATCATGCAAAGCAATATGACAATGATGGAGCGTGTCATAATAAAATGGAACGGTGGAAGTTGCATGGCAATATATCTCGGAATGGCTATGGAAATGCCATAATAGGTAGGTATGGTGGCTATTTTGAGGAAGGGTATATGGTGGGTGTAATGCACCGGCGAAAGTTGCGCGGTACTAGAGAGGCTAGCAATGGTGGAAGGGTGAGAGTGCGTATAATCCATGGACTCAACATTAGTCATAAAGAACTCACAAACTTATTGCAAAAGTCTATTAGCTATCGAAACAAAGTACTACACGCATGCTCCTAGGGGGATAGATTGGTAGGAAAAGACCATCGCTCGTCCCCGACCGCCACTCATAAGGAAGACAATCAATAAATAAATCAAGCTCCGACTTCATCACATAATGGTTCACCATACGTGCATGCTACGGGAATCACAAACTTTAACATAAGTATTTCTACCAATCCACAATTACTCACTAGCATAACTCTAATATCACCATCTTTATATCTCAAAACAATCATAAGGAATCAAACTTCTCATAGTATTCAATGCTCATTATATGAAAGTTTTTATTATATCCCTCTTGGATGCCCATCATATTAGGACTAAATTCATAACCTATGCAAATTACCATGATTTTTAGAGAGACTCTCAAAATAATATAAGTTAAGCAAGAGAGTTCAACAATTTCTATAAAATAAAGCCACTGCCGTGCTCTAAAAAGATATAAGTGAAGCACTAGAGCAAAATTGCTTAGCTCAAAAGATATAAGTGAAGCACAGAGAGTATTCTAATAAATTCACGATTCATGCGTGTCCCTCTAAAAAGGTGTGTACAGCAAGGATGATTGTGGAAAAATAAAAAGCAAAGACTCAAATCATACACGACGCTCGAAGCAAAACACATATCATGTGGTGAATAAAAATATAGCCTCAAGTAAATTTACCGATAGACGAATACGAAAGAGGGGATGCCATCCGGGGCATCCTCAAGCTTAGATGCTTGGTTGTACTTGAATATTACCTTGGGGTGCCTTGGGCATCACCAAGGTTAGGCTCTTGCCACTCCTTATTCCATAGTCCATCAAATCTTTACCCAAAACTTGAAAACTTCACAACACAAAACTTAACAGAAAACTCATGAGATCCGTTAGTATAAGAAAATAAATCACCACCTTTTGTTACTGTTGTGAATTCATTCTTTATTTATATTGGTGTAATATCTACTGTATTCCAACTTCTCCATGGTTCATACCCCCCCCCCCCGATACTACCCATAGATTCATTAAAATAAGCAAACAACACACAGAAAACAAAATCTGTCAAAAACAGAACAGTCTGGGAAGATCTGAATTGTTCTAATACTTCTTTACTCGAACAGTTCTGAAACATTAGGACAGCAGAGGAATTTTTTATATAAATCTTGTGTAATAAATTCAGGGTTTTTCCACGCTCCAGTGAATTTAAACAATTCTGTTACTGGACGCAAAAGTTTCTATTTTTCAGCAAGATCAAATCAACTATCACCGTAAGCCATCCCAAAGGTCTTACTTGGCTCAAACACTAATTAAAACACCAAAACACAATTACTACAGAGGTAATAATGTGTATTTATTGAAAAAAATAACCAAAAACAAAAAACATAAAAATAAAATTGGGTTGCCTCCCAACAAGCGCTATTGTTTAACGCCCCTAGCTAGGCATAAAACATAGATCTAGGTATTGTCATCTTTGGTATGCAATCCTTTCTTAATCAAATCTTCCAAAACCATTCTTAGCAAATCTATCCTTTCCTTTATTTCCCTTCTAGTAGGTGAACTTAATTCATGAAAATGACTTTTATTAGTGATTTTGACATTCATAAACCCGTAATCTGGATCATCAGCATATATATCATCATATAAAATACCTATCTCATTTTTGACGGGTTCCCTAATCATATTTTCCAACCAATCATCATTAAATCCTACATAAATTCCCCTTGTTATCCAATCAAATTTATCAAAAGTCTCAAGGTGCAAGGTTTGAATAATTTCCGAGTAGGGAACTCTCCTCCTAAGATTGTCGCTGTAAGATTGATAATCTCTAGATTCCAAACTACGAAAAGTTTCTTTATCGTGGAGAATTTCTGCAATTGAAGGATGTTCAACATCTTTATTATAGAAAGCAAAAATTTCCCTAGCCTCTTGTATTATAAAATCAAATTCCCGCATAAGGATGATAGTGGCAATCTTTTTAGCTTTAGGATGATTAATATTGGGGAGTTCATAAAACACCTTTTGCAAAGCGGGATGGATATGCACAAATTTCCTTTCTAATTTTTCAATAAGCATGATAATGGCATCCGCATAACAATTTGTATTGAGAAGAATAGATCTTTTACTAATAGGCATAGTTCCTGTACAATCAAAGAATTCTTGAATAACACTTTTCCCAATAATATTACCGTCTCCCACATGAAAAGTTTTTGCTTTATAATTAGGAGGAGTTTCAGTTTCATGATCTAAAGAGCAAGATCCAAGTTTTTCCTCCAGATTTACACAAGCAAGACCCTCAAAATTTTCAACGATAACCTCCCCAGATTCAGACATGAAGGCAACAAAACGATCTAACAAACAAGCAACCAAAAATCAAATGAAAAGATGAATGGAAAAAGGGCGAATAAAAAGGCAAATCTTTTTGTATTTTTCTAAAAATCATTTTAGAAGTGGGGGAGAGGAAAACGAGAGGCAAATGGCAAATAATGTAATGCAAGAGATGAGAGTTTATGGTGGGTACTTGGTAGGCTTGATGTAGATCTCCCCGGCAACGGCGCCAGAAATTCTTCCGGCTACTTCTTGAGCTTGCGTTGGTTTTTCCCTTGAAGAGGAAAGGGTGATGCAGCAAAGTAGAGATAAGCATTTCCCTCAGTTAAGAACCAAGGTATCAAATCCAGTAGGAGATACAAGCAAGTCCCCAATCTATGCACCTGCACAAACAATCAAACACTTGCACCCAACGCGATAAAGGGGTTGTCAATCCCTTCACGGTCACTTGCAAGGATGAGATCTGATAGAGATAGATATAAAAGATTACTAAAACGTAAAACAAAATAAAAGTAAATAAATTGCAGCAAGGTATTTTTGGGTTTTTTTGGTTTATAGATCTGAAAATATATGATAGAAAATAGACCCGGGGGCCATAGGTTTCACTAGAGGCTTCTCTCTTGAAGGCAAATAATACGGTGGGTGAACAAATTACTGTCGAGCAATTGATAGAAAAGCGCAAAGTTATGACGATATCCAAGGCAATGATTATGCAGATAGGCATCACGTCCGTGTCAAGTAGACCGAAACGATTCTCTATCTACTACTATTACTCCACACATCGACCGCTATCCAGCATAAATCTAGAGTATTAAGTTCATAAGAACGGAGTAACGCCTTAAGTAAGATGACATGATGTAGAGGGATAAACTCAAGCAATATGATGAAAACCCCATCTTTTTACCCTTGATGGCAACAATACAAATACGTGCCTCGCTACCCCTACTTTATCACTGGGTGAGGTCACCGCAAAATTGAACCCAAAACTAAGCACCTCTCCCATTGCAAGAAGAACCAATCTAGTTGGCCAAACGAAACCGATAATTCGAAGAGAAATACAAAGATATCGAATCATGCATATAAGAATTCAGAGAAGATTCAAATAATATTCATAGATAAACTGATCATAAATCCACAATTCATCGGATCTCAACAAACACACCGCAAAAGAATATTACATCGGATAGATCTCCAAGAACATCAAGAAGAACATGGTATTGAGAATCAAAGAGAGTGAAGAAGCCATCTAGCTACTAGCTATGGACCCGTAGGTCTGAGGTAAACTACTCACACTTCATCGGAAGGGCAATAGAGTTGATGTAGAAGCCCTCCGTTATCGAATCCCCCTCCGGCAGGATGCCGGAAAAGGCCCCAAGATGGGATCTCACGGGTACAGAAGGTTATGGCAGCGGAAAAGTATTTTGGTGGACGCTTCTGGTCGTTTGGGAACATTTGGGAATATATAGAGGAAGAATTAGGGTTAGAAGAGGTCCGAGGGGCCCACAAGCCCTTAGGGTGCCCCCTAGGGCGCGCCCCTGGCTTGTGGAGTCCTCGGGACTCCCCTGCCTTGAACTCCAAGTTTGCTGGGTGTCTTCTGGTCCAAGAAAAATTATCGTGAAAGTTTTATTCCGTTTGGACTCCGTTTGGTATTCCTTTTCTGTAAAACTCAAAAACAAGGAAAAACTGGCACTGGGTTCTAGGTTAATAAGTTTGTCCCAAAAATAATATAAAATAGCATATTAATGCATATAAAACACCCAAAACAGATAATATAATAGCATGGAACAATAAAAAATTATAGATACGTTGGAGACGTATCACTCTTCTCCCTCAGCTTCCTCTCTTGAAGAAAACCCCAACTCGCTTCTCCCTCATCTTGTTCCTCATTTCTTCAAGAAAACCCCGACGCGCTTCTGCCATTGTTCTTCTCTCCCAAAGGAGGAAAGGTGAGCGCATGAATGGTGTTGCTTCTGGCCAAGGCCCGGTCTTGCAACCCCGCGACTGATCCTATAACTCCCTCTCTGTTCTTCTTTTGGGTTTGTGAGTATGCTTTCTTTTCTTTTATTTCTATTTGACAGTTTCTTGATGGACCCTGGAGCACCGGCCGAAGTGATGTCTATGGCTTTGGCCAAAACCGTCGAGGCTCAGGGTACGAAGAAGCGCAAGCACCCCGCTGAGACTACCGAAGACAAGCTCAAGGCCATCGCCCTATCCTAGCCCGCCTCTCCGGGATCCCTCGTTAAGCCAGTTCAGGTAATATCTCTTCTTGACGATCTTTTTGGCGATCTTGATCGTGTTTTTTCATCTAACACGCAGTACTAGTACTAGTAGTACAACTTTCTGGGTGATCTTGCATGTGATTTTTGTGTGCCAAATGACGGTTCTAAATTGCTCTTTTGACCAAAACATGTGAGAGGTTGACATACATATGATTTTTGCACATAACACTGATTTCTTATAGATTACTTTCAACTACTTTATGAACATCAATGCTAGCTGTAGGAAATGCAAGATTTTAGCTCTCATGCATTTGAAGAGAGTATAGTAGCCTCAGTAACTTGTGTTATGGATATTGCAAGTAATCCCTCTGCTCTCATGCCTTTGAAGACATGTTCTAGTGTCTTTGTTCACTCATTTCTGTGCGTATATGTAGTCTTATATGGAGTAAAATATCAAAAATCATCTTATATTTCCGAACGGAGGTAGTAATAAAATATTTGGTTTCTGTTTGAATTAGAACCAGGTCCGCGATGGAGATGAAGTTCTCAAAGTCATGCCATGTGAATTGGAAGACCTGAGGATGAGTTCTACTAGTAAACTATCCAGCTGCAGTGTCCTTGTCGCCACGTGTCGTGAACAAATGTTTTCCTGTAGCACTATTGTCAGGCATGTTCTCGAGGGTGTACTTCACCACAACAATTTCCTAGCTGTGCCTTCGATTACGAAGGGTGTGGTTCTTGTAAAGCTTCCCGACAAATCTGATGCGGACTCTCTTCATCGTCATGTTTATGAGTGGAAAGACCACTCTGTTAGGTTTTCCAAGGTTGACAAGATGGCGATGATGCCGGTAGACATCTCTCACGAAGTCCATGGCCTAGTCAGTTATGTGGGGTACATCCCGTAGGTCGGTGGCAAGAAATAGTCTGCAGAGTTTAATTAGTGCAACTTTGCTTGTCTGTAGTAAGTACTATTGTTTAGTACTTGATTTGTGTGTGTGAACCCTGTATTGTTTAGTACTGCCGCTTTTGTTGTGTGGTGAGTCCTGAGAACAGTCTATGTTAATGTTTGTCCACTCAATTCAGTCTGTATATTTTGAAGTATCCAAATCATCTTTTTTGTGAGGACGGTTTATCAGTTATGGTTACACTCCAATATCTGTATGCATTGCAGGGTTATCGCACCCACCAGGATTTCCAGTCCCATGGATGTTCGCTCCATACGAGTTGTTACTACCTTTGGACTGTCCTGCTTGTGGGAGTAAGTGCGGGCCCTGCATGCCACCCGTAATTAGACGATCAACCTTCAGTTTACAACTTGAACATAGTGATATCCTGGTAAGGATTCACTCGTGTCACATCTGGTAAATATTATTGATTTACTGTCATGTTTTCTTACTTTTGCTGCAATTTTACGATGCAGGTTTTGCCATGTGACATTCGTTACAGAATAAACCATTTGGTTTTCTCTATGATGGTTATTTTTGCAGGTTTCACTTCTTATGTCATGTCAGTAACGAAGGCACTGTCCATCACTTATATTACTGGGCACAATTGGATCACTTATAACGGGGTCGTGAGAGCACGCCACAGGCACACATCGATTTTGTTGATGTCCGGACTCCATCTAAGTTTCCTGTAATTAAAATACCAACTAGGCCTACGCCAGTGGCCGCACCTCGCGACTGAAATGTTTGAAACTTCTCCCCGCTTCTCGGACAAACGGATGAAAACTCGCAAAGCGACACACAAATGATTTGTACACCTTCTTTGCTAAGGGTGGCCATAGTGGGGGTA